>JAJQOW010000014.1:0-1234427 GCA_037975125.1 Latrodectus hesperus
ACTAATATGATCAATAACTTTTTCACATAAAAAGATTCGCTAAATTTTCATGCCTTTTTTTTTTTTTTTTTTTATTTATTTATTTATTCGGCGGAGCGTTTTCTAAATGATAAGCTATGATTGTTTCTAATAGAAATGGTCTAGAAGTAACACCAAATACTCCTCTACAATGTCGGAGAATTATTTCTTCTCTTCTTGATAACTCCTTCCACCATAGAATATTAAAACATTACTATTCTCTCTGGAATTAGACTGATTTGTAGAAACGCTCTTTTGATATCTGATATTATGCGAATTGCTTTTTTTCGAAACTTCCTTATCAGTTTGGGTACCAACTCTAATGACTATAGCCCCTTTTCTAAAAAATTTCCTTTGGAAACTTCTGTAGATGCATCAAAAATCAGAAAAATTTTTGTTGTTATTACACCAGCTTTAATCACAGGATAATGTGATAAATTATAACCCCTTTTTCTTTCCTTTATCAACAATATCAACTATTCCATCCCAAACACACTTTTTAAATACATCATTGTATTCTCTTAAGTGTCCAAATTTAATAAGATTTTTTATATTAACCATTTATGGGCTACTTCTTAAATTGTTTCTAATTTTGACTTCCACTTTTACATAACCAACATACTATATATTTTATGTCTTTGATTCTTTTAACAATTTTACTTAAAAAATCTTCATTGGCTACTTGCCTCGACTTTATTTCGGCAGGATATGAAACCGATGAAATCTAGGATCCATAATTCCGTCAAATCTAAATTAGTAGCATGTACAAAACTTTCTAAATATTTTGAGTAACTTATTTGTTTATCTTTGAAAAGTCCATCCAAATTTTGTTTTAATAGCTACTAAACTATTATCAATGAGCTTAATTCTCCCAGTCAATAATGTGGCAAGATAATCTGTTTCTATTAAAAAATTTATTACCGGCACTATATTTCTACTGTATCACATAAATCTATATTTTGTCTGTTTCAAAACTGGATAAATATCAGTATCCTATATACTTTGAATTGCACCAAATATCTTATCTATATCCGAAACCAATATACTTGACCAATATACGAAACCAAGTACTTGAAATTTGAACATAAACTTTGTTAATGTAATATTGTAGTCATTGTGGAATTCTTGTTTACTTTCATTGCCCCCAGAAAAGTCCATGCCTCATAATTTTTTAATCTACAGATTTTAATTTTGGTTTCTCCACAATATTTTTTCAGATGAAAGATCTCTGAGCATCAATATCAAATACTCCAAAAACTATTTCAGACCTGTTGCCATTGATGGTGTTTACTAATATTGTTAACAATAATGTTTGAGAATTTTTCGGTGACAAAAGAACCATTGCATCTGTTTCAAACTGCTTGCCTTGTTTTGATTGAATGATATTTGGGCATCTAATGTTATGGAGTGTTTTCTTGGATATAATACATTTTAAATAAGCTTTATAGTTCTTAGAATTGTGTCCTGGTTTCAAACAAACGAAAAAAGCTGCCATTTTCTTCAATTTATTTTTTTAACCTTTAATAATATCTCGGCAGTCTTACAAAATTCTGAAATTTTTTTTAAATGATTTATTACAAAATAAACTACACGTGCTATTTTTATCAGCTCTTTGCTTTTCAGTAGATGCAATACAAGCTGCAGTAGGAAATTTTTCTTTTGCTTTAATATTTTTAAACTCTTGATTATTCGCAAAGCTTGATCGAGCAAGTTAAAGCTACTCGTCACCTTTGATTTCCAAGCGTGGAAAATCTTAATTTCCCAACATATTCATCATGTCTTTATTTTCTACGCGATTATAAGAGCGTTCCTATTCTTTGATAAGAACTTCTAGAACAGCTGATTCTATTAACGGATATAGCATTGCTTCATATTTTTCAGACATTACCCATGAAATTTCTAATGCTCGTAACTAAATCTCAAATTTATCATAAAAAACAAAAAGTAAAATTTTCGCCATTTTTTACTTAAAAATTAAATTAAAAGTTCGTGAACATAAACTTTAATTAAGTGTTTCTATTTAACAAAACAAGATTTCAGCTCCATGGAAGCCTGATAGTATTTGCCAAATGGAGAAAATTTTCAACTGAATCTCTAGGTGAGGAATACTGTTGCTTGCAAAAGATACTAAAATTTCTCGTCTGCATGAATGCCATCATGATCATGAATTTTTCTAAATTGTCCTTAGACTTCTATCCAGTTATAAATATCACCATCAACACGTTTTAATTCTAATTAGGATGAGGAAATTTCACTTAGTTTCATTTACTACATTTGAAATATCGCTATATTTTTTCATGGTTGATAACACCACATCAACTTTCGTTTTCATAGCAACCCATTGATGGCAATACTTACCTTTAAATTCATATTTTTAGAAAATTAATCTTCATTAACTTTTTTTTATTTCTAACCACTTTACTTTAATTTTTCCTTCATTTAACGGAAATAATCTTTCAGATTTGTTATCAAAAATATTTTTTCCTATTTCAGGAATTTGACAGCATCGGCCATTTTCCCTCAAGCAGCCCTCTATAAAATAGCTTTCATATGATAGTAGTGAAGTTTAAGAGATTTGATGTTGCTCAGAGATGGAAAAATGGTCAAATATCTAATATTCACAGCCTCTTCTGTGGAACATGGGGATCAGTCAGGACAACTAAAAATACCTATACGGTGAAGATTATCTTGAAGATTGTCATGACTATTTATAATTCTAAAATTTAAATAAAAGATTTGTAATGTGAAGTCCATCGGAATAGGACTGTAAATGATACGGGACCAAATTTTCCCCTTAGCTTCAGCATTATAGCTGTTTCTGACATAGGTACTAGTGACTTTGACAATTTTGGATGAAATTTGATTATATGGAAGGGTAAAAGAGGGCTATGGAGAGAAGCATTCCTGTTTTGCCAATGAATCTATCCTATCATTGCCAGGTATATAACAATGGCTGAGGAACCACTGGAAGAAAACTTTCCAACCATCATTAATGAGTTTATCAATTTATAGTTTTTTTTTCTCTACACGTTTTGACTTGCCAGTATGGAAGAAGCAAAGTGAAAGGATGGCTGTCTGTGAGTCAACAAGGAAGACTGCATGATTCAGAAATGCTTCGCAGGTCAAAAGTTGAAAAGCAACCCATTTAATTGTTTCAATTTCAACTCCAAAATTTGTGTTATTTGTGATAATGCGCCGTCAAACAGATTTTCCCAGTATTAGCCAGTTCAGAGGTACAGTTTTTCTGGGATGAGCAATCAGTATAGATATGAAGTCAAATATTTTTTGGGAATCTGTTAGCAATGGCATCTAGTGCGTATGCCCATAGAGAGTCAGGGATAGTGACATTCTTTTTTACAAGATACTGATGGAGAGACTAACTGTTAGGATTCTGAAAGTTGGTGGGAATTTCGCTTCAAAGCGAAAATGTTGGTAAGAGAGATCTTCTAGATTATACTTAGTCATAAGATCTGCTATCTCGTAGAATGCATGGACCATTTTCAGCAAGAGCAAAATTCTGCAAGTGCTGTATAAGGAATCTTCTATGTTTCTCAAATTGTTAAACAGCCATTAAAAATATTGGATACAGGTATCAATTCAATCTCACTAACCACTTCAATTTAAAGTAGCCTTATTATTTCGCGGCAGTAGTGTTCTTTCCCGTTTTAAATTATCCATAGTCCTGTCTGTAAATGCCAATTTGTTAAAAGTTTCAAAGATTATTATAGATTTAATGTGAAAAAAGACAGTTCACATTTGCAGATATTTACAGAAATTCTATTAGAAGTGGTATGAATTCAAAAAACAACAAAATGTCTACTCTTATTAGAAATGAGTTGTAACTGGTATTACTTAAGCATAAAGAATTACATTACATTAAATGTAATTTAATCTTTATTAGTAAATAAGTAAATTATTAAGAAAAAACACGTAAACAGCGATAGAAATTTGGTATCCATATTAGATATAATTTGGTATATACTGTATTTTGGTAGCAAACAGTTCCTTATATTGGATTTATCTTGACATGTTCAAGATTGAGAGTAACTTGGCTGCCATTATAAAACCAATAATGTCATATGGGGGAAGACATTGGCATCTTGGTCCAATAATGTCATTTCCTACATTTGAGAAATCTCGACCCCCATGATAGGACCAATTTTGTCTTATCTTGGCATGCCCAGTATTGTTGATAACTTGCCGCCCACTTTAGGTCTATTATTAAGCTTATCAGGACTTGTTGTATATTGACTTATATGACTTGTTGTATTGGTGGAGCTTACATGACTTGTTGTACTTCATCCTTATCGGTTTTATCTAGACCAAGATTGCCAATATTGGGCCAAGCTATTTGACTACTTGGCTAGCTCTATGCAAGCAAGGGAAGTACGGATAAGGAATGATAGAAAACAAATCAATCTTCGAATGAATTTTTTTTAATTTGTCTTCAAATAATCATTATTTTGAAGATGAAATGTGAAAAGAATTTTTTAATACATTTTTATTTTCCTCTTTGAAGCAGCTGATTTAGCTATTAAAAATATTTTCATTTTTAGTTGGCTATTTTAAACATTTGCTTGCTTTATTTTTCTCGAAGTTTTTGTTTCATAAAATATTTGAAACATGATATGCATATAATCGTAATCGTTTTAATCTAATGTTTTGATTTAGGAAATTTAGCTTTGAGTTTTTGTTTCGGTGTGCAAAACCTTCTGTCCCTCAAGTCGCTCTGTGTCATGGTTTGCTTCTAATTTATTATACACCGGTTTTATTTAGGCTCTTTAATAGATTTCAATTCTGATTATTCTTTATCCATGCCACCTCAGCTGCAAAATGAGAATACTCAAAAGGTTAAAATTTTATTTTTCTCATCATGTTACCAGTATCATCGGCCTTTGTTTCGGAATAACACTTTCACTAATAGTAATTCCTTTAATGGAAGAAAATTGCACGCATCAACGGTTAACTTCTTTCAGTACTTTGTCGATAAAATCGTCCCATCCAACGACAGTAGACGAATATGAGCCTGTCCTTCATTTAAACAGCAAACCGAAGAATATAGCTCGACCAGAAAAATCACAAATATCTAGGGCACGTTACTACTCAACTGAACTTGGCATTAAAGAAAAACTATTCATTGGCATTTTATCTACACCATTAACTATTTTATCATTAGGTTCTGCCTTAAATAAAACTGTGTCCAAACACCCAAATAAAATTTTATTCTTCTTAGAAGGTGCAGAAACAGAACATATCGATATGAATATTGGCTATGTTGTCAATTTTCCTGATAAACGCGAAATTTTAGCTCCTTTTAACATGTTGCAATATGTATCTGATAATTTATTACACGAATATGACTTTTTCTTTTTTGCCAAAGACACTACTCATATCAGGGGTAAGAAGTTATTGGATTTTGTCAACAGTATCAGTATTACAAAAGATGTTCACCTGGGACAACCTATTGATGTTGACTCTTTATACTGCAATTTGGAAGCTGGTATACTTCTTTCCCACTCTGTATTATCTAAAACTGTTCAGGATTTGAATTGGTGTATTCAGCATACTTTCTCTCAAAGTAGTAGTGATAATTTTGGAAGGTGTGTGCTTCATGGTACTGATCTGCCATGTTCATCTGAAGTTCAGGTAAACTCTCATATGTAATATTTATCACAGATATAGATAATCAACATTAATTAATAAGATATATAGAGTGGATAAATAGAAAACTAATTTATATTAGTTAAAGAACAATCCTATCTGTATATAAAAAAATTTAGTTATACATGATGTTTTGTTTTGAATAGTATATATTTCTAAATTTTCTTGTACTAATATAATTTTTAATTATTTTTTAATTCTTCTTAACTTTATATTTCTCATATTCCTGATATTTGAAAATTGACCTTTCTTTATCTTACACCAAGTTCAGAATGTTTACAATTGTAGTCACTTTGTGATATAATTTTTCAGTATTTCATTTAGAATTAAAGAACATATTTCTCTTCAACATAAAATATATTTGATATTGTTTTAACACTTGATGACTAAAAGTCTTCAAAATTACCTTGTAGAGACAAAAAAGTTTAAAATTCTTAAATATATCCTAGGTTATTATGCAATAAAACTTTAAATATGACTTTTTTAAAAAATTAAGTATTATACTTATTTACAAAAATCCTCTATTAGGATGAAATTTAAATTAAAATGTTTCTTTTATTATTGTTAATGGATTAATTTCCTCTACAAAAGTATATATATATATATATATATATATATATATATATATATATATATATATATATATATATATAGTATAATTTTATTAATTAAAATATTGTAATAAATGTATATAAATTTGTTTTCTAACATTCAATGTATTTATCCAGCAAATGATGTTGTTTACCTCTTATTTAAATGTCTACTTTTACATTAATAGAATAAAACTAATTCTGAAATACTTAAACATGTATGCAATCAAACAATTTTCATGTATTTATAGTAATATTCTTTGTTTTATGATTATCCCAAAAATACTGAAAATGTGTGCTCAACAAACTTATGTGGTGTAATCATACCTATAAAATTTAAATTCCTATTAAATTTAAATGTTAGATTCTGAGAAAAGTATCATATGCAAAAATTTCATAATTTTTTCTAGTCAAAAAATTTTTACACATAAAATCTAAGTGCAACCTTTAGATTTATTAGATGAGTTTAAAGGGAAATAATTAAGAAAATAAAAAGGAAATTTGGTACCTTAGTTCAAGAAAAGACCGTAACTGCAAATGTTATCTAATTTATCAAATTTAAATTTTTAAACATGATAAGATTTAATTTTTAGAAAAAACATGATAGATTTAAAATAAATGATAGAGATACTACTTGAAGCAAAGTTATTTTGTCATGGTTGGAACTACTAACTTTTCAAGCATGTTTCAAAAGTTATGGACTTAAAAGCTAACATTGTGAAGAAGTTTTTAAAAATTAGTAAAGTTTATTCTCTAGAAAAATCAAATTTGAAAATAGTAGAACTTTGAAGTAACTTGCAAGTGAAGAGTTTTTATCCTTATTATAAAAATATTATGCTCTCACAACACATTAAAATTTGCCATATATGAAATATTTCTTTTGGTTTTTTATTATTTTTGAAATGTATATTTTATAATTTGATATGATTAAATTACCTATTTTTTATTACTATGAAATTACCTCAGAAATCAAATACCTCTTGCCATATAAGCATTTATAACTATCCATTAAAAAAAGTATTTTTTTAAAAAAATACAATTAATAAGTCTCCTTTATTACATCTGATTACTCAGATAATATTTCTTATAAAAATTTTCATGTAAAAATCAAAGTAATTGGTTTTATATAAGGAATATGGTGCACAAGGTAGTGATATTCAAGTATCCTTCTATTAAGTTTAGAACTTTTTATCTAGCATTTTGTTAAATTTCCTTTTATCAAAAGAATTTTTTTCTAGCACCTGAAGAAAATGCTTTAATACTATGGATAAAACATTTAAGTCAAAAATATATTGTAATAAAAAATATTGCACAAATTAAAACAATTATAAATATATATAAAACTCAATTTTCCATGAAAGAAAAAAATTTTTTTGATAATGAAAATTGCATAACTATTTTACTGTGTTAATTGGCAATTACCATTACAATTTCATAAATATACATTCTGCATGTCTTTTATTTATTAAAAAGTGAAATTTCTAATTTTTATGGTATTTTATTTTTAAAATGTAAGTTTAGGATCGCTAAATCCGTTTGTATAATATGATTCACTTCCTTAATGTAAAATGTTATTGATTATAATTGAAGGAATTACTCGTATTTTTAAGATTCTACTACTGATCCATGATTTTTTGCTTTAAGTATAATTTCATAAAAAGAAAGACTAACTAACAATATATAAATGTTTAATAAGGCATTTTTTGACATTTTTCTGAAACACTAGTACTGACAAAAAAAAACAAAGAAACCTGGCAGTTTTGGAGAGAAAAATCTTATAAAGCATTTTTGAAAGTGTCCAGTTAAATTGTGCATGGAGAAAAAGAAAAAATATTGAATTATAAATAGAATATATAAAAAGCCAGACTATAATTTTATTAGCGTACAAAGATTAGAATGGAGCACACCCCTTATTAGATTTACTGTCTGTATATCTGTCCTCATGGCCAAACTTGGAAAAGAGGATGACCAAAACTTAGATAGTTGGACTGCAATTAAAAATGACTTGGAACCGCAGAAAATTATAAATTGGAAGTCCAAAGCGAAAGATAAGCAGCCTGGTGTTTAGTTCTGGAAAAAACTAGACCCCATTTTGAGTGCTGTTTGTAACCATCAAATAGTTTCATTTATGAGGGATTAGCTTATTTTCCAAAAATATTTTTTATATGAAATCCAATGTTTATAGTAATCTATTCAAATTGATGTGAATTGTCATGTTCCATAAGAGGAAAACTATATTTTCATTCTCTTTCTGTTGTTTTAACTTTTAGCTGTTTAATGAGCACTAAAGTAGCTTAGAACTAAAGAACCATATTTCTCATTACCAATTCATGATAAAAATTATCATTTTATAAATATTTAAAAGTACGTTTTTAAATTATGAGGAAACTTTTTATATGCTTAATTTATAATTGTGTTCTTATTATTACATAAATATTTGTTTCTAAATATTTTTTAAATTTCTTTTAAAACTCAGATTAATTCTTTTTTTTTCTTTCTTTTTATTCTAGGGTCTTGCTTATATTTCTCACCATGTTTCTAAGTATGATGGTCTGGAAACTTCAATTCAAAAGTCTTCATGGCCTAAAGATCTTAGAAATGTGTTCACAATATATTCAATTTCAAGTCCTGAAGAGCATTACTTAATTCATCATTACTTCTGCCAACAAGAGCTTATTGACAATCAACATGAATTACAACAAATACAATCAAAAATTTCTGCTTTAACTCCATTTCTTCCTGAAACATTAAATAGATCATCATGGCCTGTAGGAATAGAACCTCCATTCAAACCTCATAATAGATTTGATGTTTTACCATGGATCTACTTTAATACTACGCACAAGTTTCTCCATACTGAACTTCATGTTGTATCAGATATTAAAGGACAACATAAATTAGAAATTCAAGATTTACTCAAAAATGCTGTACATTGGATCAAAGTAACTTATAATGATAAATACATTTACCAAAAATTAATAAATGGATACAAAAGGTTTGATCCCACACGTGGTACAGAATATATTTTAGATATGCTGTTCTTGGATGAAACAACTGGTCAAGAAGTTTTGAAGAGAATAGCTGCTGTGAGACCGTTAAACCAAGTTGAAATAATTCCTGTGCCTTTTGTGACTGAACATTCACGTGTTGTTCTTTTATTAATTGTAAAAGCTAATGAACGTAATGATGCTTTGCGTTTTCTGGAAGATTATGTGAAAACTTGCATTGAAAAGCAAGATAGTACAGTATTATTGTTGGTATTTTTATATGGACCACAAGATCCAGGTAAGGGAGAGAAGGAAGATGTTTTTGGAACAGTAAAAGATATGGTAAGTTCATATGTTAACAAATATCGATCAAAAGGTGCCAAAATTGCATGGTATAGTGTTAAAACAACAGGGAAAATGCCTCCTTATTTTGCTATTGTGGATTTAGTATCCAGAAAGTTATCCAGTGATTCATTGATGCTTTTATGTCATGTTGGTATGGAAATTCATTCAGATTACATTAATCGTGTTCGAATGAATACTATACTAAAAACACAGGTATTTTTTCCAATTCCTTTTCGGCAATATCACCCTGCTTTAGCATATAATCATATTACATTGCCTGATAATGTAGAAGTGAAGAAAGATCTTGGTCATTTTGATAGTTATAGTTATGAGCATGCCAGTTTCTATTTATCAGACTATTTAACTATCAGGAAACAACTGGAGATTACAATTCCTACAATTAAAACAGACAAAGATTTAAGAAATGAGTTCCTCTACACATTACATGTAGATTTGTTTGACATCTTCCTTCAGTCCAAACTCCATGTAATGCGTTGTGTTGAACCTGATTTAAGAATTAGATTTAAATTTGATCTGTGTGATTTAGAATCAAATGTTGCCACTTACCAAGAATGTTTGCATAATAGAGAGCAAAATTTGGGAACTAAATCTCAGATGGCAGCAGAAATCTTATCTCATTCTGATCATGACACAAAAGATAATTTGCAACTTAATGATATTTTGTAGAAAGTTTTTTTAATATGTTTAAAAAGTTATGCTTTCTTATTTTTTGATACTTTTACAATTTTATTGTTGCCAAATGTACTTTGCTTTGCTTGTTTAAATGTACTGTATGATTTGCTAGTGGTAATATATCTGCTGGCATTTTATTTTTGTGTGTTTATATCGATAAAGAAAATGTGTGCTCAATTAAATAATGTTAAAAAATTTTTTAACAATTTTACATTATATGGAATTTTAGATCTGAGATTCATGGAAAGATATGAATACATCCGATATATTCATGGAAAGTTTATATTATGTCATTCTTTGAATGTTGATGTTTTTGCAATTGTAAAAGATTGTAGTGTGATCAGTGTGCCATAATTATTATTTTTTATAATTAATACCCAAATTTACTAAGTGAAAGTTTCAGTTATCTAAAAATAATGTGATAAATATTTGTTTTGTTTCTATATTATCTCAAGTCTCTGATAATCCCCTTATTGAATAACAGCATCATTTTTAAGAAACTTTTGAGAGTCCAGGAAGGTTACTTACTGTTAATTCTTGACAGTAAGTAGTTTTAACATTATGATATCATTTCTTAATGATGTCTATATATCAAAGTAATATTGAATTTGTTAATAACTTCCATTTTACTATATATTGCCTTTTTAAGAATGTCTGTCTATTAGTTTATTTGTTAAACTCATATTCACCAGTGTTTATAAAAGTAAGGAAATATACCTATAACTGGATATTAATAAATCATATCATTAGAAAATCACATTTTTCAATGTTCACATAAAAATACTCAACACTGACTATGTGTATTATCCTACAATTCTGGCATGTATTCTGAAAAGTTAATATTAATTTAATACAATGTAATGCATATCATGTGTTTTTTAAATCATTTATAATAAATATTATATTTATATATAGAATTTTTATTCAAATGGGGTATCTTATTTTAATTGTATAAAATACAATAATTTTAAATTTATGAAACTGAAAAAATATCATTAATTCAACAATATTTTCTTTCCTAAGGTATAAAATTTTTAAATACTTGACATTTTTTGTACTTTAATGGGTGTGGTCATATTTTTTAATTTTTACTTGCTACTATAGTTGCCATTGCAAATGTAGCTTTTTTGCCATTTAGGGATTTTTTGTCAATATAAGTGAAATTATTTTAATAATCATTATAAAATTATGTTAAGTGTAGATTTTTCTGCTTAATATGTAACTATAAATTGCTCATTCTCAAATATACTTAATAAAATCAATTTACTTAATATTAAAACATAGCTCAGTATAAGAAAATTAAAGTACTTAAATATTGATCTTCAAAAATTTAAAATGACTTCATAATTTGATTTTCTAAATTAGTATAACAATTTTATTAATCATTATTTATTCTTTTAAATGTTATTTTTTATGGTATGCTTAATATTTGTTATGTTTATACTTAATAGTTTTCTATGACTTTTTCATCTGATTTTATAGATGTTTATAAAACAATGCTACCTCTAAGGCATCCATTTTACTCATAAATTTTTCCTTTTTTTTCCTACTTAAGAGTGGATTTGAATCTCAAAATGTTTCACTTCACCACACATTAATGTGCCAAAGAGAAAATGTAATTTTTTGTAGATTTGACTTGTATTTTAAAAATATATCTTTAATGTTTAAAATCTTGATAGTTTTATTAAAACTACGAAATGTGTATTACATATCAAATAAATATAACTGATTTCCTAACTTATATTTTCACAATGCTGTACATTGTAAAAAAAAAATTCATGATAAAAAATATCAAGTTTCATGACAATGTGTACTTAGTTGTGATTGCATACTAGCTTTACTTTAATTTGCTGTTTCAATAATGAAATTTAAAATAGATATTTTCTATTTTCCTATGTCGATTTATTATAATTGTACATTTGTAATCAATATAATATCTGAAAATGTGTGTGTCAATGTATTATTGATTATTATTTTATTTGTTTATAATCATATTTTATGTTAAGATCTATATTGATAAATTTTTTACTTAAAATATTGCAATTTTCAGCTCTAGTTTTTTATGCATTTGATATTTGCATGTGTTATCTCTTGTACTACTGACTTATTGATTCAATGAAAAATATGATTAATCAAAAGTTTCCATAGATAATCTCTATTTTGTTGATATTTTAAGAATTACAAATGTTTATACAAATAATTTATCTTAAATTTACTGAAATAAAATGCTAAAATTTTTGAACATAGGGTTTGATATTTTATTGTTAAGATATTTTGGAAGTCAACTCATATTTTATTTACTTACATTCTGTCATAATAACTTATTTCTAAAGTTATTTTGTGTTTCTGGTTTACTTTCGATGTTTAGTGACTATGATGATGACAAAATAAAAAAAAACACTTTGCATAAATCTTACTCTTATTCATTCAGTAATAAAAATGAATTTTTTTTTAAATGGAAATTATTTTTTATGTCTGATTATTTCTCTGGTTATTTATTTTTTTTTTTAATTTTGCTTTAAAGGGATTTTCAAATTTTTTGAACAAATTCGGTAAACTTTAATTGAATTGCATTAATTTTTTATAACAAAAACATGTGTAAAATAATTTTCTAATTTTTCATTTCCATTAATAATTTTTTAAGGGTAAAATTTAAAATTTATAAATGAAAACTTGTATAATTATCTTAAAATTAATAATATTTCATTTGTTATTAGCAATGAGAAATAACTGTTAAGTGCAATTACCTGTGAGAAAAATATTGTTTCTATTCGATTACTGTAGTATTACTACTAAAATATTATATTCTGAAAGTTATAGAAAATTATTCTTTATACACATTTATTACTTAGAATAATTTTAATGAAAAATTATTTATTTTTAGCTGTTGTATATGTGTATCTTAAGTGTTATATTTTAAGATAATTTTAAACTATATTTTTTTAATTTTGTATTGTATTTCTTCATTTACCTAATTTTTGCAATGCTAAAATTATAAATTTTTATTGAGATCTTATTTTTATTTTTAAAAACTTTTCATACATATTTATAATCAGTGCATGCAAATATGTCAAAAATTGTATTTTTGTATTGTTATTATGTATTAAATTTTTAAAAAATGTGTAAGATGTACCTAAACATTTTGAAAAAGGAGACAGTTTCTTCTCATATACATTTTTACAGACTATTATTAATAAATGTTTTCATAATGTGCCAAGAATTATATTTATTTTCCCAAATTTGAGACTGGAAACATCAAACACATTGGAACTAAAATTGCTGTCATGGAACTTGCATTTAAGTGATTTTTCCTTTTAAACAGGTGTCTTAAATTTTGTTAAACATGTTAAATTTTTTTCAGCAATTTACTTTGTCATCAGCAGTATATGAAATTTTTTGCAGTTTGATTTTTAATTAATATTAAAATTTTTATTTATGTCTATTTCCTTGTGACAATGAATAAATAACTGTAATTGACTGCAACTTCAACTAACAAATTCAGAAGATAATTTAATATAAAAGTAATTCACTAGTTGTAGGCAAAAGATTTTTTAGGTATAACTAACATTGATTATTAAAATATGATAAATTTGTGAAATTATTTTTATTCCTTTTAGATTTTCATCTAGAATTTTAATTCAATAACCATATTTTATTTTTCTATTTATTTTCATATTAAAATTTCATGTACATTTTATATTGACTTTTCTGTTTATGAAACTTTAAATAATATGTACATAAAATGTAGCATATTGTATTTCATTTGTGATGACATGTAAAACTGAATCTCATTTTTTGTTTTGTTATTGTAGCATAATGAATTAACTCAAACTGTGTGATATATAAAATTGTTTGCTGCAATTGTTTTTTCTAAACAATTTTGTTCCTTTTTGGTGCTATTGCTTTGTTTTGTATCATAATAAAAATCAATTTTTAAAAATGTAAAAAAAGCATTTTAATTATAATTTTGATTCATGTGAATAAAGTTCCTCCAATGGCTGTTAATTTATTTAATCTGTATCATTTACTCTACCTCCATGTAATTATTCTGAAGAAAATGTAAAAATATTTGTCTGAATCTTTGTAATATTGAATACAGTGCTGCCTATGCATCTAAAAATAAAGCTTATTTTATTAGCAAATGTGGATTTATGTTTACTAATTTTAGCTACATTTATTAGTTGTATCTATTAAGAAAGTGTAACATCAAAATTAACTGAAAAACGAACTCTGAGATGTATTTTATTATAAATTAGAAAATCCAAAAAAAAAAAAATACATTAAAATAACTATCTTTTCAAATAAGACAAAACTAAAGCAAGATTAAATGCAAAACCAAAACCCTGTTTATTGAATTTCTCTAAGTTGAGAACTCTGCTTCCATTTTAATATTCCTAACAACAATGTAAAATGTTATTAAATTATATAATTTTTCTATAAAAAAAATCTGTCAAAGTGAGATTAATTATAATGTCCTTTATAATTCATTTTATTATTTTAAAACAATGAATGTAGTCAGCATTTGAAGCTAAATGAGTAAAAATATGCTAATAAAAGTTATATTTAGATACTTTTTATTTGCTTTTAAATTTATTTTGAGTAGCTTCAACAAATATATTGAATTTATTTTTAAAAAATAGAAAAGAATAGACTGTTAAAACACAAAAATTTTATTAGTATGATATCTGATGATTAATACTATACTAATGGTAATTGATCATCTAATTTTCAGTTTTGCATAGATGGAATAATATAGATTCTGATGTTACATTTCGTTTTTTCTATTCATGTACATAAATAACTAGGAAGTTATTTTAAATTGTGTGTATGCGCCTTTTCAAAATAAGGGTTTGGAATTGTAAAATAAAAAATAACTGGCAAAAAAATCTTAAAACAAATATTTCTTTCCTTAACAAAATTGAAGGTATGCTAAAAGGTGTTACTTATTGAGGTTTATTCTTAGCATAGTATATTAATAGTTCTATATCTTTTTAATTCAAATTTATAAGCTTTCCATTCTTGTAAATCAGGGCTTCTTAAACTTTTGTAAATCACGACCCCATTTATGATTGCGAGTTTCTTGACGACCCCATACAAATATAAAAGAAAAATAAATTAATATTTTTTGATGATTTATTTATTAGGTAACAATATACATATAAAAATATATAAGTTTAGAATTCGTTTTGAAACATAAAAAAATCTAAAATTAAAAATTCCACAAAAAATTATAAAACTGTATTTATTATAGTTTCAAAAATAAAAGTGGATTCTGACCGTCTTAATTCTCTCGAATATATTCAAGTAGTTGAGATTTTTTGAGATGGATGTGCCTGTTTTTTTATTGCATAACAAATCAAATCTTGGTGGAATGTTTGAAACTGCTGGACGTAAGACCTCTTCAACATTTTTTAACTCTGAACGATATTGGGATTTAATATGTGTTAAAGCTGAGAAAGTAATTTAACATAAATATGTGGTGTTGAATGGCAGAAGTACATTTAACGCCATATCAGCGATTGTGGGAAATTCAGTTCTAGTTCCTATTCAGTTCTAATACCTAGAAATTTTGTTGATAATATTCCTCAGGATCATTTCGGTTTGTACCTGCATATCTATTTAGAGTATTATAATACTCTTAATAGAAATGCAAGTACAAACAATCTTTCCGAACTAGAAGATTTTATGATATATTTATATACGATAATTGTTACTTTATCTTTATAACAATAACTTTACAAGTTAAAAAACATTTTCTGTTAAATTGTATTTTTATCTCTCGCGACCCCAGAATTTTGCAACGCGACCCCAAATGGGGTCTGACCCATAGTTTAAGAAGCCCTGATGTAAATGAAACTCTTTTATTTTTAATTATTTGTTTTGACTGATAATATTAAAAAATAATTGGTAATTTTGCCTTTCAGTAAAACTTATGTGCAGTTAAGATTTTTTTATATACTTGCTATTACAAATACTAAATTTTTGGATTGATAAAATTTCCTTATAATGAATAGTTAGTATAAAAAAAAGTTTTTAAATCACTTTTTATATTCTATCATAAAATAGATACTGTGTGCATTTAATAATTATTATTGTGATTTCATTTAAATTTATTTTAATATTTATGAGTTTAGTGTTTTTAGGTTAGTAATTACATTTTAGCATAAAATGTTCTTAATTTTTTCTGACTGCTAAATAAAAATTTTTGTCTCCTCACAAGTATGCATTAAGCTAAATTGAATAATCCTATCTTCTGATTTATAGGGGAACAAATATTTGTTTCCCATTTAATGTAGCTATAAAAGTTATTAGCTGGTTCCGGTAGTCTTCCATCAAAAATATCAATTCTAACTTAAACATTATTCTCTATTATCTTCAAACAATATTCTCATATAACTCTGATAACTGTATGCCCAGAAAAATTTGAAAATTATTTAAACTTTTTGTTTACGTATTCTTATGTGAGATTCATTTCACATATATATATTCTTTAATTAAATCTGCATTATGAAAAAATTTTATTTTATTAAATTTTCATTAAATAATGCTGAATATTTCAATTAGAGCTAATTAAAAAGAAAAACAAATTACCCTATTGAGAATTTGCAGGATTCAGTATGTCTATGGGAACAATACTTTTGTAACATTTTGTACAGTTAATAGAATCTATTTACATATAACAAGAAAGTAAGCCCTAAAAAATTTTTTTCTGCTATTCAATCACATGTAGCAAACAACTTTCATCACCTAATACTCAATAGGATGAAATTTGAGCAAAACACTGCTGATTTTACAGTCTTTCCTAAAATGTTGGTGTGGGAAATTGATATTTTCTTAAAATAATATGTAGTGGATAGCCAAACAGCTCTAGTTGGTTTTATCAATTTTTCTATAGCTAAAGATTTTTATAATGCATAATAAGTTACATTCTTGTTTCATAAAAATACTATTTAAAATACTAAAATTTCCCAAACCAACAAATGTTTAAGCGAAAAGTATAAATACGCCAATTATATTCGTTTTTACTATAATTGTTACTTCTGAACTTACTAAATTCGGTTAGTTAGGTATATATATAATCATATCTAAATCTTGTTAAGTTTGATAAGACTGGGGAAATTAATTACAAATACTATTTTAAAACAGTTAACGAAAATTCAAATCTACATTGGCATTTGTCTTTTTGAAATGATAGACTTAATTCTAATATTGAATTTAAATTACTATTCTTTAATTAAATTTTAGTATTAAATATTAAACATCAAATAGAATTTTATTTTTTGTTACTAAAATTTATACATTTTTATTGCAATAGTGTTTTATTCAAAATTACGCCTCCCACGAAAATTAGCGAAAAATAGCTTAATTTGCTTGTATAATATCTATTAATTTTTAAATCTTTTATTTCTTCTTTTATATATATTATTTATTTAAATTTTTCAGTTGTTTGTTTGGTTGATTTGGCGTATACCCCTATTTTAACTTTTCTATTTTCCGTCATGCTTTTTTATCGTACACAAAATTGATATAATTTCTTTACCTATTGTTACAGGTTTTTGTATTACAATAGGTATATATTTATCTAGTTATTGGTTTTATTGCAGATTAATTCATATTCCTGCTGAGTTAAATGATGAGAATAAAATTTATCTACATATGTATCACATATCAAAACTAAGTTTTTAATTATAATTTTTTAAGTTTTACATTACAGATTATAGATGGCAGCACTAAATACTGTTAAATATTTTATTTGTTTCATTTTAATAAAATATTCAAAATAACATTTTTTAATGAATTTTGTATAATGTTATACCTTTAATCAGTTTTAATACATTTAAAATCATATTGGATATATTTTTAATTCATTAAATTCCAATCTAAATTTATTTTCGCTTACATCGAAAATAATTTAAATTAATTTTTAATAGATAATTGTTTCCCGACAAAAAATTGTATCAAATATGATTTATCAATTTTTATTAATAATAAAGCATATCATTTTCTACAATAGTTACTTTATTAATTTTCTATTAAATCTTGTTTATGGTTTATTGTTTTTTTTTTGTTTTTTTTTTTAATTTTTATCGGAAAAACCAAACGATACATAGACAAAAAAATTAATATTGATTTGTCAAATTAACTTAATTCTTATCTCTTATTGATATAAACTCATAAGTTTATGTAATAAATATGTATATTATTAAAAAAAAAGATTTCCTGATTCGACATATTTATCAAAGCACATTTCTAAAGTAACCGTTTTTTTTTTTTAAATAAATAAATAAAAAGGGCAAAGAAACGAATTCATAGAAATTCTATGTTCCCGTGAACTGTTTATTCAAGATTGAAGGTTTAATGCATCAATACATTTTTACTGCAACAAAAATTCAATGAAAATGAAGAGAGTTTAAATAAAATTTTCAGAACGAGAGAAGTTAATTACAATCAGAAATAGTTATTACAGCGAAATTGTTTTTTCGACTAATATTATTATATTAGATAAATACTTCCTATATATTCAGAGGAATAATTTTTCAATACTGGTTAAAAATACTAATTTGAAAATAAAATCGTGATTCAAAAAAGCATAAAATGAATAGAGCAATAAAAGCAAATATGCTTATCATATCAAAATATTTTTCTGTAGAGCTAATTTTAAGATACTTTAATTTTAAAAATAAATTATATGTATATTAAGCTTTATTTTTATTGATTATATAATTAAATATTTAGGAAAAAATCTTAAAATTTCAGGTGTACTGATGGCCGCATTGTACTGTAAAAATAAAACTTCGGAAAAATACTAAAGAAGTTTAAGCTATCTTATACAAAATGCTCTCGTATATTTTAAAAATCATATTTTCATAATAACATCGTTAACATATTTAAAGAAAGATTCGCGTAATATATGTACAAGTGATTTTTAAAAAAAAATAGAATCATTTACTATTTATTTTAACTTTATTCTAATAATTAACATATTCTGTACTCAAAATAATTTTTAAAATATTCTTTGTTAGCGAAAATAAATGAGTTTTTAGCTGTGAAATCAATTCGACGTTTGATTGCTTTTCATGCTTATGTTTTTTTCCCAAAAGTATGAATATTATTTTATTGTAGCTTTATTAATATTTTTAATAATGATTTTTAAATTTTATATTCATATTTTTGTCTATAATATTTGTGTTGCCCAGTTATAAATTTATTGTGCTTTGTACCAAAATGCTAATACATAAATGGGATTCTATAAACAATCTAAAATATTTGAATTATCTGCAAAAAATGTTTGACCATCTGACAACGTTAATAGCAAGCTTTGTACTAGTTATTATTTCATTTAAAATAATCTATTATTTTAACAAACTAATTATTTCGTTTCGTAATGCGATATAATTAATTATCATCTAAAATTTAAAAGCCAGTTTTGAAAACAAACTTCTTCATTTACATTTCTATTGACGGATGTCAAATACAATGATTGTATGTAAAACAAATTTTCCCTTATCATAAAATAAAATCTTTATTTAATAACATTTTTCCCTTTTATCCCTAACATACACATCTTATACACTTAGTCTTAGATAATAAGGAATTTAAATCCCTTTCTGATATGAGAATAGATTTAAGAATTTAATGGGAATAATCTTTTTCACTTTATATATATATGCTTAGTTTAATACATAATCTTTTCCATTCAATATGGGAACACCTTTCTCTCTAAAATAAATATTTACACGAGCAAATATAAATTTCACATAATTAAGAATCTAAATATTTGGTAGCTCTCATAAATATTCTTCTGAAAGCTAGAAATTCATGCTTGCCGTATTAAATTATAAGCAAATTATTCTGCTTTAAATCCCATGGCTGAAAGGAAATATGATAAAATTTTTATTATTATAGATTTAAAATGAAGAAAATTTCTGTGCTGCAAATAAAGATATATATATTTACATAAATGTGTGGAGTTTATAAAATATTTATTTATGTATAGAAGAATTTGCATCGTAGATGTTATTTATCATTAATCTATATTTCAATTAATTATTTGATTTAAATTCTCATTAATATAAATTTAATTTGAAAGGACTGTTATGAGCTATAAATTACTTGTTTCTTTACAGTAAAATATTGCATTATATTATTACATAGGCATATAGGAAATTCATAAAACATTTATTTTCTGACATAAAATATATATATTGCATTGTGTAAACTATTTACTAGAAACTTGTATTTACATTGATTATTTTATTTAATTTACATCAATCTGAATTAAATTTTTATTAAACTTCCTTCTTTTAAAACATTCAATATGTAGAAATATAAGCAACTTATCGATTCAAATTTACTTTAAATTAGTTTCGACAATACAATCTGTTTTGATTAAGCCATGTGACAACATGTATGTATTGAAAAATAAAATATTTGGTGAAATTTTGTGTTTATGAAATATATATATAAATGGGTTTTTTTTTTTTTTTCATTTTCTCATACTATATATATTCATCTATTTTATTTATATTTAACCTAATAGATATTTTCTGTTTTATAAATGGAAGTTAAAAGTCGTTTCACAACTGAACTACAACTTATCTGTTTATGTGTTGCTTAAAACAATTTAAAAAATATTGATTTTTTTTATTTATCAAATAACGGCCTAAGCAACTTTTGTCGTAAAATACAAGGATAGAGTCTCAAATGCAAATTTTTCTCATTTTCGAACTACGCAGTTTGCAACTTTTGAGTTGACACCAAAGGCGACGCTTTAGTGGTGGCGAATGAGATTTGGCTTTCAATTTAATGCCAGACAATGAGTAAACGAATGATTGACATTCAATATATTCGTTGTGCGATGTCTTAATAAAGTCATTTAGCCGAATCAGAAGCTTTGAGAGTTGTTAGCCGGTTAGGAGGGGGTCCAAGCAAAATTCTAAGGAGTAGAAGATGTTGTTTTATAAAGTGTGATTTCTAGGATGTGGAACTGTTTAATAGAGATTCGAAGTGCAGGACGAAGTTCAGGCAAGGTCGTAGGGGTGTGACAAGGCCCAATGAAGCCTATACTTAACACTAATTGCTAAAGACACCGAAATATGAATGCCACTCTTCTTCAACACCTTCGCTCGGCTACTACGACACAAACTGTTCGAAACCACCTTCGAGCTGCAAGGCTGTATGCATACAGACCAATGATGTGTGTCACGCTAACAGCAGGGTGGATAGAATTTCTACAGAGCATGTGAACTAGAGGAGAAATAAATGGCACAATGTTCTTTTTTCTGACAAGTACCATTTTTCCCTTCATCCTGGTAATATATGTATTTTCATCTGGAGTAAAAACCTGGCACTAGAAACAATCCTACGTTCGTCAAGAAAGTGTCAGATTTGGCGGTAGGAAAATTATGTTCTATACTGCCATCTTCATTTATGAGTGCACCGATTTCCATACCATTCAAAATGTCGTTGATATACGGATGAGATTCTCAGACCTATTGTAGTTGCTTTCCCTGGAGCAATAGAGATGATTTCATGCTAAAGGAGGACAAATGCAAGCCACATCTTGCTAACTTGGTGACTGATTTTCTTTTGGAGGAAGGTATCATATAAATGGAATGCTTAGAGTGTTTTTCAGACATGAACCCAATAAAGCATATTTGGGACATTCTAGACAGACGAATTGCTAGTCGCCTACTTCCTCCACAAATTCTCCAAGAACTGGAAATAGCTCTTTTGGAGGAGTGAAACAGAGTACCCCAGCCCCTCATTAATAACCTCATTGACTCCTTGCCTCAAATGTGTTCAACGTTGCTGGTTTTCCGGGACAGCCATGCCTCCTATTAAAAACAATTTTCTTTTAAGGAGACTCGTTCTCTTATTTGTTTTTCTCATACGTACAAAATGTGTTTTTGCTTTAGTACTCAAATGTTCAATTAAACCCATTTTTTTCAGCCAAACAAAAAAAATCAGATTCAATACTTTGCTATTTTTCACTTTTTCGTATTGACTCAAATTTTAAATGAAAATTTTAATCAAAAATGTGTTTGATCTTCAAAATGCTTGTATTATGACAGAATAAAACATTTATTTTTAAAAAGAATAATTTATTCTAAATTGAATAGTATTCATATAAAATAATGACTCTAATAAGCAATGAAATGATCAAATGAAAAATTTAACCACAGGTTTGAACAACCAAATGATGTATTTTTTTTTAGCATAAATATTATTTGAGACCAATTGTTCAACTTTTTATAAAATTCTTAGATTTGTTTTGTTTCAAATAGCCAACACTTTTTCAGCCAATTTTTCCGTTACATGTTTTGAAGAATTAATATTCAAAGATAATAGTACTTTCGGAATTTTTTTAAATTAAAGTTTTGTATTTATTAAATGGTTTTATTATTAACTACACTTTATAAGTATTGGATAGTTAAATAAGCACAAATTATGACATTTTAAATGTTTTAAAATAAGAACAATGTTCCATTTTTTGTTAGTATCAATTTTTTTGAAAATATTAAAGTTAGTGTTTTAGTTGCTTATAGAGTTTTATCTGAGATGATGTATAAATCGAGTGATATTTTTATTTTTTAAGCTAAAAATATTCAATAAATTATAATTTTTATTAATAACCGTCAACTATAACAAGTGTCCTTGAACACCCTCAAATATTTTTTCTGAAATGTCTATCCACAAAATGCTAAATCTGAAATCTGATGTTCTCTGAATTGGTAGAGATGAATTTTGCTTAATTTAGAATTATTTACGAATTTAATAATTTTTCACTATTGGAGTTTATTTTTAAAATCACTATTTTTTACTGCATCACCTAGATTATGAATCCATCTATTTTCGATTTCAACTGTTTCGTTTTCGAAAATTTTATATTGTTGGAAAACTTTGAAAACTTATTTTTTTATTTTTGTGCTGCAGAAAATAATTTCAAATTAGATATAATATTATTAATTCTTGGGGATAATAATAATGCTTAAAACTTAATTATTATTATTATTATTTATTTATTTTATTTATTTTTTATTTTTTTTTTTTTTTTCTCTTTTTTTTTAGAAGATTGAACTGGTGTGATAAGTTCAAAAGTTGTTAGTATTTTTCTCTTACACTTATAAATATACTTGATTTTATGCCAGAAAATTTAAATACTCTGAATTTAAAAGTTTAATATTAAAGACAATTTACTTATAAAATATATATGCTTCTTAATTTAGAATTTAAATCGATTTTATAAAATTAAAATGAATTTTTTAAACTTGAAGAATCCAGTTTTTAAAAAAAATGGTGCTAAATATCAAAACATATTTCTAAAACAATTGGCTCAACTTTACAGAATTTTTTTTTTCAAAAATAAAGAGAATAAATTACGTAGATAAATGAACCATACATTTGTTATACAGAATAAGAAATCATCTACCTGGAAAAGGATTTATCAAGAGTTAGAAGATATAAAAGTAATTCCTCCATACTTAAAACAGCTTTACAAAGTAAGCACGTTTAAATATAAGCATGTTTAAATATAAATAGAATATTCATGCTTAACTTGAGTTTCAAAACCAATTTTCAAACTTATTAAAGTGAAAAATATTTCAATTGTAAGCTATCTTAATTGTATGATTGCATGATAGCTTCTCAGCAATACTGAGATCTTTATAAATGCTTTAAATTACAAATTATTGATAAAAATTTATACGTATTATCAAGATAGTTTCTTATATTTCGAATTGGAAACATCTTTAATTTATTGGTAAGCATGTTATCTCTGAGCCGCATTTATAATCTTTAAAATTAATATTCAAAATTTTAGTAAGCTTAATCTTCATAAGCATTTTTAAATTTTAAATCTTTAAACTAGTAGAAAAATTATGCATAAGTTTGCTTAAAATTTAAGATTTGTAAGATTATTTAAGTTTTACTTATTTTGCTCATTAAATATAATTAAAGTGTGAGGTAAATAATAAATCACAAAGCAATTTAAACAAATTATAAATTTTGATTTTTCATAGTAATCTAGATTTACTAATTTTAATCTTAGCAACTAAACTATATTTAGATTTTACAAAGATTTTGAACTTAAAACTAGACAACCCCTCATAACGATCCCTAGACCTCATAACTAGACCTCATAACGATAAACAACCCCTCATAACGATTTTTTCGTTCGGTATGTTATTTTAAGCCGACCGATTGGCTGAGTGGATAGCGTTCCTGACTCCTGAGCTGTTGGTCCCAGATTCGAATCCCAGTTCGGGCATGGATGTTTCTTTCCTTCTCTGTTCTCACTGTCCTTTCTTCTGTGATGTTATATGATTGTGGCCCGCCCTATGAACGGGTTTGTGGTAGTATGGCGCGGGTAACTCGACTCGCCTCCGTGACTTGGTTCACAGATGCTCGCTGGGTAACCATAAATCAGTAGCAGTTTCTGGCATTGTTGTGGCATAGGGTTCAATCACCCTTGTGTGCCCTCCATTAGATAAAAAAAATGTTATTTTATATTTTGCATACATGTTTCTTAATTTTGTACTTTACAAATAAAAAGAGAAGAGAAAATATATTTGGATATAACACATCGCGCATATTAGTACACTTCAATTCAAATAAGATTTTGATACATAAATGTAATTTTCAATTCAAAAAAATTCTAATGACTAATTAATTAAATCAAGAATCTCATAAGAAAGAAAGGCTTTGACTTTTATTCTTCTTTTTGAATCTTTATTGGCAATCATGCATTATTCTTTCATTTGAAACTTTTTCTAGCCAAGTAGATGATCATTAAATATTCCAGTGAAATTCTCCGCTTTTCGAAGTCAGGGGTAGAAATTTCCTGATTCATCCGAAAGTGAGCATTATGTGGCTCACAGTGATCTAGTATTAAGACACCGTTCTTCTTAGCGAAAGCTCCCGAGTTGTTTTGTTGACTCTGTTCTCCAGACACTGTTTGAACAATGGAAGATGAATTTTACGTTTCTGCCTTCTGTATATACATCTCATACTTATGAGTAGATGGTTGAGAGTTTTCCTATGTTACGTGAATAAGCCCCACAATCTATGAAAAGTACACCCGGAAAATAATTACGCAGTAGATGTTAAAATGCCTTACCACAACGCGGTATCAAATGTGATCGGATCCAGTAGCGGTACGGCCTACGTACCTACCATCGTGGTCTAGGAGTTGTATGATCCTCTTCAAAGCAAAAAGTCCTGTGAGTTCAATACCAGCCATTATTGAACAAATTAAGATGCTTGGGATTTCTCCGGTTTCCCCACTTACAACATGTGAATGCGGCTCATTATCTCTGAAAATAATTTCCGGAAAACAATTTAATGTGGACATTAAAATGTCTTACTAAACATAGATTTGAGAAATCTTTCCAATTTTTGCTTTGTAATTAAACACAAAATGAGGAATGAACTCATGATAAAAGGAAAGAGTTACAGCTTCTGAAGTCCGCACCATTGACAAACTAATGGTAGAAATCTGATTTGCCTTCGAGGAGCGCTAAAAGGCGATATCAAAAATCAGACTAGTACATCAGACTTCTCGGAACTGGGCATAAGGAAATGGCCTTGGGTGACCTTGCCAAAAGCTATGCTCTCTTTGTACTTTGCCCATTCCGCCTTGTGTCGCCCCCTCTCGCCACAAAACAATTTTCTTACCTTATAAATTACCTACTCTTGGATTCACAGACTGAAAAGAAATAATCCCTTATCTTTGGCCACTACAAATGATTTTATGTATCCTCCTTGCCACATTGAACCTCATTTCTTGAGATCAAGTCTTAGTCCTGATACTGATTTTGATTGTATCCACTTCTACACAGAGCTGCTATACTCTGCCAAGAAAAGCATCACCAGTCCAGAATTCAGGAGACAAATGGCTCTATAAATTAACCAAATTCCAATTGATGCTATGCAAATCTGTATTGACGGGAGCAAAAGCAACGAGGGCCACTATCGTAGTGATGTATTTATCACAATTCCTATGTCTACCCAAAGTCTGAAGTTCAGAAATTCTGATTTCAGCTCTGTATTCAGATCGGGGCTTATAGCTATGAAAAATGGACTGAGTTATGTTGAGAATATTTCTGAGCCTGTTTTTGAGCATGTATGGATTCTGACTGATAGCAAGTCTTCAATCCAACACCTAATCAATTGGATGTTGGTTACAGAGCCAGAAGTTCAATATTGAGTATGATCTATAGGCTCTCAAAGAATTTTGGGACTAATTTTCATTTTCAGATGATCCGGTCACACGTCGGCATTAAGGGAAACGAGATTGCTGATTCGCTGGCTAAGGCTTCCTCTTTGGAACCTTCACAACCTGATTTGCCATCCACCTTTAATGAGGTTTTTACCGAGAGTAAAAAAACACATATGGATGTCTGGAGGGTTCCACCTACTCGTAATTGGTATCCTAGAAAAATCCCAGCTGGCGCCTTGCTTTTTCAGGGAGCTAGAAACCAAGAAACTTGTACTTCACGCTTCACCAGTAGTCACCTAAGGAACTTCAAATATGTACAGGGTCAAAAAACTTTTAGTGTGTGCACAAAATGTAAAGCTGAACAGGCATCGCCTGATCATATCTTAAGCTACTTGATTTTTGACTTGAAATAGGCTTTCTCAAGGCTCCCAATTTTTTTGATTTCCTGACTGTTTATTGACTTGTGAAGTTGGTCTAGTATTGAAATTGAGCCATCTGGCATTAGTAACAAACAACAGAATGAGAAATCTCGCCAATTTTCGCATACTCAGGTGGATTTTTACTCGTACAGGTACTCGATTTTATTTTAACTAGAAAGGCTTCTAATATTATAGTGTAAGATTTCACCTATTTTCTAAACGGGAATTTTGTTAATTTGAACATCAGTTTTACAAATTTACTTTAAAATTTTCATCTTATTCTTAATTACAGGTAGCTTGCGTCATTTGGTATCAATTGAATACTATAAATACTTTCTTACAAAACTTAAGCATCTAGTGATTATGCCATGTGTTACTGCAACAGAGTGGTTGACTGGGAAATCTATGAAGTTGATTTCCTTCGACTCAATCAATTATCGAAGCATTGAGAACATATGAATTTTACTCAGAGGATTTAACGTTTAAAAAGTGGAGAAATAAGGAGAGAAAAGTGGCAGCTTAAGCACTTTCAATCCAAGTCAGATTCAATATTTAGAATGATATTTTACTGCATTGAATTAAAAAATGGTTTTAATTTATTTTAATTGAGAGAGACTAAAAGATGTATTGGAACTATTCCTTGTTTAACATTGATGCAGTATTGTAAATTATAACACACAACTGAACACTTTAATAAAATGCATTTTATAAGTAATGCTGCTATTTAGTGACTAAAATAATTCTTAGTTTAATTGGTATGTATTGTAGTTTATATAATATATATATATATTAGGGCTACCTGAAAGTTCTGTCCGCTCCGGTTACAATCAGTTTCAACAAGTATTCAGTTCAACAAACCATTTCCGACCATATTCGGAAACTAGGGTTTGTGTGGAAGTATTCGAGATGGGTGCCACACAAGTTAAGTGAGAAGAATTTGAATGATCGAATCATCAAATGGACATCTCTGCTTGCACGCAACAAAATCGAACCCTTCTTGGACCGGATCATAACTGGGGATGAAAAGTGGATTACCTATGAAAACATCATAAGAAAAAGGGCATATTGTGAACCCGGAAAACCTGCCCCCTCTACCTCTAAACCGAAGTTGAGCCTGAACAAGAGAATGTTGTGTATATGGTGGGACATTCGAGGACCAATACATTTTGAGCTGTTGAAACCAAACGAAAGGCTAAATTCGGAGAGGTACTGTCAGCCCAATTGGATAAATTAAAAACAGCACTCCAAGAAAAGAGGCCGGCGATGCTCAATAGGAAGGATATCATACTGCTTCATGACAATGCCAGGCCACATGCTGCTTTGGGGACTCGTCAGAAAGTCGCAGAGCTAGGCTGGGAAATTCTGTCGAATCCACCATACTCCCCGGACCTAGCACCATATGATTATCACTTGTTTCTGTCCTTACAAAATTTCTTGCAGGGCAAACAATTCAAGAACGAAGAAGATATCAGACAAGCACTGGTTCAATTTTTGGCCTCTAGAGATAAGACATTTTTTAAAAATGGGATATACAAATTGCCATCACGCTGGCAAGAAGTCATAAATAATGTGATGGCAATTATATTATTCAATAAAGTTTATCCAAAGTATGAAAAAATGTATTCCTTTGTTTCATTCTAAAACGGACAGAACATTCCGGTAGACCTAATATATATGTATATACGGCTAGTTGTCAAAACAATGGAAGCACCTATAAATAAATGACAATTATGATTGTGCTTCATAAGCATTAAAATATAATAATACTTAACCCTTATTTTTGTAAAAATTAATGTACTTATAATTATGTACTATGTAATAGGTTTATTAAATTTCTGTATGAATGGGATTTTTTTTCTGATACAATAAAGGAAATTAGTCTCTTTAACAAAAAATTTAAGTGCACGTGTTATAATATCAGGCCAAAAGTTGAGTATCATATTAGTGCAATTTTAGAATAAATTTTGTGCAAAGTTTTTATTGATTTTAAGAATTGTACAGCTTTTTGTTTAAATCTCAATGAGTCTACAAAAATGATTTGAAATTCCAATGTGCATTTTTCCCCGCTGTTTATATCCAAACGTAAATGTGTTGAAATAAATATTAAATCTAACCGATCTCATCTAAACAATTCACAATATAGATATTAGAAATGCATTTGATGGAATAATTGACTATAATTCACCAAGTACATATCGCAATAAAATTAGTTAAATGCGAAATTAATTCATGGATTGTTTATTTAATTAAAAGAAATTATATAAAAATACCCTTTAGAGAAATTTTTAGAAGAATGTGATTGAATGAAATAGATAAATTGCTTAGTGACTTATTTTAGTCTGTATAACAAGATGTTCATCAACTTCTAATATTTAATGGGATTCTTAAATCCTTTCACAACATTTATAAAAAAAACGCAAAAAAATATCAAAAATCATAAAATAAATTTTGATTTTTCAACCAATTCCTTACAAATGTAACTGAATATTTAAAAATATTTAAATTGACTTTACATGTAAAGGAAACAGAAGTAAACTATGTATGCTGTTTTCAAAAGAAACATCAAAACTCGTGAAACATGTTTACGATCTAGTGAGAAGGATACTTAATAATTTTCCACGAATAGTATAAGAGTAAAACTTTGAAAATACAGATAAAAAAAATCTATATAGACTCGTATAAATTGGGTTTATTCATAATCTCGGATCTACAATAAACTGACTGGATTTGAAGAAAGATAACGTATCCTTTTTTATAGTAGCCACATAAAACAAAGCATGCATAAGAAATTTGGATTTATTTTGAACAAAAAATTTGTCATCTGGTAATATTTTC
Source organism: Latrodectus hesperus (assembly GCA_037975125.1). Classification (NCBI taxonomy): domain Eukaryota; kingdom Metazoa; phylum Arthropoda; class Arachnida; order Araneae; family Theridiidae; genus Latrodectus; species Latrodectus hesperus. Next base: position 29,768 of record JAJQOW010000014.1, read on the forward strand.
ATACATTTTGACAAGTTTTCGTCTTCTTAGTTTCAAGGAAAATTTACATTATTTTATTACTATTATGATAGAGAAAAAGGGTGTTGATGAGAAGAATTTCTGGAATTCTGGACTTAGTAATGATGTCAGGATTATTATGGGCAATTAATTCCTAAAAAAAGTAAGATTGGTGATAAGAAAATAAGGCTTGTATGTCTACTCAAATAGCATTAAGACTTATCAGTTTTTCTGCTTTTTATAAAATGGTACTTGACATCACAATGGTTCAGCATAGGAATATTTACAAATAGTCTAGGAATAATCTGAAAAACACTTTGACCAAATATATCAATACCTCTGGGGTTGGCAGGCCAAGTATTGGGGGTCTTCTGCTTGGTCCCTGCTTCAAAATCAGGAAGACTCCACCCGGCTACTTCTATCTAAGTGGTAGAGCCCAACTCAAGGATAGATACCGGGAAGTATGATGGTGCAACAACCAAGCATATCATGTATTAATTGAAAAAGTGATGTACTTTGGGATCACTGATGGACTTCAGACATTTTTTAAATTTTATGGATATGAGAATTTACAGAGGAACAAACATATATATAGTTTTGATCACTCTCTCTCCCTCTAGGAAAAAAAATTATTAAAAGCTCTCCGTAAGAAAAGTAGATCGGTCCAGTAAGATTCAATTATAGGAAACTGAAAAATTGTAAGGAATACCAAATAAATTTAAATGAATAAATTATGTGAATGATAGCCACCCACCCTGTCTAGTGGTCAGAGTCCCTGACTACGGATAGGAAGGTCTTGGGTTCGAATCCCAGTTCGGGCACAGATGTACTATCTCTCTCTATCTATCCTGTCATTGTCCTTTCTTTGTATTAATGAGGTGTGAATGGTTACCCACCCTATAAATGGTCGCCTATGGGTCCCTATAGCAACGTGGTCCTTATAGCATGTGTGTACTGAGGAAGTCGGATTCCACACCAAAATATGGTTCAGTTTAAAAAGTGGAGCAGTGCACCCCATATTGCCAGCCTATCTGGCACACGACAACAACAACGTTTGTTTTTGGCTAACAATTTCAAGCAGTTGAAGCTCCTTGACTCTACAAATTGGCTGGTAGTTCTGATCATTGGTCAACACATAAACTGTGATACAGTTCTTTATTATTTTCCATCGTGTTAGTGGAGATATATTTGACCCCATAAAAGGCATGACAACGACAACGATGTGAATGATAAAGGCAATTTGTAAAGGAATCTCTGTAATTTCAATAATTAATAGACACGGAAAATTATATTATATAGGTCATTAATAGGTATTATATAGGTCATTAAGCAGAAAGATTTAAAGATGCTTACTGGCTTGATAATAAATATAGGAATATTAATAAAAAACACAAAAATAGTGCATATATAAGTAAAATTAGAAAAATAACTATTGGAAATGTTTTTGATGACTATAAAAATTCCTCAAGGAGAATAAAATAATAAAATATAGACAAAAGGATTAAAAATGCAATGGTTCAGTTTAATGAAATTGAACTTTTTTGATTCAATCAAATAAACAGATTTTTTTTCTTGTCCCTTAATGAAAAACGTTAAACTAAGAATAACTCTTTTTTTAAAGATGGAAAAAGAAATATGCTTAGTATAATAGTGAAATTCCTGCATAAATGGGTTGAGTATACCATCATCTAACGGGAGCATCAGATTATTTTATCATTGTGGCAAATAATGCTGAGGGTCAATCATTTAACACCAATACTCTGAAAGAATTCAATCTGCTGTTGACAAAGTAGAAAATCATAAAGTAATGAGTGTCCAGATAAGATACCCACTGAATTGCTATGATTTGATAAATAATGTGGTGAATTTTACTCCGTATCTGGAAGAAACAGATCAAACCTTTTGAATAGAAATTGAGTTAACGTTCGGTATTCAGAAAAGGAAAAAGCTCTGAATTTTAAGATTTATATAGGAATAAGGTTTTTGGGTGTTGTTTATAAGATTTTGTCGAATAATCTATTTAATCATTTGCATCATATCATAGATAATTTTATTGATGAATATCCATGTAATTAAAGAAAATGAAGATACGTTATATTTATCAAATCTCTCGAACTCTTTTTGCAGAAATGTAAAGAATATGATAGATATGGAAGTGAAACCATCTATTTATTTGCTGATTTCCAAGGAGCCTAAATTATTTTTGATAGAACTGAACTGAAAACCTTAATAGTACATGACGTGCCTACAAACCTAATCAAACTTTTAAGCTCACTCTTCCAGAGACCATTTTTGGTACAAAATCTAAAAATATATCCACACTTTTCGGGAACCATATCGTTTAACAGAGATACACTAAGAGAAAAAACGAATGAAAAATATCACATAAAATTTCACGAGTACAGCTATAAAAAAAATTTTCGCCACACACTTTAAAAATATTTTTTATGTGGTGAATATAAGGATCATTTCAGAAAATTCTCGCATATAAAATAATGCAAAACATTTCGAAATAACTTGGAATTGCTTTTTTAAAAGTACTCGAGGGAAGAACATTCAAGATAGCGATATTCCAATAAGACAGAATGGAGTAGTGAACCTAACAAAATTGACTCAAGTATTTTGAATGAAAGATAAATAAATATAATGATAAAAAATATTATATAGATCAGTACATTAAAAAAAACAAGGAACTTGAAAATACATTGAATATATTTAGTTTGTATCGAGGTAATAATACATGTATAATATAATTAGCAAATGTAATGCTAATATATAAAGCCGATCGATGGCGGAGAAGTTAGCATGTCTCTGACTTCGAAGTAGTAGCTCCCAGGTTCGAATCCTGGTTCGGGTAAAGATGTTTCTTCCTGTCTTTGTCATTGTCTTTTTTTATCCCTTCATGTATGTAATATAAAGTGGTAAATTGTAACTAGATAATAATTTTTCGGCAATTAATACAATACCATATATATATATATATATATATATATTACAGGAAATCTAACCAACGCAAAGGCATCTAAAGAGAGATATGGCAGTATAAATTAGATACATCATGAAAAACAATAAAACTAGTTAGGTAAAATTTTAAAATCACTGAGAATGAAACAATATACAGTGCAAAGAATAGGAGGAAAGCATAGGGACCATGTCTTCATCAGGAAGGAGATGGTCAGTTATGCAAATTAAACACTCTTTTCTGACGCGTATACGAAGAACAAATGTCTGAAGATCTTCGAACAATTTCCCCGAAGATATTTTTGAAATAAATATCTTTACGTTTTTTACTTTAATTTTGAAATAAATATCTTTACGTTTTTTACTTTAATTTTGAAATAAATATCTTTACGTTTTTTACTTTAATTTTGAAATAAATATCCTTAACGTCTTTTACTTTAATTTTGAAATAAATATCTTTACGTTTTTTACTTCAATTTTGAAATAAATATCTTTACGTTTTTTACTTTAATTTTGAAACATAAATATCTTTATGCTTCTTTCTTCTAATACACTCTTCGGGGGAATTGCTCAAAGATCTTTAGAGATTTTTAATTCGTGCATGTCAGAAAAGATGTTTAATTTGCATAGCTGACCATCTCCCTCCTGATGAAGACGTGGTCCCTATGCTTTCCTCCTATTCTTTGCATTGTATATTGTTTCATTCTCAGTGATTTTCAAATTTTGTCTGACTAGTTCTATTGATTTACACGTTGTATTTGTTGAATGTTTATTTACATTGAAAAGTTTAGAAGAAATTTGGATCATGAAAACGCCTTTTATTTATGCTTTGTAGAGAATACTGATGACCTCTTTAAGAACTACTGATTATTATGAGAGGTAAAATGGACACGAAAATCACAGTCACTTGCTTCTACATATCTTTCATCTGTCGCTTGGTGAAAAAACATTCACTGGAAAATGCCACAATAATAATAAATAGTATTTATTATATCAGTGGAAAATTGTAATGATAACTATTTTCCTTCATTCTGGTAATATATGTATTTTCATCTGGAGTAAACCTGGCACTAAAAACATTCCCACGTTCGTCTATAAAGTGTTAGATTTGACCTTAGGGAAATAATCTTCTATACTTCCATCTTCATTTATGGGCGCACTGATTTCCATACCATTCAAAATGCACCTGACCTGTGACCAGTTATCGATATACGGATGAGATCTTCAGACCTATTGTAGTTGCTGCAGCAATTAGAGATGACTTCCTGCTAAAAGAGGACAAATGCAGGCCACATCATGTTAACTTGGTGAATGATTTTCTTTTGGAAGAAGGAAATATACAAATGGAATGCTCAGCGTGTTTTCCGGACATGAACCCAATAAAGCATGTTTGAGACATTCTAGGCAGACAAGTTGCTAGTCGCCTACCTCCTCCAAAATTCTCCAAGAACTGGAAAGAGCTCTTTTGGAGGAGTGAAACAAAGTACCCCAGCCCCTCATTAATAACCTACACAGTTTTTAAAAAATAATATTAATAGCTCAGTTTTTGAAAAAGTACTCTTTGTATCAGAGAATCTGTTAGTTTATCAGAGAACTCTTGGTCTTGTGAACCAGTGAAGCTTGAGAAAGTAAACCAAAACCAAACACGATAAATCTAAATTAAATTTATTAATATATCCTAGAACAGAATCTACCAGGTGAGTACCGATGGCATACAGGTTTCGGATTAGTACATCGTTTAAATACATGTTTCATTTAATGTTTGGTTATTCAACAATTTTTGTTGCCACAAAATGTTATAACACAAGATGAAAGCACAAAAATGAAAGCTATGATGGAAAGTTCATGCCAGACTGGCCGCTTGCCGTCGCACCATATACCTGTTCCTAATACATCTCATTTTTTTTAAATGGATACTCTGATTTGACGTTTATGTTTTACACGCATGCTTCGCTTCTAATTCTAGTCACCCCCCACAAAATATTTAATTTATTCCTGAATATCTTTAAAAAATATGTGAAATTATTTAACTAAAAATCATTTATACATAAAAAAAAGATTCGAAACATTAATTTATAGTATGACTGATAAAAATTAAATAAATCTCAAAAAAGTTGTTAGTTAAAGTAATAAATTTGTACTTGATAGAAAAACATATTTGTCGTGGAGAGTTCTGAGTTATTATATTAACTAATAAATAACTTTTTTTATTTCTTACTTTCTTTATTGAAATAAATAATTGAAAGAATTTTTCCCCATTGTGAAATAACAGGTTTTATAGCCGTGTCTTCACTAAAACAAAACTTTGATTTTTTTGTTTATTTTCAACTGAAAAATTAATAATTTTCTAAATTTGGTGAAATAAATAAATATAAACATGATTTCATTATCATCATGCATGACGTGACAGCCAAGGATGATCCAAGGCCTTCGCAACAAAATGATTTCAACCACCTCAACTAGCAGCTAAACTCTTCCAATTCTTGTTCTAAGAACCAGACAATCCTCTTTTCTTACATCCAGTGATCGAATTTCAAGTTTTTCTCTTCTTCTTGCATTATATCGTCTACATGAAAAGATTTCTTTCAGTGTATTGTTGCTCAGACAGATAACATGTCCAATCTATTTGAGTCGCCTAATTTTAGTACAGTGAACAACATCTGGCTCATTGAACATTAGATATAGCCCGACATTGCGTCTTTTCGCCAGATATTATTCTCTTCAATTCCACCAAAAATACTCCTCAAGATCTTTGGCTCAAAGGTGCCGAGCAACCTTTCTTTTCTTACAGTCATGGTCTATGATTCCTACGTATAAATCAGCACAAGACGATTAAGGGTCTTGTACAGAGACAGCTTTGTCCTTATAAATAAAAAGCTGAATCTTAATAAAATAAAAGTGATTTGGTGTTTTCAAATGTGTTTTATGCTAGTTCGTTGACAATTTTTTGTCTACATCAATCTTTATACATACATTGTATTTCTTTACAAAATTATAACTTTGCAAGTTCATAATATCAAAATAGCTCAACATTAATGTCATTAATTCTAAATGTCCGATTCAACAAATTCTTAGAAGAACAAGATGAATGAAAATTAATTTAAAATGTGTGACAAAAAAAATTTTTTTAATTTGCTTAAAAGTTAATTTCTTTCAGTAATGTGAAGATAGTTTTCTGTTTCTTTGATTGTATGAATTCTTCGAGTAAATTGAATAAAAAATTCATAATAAATATAAAAAAATCAAAAATTAAAATAATGTGAATTTAAAAATTAATTTTTTATTTTTAATGAGAATATGATTCTAAATTTTATTCTTTCATAAATATTTTTACTAAACATAAAATCATTCGAGATTTAAATTGTATTACAAAATTAAACTCATTCATTTAAAAAACATTTCCGGCAATTCATTTACATAAATAAGATAAATAAGTTCCATTAAATGTTTTGCTTTGAACAAAAAAAGTCTTTTGTTATATGACACACTTAATATATCACTATTTGTAATGTTAGTAAGCAAAAATACTTAGTTTCAGTTATTGGTATAATAACATATGTTACCTTTTATTATTCTACTCAGTTATTAAGTAAACAAATAATATTTACTTTACATTTATTTATCTATATTTTTATGGAGTAAAATTAATAATCATCAAATAATTATAATATGAAAAATTAATTCTTTTGATTGTAAAATTTGAGAGTTAGTATATTTAAAAAAATACATTCTGTAAATTAAAATTTTGAAATATGCTATATTTTTGGGAAATTATTTTAATTTATTGTTATTTTACTAAAAATATTAACTTTAAAAAAGTAGTTTTTTATATTAATTATAGTTTTAACTTGGGTTAAGTTCATCAGCTGCTTGTTGAAATTTGTAGAAAGAAATTATTTTCAGTGTAATCTTTTATTGTCTCATCTCTCTCTATCTCTCTCTCTTGTTGAAATAATCAAAATATTTTTTTAAAAAAACTTCAGGATACAAAGGATAAAAAAAATTTCATCGTTCCATTTATTTTCGTTTATTTTAAAATAAAATTGAGAAATACTTTTCGGTGAAGGTATTTTTTGCCAATATATCACGCATTTCGAATGATTGTTTCGAAATATCTGCCATCTTTATTTTCTTATTTGGAATGTTGGAAAAAAATGAGATCATTCTGTGTTGGTAATGAAATGCATCAGATAAAGAGATTTTCGAGTTCGATCAGTTTCGAATAAACAAGTTTTTAATCATATCTTTGCGTGTAGATTACAATATATTCCTAAAGCACATAAGCGATCAATATTCAGAGCATTGTTTACCCGAATTGCTTTATCCATACAACTTCTATCCACACACCTTCGAGTACTTTGTTATTATGATGTACTTATTATTTTGTTTTGTCAATTCACATGGAGACACAAATGATGCAGAACCAAAAATAGTACATGAATAATCTTTATAATCTATAATCAAAACTACTCAGCAATATAAAACCAATAATTATGCATAAAAGTTTAATATAAAATATGCTTACAAGCATTATATTATTTTTGTTAAACTTCTTACATCCCATCAGTTTAAATTTATACGATGCAAAATTAAAATAATTTAAAACTTTTGGTACATCATGAACTGTTGGTGTTACATGATCTTTGACAACAGTGTTTCTCAATGAAATATATTTTAATTCCCATTTTCAACAACAAGCTTGTTTTAAATTCAAGAATTGGAAAAAATGTCCCATTAATTCCTTCATTTATTGCCGATTTCTCTACCTTTATTTATAACCTCATACATCTAGTTCTTTGCCTCTTATTAATACGTATCCTCTCTTTCACATCCTGTCGTACCGTGGCTTTAAACTCTTTCACATTTTATTCATATCAGTTCCGTTTGGTCTTCAATATAAGTGTTGGGCTTGATTCCACCTCAGACATCTTGATAGCAGTTCTGGATCCATTATAAACTGTTTTTCCTTGTTTATTTAGCTCTAGAATGCAAAATCTGATCTTAGAAAGAATCTGATCTGATCTTAGAAAGACAAAATAATCTTGCCTTTTCTTGATTTTCTCTGCATTTCTTTCTTTTTTTTCCTGTATTTTACATATTTTCGTAGTAAAAGCATAAAAGTCAAAAGAGAAAAATTTTCTTTTCAAAGCAAAGTACGAATGAATTTGGAATCTAACGTTTGATCATCATCTACCATAATGAAAGTGAAACAAAATTCAGAAAACTGCCGGCCCAATGGAATCTAAACTGAATTAGTCGGTAAACTTCTTATTGTGTTTTATAGAATATTTATTTTATCTGAAAATATTAAAATCATGTTCTCAGATAAGTCCAAAATCTTCCGAAATAATTTATAACAAATAGCACAATGTACTACATAAAACCTTATTAGTAACTATTTAAATGACTAGTGCTAACTAAATGTATTAAAGTCACAAATTATGCATTCCCTTTTTTATCATCTTATCTAATTTTTTTCTGTGAGGCAATTGTTAAATGAGGGTGTTTTGTTTTTATTATTATTATTAATTGTGCGACATGGTCTCTTGGACTTGGTTTACTTTATCTACGCCAAGGGGGGATAAGCAACAACAATATAATTTTTATTGAAAGACATAGATAAGATGTTTATGAATAAATTCAAATTAAATTTGAAAGGTTTGGTTGGTTGGTTTGTCGCTCAACGATCATTTTTTGCACACGAGGGCTAATTAGACCGGGACCTACGGTTTAAAGTGGATTCCGAGCCACTACAAACATCCATGCATTAAATTTGAAAGACTGGAAAACTCGTATATAATTATAAATGGTTATTATTAAATATAATTTCAAATGTTAGTTAAAATTAGAATGTGGAAAGATAAAAATCAATTACCAAATAAAAATATAGGAACAAAAATGTAAAACAATAAAATTTGTGTTTCCTATTTTAGTTTATTTCATAATATTATACAGTCGTTTTATAGGAAAAAAGTGGCTGCATAAATAGCGATTACTAAAACGCCAATGCATGTAAATCATATAAAATATGGCCTCAACCAAATCATGCCGAATAATTGAAACGACTTCATAAGATTTTACTATGTTGCACCCACAGGAAAAAAAATTCCGTTGGCGGGGAATTGTATGTATAAGAATTAGTCTCTTAAATCTTTCTTCAAAAGAAACCGACGGGAACAAAAGAAGAACGCACGTGGAACTGGATGCTGCCCTCGCTATTTTCAGGTGTAAAATCGTGCTGAACGTCTTAACACCACGTAGCCGCGAAACGAGATGTTAAATCCTTCTGATAAGCTCTTCAATGCTTTGTAGGCGGCGAGAGAATTGGTTTTTGGCACGTTTAGGGGGATTTGGCTTCTTTTGATGTTGCAGCGACGTGGGCAACCAGGAAAGGTATATCCGAGTACAAAAAAACGAGGAAGTGGATATTCTTATTGACATACATTTCATGTCGATGGACGAATTTTAATTTTATTGAATATTTTGTCAAACTGAATTGCTTGATTGTCACTTGGCTGTCAAAGGAATTGTAACATCCAAAATTATACTTTTAAGAATACATACGGTATAAAAATTGGTTAGAATGCAAAGATTGTTCCTGTAGAAACCGTGATAAACAAATATATAATTATTCTTGTGATAGAAATATATTCAGATTCATCATGAACTGTTTTCATATATGAAAAGGTAATGATCCATTTTTTCAAAAACCCTATGGATTCGACTTCCATCAATGAAAAGGATGTTAATAATGATTCAAAATCAATTTAAGTTGAAGAAACTTTTTTAACTACCTTACGTAAGAAAAATGTGATTATCGAATGACAAAAAAAATTTTTACTTGGTATGCCACTACAGTTTACTAAAACACACTCTTATTTTGAATATCGGGCATGCACATTTAGGTTATTACAGATGTCTTCACAAAAAAATTAAAGAAGAAATCAATCTTGTTGATTTTTTTTATATTGTATCTATATCTTATAATTATATCACGTATTTTTAAGTCATTTAAATGTTTTCTGAAATATAATTAATTGCACAATTATGAAGTTACGTGGAGATACATAAAAGTGTAAAATTCCTTTTTTGTAAATGGATCATTTTACGAAAATCTGGCAGGTATCGTTTTGTGCATATATTATGAAATTTTATTCTTACAAAAGATTGTCATAAGTTAAGAAGTGTTGGAGCAATGCTTGTAATATTTACAATTATAAAATAATTTACATTGAATAAATCGAGTTTGAAACTTTTTGTTTCACAGAAATGTTTTCTGAAGAACAAACTACAAATATAGAAAAAAAAAAAATTTGATAATAATATGTTTTGCTTTGCTTGATATTTTGTGTGTTCCATAATGCTTTTTATGGTTAATTTTTATAAATAACGAAATGTGTTCTTAAAAATAAATTCAGAAAATATTCAAAATTCATTTATTAGAAGATCGAAATTCTAAGTTTCACATCTTCTCAAACATCTATATAAAAGTATTCATGTGCATTTCAACAAAATAAATGGATTATTGTTTTGTGGTACACCTCAGAATTGGATCTACTGATAGTGATATACGTACTTAGCTGTGTAGATGAGCACCAGACTGCACCTTATTATTAACCGATTTTAATATTCACCTATTACGAAGCGTATCATAATTTTGAATCATGGTCAGATGACGAGATCACATATGAGCTGGCACGCTCCTCTCCACATCCACACCAGTGGAAGTATTTTGGATGTCATAGATTAACATTGACTTGCTCCCAGTCCACACCCATAGTGATAACAGAAATAAAAAAAAACTCTTTTAAAACTTTAAAAGCGAATAAATAAAATAGGTTGTTCTGAAAAAAAATTAGTTTTCTCTGGTCTTCAAAGTTTTCCAATAAAAAATGTACAGTACTTTTCCATCTAAGGTCAAGAATATTTTCTTAAATAAGTAATATTAATGAAATTTACTATGTTTCTAGTTGTGGATATTTCTATTTCCTTATCTCCTTTTAATACTGGAATTTATATGAAGAAGCAGGAATTCTTTTTTACTTGGGCTGATTTTATATAATTATAGACCATGTAGTAGTATTAATATTGGATAGCATTTATAATAATTATTTTAAAAGATCACCATGACAAAGACCTATAACTACTTTCTGTAGTGTATAAGATTGAAAAATTGATCTTGTTGCAATTGAAAAATTGAAATTGGATGTTATAATTTTGCTTTTTATATGTAATGCATGTTTGGATAGGTGCTTAGCAGATATTTTCCAGTTTTTCAGGGCTAGGAACACGTGAATATAGCTAATTTTAATTGAAAAAATCTTCCCATGCAGTAAATACGGAGAAAATATTTTGAAAAAATCTCACAACAGATTTCGATTATTATATACCCATTGATTATTTTGGTGATCAATGGGTATAACATCAGCATTTGAAGTATGTATAAAGCAAAAATTAATTTTAGCATTTTTTAAAGCTAAAATTTATTTTTTTGTTTAGTAATGATAATATGGTGTTGCTGTTAAAGTAATTATTGTTGTTGTGTGTCAGCTGCTGGCATTATAGGGTGCGCTGCTACACTTTCCAACTGAACCATATTTTGGTGTGGAGTCCGAATTCCTTAGTACACACATGCCATAGGTACCCGTTTATAGGGTAGGCAACCATTCACAACACATTCGTTCAAGGAGAGGACAAAAACAGGATAGAGAGAGAGAAACTACATCAATGCCTAAACCGTGATTCGAACCCAGGACCTCCCGATCCGCAGTCAGGCACGCTGACCACTGGATAAGTTGAGTGGCTTATGTTGAATTAAGGACGCCTAACAATACAAATCATTTTTTCTTCCTGCCAAATTAAACTAAAAATGACCTCTACAATTGAAATATCAAGTGTTGCAGTGGAGGGGGGGTTGTTGATAAGATCATATCTGGCTTTACTATATAAGCAGTTAATGTTAAGTATTAGTGGTCTGTTCTCTCTGCTGTCACAAGCGTTTGTGTCTCTATACATTCAATTCTGAACATTGTGATAAAATACCATTAACAAAATTTCAATTAAACTGTGTCGGATTAAGACAAAGCTATGTACATGAATGAGTCAAGATTTTTATTCTGAAACTTGATAATAAATTTATTATAATCAAACAATCACCCCCTCAAAACACTATTCAATCTAAGATGGAAATTTCTTGCGCAGGAATTTTAGTGAAAAATGCTACCAATCTAAATGTCTAAAGACGAAGTTTTGTGATAGCTGTAATGTACCAAAATAAAAAATTAGCTTTTATTGAGAAATTGTAGGTTTTCTCCCACAATGATCATATTTTTGATTAACTGCTGCATCAAGTGGTACTGAAAGATAATGTGCATTGTATACATCTCTCAAGTCAATCTCTATTAGGAAAAGGAATTTCGTGCAAGGACGTACTCTCCTGACTTGAACCTCATTAAAAAATCTTTAAATTTGCAAAGCTTTGCTGTGCTTGATTACATCATAGATAGCATTATCAAACAATGTAAGCTTCATATATTGATACGGCATACCCATAGATCCTGTTACAGTCGTTTTAGTTGTTTGTTTTGACTACCTTTTCATTCAAAACTGACTCTATTTTACAACTTCGAGAATTCGGCTTTTTTTATTTGTTTTGTTTGATGAATAAATACAATTGCTCCTTTTCTGGCATACTTCGTTTCAATCAATGCAGCATTTGTCTTTCCGAACATTACAAATTCCTTAAATTTTGTATATGAATATCACGAGATAAAATGTAGGCCATAACTATTTACAAGTGCTTACACTTGTAACATAGCATTCATTTGATATGCAAAAAAAATGTGTTGCCTTCAAAAACCAGTTATGTGTGTTTTATTAAAATAATGAAGTGTTTTCTTCAGACTTAAGAAACTGATGTTTGTTCATTAGAAGTCCCTCTACAAGAATTCTGGTGGTTCCAAGCATTTTCTGGCATTAAAAGTTGGATACGGAACAAACTTATTTATTTAAAATAATCCCTTAGTGTCCGAGGAAAACGATAGCAAAATTGCCGAAATTTTTAGCCTGTAATTGCGCCTATTGTTATTTTAGATGCATTGTTGGCATCGGACATGATTCAAAACATCCTAAGGGACCTTTTTATCAAATTTCTTCGCAAACGATTTTTGAAAAAAAATTCTAATGGTCCCAGGCATTAAAAAATTGCATTTTTCATATAATATTTTACAGGTCATAAATGATGAACAACTTATATAAAGATATGCGAATCAAATTATCAAAAATTTCAAATTTTCCTTATAAGACAAATTGAGCCGAACTTATAATAAAAACTAAATATGAAAACACAATGTTCTCATGTTCTTAACATACAATCTCGTCACAAGTTTAAAAGCCTTGTTGCCAATTTGATAACAGAATGGATAGCACACACTTTGACATTTACTTCAAAAATTTGTTCGATTCTCTTTGGTTTTTTGTTGTGGTTCCTAATTCACTAGGTGAATGAAATTTAATTTCAGTTTGTGTGTGAATTCGATCAATTTCAATCTCGGACTGAATTCGATCTCTCTTGCTAAAAAATAACCAGAGATCGATCAAATCAAGAATTGATGATGAAACTAGGTCAGAATCTGATGAGTTGTTTTTTCTATTTGAAAAAGGCTTTCAGTATCTCACTGATAAAAAAAACACATTATCAATTTGTTGCATTTTTAAATGAATAATGGTTGTGAAAAATATCAGTCTGCAGTACTCTACTTATCTCTGACTGAACGCGAGAAGGTGTTGATCCATTTTGCACAATTTATATATTTTATATAGTTTAGTTATTCTTCTTTGGTTAATGGTTGTAAGAGAACCATGTTTATGAGATCGGTTTGATTTAATCAGCGTAATAATAATTTAATCAACGCTATAAGAATTTTTTTTAAGTTATTGAATATTTTTTCAACTGCATGTTCATGTAAAAAGTGTCATGTCTTTGCTGGAACAAAATTTAGTTTCAATTTTGGTTGTCCGAATTTTTTTCAGTTGCATAATATGATTTGAAACTTGGTTAGGCACCAAGTTTGATGTACAATGCAAACATTTGCAAATGCGCTATTTCATCCTTCAATTTAAAGAACATAAAAGCATAGAAGTTTAGTTAAATTTAATTTTAGAAAATAGTATCTCTTTTAAAAAAGACATTTAAATAAACATGAAATGCACAGCAAATATTAATTTAACATCTTTTTGTTTAGTATGATTCGAAGTACAATAAGCATATTAATACATTTAACATATAAAAATAGCCTTATAATAATGTGAGATATTGTATTTGATAATCTGTTGTTGTAGTTGTTACTAATGACACTTGGACAAGCCAAGCTCGCTATGCCTTGGCTATGCGAATTTAAGTCAATTGGGAGCGTCTTTCGTTTAATCAGAGCACCATGAAGGTGAAAGTACGACTTTGCTCTACACACATGCCGTAGGTACCCGTTTATAGGGTAGGCAACCATTCACACCTCATTCATACAAGGAAAGGACAAAGACAGGATAGATAGAGAGAGAAAGTACATCCATGCCCGAACCGGGATTCGAACCCGGGACCTCCTTATCCGCAGTTAGGCACGTTGACCACTAGAGGAAAATGTCAGTGTCTTAAGGTCATCAAATAATCGTCTTAAGAGTATTTTAATAAAAATTAGACCTTTTTTTTCTATCCTTCTACATTTCTAAATAAGTTCTATAATATGCTCTTCAAAAAAAGAAGAACAAAAAATAACTCAGTAGAGACATTTGTCACCTTTTGATGAAACTATATGCTTGCTTTAAGGGCATTAATGTTAAATAAAAAAATACAAGTTATTTAAGTGAATTGATATTCATTTCTTAATACTTTTAAAGGCCTCACTATTTTATTAGTTTTTATCCTTATTATAATTGCTCTTATATTTAAAGGTCCATTAATAACGAACTAATGATGAAATTTCTAAAAGGAATTGATGATGAACTGATTATAACTTAGGGAAAGATTAAAAACTGGATAGTCAAAATTTTCTATTTAAATATAACTGAGAAGCTTAATTTAAGAAAGTTATAAATAAAGGAAATTAAATTTTTAAAAAAATCTTCTTCGCATAAGTATTAATAAATCATGATTAATAAATTACATTTTTTAATTATTTTTAATTTAAAATTGCGAAATTTAAAATTATATTTTTAAATTTTATATTAAGGAAAGTTTTAACTTATGAATAATTATTTCTCAATTACCTTGGCTGAATAATAAAAATTATTGGCCGCTGAAATAAAATATTAAATTTGTAATAAAATAAAAAAAAATGTACTACCCACATTTTTTCATTTAAGCATCTTTTCCTTACATTTTCATTGCTCTTACATTTGAACACGCCATAAAAAGGATTCACTTCCTTATCGTCATATACTCTATTGAAAATATATAAATAATCTTAAAAACCCACAGTCCAGCGAACGGGTAAGAATAAAACCAATCGGAAGAGGCCAATGACTTAACTCCAGGTCAACCTTAAAGAAAGCCTGCAACAAACATTGCCTAGGTATCAAACGATTATACACGGCACTTGCATGTACCGAGTCGAACGAAATTAATTCGATTGGCCACGGATGCCCCATCTTACAAGTTAAGCCATCCTATTCTTAAACGCCAGTAGGAAAAGAAAAATAAAGCAACTGTATATCATCATTAAAAATTTGCTTCGCATAAATATGCAGACGAAGGAGCTGAGACTTTAAAAAAATAAAAACAACAATTGTGTTATTAATAATAACAACAATAATAAAAGAGGCAACTTTGCTCTGAAGAGGAAGGTGGGACGACAGGTGTAGAAAGTTGGTCCTTTTACGATTCCTGCGGAAAAGCCCAGCACTTGATCGGCTAACATCAAAGGAAACCGACTTGGGCGTCTCTGGCTTGTAATTAGCCGTCATTTGCACGAACTTCAAAGGAAGCCGCATTCAATATCACAGCATTGAGCTGGCATGCGCCTCCGAAGTCTCAATTTGAAATGCTGGCGCCCCGCGAAAAGACCATGTGGCATGGTTTCGCAGTGGCTCAGGGACATGAGACGCTTTCCAATGTCCCTTCATGGTTTAATAACACAATCCGCTGCCTTAAAGGCTATACACAACCAAAGAAAGATCCATTTTTATGGGTCAAATGCTTTGAACAAATGTCGAGTTTATCATAAAGATATTTTTAATTAAAAAATTTAATCGTAAATTATATTAATATAATTTAATAAAATCAACACATTAAATATACAAAATTATAATCAGTTAAGTAATAATCAGACAAAAATGTAAAATTAATTTTTAATATACAAATCTGAGAAAACTCGTGATTGAAAAATATTTTTAAATTAAAATTTGAAAGCGTAACACTTTTAGGCAGATTATGATATAGTAAAATATATTATATTACAATTCATCTTTTATATCTAGTGTTGCATTAAAATATGAATACGCAAATGCAACGTAATTCTAAAAAATAAATGAATACCAGTGACAAATTGTGTGTACAAAGCTTATAAAAAATAATTAATATATATTGAAAGACATTTTAGAAAATAGTTATTTTAAGCTGGCTAAGGATGTGGGCTCTGAAATGTATCTTAAAATACTCACGAAAATTTAGTTTATAATATTTAAAACCAATAACGGAAAAAAGTTAACACTTGTATTTTTTACCTTTTTTCTTGATTTTAGTATCACACATAAACATTAGATAATTAATTTTCATTAGACATTGAATAACATTAGATAATTCAAATTCAGAGACAAGATCATGTACTTGATTTGAACCTGGTACATTCTTATTATAATTATGATTTCATAAACCTTGGCAATTTTTATTAGAATATTCTACGACCTTATGTATACCAAACATTAAAATGTATGGTTAAGAAACCTACTATAAATATTTGATGTCTTGTGCCAGCTAGGCTGGCAATATGGGGTGCGCTGCTCCACTTTTCTAACTGAACCATATTTTGGCGTGGAGTCCAATTCTTCCTCAGTACACACATGCCATAGGTACCCGTTAATACAAAGAAAGGACAAAGACAGGATAGACTGAGAGAGAAAGTACATCCATGCCCGAAGTGGGATTCGAACCCAGGACCTCCCAATCCGCAGTCAGGCACTCTGACCACTAGATAAAGTGGGCGGCTACTATAAATATAATTCTACTAAATAATGGATTAGTATTAGTCTACTAAATACTGTAATGGGCGGCTACTATAAATATAATTCTACTAAATAATGGATTAGTATTAGTCTACTAAATACTGTAAAAAATTTTCTCAATTAATTTAATTATTGAAAAATTAATTTATAAGACTCATGATAAAGAATAAAAAAGTTAATGAATTATTGATAATTTTATTTAATATATTAAAATAATTGATTTAATTATTTTTCATTAACTATTTATACTTTAAAGAACATGAACACGAAAGTGATCTTCAAGAAACCAAATGACATTCTTAAAAAATACGTACAATATAAGAACGGGCTAGATAATATCATATTAATATATGAAATAGAAGAAGAATTTATATATACTTTAAAACCTACCTTCAAAATTAGGATGGTTTAAAATATTGATTTTGTAAACAATTCTTTCTTACCCGTTTTTAATGTGAAAAAAATTGGATTTGTTTTTTTAAAACTACAAAATAAATTTTCTATTCAAATATTTTTTGTTTGTATTTTTTGCAGAATTTTTATTGTATAATAACATTTTCTGAGAAAATCACATTTTACTTAATGATGAGTGTGGAAAAGCTAAGAGGAAATTTAAGGAAACGGAGACCATGAAAATCAAGTTTGCAGTTTTCATTAAAATGAAATCACAACAGGAATTGAATTCAGAACCGCTACTTGGTAAACGAAAATCTTAACATACTCTTATGATGTTTACATTCCAGTGAAATTATTATTTTCACTTTCCTTGTATCAAAAAAAATGTTACATTCCTTAAAAAATGATGGAAGCAGATTTATTTTCATTTTAAATGTAGATATTTTTCAAAACCACTAAGAAGTTTCTGCATAAATTTTTAAATAACAATAATACGTTTCATGTTGCTAAGTAGAATAACATTTGCAACTTGCAGTAACATGATTTATTTTCTTTTAAAGAGTAACATTTGCAACTAATAATGGCACATTTTGATATAGGTAGAGCAATTTCTAGGTTATTATTTTGATTTCAGGTACAACAATTCCTGAGTTCTAGTTTTTTGTTTCTTTTTTTTAATTCTGTTATTGTTTATAATGAAAGGATTAGTGCATTTATTCTTACTAGAGGAATGTAATCTTTATTTAACACATTAAAGGAAAATTCGCAATGTAGTCTTAGATATTAATAACTAAAGTTTATATATATAATAATTTATATACATAATAATTCTTTATATATATATATATATATATATATATATATATATATATATATATATATATATATATATATATATATATATATATATATTATATATATATATATATTTACATATATATATTTTATTTTTGCAGACTTTGAAGCTTATCTTCTGAATTCTGAAATTTTTTGGTTCTTATTTTAGACTAATGTTTAGTTTGGTTTGTTTGTCAATCAACGGTTACTTGTTGTTGCACATGATGATCAATTACTTTAAGCCGAAGACACATAATACAGTTATCATGCTAATCACACAACTATGATAATCAATTAGAAAAAAGCTTACGTTTGAAAATAGTATACAATAATATATATGAACATTAAGGAAATAGTTTGATAATACTCCAGTGCAGTTAATGTGTCCTTAATTTGAAAATGGATGAATCAATCTAATTTGTCGTTTTGACGTCTTTATATATATATATATATATATATATATATATATATATATATATATATATATATATATATATATATATATATATATATATATATATATATATATATATATACAGAGATCACTTGAGAAAAGCATCTTATATTAAAGTTAAATGAAAGTATACAAAAAATATCTACACTAAAATTTATAATCATCAGTTTTTCATCATACAAAATTTTTAATAGAGATGAAAGTTATTAAAAGTTTAATCTTGAAAGCATATAAAGACATTCTTATAAAAATTACAAAATATTTTAGGGATAAGTCTATTAGAGAGTTCGTGGTTTATATTTGAATGAGTCTATAATACAGAGATGTGTGAACTCATTTAAATACAAATCTTACAAAATTTTGCAAAGATTTTGCTTAGGAATTAAACTTTACGAGTTTTAATAAAAACTGAAAATAATAAAATAAAGGCAAAATCAGCGATATTTTGAAAATCTTAATTTAAAAAAAAATGGAAACTTGATACACAGTAGCATAAAAAGTTCGTTTCGATGGTAATTAATTTTTACTCTAAATGCTAAAAGCTAAAGTGTTTGGAAATAAATTCAGCAAAATGGTAAAAGAATAAAGACTTGGAGCATAAAATTATAGGATACATTTTCTTTGCCCACAGAACAGTCATTGATAACTAGTTTTGTATTCCCCCAGATGAGACCTCGACATCAGAACAATCTTGCAAAATAAGGCTTCTCCGCACACATATGAATGTTTGTAATTTACTGAATGACATATTTTCAAAAAAAGTGATTGAGATAGATGACCCACTTTCTTGAATACCCCAGTCGCCTGGATTTATTCCTGTGACGTACTTAAGAATAGCGTGTACATTATCAATGTGACAACTTTGGAATAGTTTCGCGAGCAGATTAGAGTTGCGAGTCAGACAATTTAGAAACAGATACAAAAAAAACACCTAGATAGAAACTGAGCATCGATTAGACATGATCACACTCGATTTCATTTCTACCTGTGGTCCAAGTAGAAATATTGTATAATTATTGAATACACAAAGCTTCGTGATTTTTTTATATCCTGCATTATAATAATTTTCTTTTATGTCATGAATGCATGTTGTATTCAAGACATTGCAAATTAAAATATTTTGTCTGCGATATATTTATTATTTTTGTTTCTAGTTATAAATATAGACAAATTATAGTTGTTTCATTACAATACTACTTCTAACAATTGAAATAAGTGCATTGAGTGAATACTATAATTACGAAAATACATAAATGTAAATTATAAAAGAATTTTTTACATAGTATATATATAATTAGATTTTAAAAGAAAATTAATCCATATTCCGCTGATAGAATTGATTTTCAGAGGCTATGGCCTTTAAATTAAATTGTTGATTCCAAGCTGGGCCCAAATATTTGAAATTCTTTGTTTATATAGTGTCCAAAAAGTAATGATATGTTTTTTTAGCTTTTTATTTATATTTCCTCGCTATTTAGTGAGATTATAAAGGAAAGATATATATGCCAGAAGTCAACTATAATAATGCGGAAAAATTTTCTCCCGTTTAAACAAAATGAAAGTCTATGATTTACCTTCATGTCCTTTGTTTCAGTTGTATCCCTTTTGAACTGGTAAGAAATATGATTTTTATTTTTTCCAAAATATTTATCACTATATATAGTCTCAGATTTTTTTCTATTTTAATTATATAATTATTCGCTGTTTAAAATTTCGTTATAACGAGATTGAAATAAAAAATTTTAGGATTTTTTAATTCCTTAGATACTATAAAATTATATTTCATTTGATGTGTACTAAAATTGAAAAAACTTTTAAATCACAGTAGAAGGTTGTAAATCCTTGGCTTATGCTAGAGTGATTCATGTATGATTATGATGAATATTTATCATAGAGAACTTAATTTCTTGGAAAGTAAATTATTCTTAAATTATAAGCAAACAAACACAAACAAATTATCAATTAAACTTTGCATTCAAATCACAAGAGAAGAATAAAGATCATTGGTCTATGCTAGCGTGATTCATGTAAGATTATGTGATGAATATTTATCATATATAAAACTAAATCTTGTAAATCTAGGGAAGTAAATTATTGCTAAATTAAACAAACAAATCGTGAATTAAACTTTACACATTCTTAAGGGAAAAAGCTCCAATCATTTTTATACTTTATTCGATTTTTTTTTAAATCATCATTGATTCAAGAAAATAATAATATTATTAAACTTTACATTCTTAAAATAATAATATTATTTTTTCATTCAATATATATAATTAAAACATTCAATATATATAATTACAATATTTATAATTAAAACATTACCTATTTTGGACAAAATTGAAGAAAGGATTTCACAAAGATTCTGTTCTGTATCAGATTTGAAACAAAACGTTTTCGCAAACAGCAAAAGATTATACAAAAAGATTAAAGACCTAATAAAAACATTATAAATATTAAATCTTAAAACTTCAATTCCAATTAAAAACGTAAACTTATATCAAATGTAAAAACCTCAGTTTTTTAATCATAAATCCAACTTATATGTTGTCGAAATATCAAATACAGAACAGATTTTTCTGTTGTCAAAAAAGATTTTCTTATTGATACAGATATTTTATAGTATTAAACATATTACACTTATGGAGAGTAAAGAGTTTAACTTTACATAAAATGCAGAACACTCATTCGATTCCATACAGCTTTTAAGTAAAATAGTTAACGAGTTAATACAATAGAAAATATCAAAATGCATCTGTTTACAACTTATTCTTAGTTTCTCTTTGAAAGAAAAATATTTACATTTTTATACATACTTAAATAAATGTTAGTGAAAAATATCTAAAACATTAACAATCTAAATCTACTTAGAAATGATAAAAGAATAAAGTTCATTTCTAAGATTAGCTTCTCTTTCTCGTGAGAGGATTATTACTTTTTCATTAGAATTTCTTTAATTGATGAAATTGCTAGATTTACGTATCTTTGAGATCATCAGTAAGATCACCAAATTTAAACTCAGGCGCGACAAAACTTTTAATTTCTGAATTAATTCCTAATGGGTCTATTCTTTAAAATGATCATATGCGTTCTTTGTGGGCTAATTTTAGCTTTGTTATTTTCTTTATTCACTCTTTTCTTGAGTACTATTTTAAAACTTGCTGTTACGCCCAGCAAATTCTTTTGACATTTTTTGACTTCGATAAAACTATATCGCCAACCTGTATTTCCATTTCCCGTCCTTAGTTTCTTGGATTTTTGATCAATTCTGAAATATGTTCCTTCCAAAATCATTTTCTTAAACCTTCTCATAAATTCTGCATATAACGAACTCTTTTTTGTAGGAGATTTCCCTCGATATTATCGAGATCAATCGCTGGTAAAATTAATGTACTTGTCCTTGCTTTAGATCTTGACGATACTCCCCCCCCAATCATCTGTAATAGAATAAGATATTTGCAGAAAAAACAATATCGTTTCATTTTCTGAGATGTTGCATGCACTCTAAAATTTTCTCCCTTCAGTAAAAAAGTTTATCCTGTAACAGCTAATTTAAAATGAGACTAGCATTCTTCCTTTTTTTTCAACCTAAAAAGTCTCTTAAACAATGCACTTTTCAGAAGTTCTTTCCAAGTAGAGTAAGAAAATCAGCAGAATTAAGACCATCAGATATATGTCTCAAGTTTAAAACATCATATGATTCTCATATTTCGCTTTTTTAAGTTACCCACAAAAATATTCCAGTTCTTTATTTACATTGATCTCCAAAAGTTAAATAACAACCGGTTTTTTTGTGCCTAATTTACAAATGAATGAATGTAGAAACAAAAAATTTGAAAGAAATATGCACAAAACAAGTATGTATTGATTGCAACAAGGAAGTTTACATAAGAAAAACACATAAAGGATTAGAACAAAAAAATTATCTTGCTAGAAAAGTCCATTCTTGGAAAAAAAATAATCAAAGTTTTATATGGTAAAATGTCATAGAAACATATCAAAAAAGAGTTTTAATAATGGATATGCCAACCCCTAGCTTGAATGCATTGGTACCAATGACTTTCTATGCCGTCAATTAAGTTGTTGGTTAACGAAATGAGAAATGAAAACCAGACACGAGGTAAGCTGTTTTCCAGCTCTCCTTGGAGGAGAACTTAAAATCAGCAACATGTCCACGAAGATAGTCCCTCAGATTCCTCAACAACTAAAGCTCGATGAGTCATTTGTTATCATCCATCAGAATGAAATCATTGCCAATTGCACCCACATATGGGCTGATATAGGGATCAAGGATCTCCTCCCGATATCTTACACCAGTCGCAGTCTCTCCCTGGAAAACATGCCAGTTAGTGTGACCACCAAGTTAAATCCCTACCCAAATTATTATTTTACCACAGTGGTAACTGTGACTTTTCACAGTGTTAAATTGAGTGTATCTGGTACTTTGTACCCTCCAGATTAGTGCACTTCCTGAATTGCTCTTCCGTGTGAATCTGGTCTCCTCTGTAAAAAGTACAGAAGCTCATTGTGCTGTCTGGTCCAGTAAACGTGTTTTACTGTCCATATAAGTGGGCTTTTCTCTGTCGTCCGGTGAGAGGGACAAGCACAACTGGTAGCTTTGCATTGAGACCTATGTGATGAAGGTGCCACATGGTGAAGATCCATACTAGCTGATATTTTTTTCCTGATGCTACAGAGTGGTCTGCGACAAGTTGTGGATCAGAAATTCTTCTTATCCTTCATGCTGAAAAAGCTATAAAACGGTCTTCTGCAAGTGTTGTAGCTCATGGTCAGCCTAGAACATGTCTTCTGAACACAGAAACAGTTTCATATTAATTTAGTTTGCCAATAATTCCAGAGATGTTGTATCACATTGCGAGACACGTTAAGCCTCCTAGTAGCATCAAACTGTAACATCCCTATTGCCATCCATATGATCACCCGGGCAAATGGCTTCTCTCAGACACTGCGTGACCCCACTGACAATTGTCAATAAATCCGTAAGCAAATGTTGAGTAGCAATAAGTTATATGCGTAACTACGAAAGCCTGAGAGAAATTTAGATGTTTTTCTCTCTCTCATATATATGCTTTTTATTTTCTATCAAAAAGGCATGGTAGCCAGCGTTTTTCCGTAAATTGACATAATTGTGTTTTTATCGTTTATATAAATCATAAATTTGATTCTTAGTGTCATTATTTATGGTGAGTTTTGAAAAACACGTTGTGCCTTAAATTTTGGAGGCGAGTGAACAATACCATAAAGTACAACCATTTAATTAATCCAAAAATAAACCTTTAGATGCAGCTTTAAGGAGTCCAATATAGATTTGGCTAAATGTGCTGCTTTTAGAGCGTAATAACCCCATTCTAAATATTGTTAGAGGATTCACTTATTTAATTTTACATTTTACTGATACTAAATTCACAAAAATTTCATCAGATACTTCATTGCGTAGAAATGCACAACATGAACCCATGTAACAATTTTCTCTGAAATTTTCGATAAAAGATAAGAATTATTTTCAGTAAGAGACAGGTACTTTACATAATTATCATGCTTGATTTGTAAACCTTTTCGAAGTGTGACTCATCATAATATAATTTCCTTATCGAAATTTCTTGAAAGAGTAGTTTCGGTAGAAGCAGTCTTAACACTAACTTCACAGAAGTCTTAACACTAACTGATCCTCCTTTGGAAACCTTATGTGTGTGTGTGTGGATCAACACAAATCAAAACCCCCTAGACTCTATTATTTCTTAGACTTGATTTTCCAATTTCTGGAATTCATTTTTAACATTTGTGGTGAAATTTTTCCCATCGAATCCCTTCTGCAATATATCGACAGTAGATTTTAATTCATTACACTGAAATTCAGGAAAATGCAAATAATGCCAAAGAGAGGCATTTAATAAAAAGAGGGCCCGAATTTTATACAAAAACTATTTGACAATGTCTATTTCCTTCTATAGTTAATTTTTTTCATTTTTCCACCATAGATATCTCAATATATTTCTATCTTCTAATCGCACACTTAGCTGTGAAAATGCTTGTTTGATATCAGCTATTAAACAAATATTGCTTAATCTAAATCTGTTTAAAAATAAAGAAATAGTACCAAATTTGTACCATTAGAGAGATTTTTCCTGTATCCTTTACTCACAAATATTATACTTTCGTACAATCTTAACAAGAATGTTTTCAATCTCAAAATACTTTACACACTTCATATATCGATCCGTTAATATAGCAACTAATGCAGCAGCAGTAATCTCACTTTCCGTAGTAATTCGGTTATTTTCCCTTTTCATTCTGTAACTATTGTTACAGGCATTTTTTGCTAAAAGTCTATGTTCTCTTTCTACTTTATAACATAGAAATAACATAAGATCTTCCTATAACTTTTCTTTTAAGTGATAATACCCAAAGACTTTAAGGTATAAATAAAAGCCAAGCTTGCCATATAATTTTTTTAAGTTTTACAGCTGATTTATTGTCACTAAACACAGTCATTTAGCATAAAATGCATTTAACAATACTTAAGAAATTTATACACTAGAAAAATGCAAATATATCTGTTAACAACAGATTCATAATTGATTTTTTTGTATGGTTTGACTGACTTTGGTGTATTTTTCAAAGACTTCAAAGGTCACTGGGAAAATCAGTTAACGGAAATAAGAACTTTATGTAATAACAAATATTTGTAACTTTTTATGGTACTAATATTCCATATCAGAAAATGCAACAGGGCTACTAGCAGTTTGACTTATTCCACACCAGGCAAACAACTCAGGAAAAAATAGTTGGATCTAGTTATGCATTTGTGAATTTTAATTAGCCCAAATATGGTAATTCTAAATGTTTTCCACACATCCCACATTTGTGTGGTTATTCTGTCGAAATAATTGTAATCAATCATCAACATATTTGAAGCCCGGATGCTTAGTGGTAGCATTTCACGCTCCCAAGGCACAGGTCCGAGGTTCGATACTTGGGCTGGGCAAGGTCGACTCTGCCTTTCATCCCTTTAGTGGGTCGATAAACTGAGTGTCAAGCATGCTTGAGAGTTGAACACTGGAGGTCTCACATTAGGCTGGCCACCTGACTGAGACATATACTTCGCCCTCGGTCATGAAAAGGGTTATGGGCACTGGAGGCTTTGGCCTACATGGACTGTCGTACCATGGAGTTTAGTTTAGCTTAGTTCATCAACATATTTAATAACTATAACAGTTAAGGAGCCATTTTATTGAAAATAAAAATAATTGTTTGATATAAACATCAATCCGATGTAACAAATATTATAGAAAAATGTAGTATGATTTGAAGACATTTTTAATTATCCTACAAGGAACATAACTCTTAATATTAATTTTTATAATTTTTCATATCATGTTATTATTGATGACGCATTGTTAATGAGCATTTTTTAATAAATTTTTGAAATTCTTTATTCACGTTTCTTTTACAGTTCCGTTATAAAATTTAATGTAAATCCTTTCTTCCACTTCAACTGCAGCTTTAAAAGCATGCGTTTCTCGATTTTGACATTGCTTAGTGAATAGCATAAACTAAAAACTATCACAAGAATTTCATACAATTCAATGTGTTTTTGTTTTCCACGAAGAGTCTAGATAAATTGTAGGACTGGCTGTATTCATGGGCCAGAAAGGAATCTGTCAAACTCCCAGCCACTCGGTTTAAGAAAATCTTCATGAATAAATGAAGCAACGTCCACCTTCTGTTGTTCAACAATGGCTGGAATCAAACTTTGGATTTCCCAATTGGTGCCGCTAGTCCAAGAAGCTAAAAAATAAATATAACTGTCTTCTTGGTGATTTTTTCTCTGTGATAAAAAAGAAATTTCCTTAATAGTTATTATGTTATGTGATAAAATAAATGAATAACCGTCATAACCACTCCAGAGTCAAGGGAAAGTGAATAGTCTTCAGTTTAACAGTTCGTAATTAATAAAATCACGATTCAATCGGGAATATTCATTATGATTCATAATCCATTTCAAACTGTATATTTCAGTTGAACTGTCTTCATAGCAAAATTTGTACGTACAATGATACAATCAAAACAAAACAAATTAAAGTTAGTAACATGTACATGGAATTATTTGTCACTAAGTTATGATTTTGTGATAAAGAGTTTAAAATTAAGTATCATATGATGCAAGTTTTCATTATTATTTTTCATTTTTAATGTTTTTTCTTTTTAGTAATTTATTACTATCATAAATTTTTACGATGGGTTTTAATTTATATGAATTTTAATTTAAAGGAAGAATATAGGTTTTAATTTGAAATTCAATTTTAAACTGATGAATATACTCCATTGTAATGCTAGATCTTTCATACATAACTCGTCAACATTCACACATTTAAGAATTTATTGCAAAATACTCTCTATCTTGCATCTATTATTTAATGGCTTAAGGTTAGATGTAATATATGATAAATTTTAAATAGATAAATCTGGTACAAAATCTTTTCTCCAAATTTTTTAAGTCATTTCTAGGATGATAAACTGATTTGTGTCGCTATGGTTACTTGTTGTGAAAGAACGCTTATTTGATAGGCAAGAAGTGAATTCTGATCACAAAAAACACAATCATGCCTGAAGTTATTTCTTCGAATTATCTATGGATACTGAAATTTTACAATTATAGTTTATTTTTATCTGACCAATAACAATGATTTTTGTCATTTCAGAGAAAAACATCAATAAATTTAATAGTTGAATTTCTATAACCTAACTATATATATATATATACGAATGTAAAAGAAACTCTGCTAACGTTGGTAACGAAAAATTAATTAAAGGCAAAAAAAAGTTACTAAAAATTATTTTATTTTCTACAGCAGTAAAAATGAATTATTGGAAAATAAAAATATAAATCAATCCTAAAAAAATATACCAAATCTACGATTGCATCTTATAATACATGTAAATTCTGTAGAAGGAAGAAGAACATAATAACTGAGGTAAAATTTTTGAACGTGAAAGTAATAGATCACTACTTTGTTTTAATAATTTATATTTATATATATATATATATATATATATATATATATATATATATATATATATATATATATATATATATATATATATATATATATATATATATATATATATATATATATATATATATATATATATATATATATATATATATATATATATATATATATATATATATATATATATATATATATATATATATATATATATATATATATATATATATATATATTTTTTTTTTTTTTTTTTTTTTTAAAGTTGGCTTTTTGCAGTGAGGCGCTTTTAGTTGGCTTTTAAAATCAGACTTTTCATCTTGTATGTTGACTATTAAATTTACTAGAAAGTTATTAAATGAACAGCAATTTTTTTTATTTTTTATAATTTCCACTTCCTAATGTACCTTTTCCTTTGCGTAAAATGTATAAGTGTTTTGGTGTTATAAATGTTCATATGTTGAGTTTTTTCTGCATGAACCTTTTGATGTTCTTTAGTTCTCAATTTTGAAATTTCCGTGATCATCGAGAAGTTTTACGTATTTAAAGGAACTGCATTTAACGGGCGTAAAAATTAGAAACTTTTTTAACATTATCATTTGATTAATTTTTTAATTTGAAAATATTTTCAGAAGTTTGATAATTGGATTAGACATTTGTTTGGAATCCTCAACATGAAAGCATGCAATACGCAAAGATAGCAACTCCGGGCTCTAATATCTGGACATTTAATGCTGTAATCCAACACAAGTCAATTTCAGATTGAATGACAGACATAAAGTAATTCGATCCAGGAATCTCCAGTAAATGACAGTTTTTTTTTTCAGGAATGAATCAGTGCTAATCTCTTGACGATCTTTCAACAGCTGTTATTATTGGAACATAGTTAGGTTCCTTAAGTATCAAAGAAACTCTGAATATTTTAAAAATGGTGTTTCATAGGCCAATAATATGTACATATAACCCTTGAGAATAGGATTGCATAACTGTTAATAACGCAAGTTATCAAATTTTGTCCTTGATTACCAACATACATGTATCCGTTCATCATGATGCTGCTTAGTGAAACTGAAATTTATCAGAAAAATATTACGGGATAGTTAGTTTGTCATCCATTTCATTACTGAAAATAATTATGTCAGTTCCGCAGAGTCAAGGAAAGCCATAGAGAAAAACCTCTTGAGGTTATAGCATTATCACATTGTCCATCAAGTAGTATCCTCCATAAAGTAGAAGCTCCTGACTCATGTTGAGCAATACAACTGAACGATCGGACAAAACAGAATGAATGATAATCTCTTTTCAGACACTGAGATTTCTGGACTAAGGGATTCCATATTAAAATAACAATTAAATAACAAACCCAAACAATTCTTGCAACTGTGTCGTTTCGCGAAACTGTTGCACGAAGGACATATTTTTTTTTATTTAATAAGGAAGTGGATGACAAAGCAAAATTTTGATACCGTGTAATAATTTTTATATGAATTTTGGCTATCCAAACAATATCTTTTTTAATGAGATTTTTATATATCAAGACTCCATGAATGACGAAATTTTTAGTCCGATGGCAATGTGTACAAGTAAGAATTTTCATTTAATATAAAACACATATAATAGTCTTTTTTCATATAAATAAGGAAACCTCAGAATAAGTAAATCATTCTGTAATTTTAATTTTTGTGTAGATAAAGATAGCGTTTGCATACATGTTTTAAGCGCAAATAATAGAATGCTAATCATTTGCATGCATAAAACATTCATCTTTGACGAAAATTAATGCTCATTACATATTTATTTTATAATATGCTAATTCTTATTTCCAATAATATGTATAACGATAATTTTCAGTTAACACCATGGTTAATTTTTGAACAACATCCAAATAAGGTATTTTCAATTTTGAAATTTTCTTATTAAATAACTGAAATAAATTTATCCAAATATTAAAATAGAATTATTAAGTATTAAAAAAAACAAATTATGTGGTTTCTTTTAAAAAAAAATATGATAAAGAAAATATCGCAAATGATTTTTATTATCACACTTCATAAATGTTTTATGAAGCAATAAAAATATTTCTACAATATTGAAAACAAAGAAACGAAATAAAAATTTTACTGTGTTCATTTCACTTTTCTCAGCCAAAAAAATATCTCAAAAAGATTTGAGTTTACCAGAAAATATACTAATTGTGGTTTTTAAAATTTGTTTTTAATTCCCAGATTACAACTCAGTGGATAAAAAAGTAGTATAAATTATCAGCTCATAGTTGCACTTGTTTCACATTATGTTATTCCTAAAACTCTATAGTATACATATTTCGAATTTTAACTTTTATAATGAGCGCACGCGCGCGCGCGTGTGTGTGTGTGTGTGTGTTATAGACATTGATCCAATGTGCAATAAATGCAGTCTACGGGTGAATAAAAACAGAAAACATTTGGAATAGTAGAGAACTATTCAAAAATATTTATTGTGTGATTATATGAAAAAAGTTTCTCATTGTGTTTGATTTAAAAATCACAAAATATTTTCACATTCCCACATGTGGAATGTATTTTTAATCCACTTTTACAACTATTTTTCTATCCTATTCAGGCTTATTTAGTTTGCGTATTTTTATATTATGCGTTTTTGTTACAAATTCTTTTCAAAATCGTTATAAGTTTTTGAAGCAAATAGCTAGAAACTTGAACAATAGACAGAATATTATATCAAAAAGATGTGTCATTACATTTTTGTTTAGATAGATGTAGATTATAAATAAAATGTGAGTGAAAAAATTCGCATCTGTAATCTTTTAAAGATAAAAATTTTCAAGCGCTAAAAATTTGCATGAGTAATACTAGAAATAATATTAACTCTTCATAAAAATGATCAGAAATTTATTTTTATATTGAGGAATATTTTAATAAGTGATAAAACATATGTGATAACTCTGTAAAGTAAACATTATATTAATTGGAGTAGAAATAAAATTAGTTTCAATTTAATTTTTCGAATTACCACTTGCATTGCTTATTCATTTACTTATTTCCATTTACAAAAGAACCTATAATCTCAAATTCAGGGGAATCTAATGAAAGAGACATATAAAATAATTATTTCATTCCTTATTAATTTTATACTTGATTAATGTAATTTACAAGAAATACGCTGAGAAAAAAAATACCTATGTTCTGAAGGCTGTATTTTTGATAATTAATTTTCTAGTAGCACAAAAAGACAAAAAAAAATGTTATGAATAAAGACCTGAAAAGATATCAGAATATTACTGTAGTGTTAATATTGCTTTTGTTACTGATAAAAAAGGGATGTGATAAATATATAAATTAATTATTTTTTCATTTAAAGTTAAAATGAAGCCAATTTAAATTCAGTTCTTAAATATTATCTATTCATTTTACATTACTTTTTATACACAACCTTCTTCTTCTAACAAGAAGTTATTTGTCTTAGTCAATCACTACCTGATTTTGAATCAATGTAAAATAAAAAATTAAAAAACGAGAAGATACTTAGCTTTTTAATTTTTTTCCCCGAGTCAAAATCCCTCATTTTACAGAAGATTAAGTATAGGGAATATGACATTGATAACAGTGTTTTTAAAAATGTAAGAAACGTATTCTCTATGTTTTTCAGTGCAAGAAAAATATATGGAAATAAATACTATGAACTACAGACATCAAAATGTTGTTTTTATGCAATTGATATCTCTCAAAATATTAAAAGTTATTAAAACGCAGATCATAAAAGTAGACTGTTATACAAATTTTATTGCTTTAAAATTGTAAATTAGAAATAACCCAAATAATCCAGGAAATTTCATTTGTTATTTTATCACACATAATACGTTAGTAATTATTTTATTACACTCCGACAAAATTTCTCAGAAATCAAAGGGATTAAATGGAATATTAATAATAGCAAAATTTAAGCTTATAAAATATTGAATTATTTATGATATTTAAGTAAAAATATTTTTGAAAATTATCTAAAATATAGATTAAACAAAAATTAAACTAGAAAACTTCAGTCTCATTCTTTTTCTAAAAAAGAAAAATTATTAACTATAGTTAATATTCCTTCTCCCTTATTATAGAAGATAATATATGAAAAAAAAATTTATTTTAATACATTTGTTTAACATAAACAAAAAATTAAGTCACATAAATCCCAATATATTTTGCTTATTCAAATTCCTATAATGCAAAATATACTTTTAATAAAACTTCTGAATTGGATTCTAATCTTGCAGAAGAAGAAAAAATTTTAAAAAATGTATGAAACTTCTTTTTATTAAGTATCACCTAAAGAAATCTATTGATAATTTTGCCCGTGAAGAGTTTTCTATAGTTAGCCTGCAGGTGTCTGGCAGGGAACAGCCATTTTCTTGTAGACGCATTGTCCGAGGACAAGTCCTTTACAACTTCATTCAGAGGCGGTGTAAGTTGCCGACAAAGGCACCCCCTGCAGTCCATCGTGAGCACCAGGGCTATACGATCCTCTTCGATAGCGACTCACACAATGGTAAGTTCTCACCTGTGCCAGCGGAGACCGCTAATACCCCAGAAACCGCTTTCCGGCACGTGCCGAATACATTATCACGGTAGACGTTTCCTGCTATCTGGTTGATTGGGCAGCAATTATGTTGGCACTTTAAAGCGGACGCCGAAAGGTAACTCAGGAGCGCGGCTCCTTTTTCGGATTTATTCTCGACTGTTGTCTTTAAAACCGTTTACAGTTTGGTAAGCGCCATTCTGTCGTCTTCTGTCGCCAAATTAGACTCAGTGGCGTGTGACGTAGTCGAAATCTACTTTATCCCACCAACTGTTAAAAACTAAGAAAAAAAATTATCAAAAATATATGACATTATAGTACAATTATTAGAGAACTAGATTTTATTATATTGTGTGAACATTATATTTAATTAATAAATGTTATGCTAGGTGTTAAACTATAGTCTTGAAAATCACACAAGTATAAAAAGTTAACAGTAGGACTTATTTTTAAATTAATAATTCGTCAATTACCAGCCCCGACCACTTGTGCTATATGTGATTTCAATGTCCAACATCACTAAATTGCACTATCAAATTAACAAAATCCAATTCCAATTGTTTTGCGTTTCCAAGTGTTGCAAATTATCCAACTGCGCAATTTTCTTCAATGAGACAAATATTAGACTCTTACATGCAAAATAAAGTGAAAGTTTAATAAACTTAACATACGTCCTTTTTTGGAAATTTGCTTATAGAATAAATTAATATGAATTATCATGAATATTATCATAAATATTAAATCCAATATTATTATCAATGACTTGGTTATTGCATACTTGTCAACTGAATTTAATTTAAAAAATTCAATATTTTATTTTGTTTTCCATTCTACTGTAACTCTGAGAATTATTTTTTGATATTGAAACATACTAAAAACTTTTATAACACTAACATGAAGTTTTATTTAAAAATTATTTGAAGCATGTGTCTTACCACAAATTTACTTTTATATTCCCCCTAAAATATTATCACAAAATTCGTTTGAAATATAGACATATTTTACAGTAATTTTATGTCATTTAAAAACAATTAAGAATGAAATTCATTACTGGAGATATTATGAGGTGGAATGGACAATTTAATTAGAGTCGAAGGTTTTCTTCATCCAGAATGTAAGTAAGCATTGAACAACACTTTTTTAATAGTTTAAAAAACATCTTACATTAGAATAGAGAAAATAATTTATATGAATTAATGAGAATCAATACTTTTTTTATAAATTATCTAATAAGTTTCGCACATTAATAGACCTTCACACCAAAGAAAATCTATAATTTTCTGGTGCACTTTATGTCCTTTAAGTATAAATAGGAAAAATATGGAAATTAAAACCTCTCGTATTGTTTTTCAAAATTTCTCCTAAATATAAGCAAATTTAGATAAAGTTAAATAATTAAAATTAATTTAATTTGAATGAAAAACAAAATTCACCATTTCATTTTGAAATAATAGTAACTGAATGTTAATCATTTTTGACAGATGAATAAGATATTTGCAAATCTTTCTCATACGCCCAACAATTTTACAGAAGAAAATGTTTCAGTAATTTAATTTATATTAGAAATAAAATGTTTGCTAAAATAGCATTTATAATATGTACGCAACATAATAAAAATTATCTATATAGTGAGAGATAGTAAATAATCAATAATTTATCCAACAAAATTTATTCAAAAAAATCCTTAAAGGTTGATTAATGCAACGAATGAGTAAATGAAAATTACTCATCATTCTAATATAAGCTTTCTTAAAAAATTTATTTCATACTATGGAAAAAGCACTATAAATATAGATATATTTTTTAAAGTTTTTTTCTCTTTATCCGCTTATAATATACAAAAAACCACAAGACATCAATGCCTCTGTTTTCCAGTTCACTACTAATCTGTATATGACATAAATCTACAAATAATTAAATACAAATTGTTTATTTAAATTCAGGACACATGCAAGAAAAGAATTTATATATATATATATATATATATATATATATATATATATATATATATATATATATATATATATATATATATATATATATATATATATATATATATATATATATATATATATATATATATATATATGGAAGCACGGTGGCTTAGTGGCAGCGTTTCACGCTCCCATGACACAGGTCCGAGGTTCGATCCTCGAGCTGTGCAAGGTTGACTCAGCCTTTCATCCTTTCAGTGGATCGATTAACTGAGTACCAAGCATGCTTGGGAACTAAACACTAGGAGTCTTACGTTAGGCTGACCACCTAACTGGGACATATGCTTCGCAACCCAGGGCCCTTGGTCATGAAAACAGTTATGGGCACTGTAGGCCTTGCCCACATGGGCTGTCGTGCCATAGAGTTTAGTTTAGTTTTATATACATATAAGCAACATTAAATTATAGTGATTGCAATACCTTTACAAAATTACTCAGTTTTTTTTTTTTTTTTTTTTTTTTTTCTTTTTTTTTCTTTGGAAAGGCAGGGAAAAAGTTTAGGAATTCAATATTTGCTAAGATAAAAATGCTGGTATATTTCGAAGTAGTTTTGAGTAATAAATATTTGATTTATTGAAAATTTAACTTACGCGTCTACTGTCTTATTTGAAATACAGATTGTAGTAAAAATTGGCATCAATGGGATGGCATTTCTGACATAAACTATTAAAAATATTTTTTAATCCTTATTTTGAAATTCCTATAATTATTTATCTCTAAAAATTCATAAGTGAATACTATTAATGGTTACAAATGATTTTGTTTCATATGTTAATTTTTAAACAAAATTTTTTGTAATAAAACATTTAAAATGCTGTCGTTTTTAATATAAATTTTAAACTGAGGCTCTAAAAGAATAGAGAAGATATTTTTAAAAACTATTAAATAAGAAATATAAAGATTATTTTCTTACTTAATAATATTATATAGTAATATTCTAATTATAATAATTAATTACTTAGTAAAAATACCTTTATGGAAAGTAAACAAAATTACATTATACCACTTTTATTTTTATTTGCTTGTATAATGTATGTATTCAGACATGATTAAAAATATTAAATATTATTATTATTATTATTATTATTTAGATGAACAGTATTATATCTATAGTAGTTCAGAAAGTTTAAGAATATTTTGTTGCCCTAATTTTTTTAGAAAGCTAAATTTCTTAATAATATAAATGAGTAATCATACTTGGTGCGCAATTAATGTGGGATTTGTATGAAAATTATTAATTTAAAAAATACTAAGCGTAAATTGGAAAGATTAAAGGTAGAAATTTTAGATTACTGTTTTTTTAAATTTTATTTAAATTAATCCTGTTGAAACAAAAAAATACAACTATATTTAATGTTTAGTTTGATATATTTTTGTTTTAGAATTTCAGCACATCGTCTCTTCATAAAATTAACGAGACTTTCTAAAAGTAAATTTAAAGTAAGATAGGATTTTTAAAGTAAGGTAGGAGTTTACGCCCATTTCGAATGAAAATCTTTAAAGAGCTCTGCATTTTAAAAATGTCTCTGTGCTTCTATTTTTCAAACAATGTGTTCCTAAAATTGTTTCATTGAATTGAGATCAGGTGACTCATTTGGTTAGTTCACAATTAACTTTCTTAGCTATAAAACAATTATTTACCCTTTCGAAAGTGTGCTTAAGATCATAAATAAAATCAATGATGTTCTTGTTAATGAGCCTTGTTAACTTAAAAATGCCTTTTTGATTCTATATGCCTAAATAATGTGCTGGAGTTTTCAAATAAAAAATAAAAATGCAGCTAAATTTTAATTATTAGTACATTAGCATGATTTGTTTCATTTCAAGTTTAGAAGAAATGAATTGTTTCAAAACTTTTCTCATCAACTATTCAAATGATGATTGGCACTTTTTTTAAATTAAATATTTGTACTCAAATTATTAGTTACACACCATTTAGAATAGCTTAAACAACAAATTTCTCATTTATATCCTATAGAAAAAATTTATTTAAAAAAAATTTACGACAAATATATTTATCATCTCAAAATCTTTAGGAATAACTATACATTTACGAAATATTTTTTATTCTCAACAATATAAAATCAGTACTTTAAACCATATTAAAAGAATAAATAAATAGTTTGATAATAAAATTTTAATTTTTGGAAAATGTATCTATCAATATAATATTTTAATTCTATTTTTTATATTTTATAACTGACGTGGCAAAAATAATTGAATATTTCGATATTACACTCCAAATTAAAATTTCGGAAAAAAAGAAAAAATAACACAATTTTTGAAAGTAATTACTGCAGATAATAATAATGAGCAAAAGATAAACTTACCAATGATTGCTTCATTTGTGATTTATTAAATCCAAAAATAAATTGTTAAACTATTTATTCATTCTTATACTCAAAGTGCCCTTTTCAAAAGATAATATGTTGAACTAACACATACATACGCTAAGCAATTTTGAAAAATGCTGAAAAAATTCATTGCTAATGGTTAAAAGATTTTTGAAATAAAAATACCGAACTTCCGAAAATATTTATCAACTTAAATTCTCAAATTATTTTCCAGAGGTATTAAAATAAATTAATTTAATACTAAAATATATGAAACTGTTCAAGTTCTGCTTTCAATAGTCAGATGCTTGAGTACTATGTAAACAACAGAATACTTCCTGTATACTACCACTGTCTTTGGCTCAGTTAGCTAAGTGAAAGTTGTTGACGGAAGTGGAAGTCTTCGTATTTTGAAGCAGGGAACAAGAAGACTCCTAATCCATGGTTCCCATTTCCAGATTTATTATTCGATTCGAAGGACATTGTGACCGTTACTTATTTAACGTTGCTGTTGCACCATCATGCTTCCCTGTACCTAACCCTGAGTTGGGCTCTTCTAGTTAGATAGAAGCAGCGAGGTAGGGTGAAGTCTTCGTGATTTTGAAGCAGGGATCAAGCAGAAGATCCTCAATAATTAGCCTGCCACCACCAGAGATATCATTTCACTTGGAGGACATTGCTACCACGCCCAGTTTTAACGTGCTGTTATTTGCGAACACGATGAATATTCGATCGGTCAGAATTCGAACTCACTACCTTCTGATAATGAGAGCAATGCCCTTGCCAACCAGGCCACCGCAGTCTACACGTACTCCAGTCACCTTTAGTTTAATTTCTGCTAAACTTCCTCAAATTCTATCCTATTTATTCCGCTTCTGACGGCCTCATGTGTGCGTGCACTAGCATACTTCTTTGCATCTAGTTCAGAATTGGATTCAACTCGATAGTTGACAGCTTCTGGATGGGTGTCTTTGTAATTTAGAACCAAGGATCGAGCAGAAGAGCCCCCAGTACTTGAACCACCCTTAGGCTCTTTCATTTGGAGTATATTACGAACCACGATTCATTTAAATTGCTCTTGACGTTTTTGGAGAACAAAGCGAATAATCTATTAAGTGCGGATCCGAATTCATTACCTTTCGATAATGAGAACGATACCCAGACCAATCAGGTCACCGCGCCCCCTGAAAGAATTATGTCGAAAAAATCCTAACTTATAAACAATGAATGTAAATAAATTTTATATTGCAATCACATAAATATTATAATATCTGCTGAATACTGTGTATTATAGAAAATTTCCTAAAGGAAAGTTATAATAAACTGGAAAGTGTTTCAAAATATTGTTGTAATTTCAAAAAAGAAAAAGAAGGAAGAAAAATGTATGTCTAATAATGTCAAATTAAATCAATCATTATAACTTTCATAAAAGTACTTATAAACAGCAACCACAAATCTATTAAAAGGTAACCGCTAAAGAGATCACACATATGCTAATATTGTAATAGAATTAAATCTTGAAAAAAATTATAATTAGCTATAAATTTTAAAAATATTCCAAAAGTAATTTTAAAAAAATGCATTTGTTTAAAATCCGCAAACGAGAGTTATGTAGGCATTAAGCCAAATATTTAGAGAAAATATTTCACATTAGTACCGCCAAACAATATGGATGTATAAACGGCATTTTTGAATGCTGATAATTTGTGCACAAAAACATGTTCCAATAATAGATTAGAGTGATTCGGAATTAAACTTAATCATTTTAATATAAAATTGTGGGTTCCTGGTGGAACTTACTTTTAAGAATCTTAAAGTATCACAAAAACTTAACAAAAAAATTCCATCATTTTAAAAAATATACAAATAAAATTACAAGTAATGTGCATTCATTAATAAATAGATAAAAGGTATCTACTTATAAATAATTGTATACTTTTTAATATATGTCAATATCGATAAATATCAGTCATCATTGAATTCATTCTTTATTGTATTCTCATAATAGTTATTTAAATCAATACAGTCAAATAAATGTACTTAGTAAAAACTTACTTCTTAATGGAATGATTCTTCTATTCCTTCCTAAGAATTTTATGTATGCGGCCGAATTTATTCTTAAAATTAAAAAATGCAAAACAGATAATATTTTCTTAAAAAATTAATACCTAATGTTTATTTTTGGGTATATAGACAAATAATAACTTTTTTTTCTATCGAGAAATACTATTATAATCACTAGATAAAAAGACACAAATTTTTCAGTATTAATATGATACCGTTACAATATTATATTAACAAGAAAAAAATTAATTTTTATTGAAAATCCAAAAAAACAACAACGGCTGAAAAATTCTTGTTACGCTAAATGCAAATTTGTTATAAGATTTATTTTTTATTTTACAAGATAAGGAAATTCTTTTTTTTTAAATATTTTGATTGATCATGCTAATGAATTATGATGGTTCAACACTATATTAATATTTATCATTACACGAGCAATAAACACATGTACGCCATATATCTGTTTAGTACTCCTATGTCATTTAAAATCAGTTCGCCTTAATTAGTTTATTTAAAGACTTCTTTTAATAATCATTGCTCTATGAATTTTCATAGAATCTAAAAAGATTCATTGCTTTATATTATGAAATACTTTTCCCCATTTAATATAAACTAAAAAAAAAGTTTGCAAATATTGATCATCATAAACTCTTCGGCTAATGATTTATTTTTATATAAATGATGATCATTTATAAAAACAAATAATAAAAAAAACACAGACGAATGCAGCAAATGATTAAGAATGGCGGTATCAATGAAATATATCTAATATTATTAAAGCGTAACACTCTGTCACGAATTCGTTCCTCAAGGTACTTATATCAAAGTCTCAAACAACTAAAGCAATACTTATTTTCTTCACACGCAGAAAAAAATCGACAACCATTTCTTTATTTGGAATAAAGTGTGACCCTAAGGGGCTTCTAGCCGCCAAAGATATTTTACCCCTCGATATCATAGCCAAAATCAATTGGTCAAGCGGTAGAAAAAACACCCTCGGTTCAGGGAAATCAAGACGATCAATCAATCAATGCTTTATTCTTGTGGATCCAATTGATGCTGGAAGCATTAGCAGTGATATATATAATGTTCACATTCTTTTTTGTAAGTATTTTAAGAAACTGTGGAATAATATTGTTTAATCAATTTAACTTATAAATAAAATACGAGAGATAATATTTTTTGAAAAGAAATTATACATTTTGTAGGCTTACTTCACGTATAATTTGTCTGTTTGAACTATTTGTATAATTTTCTGTGTAGTTTGTGTATGATCATATTGAGTAAAAAAAAATTATTGCCAACGCAATGTAAGCATTCTTGGCCACAATAATTTGAATTTAAATAAAAGGTTTATGGCTCGTATTTTCGAATGTTGAATAAACCTCAACATTTAATGGAATCTAAATCTCGTATGAAATCCACAGCTGTCAAATAAAAAAATTTTTAATATCTTTACATTTATTAACATTATTGAGTACGCTGATATTTGTATCTCTAGCTGTTGAAATAGAGATCGAAGCTGATAAGCACTTCCAAACATATCGCAATATTAAGCCATGATTAATTGAAATTCATGAATCGACGATCTTTAGTTCAGTAGCACAAGACCTCTACAATTTAAGAACCACAAAAAATCAAAGCTTTTCACTTTTAGAAATACAATGATTAGCTGCATAACAGGCAAACGAATCATTCTATCATATTGAATAAATATTATTTGGGAAACCTAATATTTTCTTGGGTATTTCCCGGCTTCCTTTTCTTGTCGATCAAAGCTGCTAAAAACAGACATGTGAACAAATCAGTGCCTGCATTTGAAATTTTCACTCCGTATTTCCATACAGAGAAACATTAAAACTTTTGAAACTGTGTGTTGTTGTTGTTTAACGTTCATAAATTATTTCATCACGACCATATTCATCGGAGTTAAAGTATCGAGCTAACCACCTTCCAGACTAGAAAATGATTAGTTCCTTATCTTTCTTCAAAGATCAAACAAAAGTTAGTTGTCAGAATTTATGATAGAATGTCTTATAAACATTTTATCAGCAATGAAAAACGATGTATCATAAACTACCGAATCTTGAAAATTATATAAATATTATCCAAAATCAATTATTGTATTTGGAAAAAAAAAGACAGCAAATATTTGTTAAAACTAAATCCAAACCATGCGTGTTATATATGTTCTGCAGCTCTCATGGTCCTCTTAAGCAGAAAAGAAAGAAAACCTGATAGTGTAACACTACTTCATCCACATATAAAAAATAGGGTGTGTGTATATATATATATATATATATATATATATATATATATATATATATATATGTATATATATATATATATATATATATATATATATATATATATATATATATATATATATATATATATATATATATATATATATATATATATATATATATATATATAAAATTCAACGGCGGACTCTTGGGTGACGAACTCTATGCCACAACAAGGCCAAAAACTGCTACTCATTTGTCGTTACTCAGCGGACACCTGTGAACTAAGTCACGGAGGCGAGTAGTGTTGCCCACGATATACCACCACAAGCTCGTTTATTGGGTGGGGCACATTCATACATCATCACAGAAGAATGGACAGAGAAACACACTGAGAAAGATAATAATATCTATGCTTGAACCGGGATTCGAACCCGGGACCCACAGCTTAGGAGTCAGGAACGCTAACCACTCAGCCATCGATTGGCGTAAATTATATAAATATATATATATATATATATATATATATATATATATATATATATATATACGTACATATATATATATATACATATACTATATATATGTATATATATATATGTATATATATGATATATATATATATATATATATATATATATATATTGATTTATTTTCAATTATTATAGAAATCAGTTTTGTCTCATAACATATTAAGTATAGGATTCTCTTTCATAACATATAAAGTATAAAAAAGCACATTCGCAGTATTGATAAATGTGTACACAAATTAAAATATTGTTGTTCTTTAATTTATAATACAATTATGGTTCATTAAGTCCACTTGATATTCATTCCCCCATTATATAATTTAACAATTTATATAGTGTTTTAGTTTCAGAACAAATTCATAAATAACATACCAGTGCAATATGCAAGTAATTAAGGTTTCTTAAATCTGTAAGGGAGTTGGCTGAGTTTAGAAGATTCTATCAGCAGAAATGGGATGCCAGAAATATACTGCAAAAATCTCATCAAACTAGAAATTGATATTTGATTCTATTTTATATTCAATTGATTATAAGTGAATAGATACATAACATTTTATAAATGATTACAATTAATCAAAACTAAATCTATTTGTGATTAATTTTGGTGTAATATTTTAATTATTATTTATTGGCAAAATTTTTCTGGTTTCGATATAAGGAATCCAATTGAAATAATTATACTAAAATTTGAATTTCCAGATATCAAGTGGCTTCTGAGGTTCAATAAACTAAAAAAAATTTAATCTTTGTATACCAAATACAAAAAATTAAAGAAATTATTGTTTCTTTAATACTATATACGTATGATTCTTTAATACGGATTTTGATTTGAATTCTAATATAAAAGAAGCTAATTACTATGATTCTTTAACCTAAAATAAGCATTTGAGATTGCAAAAACTATATCACAAAGTTTAAACACAATTACCTGAAAATAAAACACATATTTCTTATTTAAAATAGGAATTCGTTATATTATAGTTTAAAAATAAACAAATAATCTTCAAAAATCTCGAAACAGAATCAATTAGCCTGATTACAGTGAAATCAGGTTTCTATTGAAACTAGTCGTCCACTTGGTTTTTGAATACATAAATGTAATTGTGCATACATTCTGTAATTCAAATTATACTAGAAAAATATGAAAAAAATTTATGACTTTGCATTTTAAAAAATCAATAAAAAATTTTAAAGAAAGATAATTTTTCCTTGAAATATGTAAGTGAACTTTATAAGGCAAGGTTTTCCTTTTTTTCCTATGTATTACAAACCTATGATTTCTAAGAAAAAAAGTTGTAATACATTATTGTCCAAAATGTAATTTTTATTGATTACAAAATTATCAAATTAAGCACTTTTTGATAATTTCTACCAAAATAAAAAATAAAAGGTTTTTTATGTTTATTGATTTATTATTACTTTAATTGCAACGTTTTATTAAAGTAACTCCTTTCAAAAGAAAGAAATTAAAATTAATATTAAAATAGAGCATGAAAGTAACTATAATTTGAGAGAAAATCAATTAATATGAAATTTCTTATTTTAATAGCTTAAAAAATCCCATTTAT
Organism: Latrodectus hesperus; assembly: GCA_037975125.1. Classification (NCBI taxonomy): domain Eukaryota; kingdom Metazoa; phylum Arthropoda; class Arachnida; order Araneae; family Theridiidae; genus Latrodectus; species Latrodectus hesperus. Next base: position 72,954 of record JAJQOW010000014.1, read on the forward strand.
ACAACCTTAATTAAGATAAATTACTCTTTTTAAATATTAATTTAACTTTGAAACACACTCACAGTTATTTTAAATTATGTATAAACATAATTTAAATTAATTGCTCTAATATTTAATCAATGTATCCAAAAATGATATTTCATTTTTAAAATGTTTTCTCAAATTATAACTTGAATCAACATCTTTTAAATTATTATATGAAACTATATTTTGTAGTGTGCTCAAGATAATTATTAATTTAAAATTATAATTAATTTAAGGTTAATATAAAATTTATTAAATGTAGTTATTTTGCATCGTATATTAAATGAACAAACAGCAATTTAAAAAATTTAGGCTTCAGATATATACATCTTTTTGAAGGAAACCTTTCACAGATTTCAATGAATATTATTTTTAAATAAAATAAAATTAAATTAAAGAAATTACACTATAGATATTTGCCTGTCGTAAAAGTGATAACATGTTAAAAAGTACTGTATTCATTTTAAGAGATATATCCACATTTAGAAACATGACAATTATTTCTTGTTCCGTAACAATGACAGGGATCATACCTAAGACAATTGGGAAACGATAATATAAGCGAACTTTTTTGCTTATACAATTAAATGCTTCATTTGCCAAATTAATTATATCCCTAAAAAATTTGAGGAAAATGATTAGAATTAATTTTTTTTAAAATAATTAACGCAATTTATATGGTTTTGGAATTGTTGAATCTCATTGTAAAAAAAATGGATCTTAGTATATATGATTATATATTACAATTTTGATATTAAAATTTAATATATTTCACGTTGTGGAGCTAATTTATTACGAAAGTGGAGGCATTCATTTTTTTATATCATTTTTAACTTTTCTATCATATCAAATACAACTTTATTCTATTTCTTTACATATAGAAGGGTTATGTGAATATTTGTGTGACAATATATACCTATTCACTTTCTCGTGTGCAGAATCTTGGTAAAAATCACAAAATAAACTACGATTGTTTATCTGAATATTTATATCATTGTTTTCAATTTTATTCAAGAAAAGCATTTTAAGAATTGCATTGAAATAGTAATTTACAATTAGTTTGAAGTGACTACTTGAAATTCACAAATTTAAGGTTTTAGTTGGATTTTATTAATCTTAGAAATGAACTAAACTAAACTCACAAGTTTATATGGGGCCCAAGACATATAGTGCCCTTTTCTGTTTTCATGACCGAGGGCATATGTCCCGCAAAGATAGTCAGTTTAACCTGAAACTTCCAGTGTTTAATTTGCCAAAAATGCTTATTACTCAGTTTTATCAACCTACTGAAGGGATAAAAAGCTGAGTCTACCTTGCCCAGCCCGAGAATCGAACTTGGTGCCTGTGGCTTGGGAGCGCTACTCTTACGCCACCCGGCTTCATCAAAATGAAATGATTATTATTTTGAATGAGATTTACAGAAAACAGAATGAGATTTTGAATGAGATTTACAGAAAAAAATTTATAATCATTTTTCTTACTCAAATTAAAATATTGTCGTAAAATTTTGGAGAAATTCTTTTAATTTGTTCCTTTTATGAAATGCTTTGTTTTCCACAATAAATTCAAGAAAAACATTCAATAAAATTTTGAAATACAATGTTGTTGTCGTGTGCCAACTAGGCTGGCAATATGGGGTGCGCTGCTCCACTTTTCCAACTGAACCCTATTTAGGTGTGGACTCCGACTTCTTCAGTACACACATGCCATAGGGACCCGCTTATAGGGTAGGCAACCATTCACAACCCATTCATACAAGGAAAGGATAAAGACAAGATAGATAGAGAGAAAGTACATCCATGCCCGAACCGGGATTCGAACCCAGGACCTTATCCACAGTCAGGCACGCTGACCATTGAAATACATTAGATTCCCGATTATATCCGTGGAATGGAGTGGTTTATCTATAGCGAAGGAGATGATTTCACGGATGATACACAAAATTATGAAAAAAAGAAACAAATCAACACAAATAAGTCTTTGAACAATTCATACACATTCACACAATATGTAACCAATTTACTTATTACTTTAAGATTAATAAAAATATTCACTTATTCAAATTCAAAAATTTATTTTTCTTTAAAAAATCATTTAAAATTTGTATTTAATCACTTCTTTATTTGGCATTAAAGATTTTTTAGAAATTAGACATCACAGTTAATTTGTAAATTTACTGTATTCCAAAAAACTTAAGATAATTTTGTTCCCGAAAAGTGATGAAAGTTTATAATATTAAAAAGAAAATAATTTTTATGTAACTAAATATCATATACGTCATTTATTTAAACCATAGGTTAGCAAAGTGGTCCAGGTGGACGCCCAGGGGTCCATAGGAGACCACACGGGGGTCCACGTAAACGTGAAAAGAAAACAAGGGTTCACAAGTTGTAAGTGAGGGTCCACGAAAAATTTTCTGATTTTCATAGTAAAGAACAAAAATTTTGTCTTGGATTTACCTATCAACGTAGGCAGGTAGCATCATTCACTAGGTAGGTACTCAAAAATATTCGAGACTCAGTTCAAACACAGAATTGAATAAAACAATAGATAATAGTACAAGTGGTACACCACATGTCGAGACTTGCAAAGTGCCGCCCGTGCGCCCGCTCGTCCGGGATGCTTGTTTAGACCTGCAAAGGGATGAAATGCGACTTACGCTGTGCTTGCAATCTACATTAGTATAAATACGAATGCCAAGAACAAAACGTTACTCATTTGTTTCCGAGATTTTGAACATAAAAGTGTGACTGTGAGTGAATCGATGTCAGTGCTTGCAGTGCCAGTAAAAGTAAGTATCTGCCTATTTGTTATACATATTTTTATTGTATATTGTTATTTATCAATCATATTGATAAATTAATGACTCTTTTAAATCATCGAAGCTCGAAGACCATCTAAGAAAGTGTCACCCTGAAAAAATAGGTAAAGATCTGAAATACTTTCAAATATTGAAGGAAAAATATGAAAAGAGATCTACCGTAAATAGTATGTTTGCTTCAACGTCTCAAAGTAACAATGATGGCTTGCGGGCATCTTACAATATTTTGTTGCTTATAGCGAAATCTGGAAAACCGCACACCATCGGAGAGGAGTTAGTTTTACCCGCTATTGAAGAGGTTTTAAAAACTGTTCCGCACAAACCTCCATTTGACGTACTCAAAAGAATTCCTTTAAGTAACAACACTGTATAAAAACGTATTGATGAAATGAGCTCTGATATAGAAAGCTTTTTGTGTAATTATTTGCAAACCACTCATTTTTCTATTCAATTGGACGAGTCTACTTTGCCTGATAATGAAGCATTATTATTGGCATATGTTCGATTTGTTATGGATGAAGAAATCCATGTAGAGCTGCTATTCGCAAAAACTTTGAAGTCGGACACTAAAGGCGAATCGATATTTAATGTCCTGAGAGATTTTTTTACCGAAAAATCTATTCCATTTATAAACATTATTTCGGTGGCAGCAGATGGAGCTCCTGCCATGTTCGGGCGATATCGTGGGTTTATAAGTCATCTTAAAAGAATAATACCAGGACCAATTGCAATTCACTGTGTCATCCACCGACAACACCTTGCAGCGAAAGATTTGAGTGATAGATTGCACCAATCTCTTCATTTTGTGACTAACGCAGTTAATAAAATAAGAAACAATGATTTGAATACCCTTTTATTTGCACTTTTGTGCGATGAAAATGATGAAGATTTCCAACACCTGCTCTTACATACTGAAGTACTCTGTCGAAAGGTTCATGCTTATCGAGATTTTACCAACTTTTCGAATCAGTGATAGAGTTTCTGGAAACTAAGGCACCAGATTTAAAAGAAAATCTGATCAAATATAAAGCGGACATTGCGTATTTAACAGTGTTATTTAAAAAATTCAATGCTGTTATTACAAGAGGAGCTACTTGAGCTCAGCTCCAACGAGGAACTGAAGGTGAAATTTAAAAAAGCTATCAAACATTTTGGCTGCAGGCAGAAATCCCCAAAAATATCCTGAGCTGTGGGAAATTGCGAAAAAATTTTTTGATAGCGTTTCCCTCGTCATATCTTGTCGAAAGAAGTTTTAGTATCGTTACCAACCTGTTAACAAAAAAAGGAGCAGATTGAACAACATAGAACGAGGAGATTTGAGATTACTTCTTACAAAACTGAAGCCAAATATTGATAATTTGCTGTCAATTCATCAAGTACATCCGTCTCATTAAAAGTATGGCTTTTTCAGAGTTCATTGTTGATTTTTTGTCAATTGTTGATTGTTTATAATAATAAATGTTTATAATTTTGTATAACCACAAGTATTATTTAAATAAATAGGACACAAGAAAAAGTGCTACTTTTTTTTTCTTCTTAACACTCCCAATTTAGGGTGATATTTTTTAGGAGTTTTGGGAAAACAGTAGAAATGTAGCACCATGGGGTCTACCGAAAATAGTAAAACTTTAAAAGTGGTCCTCGAGAAAAAAAAGTTTTTACCCCCGTGATTTAAACGAATACTAATAACCCGTGATTTAAACGAATACTAATAACCCGTGATTTAAACGAATACTAATAACCCGTGATTTAAAAGAATACTAATAACCCGTGATAAAACGAATACTAATAAGGTACTATGTAAGGCAACAAATTTCCATTGAGTTAAATAAATCTCGAAAATTTATGAGTGCATTACGTTATTTATTAAATATAGTTATCCTGTGATTTTTTTTTTTTTTTTTGTAATAACTTCTAGGTAGTTTGGCTGCTTTTTTTGTGGGATATATCATTTAATTACTTCATATATAAAGCAATTTATTTTAAATATATCGATATTATTTATTTATAATCTTCTCTATATTTCTCTTCATATATAAAATACGAGAACTTTTTAAGTAATTAATAAAATAATAAAGTGAAATGTTACCAAATATTTTCTCTACTTGAAATAACTATTTTGTTATGTGTTATTCAATCAAAACTATTTAAGCATTCTATAAAATCAAATATTTGAAACTAATTCTTAAAATTTTATTCATTAATTGGAATATTTTTAAAAAGGAAACTTATTTTAAATTAAAGTTTATGAGATATTTCAGAGCTGTATAACAAAAATTAAAGAGTTAAGTTACAAATCTTTTCAGACCCTTACTACGCAATATTTTTCAAAAATGTTTTTAAATATTATTCTGGAGTACCAAAGAATTTCTCTAAAAATTATCCAAATGCTTATACATCATAATTACAAATAGATAGTTCTAATCATAATTACAATTGGGTCGGTAACATCGAACAGTAACCATATATAATTTCCCTATTCAAAAAAGTATTCAATTATATATTTATTCGGAAAAAGTATTCTAGTATTTATATTTACAAAGTAAAAAGTTCATACAGGAACTATCTTGCATAAAAAATAGAAAAAAATTAAATCTAATTATAAAAGCATATTCCCACATTTCATTTTTTTCGAAGGTCATTATATCAAAAAGAATACTGGAGCAGTATTGATTCCAACCCAACCTAAGGTATACAGTACACATACTAAAATTTGAACAATACAGAGAAAATTAGTGCAAAGATTATTCAAATCTTAAATGAAACTTCATTTACTTAGCATTGGGAAATCGTTTTTAAACTTTCACACAACTCCTGTTTACCATTTAAACCACGAGTAGCTCTCGTACTTTCTAAACATTGTCAAAATAAAAACAAAATATGCTAATAATCCAAACAAGCATCAATTAAGATAATGAATGAGTGATGTCAATAAATATATGAAAGAGTACGAAGTATTCATGCATTGGAACATTTAAATTTATTTTGTGTCAGACTTGACAATTCCTGTATTCAAGAATTTATACATGACATAAAATCATTCTAAGCCTAAGAATCGTCGGTATTTCTTTGACAAGAACATAATCACCGATGCATGTTAAAAAACCAATGCTGGTATCTAACTGCGACCAAGTAGCTAGCGGGAAGCTGCTTCTGCTAAAGGGATTTCAGCTGGTGTACGGCTGTTAAATTTTTTTAAAGCAGATTAAGACAACGAACCATAGTGTACATCAAACAAAAAAGCCGCTTCTTCTGCAGCAGAGGAGCCAACAGTCTGCCCAGATGGCGGAATTATAGCCACTAGGGCACACGACAGCCAAAATATTAATTATTTCTTTCCAGTTAAGGCTGGACCGTTTCTCTGAATGGCCATTTGTGAATCGATCGATTTGCATGGCTCAAGTGATCAATCCAATGTCCATGTCTTTGTCGGCTTCTATGAATGAATCTTAATCCATGTACAGGTGGTGAAAAGTTGTTCACCAAGGGGCAAGGAGATCCCCATAGGGAATAGAACAGTATGGTTGACGGAACCTCAAGGTCAACTTACGGATTCTAAATGAATGATTTTTTTTTTTTGGTTATTATTATTATTTTATTGTTTAGCCCAAGTACATTTGAAAATTCAATTTAAATATAATTAGATTTTAATGCAAATATTAATTATTAACTTTATATCAAAGCCACAATATGAATATTAAATAAATAAAAATAATTTCTCAAATGACCCAATATTAATTATAGATTTTATCATCAGCTAGAAATTTTATTTGAAATATTATCTAACAGTTTTATTGATTAATAATATTATATATATATATATATATATATATATATATATATATATATATATATATATATATATATATATATATATATATATATTATATTATATTACAGTATAAATCACAACAATTAAACTTAAAAGTTACTAAATTTATATTAGGTAAAAAAAATATATTCTAATTATTTTTGTTTAGTCTAAATGCAAATTTATTTTTGAAAATTAATGTTCTTAATTGATATTTTTAAATTATTAGACTTTATATTTGCAACCTAGTTATCTTCTAAAAAATGATATACATACATATACACACACACACATATACATATATACATATATACATATATATATATATATATATATATATATATATATATATATATATATATATATATATATATATATATATATATATATATATATATATATATATATATATATATATATATATATATATATATATATATATATATATATATATATATATATATATATATATATATATATATATATATATATATATATATATATATATATATATATATATATATATATATATATATATCAGTTTTATTGATAGAGCAAAGTAGTATTTTTAATTTTAAATGTTTATTTTATCAGAAGTACAATGCAAACTTTAATTCAAATGAATTATACTTCAAGGACACATATACTAATAGAAAAATTAAATAATAGTTAATACTTGAGAAGATCAAAACACATTTTGGATTTTATATAATTCACAAATGTTAATTTCATTAATTATTCGAAACTGTACTTCAAAAACACATGATTAATACTTTAAAAAATGATAACTTATTATTCTTAAGATGGCTAAGACACATGATGTTTTATTTAAATAATCATTTATTTCCTCTATAGAAGTATTTAATTCAAGTTAGTTAAATTGTCGTTCTACTATCACTTTTTACACACAAAGACTAATTGAACTGGGATCTACAATTTAAAATGGAATCCAAAACATTATGGACACCTACACCCTTGGTGAGAATCGAACTCACGAACTATTGAAACAATCGAATTTAATTTAAATTTTAATTATTCATTTCATCACAAAAATATGAAACAAGACTTTTCGATAAATCCTCAAATATTCATAATACTAAACAAATAAAAATTGATTCTTAAAAGACATGCTTGTAATAAAGATTTTATTTCAAACGTTAATTATTTAACCAGTTTTTTAATTTTTTAATATCATCGGAATATACTTTACGATCTTTATTGTAATTCAAAAATACTGATCAAATCTTATAATAAATATTATTATTGTTTACAAATACTATAATTAAATTTCTCATATTTTTCAAATTCCTTACTTCAACTTTAGTTTTGATTTTTACCGAGTTCAATATTAACCCTAATATGAATTTTTTATTTGGGTATTTTCATCTATTCAATAAAGTTGAGTTACTTTTATTTGTTTGTAGTCAATTTTATTAAATTATTTTTCCTATATAATAGTATTTTCAATGTAAATTAAGGCCAACGTTAAGTCAAAATAATATCTCTTCGTGGCAGTCCGAATATTCCTTCGTGAATTGTAAATAATTTCTTTAAAAAATTCGACGTCAATGTAGTTATTATGTTTTAACTTATTTCTCTATGTTTAGTTCAGAAGATCAAATTCGATCAAATATATATCCATAATTTCCTAGATGGAAAGATAATTCTAGATAGAAATCTTTAAATTTCTAGATAGAAAGAAAATTATCAATTGGAAAGTTTCTTCATTTCCATGAAGAATAAAGACATCTACATAGGTTAATTCAAAGAATAATGCGATGAATTTCAAAGCATCATGAATTTTTACTGAATTGAATTATTTACATGAAATTTTTAATGTGATTTTCTTCAGCATAGTATATTTTACATAAATGGATCATCAGAAAGAGCTTTTTCAACCAATTTTGGAGGTGTTTTTCCAACTTTTTCTTTGATTGCTTTTTGAAGCCCTTGAAGTGGTTTTACACGTCTATTTAATTTTTTTTTTAAGAATCTCCATAAAAATTAATCACGTGGAGCACAGTCAATAGAGGATGGAAGTCATTTTTCAGAAGGAAAATATATGTTTTTATTTTTCAGCCATTTTTATCGTTGATTTTGCTGTATGACTTAGTGCTGAATCTTGAAAAAAAAATTAGAGTCATTGGAGGTAAAGACGTATATTTTCTTTGATCATGCGCTTCAAACCTTTATTCTGAAAATATTTAGCATCGATTTAATTTTGGTTTCTACAAAAAATGGTCTTGTTATGCCTTAAAAAGACATTCCCTCTACATCAAAAGACCAGGTGACCAACTAACTTTTTGCAAAACAGTTGCGTCTTTTCGACTCTTTTTCGCCTGAAATATATTGCATCTGTTTTGTCAGAAAGGATGACTGACAAAACAACGCTTTTTCTAAAGTTATCCATGCTTTGGATCTACAGTTGTGTAACGTTAAATAAAGCAAAGAAATTTTATTCGTTTTTCTATAGCTTTTCCAAATATTTAATGACAGATTGGTTCATTTACTTTTTTATAGCCAATTTTCTTTATCTGAAGACAAATTGTTGATTGCTATACTTATAGTTTCTTTGTTAAAGTTCTTAGACCAAGAGGATTTTCTAAAGATATAAATCTTTTAAAAATATTTTTTGATTAAATAAAAAAAATCAAAAATATTTTTTGTCAGATTGTCAATTAAATTTTATTTATTTTCAAAGTTTAGTAATCCATCAGAAAAATGTCATTTTCTGATTTTTAAATGCTTTATTTATAACAGAATTTGAGCAACCATTCTTCAAAAGCCTTAAAATATCGTCGCAGGTTTGAGGATGTGCTTTTGAAGTTATAATTTACTCTCACTGATAAAAAATAGTTAGATTGTAGTTTAAACGTTTCTTTTTTAAATTAAAATTTACCGTAAATAGTTATTTCTTTTAAAATTGGACACAACCTGTAAAGTGAAATTTGGAAAATCTTTTAATATTCTATGAGTTGAGTTGAATTGCATATAACTCCCAGCTTGGAAAACATTTACAAATGAGTCTAACAATTAATTTTTATCAATATTTTCCTTTCAAAGTACGCATAAAAATTCTTAATGGAGATAATACATTGAAGAAGCAAATATAATTTTATTCATTTTATTTTAAGTTTTAATACAAAATAAAATAACCATTCAAGTAATCAACAGACAATTTAAGCTAAAATTATTTATCTAGGATTAGGATATCACGACAACCAAATTATTTCCAAATCACATCCTGATAAATAAAAATTTAATAATTAATGGCTATGGTCTTTCAAACTGATCTTTTTCTTCTGTCAAATGACCAACACTTAAATTTTATGAAATGAAAAATTTTTTTATCTATATTATTTTTAACCTAAAATCTACTAAAATGTAAAGAATTTTTATCCTTAATTGTTTTATAAACGGTAGGTTATCATGATGCTTCCTGCTGCCTTTTTCTGTAAAAAAAATTGCCTACAAAATTTTAAAATTAACATCATTTACACAGCGGAAAAAGGCTTCGTTTCTTGGAAAATAGCGGATTCGATAGCCAATTTAACAAACGACGGCAAATAAAAATTATTTCTTCATAGTTCCAATGATGTTAAGTCTAGCACAAGTGTCTTAAATGTTCTTCAAATCATCACATTCTTCTGCAGACTTTACCGTTTTCAGAACTCCAAGTCAAAAGAATGTTTGTATTTGCGCTTGCATCGTATTAGAATAATTTACTATGTTAATACAATTGCAAATTAATTTGAAATTTAGAGTGAGATTATATATATACGATTAAAGTGTTAAAAGCCTGTAGCCAAAGAGTAGATCCTAAAAAGCACCCGAAAACAATGTTACGCAATTGAAAAACATGCTCAAGTATCGGAGACAATATATTGCTCCAATCATATCATCAAATTAACAAATGAAGGTTAAATCCTAAAAGTACTTAGAGTGCAGAGGTTTATTCATCATAATGGTTTTTGGTCTGACTTAATTACTGAACTATCTTCCTGTCAGAATCAAATTTTACGAGCGAAATCTTTGGGGTACAAAGTTTAAAATTAAATCTTATTCCTTATTGAATAATGAGAGATAGCTGTTGTACTTTTGCTTTACATCAGTCAAAGATTCATAAAATTTTCTAGGATTACTTCCCTCACTCTACAGATTTTTGCAGGTTACGTCCCTCATATACATAAATACAGTCTATTAAAAGAATTCTTAATGACTGAATACGTTTAATACTATCTTGTACATTTTAATAATTGTTAAATCTAAATACCTCTCCCCCATGGTATAGTGTAAAGATTGAAGAGAATAATGTCTTGATAGAAAATGTCAATTGCAATAATTAACCATAAATTAAAAATTTTTGTGACGCAGTACCGGAATAATCTTGAGAGGTATTCCGGATCATTTTTTGTCAATTGAGATATTAATGAAACATTTTCATATACTAGAGTAATGTAAATAGGCAAGTATAAATATGTATTTAGTTAAATTTTTAATCCTTGAGAGAAGCCTGAGGAAATTATGCTTATCCACCGAAAATTCACCGAAATAATTTTAATTTTAGGAAACTGCATAAGTTTTTATTCTAATCAGTTGATTAATTTAAAGTAAACGATTAATAAACGTTTGCTTTTGTATTTTATAATTTTTACAATTAAATATGTGTATTTCTGTGAAATACTTATTTTAAATTCGTTCATCATTTGGCTTATTGTCTTTTTCTTTCTAGTTATGTGTGTCAAAAAGTACAAACAACTTGTCTAGTGGTCAGCGTGCCTGACTGCGGATAGGGAGGTCCTGGGTTCGAATTCCGGTTCGGGCATGGATGTAATTTCTCTACCTATCTATCCTGTCGTTGTCCTTTCCTTGTATGAATGGGTTGTAAATGGTTGCCTATGGCATGTGTGTACTGAGGATGTCGGACTCCAAACCTAAATATGGTTCAGTTGGAAAAGTGGAGCAGCACACCCCATAATGCCAGCCCAGCTGGCACACAGCAAACCTATAATGTCTTTAATTTTTTTCATTCCGGGAAACATAAGACAAACGCGGTGAAACTTTTCCAAAAATATTTAATTAAAATGTAACATCAACAAAATTAGTTATAGTTTTGCTATATCATAAGCAGTTTTTCCTGTTTTTATTTTTTATGTTATATATGAATGTAATATAGTATTTTTTTATTTAAATAATAGTGATAAAACTTTGAAATATTAAATATATCTGAAATAAATGCATTGATATATGTATATTGATTTCCCGTTTTTCTTAAGCATTTTCTTGGTGAAAATATTTTTATCTTCCATGCATACGAAATATTCCTAAATGTTACACACAGAAAATACATAATAATTTTAAATCAATTTTCAATTTAATTATTACTGTTAATTCAACTGGTCCAGGTTCTATCACAGCCATTGGACACTTAGACCAAAATATACTACTTTATTCATATTCACCAAGCACTAAATTTTTTTAAAAAAATTTCTTTTAATGTTGATCTTTTTTCATGTGTGTGAGAAATTTTGTTGCAAGTGCCAACTCCCATCCAGAGTTTTAATCAGCTGCCCTAATTATCGTGAAGTGAAACGTATTTCACTATAATTATAGTGCAAATGATAACAATAGATAAATATCATTATGTGAATTTTGAAATATTTAACAATGACTTGCAACAACTAACAATTTGACTCTGCTAATTTTAAGTACCTATAAATCTGAGAACTTAATGTACTTGTGAGTATCTAAGATTTTTTTTCAATTTATATTGAAACGCACAATAAATAATGTATGACACATCTAAAAATAAATTAAAATTTAGAAATCTCTTTTAACAGAATTATTCAGATTCATAATTTGTTTAATGACGAAAATAAATTTGTTTGATGAAATAAGAAATACAAAAAATATGAATTTCTTGGAAGTTTTTGAACTAAAATGATTTTGCATCTACTAATGTATTTGTTTTATATAATTTCACATAAAAATTACTTAAAACAGATACATTTATTAACCTTGGTTTGTTGAACCTGGATAATCCATCGTGTCATTTCGAATAAACCTTAATTTCCTATCACTCTCGTTTATTTTCCTAACCAGACAATGCAATTTCGATCTCAACAGTTATTCGGATTGAACACTGGAAAAACAAAAAATATAATGAATATAATGGATTGAGAAGTTGGTAGGCTGGCATTAATTAATATTTCCTAGAATTCCAGAATATGACATATGAAAGAATTCTAGTAAAAAATATGCTCATAGAACATCGAATTTCAAAATGAAAAATTGAGGTGAAATATCAGTATAAAATAAAATCATATAAATATGTATAATGACAATAAAATGCTTGGAACTTAAGGAATATTCAAATAAAAATTTGAGCTGTTATGCTTTCAAAATTTTAGATATGATTTACATATTATGATCAAGTTTTAATTATTAATTTAATATTTGTTTCAAAGCAAAACGTGATTATTTTAATCAATGAAATATCATTCTAGAAATTTGGAAAATATTTCACATTTGTTTTCTGACATCAAAATATAGTTTTCAAATGAATTATTTTGAATTTACAAAAATATGTAATTATAAGTTAAAAAATTTTGAAACTAATTTTGTTACATAGAAGATTTTCTTATTTTATATACCTTAAACCATTCTTTCAGTGATGAACAAAGATTCATAAATGAAATTGCTTTTATTTTATTCTCATTTCATTATAATTTTAATCGAACATCTATATGGTTAAAATATATACATGAAATAATCATATTTGAAATTTATATAAGACAGTGACATTCATTTCCCACTTACAAACATCTTATAAAAATTATAAATAATATTTTTATTTAAAAACTATTCAAAATTGTGATTAAAATATTAGAAAGAAATAGACTCGTTATTTTATATTATAGGATTATAAAGTAATTCTAACTTCTAGAAATACTAAAATTTGATGTAATTGTTCTTAAAATATTCGCTTGAAAAAATCATTCAAAATTCAAAAATAATTTGAATTCAGTAAAGTGATTTATTCCGTGGTTTTCAAGAAAATTTTTTAATTGAATAACTATTATTTTTACAGTAATAAATCACATGATTGTTTTTCACAATCATTTAAATAATATTAATCTCCGATTTCCACTCATCCATCACATGACGTCAAACAATATATTTCTTATTTCGACCAACCATTGATAAGAGGGTTTTTCTCTCACTAGACACACGTCCAATGAGAATTTCTCGTATCAGTTTGGCGGCATGATCAAAGAAATGAAATCCAGTAGCAAAGTGATCACAAAATAAATAAAGGGGAAGGAGGGTCCGAAATTTAGCCCCATACCTGAATCGTTTATACCTCCGAAAGTTCCAGCTGTCTCTCTCTTCCCCTCTCATTTACCCCGAAGCACTACCTATCGGCAAGTGTTCTTGCTTTACCCCAGGCCTCTTTCGGCTTCTTTTGATGTCTTTAGCGCAAGCCTGCCTTTGAAGAGTTGCTCTTGTTTACTTAAGTTAAAAGGAAATAAAAGAATATTATAGCTCACTGTTGCTATAAAAACCCCCGAACTTGAGTTGGAACATCAGATCTGCTCTGGAACTCAGTAACCTCGTGTCTTCCTTCCTTCGCTCTCCCTTCGAATTTCTGAAGACTTCTCCGTGCATTCAAGTAGTACTTACTTTCAACATATCGTTTTCATTTTTTGAATCCTTACTCAAAATCATTTTCTAGGCTGATAGTATTTTTCTAAGCTACTCTTGTTTCTAAAACCTTTTAATGCGAAATTTGTTTTCTGCTTGAAGAATATTGAAACGCAGACGATATTTTAATATATTCAATATTTCCTGCCGTACGACAGCAGAAACAGAAGTTGTTTCCAAATCGGAATTTTTTCTTGATTTAATCATGTCGCTATTCTTGAGTTTTATTTTTTTCTTCCAAATGGCGCTTTGTAGTCTGGAGGCTTCTATTGACACCAGACACGATTTACATCTCCAACATATTGATTTTGGGAATCAGAATCAGTTCGACAGTTGGGCAGATTTGGCTTACGATTTCATCGGAAATTTAACCTGCCCTGACTCTATTCTAACCACCGAAAAAGACTGCTTTAAACTTGTTTCAATCCCAAAATCTGAGATGAACTATTACCTGGCTGAACCGGTAGCTGGACAGAAGTACCACGCTGTCCTGCCCGATGGATCTCTGACTCGTTCCGATGCTCATGATGCTGTCATCGTACTGGACCCCTACCCAAAGGCGAATCTAGGACATCTTCTGCTGGTATTCTTCGTTGATCTCAACTGGACAGAGCTCCAGTGCGTAACGAATGGTGGTCATTACACAGGTCAGTCAAACTAATTTTTTGTATCTTAAATTAATTTGTTCAGCATTTTTTTAATTAAATCCAATCATTGTATTTACAATAAAAGTTATCATTGTGTTAAAAGATAAAAAAAAATACTATGCTCTTAATTTCATTTGCTGTTAACAATATAATAAAAATATTTGCTTATATATTGATTGCTATGATAATATTTTGAAATTATTATCAATTGTTATTGGTACTTAATTAAGTAATTATTATATAAATGATAGATATAATAACTTTAAATTATATATTTAGCATTTCAAAGGCAAAAGTAAGATTTAACTGGTTTGATTGAATTATAATTTATAAGGAATTTTAAATTGATTGATCAGTAATAAAAAGTAAAATAAAAATCAAAAATAATTGCTAGAAAATTAAAGAATTTAATTGCTTTGCATGTTTGCAGCAGAATTCAATAATTTAACAATTAATTTTATTTACCAATTATATAATTTATTTATAAGATAACTATTAATTTTTGATACCTTCAAATTAAGGATATTAGGTAATTTCATTTGCTGTATGAATAATGTGAAATCAAAACTTATATAGGCTTTATGTAAGCTTTATTTATATAGCTGATGAAATAAAACGTTTATATATCTTATTCATAGTTATTAATTTTTTATTATTTCTAGATAAATTTTGTGGATTTTTAATTTATATGAACATTTTACTTGATAATTAACTTATAGTTATTTAGATTAAGGGAAATTTTTTACTTATTAAGAAATTATGTGATATTATACATCTGCAATTTATTAGTTAGTAAATCATTTTATTCATTCTATTTAAAGTAAATTTAGAAAAGATGTAAAAATAACTTTTTTAATAAAAATATTAAAATTAACATTTAATTCTCGGTAAATAATAATAAAGTACGTGAGTCTCTTTTTAATCAAAAGTTTTCTATTGACAAATAATTTATTTACTCGCATTTTAGGCGAAGCAATTTCTATACTTAATTGTTGCTCGTATATCTTTATCTTGATTAAAATTAGTTTATAATTGTTAAAATTATGGAACAATGATTTCTTTTGATGAATAAATTAAATTATAAAATAATTTTTTAACTGCTCAATTAATTTTTTACCTATATTAATAATTTCCTCCTTATTGTAGAATATTAAAAATAAATAGCTAACTTAACAACTCACTGAATAATTCTCTGATCATCTTATTATTAATAATGACTGTTAAAATTTAATTTATCAGTTACAAGCTTTGATAATATATCAATGCTCTAATTATGTTTATGAACTGAAATAAATAACTTAATCTATAAAAATGAGAAATATAATTAATTTCTAGTGGTTTTGATTAGAAATTCCTATTTAAAGGAAATTAAAATTAATTGATATGTTTCTCTTTTTTATGCTTATAAAATTAAAATAATTATTGTTTTAGTCGTAGATTAATTTAAATATTCATTCTTCAATTTTTTAAAGTATTTGCTAACTTCGCTAGCTTGGTTTTTTTGTGGTTTTTATCATTTGAGATTATCTTACTTTAAATTCAAATAAAAATGCTAATTCCTAATGCAGTTCAGTCATTAATAAAGTAAACCATTAAATACAGACTAACACAAATTCAAATGAGTAACGGAAAATTATGACGATATATTTTATCAAAATGTTCTCATAATTTTTCCGAAATTCATGATTTCGGTAAAGAAGTTTCTATTTGGCAGAAGAATCAATTCAGTGGAATGGGTACTAACATGCTTTCGTTTTAAGTTTGCCGCTTTTCGGGGTGGGTACTAAAAGAACTGGCGCAGTTTATCTAAGGAAGGGTGCGGGAGAAAGTAGCTTTGAATGTTATTCAACAAAAATCTCCACCCCTGCATTTTCCAAGAAAGGGATATTTACTCCCTCACTATTGTCCTTAAAGGTTATGGTGGGGACAAGCTATTCTATGTCTTCTAAGAATTTAAAGAAAGAGCAAGTTGTAGTAGAAGTCTTTTACAATTGATGATATAGTTGAGAACATTTGTTGCGGTAAGCCAAAGTCCATTTAAAATAACATACTTCGAAGAACTTCCCGTACTCAGTACTTGAGCAATTTGTTTCTTTTAAAAGAACAAGAATGTCACAGATGCCTACATTTTCTTTTAAATTTGTCATACTCCTTGGTAAAAATTTGTATAGTTAATAAGCACGCATTTTATATAAAGTACACTTCAAAATGAATTTATAAATAATTGAGATATATGAGCTTAATTTATGATTAATATGACTAATATTTAATTTAAAAAATTATTTTAATTTCCTATGTTCTGTTTTCGCTAAGTTTGACTCAAATATTTGCATGTTCCCTGATGCATTATGTGTGCGTGGGTGTGGGTGTATATATTTTTTAAATAATTATTCTGTATCCTGAAAATATTTTCAATATCTATTTAATGCATATAATACATTATACTATTTATAAATACTTCGTTTTTTTCTAGCTATTTCATATTTAAAATAACTGCCTCTCATTTGTCAATAACTGAAAAATTACATACCCATAATTATTTGTCAATCGGAATCATTTGATACAATGCATTGATGATAATTTTGAATGAAATAATCCAACGAAGTTATGAAAAAAACTCAAACTTTCAATTAGTTTTCCTTATTTATAATATCTGAATCTTTTAAATACTTAATCAATTTATTCTTGTAAAAGACACATGATTCTCCCTTAGTAAATTAAATTAATTACAGATTCCTATAATTTATAAAAATAAATAAGTGTCAAAATACCTTGAAATTTATCTTTTAGAGTCATTAAATTGAATAATAACAGTATGAACTTATTTAATATATTTAAATATGATATAGTTTGTTTTGTTTATTGATTTTTTTAGTTAATTTTAATATCCTAATAATTTTAACTTAAAACTATTTTCAAATTCATTTAGACCAGAATTTCATTCAGTGAATTAGAAAAATTTTATTCGCATTGGTATATAAAATTTATGCTGACAAAAAATTTGAAATTAAGCTTAAGTTAATTGAGTATGGAGCAAGTTACAAATATCAACTAAAAATGATGACATTTATCACAGCTAATTATGACACAGCTAAGTATATGCATATTATAGAACAATAAACATTTTAAAAATATCTTTCAAATATTGTACATATGAATTTTTCCATTATATTTACAATATTAAATAGTAAATATCATGATCAAAATTTAGATTTACCGTCTATGTTCTGATTGCAGATGATGAAGTGTGTTTCTCGTTGGCTCTCAGACATCGATGTCATAATCTACTTCGACATTCGAAATGGGATGATGTCAGCAACAGAATTAAGGCTTGTGAAATTATGTTCTTCCCTTTGGTGTATCCAGCAGAACAGAAAGCATCTCAGAGCTTCCAACAACTCAGGTGCAGAGATGACACTCCAGGTAATGCAACACTCTAAAAAATAAATGAATCAAAAAATTTGCAATAATTTTTTTTATGAAAAATCAAAAGATAAAGTCTTTTTTTTTTCATGTATTTATGTTAGTATCATTTAAATTCCAGGTTTCGCTCCCTGCCCCATTCTGCGTCCAGAAAACAAAACAGACACCATTCTTTGTGATGCCATCGAGAGCAACTCTTACAGGTGCAGCAACACAGCCGTATCCGTTGGTCTTCGCTGCCGGATATTCGAGAGGTGTGATCACGCAGTCATGATAGCCGGAGGATGGGATCGGTTAACCGATAGACCCATGTATTTGGACAACCTCGCTCGTTTCTATGACACACTCACTCAGAATGGATTCCCACAAAAAAATATCAAAGTTTTTTACTCCAATGGAAAATATGGTGTTGACGGTAAGATTATTTTCGAATCCTTTTGCAGTTTTCAAATATATTCCAGTTCCTAACCTGAATCAAACTAGTATATTTAATTAAGTAAAAGTTTTAAATTTTTTAGGTGCTACTTTTTTATTAATTTATATATATATATATATATATATATATATATATATATATATATATATATATATATATATATATATATATATATATATATATATACATATATATATATAGAGAGAGAGAGAGAGAAAGATAGAGATATAACATGCTTTAATATTCTATGAAAAAATGTCAAAATAAATTACATGTTTTTAAGATAAATTTATATATTATGTTATTGATTTAAATATAAATGTAATCCTACATTAAAATTGAAATAATTACTCAAATTATTCTGAATTAAGAATATTCCAATTTATACTGATTTTCTATTTGATGAAAAATGGAATCATTTATCATTTTCAAGATAAAATAAATTTAATCAGTATTTATCTCAGGATATGCTCTTGGTTCCTTAGGAAAAATATCTATTTTCAACTGTACAGCATTAGCATATGTTTATTTGAGATAGTTTTTAATATATATCCAGAATTAATTTAATACCATTTTATTTAAATTGAACATTTTAATTTTCCGTTGACGTGTGGTAGATATTGTGTATTATTATTGAAAATGTTCAAAATAGCATTTTGTCTCTTCTTTTTTCAGACAATATGGCTCTCAAGAAAAGTGTCTTTTCCTCTTCCTTTAAGCTGACCATGCGTTACCACATTAAGAAACTTTGCAGTGCCAGACACTGTGCTGACTCCTTTGTCATATACTTGAACAGTCCTACCCAGCACAATGGAGCAATTCTTCTCTGGGATGCTGACAAAAACGGAGTGGTAAGATTTGATCTTGAAGTTCAGATTATGTAAATGTGAGAAGAAACAAAAATGTGAGGGTAAAATGTCACCGTAAGATACCTAGAAGTCAATTTCTAATTTAATGATCACAACAGAATAGTTCTGATATATATTTGAATGTTAAAAAGTATTTGTATTATAAATATTACTAAATGTAAAGTTTTTTCTTTATTTTCAAAGTTTTCATACAATTTTACAAAAAAATTTTTTTAATGAAGTATTGAATAAATCTTTCATAATTCGTTCATTAAAAGTAAAAGTTTATGTAATAAATTCAATGGTATATTATAAACTAAATAAAAATGATTAATTTAAATACAATTACACTATTTCTAAGCCACCAATATTTCATATATAATATTTTTTTACATAATATTTTGTTAAAGATGATGAGCAGAAATTTTTCTGAGCAATTAAAATAATTCAACATTATATGTTTACTATTATGACAAATTATACTTTTATATAAATAGTTTGCAAATGTTAAGGTGGATGAAATTGAAATTTTAAGCAGTATTATAATAAACTGAAAATTCACATTTTATAATTTTTCTTTTGAAAATTTTTCCTTATTTTTTATTTTTATTTTTATTTTTATTTTTTTTTTTTGATCTATTAATGAAAATGTAGGATGATGAAATTTTTAAATAATATTCTTGATTTAAAGTCTTATTTTAATTTGAGTATTTTCAAACTTTATAACATAAATTTGTCATTTTCAAAAAAAGTTAATTAAATGAATTAAAATCAATTAAAAACTTTTCAATTTAAATACTAATTTATATAGCACTGAATAAATATGTGATCATAAGTTTTATATTTATTAAGAAAATAGCATTTTATCTTTGCTATTTAAATACATTTTATTTTATCGGAATATTTGAAATTTATTAATATTCATTAAAGCAAAGTATTTAAATTTAATAACTTTACAATTAAGCTAATAAGATATTTATCAAAGTGATTAAAGGTATTAGTCTAATGTGAACATGACATTATTTTTATCAGTAACGTCCCATGTATACCTAAAATATTTAATATACCTAACCTAATTAGTATTGAATAGCAATAATGCTTTAAAATCAGTACAAAATTATTAATTCATATTAATGTTACTCTTCATAGCTCATCTTCTCGCATAAAATTTCTCAAGGTATATTTGTGAAATTTAGTTCTAATGAATGTATGTAGTCTTTTATAGCCAATATAAAATTTTCTAGAAAAAAATTCTATTCTGTTAACAAAAAATTTCATTTAAAATAAGAATCGCAAAAAAAAATACTAATTTGCTATGATTCAATTTATGTATATGAGTTCACAATGCATGCTTATGTATTAATAACAACTAATTAAAATAAATGTTTTATAAAACTGTACGTGAATTATAATTTCAGGCTGACGAGAGTGAAGTGTACACAATTAAGGAGTTTCTGTCCGACATAGAGGAGTGCACTGCTCAGCAAGTGTACATCATTGCAGACCAAAATTATGCAGGAAAACTTGTACACGCATTACGGCATTCGAGCAAGCATGACAACGTTTTCGCCTATGCTAGCAGCCAGTCTAATGAATATTCTTGGAATGGAGAATACACTGACCTTTGGACATCATTCAATCACAGAGAGGAATGCATGGGAAACATTAATGAGGTATTTGCTTTCTCTCTTAGATGATTCAACTCATTAATTATTAAATTGAATCAGTTTATTTTTTCTCAAAGCTTATATCTTTTAATTTATTTTGTGTTGAATGACATGCTTACTCCTGTTTCACATAAGCTTGAGATTATATAAATTTAATTCAAAGAAATTATGTATTGTTTCATACTGAATTAGGATTTAAATTTAAAGTCAAAATAATGAAAGTTCATTAAAAACTCAATTTAAAATGAATTGAAAATAATATTATGAGCATAATTATGTAATTTATAATACAATTTCACTAACTTTAATAAAAAAACCGATTTAATACTATTTGTTTTTCTCTTATCGATATCATTTTATTCTCTCTTTTATATTTAAAATTATTTAAAGTACTGTCAGTTTTTGAATAAGGTGAAGAAATTATAGGAATAAGAGAAAATAAAGTTTTATTCATATGGATTAAGATTATTGTTATTTTTTATATTATTTAATATTTATTTTGTGATATATATGTGTTGTATTGCACTTAAAAATAATCAGAATCTTTAAATATCCAAATATTATAATTCGTAATTTAAAAGTCTCGTGAAATGTTTGTTATTTGGCATAAAATATTCTACATTAACTATTAAGTTTTATCGTTGTTATTAATTCAATATTTTAATTTTTTAGGCTGTTAGGGTGTTCATGAATTCATCTGTCCCCACATCGTTTGACGGATCAAACGGAAGTATCAACACCACACTCTTTGGCGCACCCTGCAATGTCAAACCTCCTTTCACAGACTACGAATTGAATAGAAGGTATTTCGGCTGTCAGAATCTTCCCACTTATATCTGGATGAAGAAGGCAAGGTCCGATGCCAGAATAGATTATCAAAATGCACGCTTGGAAGACTGGTGACTGAAAGCGATAAAAATGTGAATAATAATAGACTTCATAAGAGTCGTGACTTCATTAGAGTTGATAAGTCATGACTTAACGTTTTATTCTCACCTATTTCTGATTCCTCTATATCATGGTATACTAAGTATTAATCAGTACATATTAATTTTCTAATTAATAAGATTAAAAGGAATCGGACATATTAACTTTCTATTTTGTGTTTCATTTGTTTTATAAATTACAGAAAAGCTGAAATAATTAAGATTACAATATTCATGATAAAAAAAAAATTCAACAAGATAAAAGAAAAAAATGAAGGAAGGATTCAATAAACGATATCCAGAAATTCGCTTATGAATTAAAAATAACGTTCATCAAAATAAATTGTTATTCGATTTTCTTTTCTCGAACGATGGCAACAGCTGTTTTTAACAGACGATTCATAAGAGCATTTTTTCTCTCTAGCGGTAAAGGAGATTAAATTCAGTCTTTCTATTAGTGATTTCTTTCTTTCTAGAATGTAAATGCAAATGAAAAATTTTTCGCAAAAAGTTTTTTTATTAAAGAATAATATTTAATATACTTCCTCATAGATGATTTTAAAATGGAGTGATTAAAACCTTTTTGGTAAAAGATTTTTTAAAAAGGCGTATTAGATTTTTTCTTCATTATGAACGATTTAATAAATCATTTTATTATTATTCTAAATTATAAAAATTTTTTGTAGGTCATTTCAGCTTATAGTTCCTAAATATTTATGAATTAAAAGATAAAATAAGATAAAATTCGACCAATCGAATTTACGCATTTATTGTAATATATCTTATTTTATTGTCAT
The DNA here is from genome assembly GCA_037975125.1 of Latrodectus hesperus. Lineage (NCBI taxonomy): Eukaryota > Metazoa > Arthropoda > Arachnida > Araneae > Theridiidae > Latrodectus > Latrodectus hesperus. The sequence goes on from JAJQOW010000014.1 coordinate 96,058, forward strand.
AGAGTTTATTTGAGTGTAATATAATCAATTATATTGTAAATATCTTTGTTTGTGAAGATGCATGATTTTGTTGTAACATTAAAAATGTTATTTTTTGTGATTTGTGAGTGTGAGAAAAGGGTCAAAGTATATGGAAGTATACTTTGAAATAGTCTTAAAAATATTTATAAAATGAGTGAATATAGGGAAAATATATTCTAGAAAATAGTTTCAATAGAATATCACAGTTTCTTAAATTTGTATTAGTATCTTTATATTTTAGTTTTAAACAATAGTTTCAGTATTAAAAATAGCATAAATTTTACAATTTTTTTCGACTCTGAGAAAAAATTTATTTCACAACTATTTAAAATCATCTTATTCAAATTCAATAATTAATTGAACTATAAATTTTCAAATAACATATTAATAATTTGAATATCTTGTTTTTAAGTCTACATACTTTGTATATATATGTGTTAGTAAATTTAATGATTGTTGTTTATGCATATTGTGAAGAAAGTAAATCATTTAAGTACTGTAATTGAATGAGTTTTCCTACAGAAAAGGCATAAAATTATATCTTATAAATCCTTATCAAAATCCCAGCTTATGAACTAACTGTGATATAACTATTCATTTATGTTTTGTATACTATAGAATCAATAAAATGTACAGTATACTTCTGCATATGTTTGTACATACAAGCTCTTTGTGCCTTTTTTATGTACATGAAATTTTTGTAAATAAATGTGATAACAATGTAAATTTTGTGTTAGTATTCATTATTTAGTTTTAATTAAGAAATCAATGAAAATAATAGAGATCAATGAATAAAAATTATCCTTTATTATTACTATATTCAGTTAAAAAATTTTAAAAGTTTTCTCTCTCATCTGTATTTAACTTTAAAGTTTTATTTCTCGTTATTTCGACAAATACAATGTCTTTATTAAAATATTCCTAAATACTTTATTCTGTAATTTCATAGCATTAATTTCAATGTCAATTTCGCTTTATACAGTAACTAATTTACCAAATTAAATGTAATGAAGAATAAAGTTAGAGTATTAATTTTAAATACTTTCTGGTAATGCATAAAACAATTCATTTATTTCAATGATATGTAAAAATGGACTTATATTTATGTAATTAATAAATTAAGCATGCAGTTAATTTTAAAAATAGTTTCATTTTAACTTAAACAGAAAACAATATTATCGCTTACTTCAAAAAAAATTTTATGATTTGATTTTTTTGATTCACAAAATGATTTTTTTTAAATGATATTTTATTTAAAAAAATCATTTTGTGTAGAAATTTGTAACTAATTATTTATAAGTTAATGCTTTACCCAGTAAAACCTTGTGTTTTTACAATAGTTTAATTAATTTTTATTTAATAATAATATGATTTAAATAATATTATTAAATTTCTGTGATAAGGAAAGCAACGTAACATTTTTGCGGTCAAATAAAAAAATAATAAATGTATATAAAATTCAACAATAACAGCATTTGAACTTGAGATCTTATTTAAAGATTATTAATCCTCAATAAACCAAATTTATCCCCACTTCCTAGGAATACCAAATTGATTCCTTTTATTTAAGAAGTTCTAAAATTTATTCAAAAAATTGCTTTGTATTTCATTGTTAATTGCTTAGTATAAAACATATCGCACCACCACTTAATGAAAAACACCTATAAACTACATTGATCTAAGAACTCTTGAGTTTGAGAAACTGACAAACAAGTATACTGCTCGTGACAAAAAGAAATCCATTGCTCTTATTCATGAAGTAATGGATCACGCAGTAAAAAAAAACTATTTAATTATACTGTTTTAAGAGAAAAAAGCATGGATAAAGACCTTCTTTTAATTCTTACAAAAGAGAATTTATGGAAATCTTAGTTCAACGCCTCAATCAAATCAAGGTTTTTCAGCTAAATTTCCTGCAAATATTCTTGCTGAAGACTTTTCAGTTAATATTCTTATGTGCAGTACTGATACAAACAAAAATATAAAACATCTTATTTATTCAATCCTGTTAAATTTATTGGCTCGAAGTGATTTCGGAATATTTGACATCTCGTTACATTATTAAAAGTACGAGGTGTGGCTATTAAATAACGAGACTGACGCTGCGGCGGCAAAAGTGCGCATGCGTAGTCCACCATTGACTGTCAACTGTTTAGTGTGAAGCTTTCTCTTCAAAATGCCCTAAGCCTCATTTGCGTAAGTAACACTGTTTAGTCATAACCTTCATTTCCGTTAACATTGTTATTTTATTTTGGCGAAAAAATAGTTAGTGTAATAATAGATCAACGCGAATTGTTGTTAAATTTCACTTCAAACTTGGAAAAACCGGTACTGAAACTTATAATTTACTGAAAGAAATGTACGGTAGTGAATCCCGTGCACGAGTTTTTGAATGGTTCAAACGTTTTAAAGATGGCTGACAAGACGTTGAAGATGATTCGCAGCCAGGTCGCCCTTCAAGGTCAAAAGCGGATGAAAATGTCGAAAAAGTTGCTAGTTTGATTCGATCTGATCGTCGATTGAGTATTCGTGCAATAGCTGAAACTGTAAACATTGATAAAGAATGCGTACGGCAAATTTTACATAACAATTTGAACATGAAAAAAGTGTGCGCCAAAATGGTACCAAAAATTCTCACGTTTGAACAACAAGCAACTCGCAAAAACTGACCAAACACAGCATCCCACTGTTAGAGCATCCACCTTACTCGCCAGACCTGGCACCATGTGACTTCTATCTGTTCTCTAAGATGAAATATGCATTAAAAGGAACAAGATTTGAGTCCGTGGAAGCTGTTAAAGAGAAAGCGGCAAGAGTACTGAAGGAGTTGAGAAAAGATGACATCCAGCACTGTTTCCAACAATGGAAAATTCGCATGGAGCGTTGCAGGGATAGAGAAGGGGTGTACATTGAAGGCGATAATAAATAATTATGTATAGAATAAGAATAAAACTTTTTACAACGACAGTCTCGTTATTTAATAGCCACACCTCGTACATTAATTCATTTCAACTATATTGGCGTGGATAGATTAATAACCGATATCTGTTAAAAGGATTTTTTAATACCCAAACAAGATGAAATACCTACTCAAAATATCTATGAAATGACCATTAAGAACACTTCTTAGATAGTCAGCTTGAAAAACTGCAAAATTTATAATTCAAAGTTTTAACCCTTGAAGATGTGCAAGCTGTAAGCAAAAGAGCAGAACTCATAGTCTGTTTTTGAACATTATTTGGAATCGAACAAGAATATTTTAAAACTTAATGGTACGATAAAACTTTAGATTCTTGTATCTGATGATCCTCATGATTTATTTTTTATCCTAGCTTAATTTTTCAGCTTCTGTTCATGTAAAATTACAAATGAGTGTGACCACAGTAGCTCTCGGGTAAGGGGCAAGCGTTTTTCTCATGACATGAAAGTAGCAGGTTGTATAACTGCCCTAGAGTTGAAGACCGTTGTATTGAGAAGATCTATAATAGCTAAAAGATATTTAGGATCTATTATTTCAGTATTAGTATGGCGTGGTAGGAGATCATGGGGTACACAAGTCATGTATAGATCCTTACAGTACAAAATTTTAATGAATCATAGAAAATTCAAAATAGATATAGTACATTTTTAATTAATACATTGAAATAAAATGATGATTAAGTAATTTAACATATATAAGGATTTTATTTTTCCTTCTTCAAACTATACAGCTTTGAATCTTAAAAAAAAACCTACAATAACTTAATAAATTGAGAAACTATCTTTAATTTTAATTGAAGTGTAGCATTGATGTAGCTCATAACTATTTTAACTCAGAAAAAAATAGCGAAGGATATTCGAAGTGAAGGGGAAAACTTGTAGTTGTAAAAGAAATTCGAATGACAAGGATTTCTATAATATTATGCCATATGAAGAATATTTGAGTTTACCTATTTTAACTCCTATTTTATTCCGATTCCGAGAGCTATTTTAACTCCGATGAGCTCACCACGAGCTAGAGTAGGATTTTATTCTTCATTCCTGATCGGGTAGCCAAGCAGTTAATGCTCTCGTTTGCTGTTCAGCAGTTCGTGGGTTCGAATCCCCACTTGGGCATGAATTTTCGTAGCGGTTCCAAATCCATTTTAAACCGTAGTTACCAATCAATATAACCCTCATTTGTAAAAAGTGGCCGTTGAGCGACAAACAAATCACAAATATCTCGTTTATCGAAGTAAAAGATTCGAATTGAAGCATGACATCATCAGAAAGACCCCATTTGACATCGTTTTGAGGATTACCAAACGAAATGTTATTCAACATTTTAAAGTCCACCACTAAATCGCCTTCTGGGAGGACTTTTCATAGATAGTGAAGCTTATACCTTGTCACAAGGGGCTCGGAAAACTTCCAAGCACCCACTTTGACAGATGTGCATACAGAAAGCAGAAACACAACTTCCATCTCTTGTTATTCGAAAAAGACTGGCATCGAAACCGAAACGTTTCGCTCGTAAGAACGGTGATTTGCCACTAGGCCTCAGAGAGCCCAGCGAAAGAGGACGTGGCACTTTTTTTGTTCTTCCTGTTTGTATATCATATCATTTGCATTTCTTCAAGTGGAACAAGTCAAAATGGAAGTGAATTTCATGAAAATTCTTCTCAGAAAATGATTTATACAGTGGATATTAGGTGGATTATTAGTGGATTAAGTGTCTTTCAACAGACTTCAGTTGTTAAACTGTTCACCAAGGAATGACAAAAATTAATTATTTTAAATTCAAAAGAAACTTAATAGCAAATTTACTCTTATTACTTATATTTCATTGACCTACTGAATAAGATTTTATATATATTTTCATAGAAGCTCTGTGAGTTTGATGTAATATTTAAACGAACGTGTAATTATTCAACAGTATTGATAACACTTATAAATACGGAGATAGCCGAATTTTCTTCTAGTTAAATCACTTTTGTGTCATGAATCCACGAGATTCAGATATTGACCTCCTCAGAGACTATTTATATACATTAAAACTTTCTTAAGGTCAAATGTCCATAATCTTCTCACCTCTCAAACTTTTATGGGGTCAAATATATCTCCACTAACACGATGGAAAATAATAAAGAACTGTATCAGTTTATGTGTTGACCAATGATCAGAACTACCAGCCAATTGGTAGAGTCAAGGAGCTTCAACCGCCTGAAATTGTTAGCCAAAAACAAACGTTAAAAATTTTATGTAACGATATATTAATACATTTCAATATAAGCTGGCTTTCGAACTGCTAGAATAATGCAAAACTATTTAATATACAAGTTTTATTTGTATATTATTGATGATAGAATTTATTTTAGGAAGCAAAATTGCATCAAGTAAATAAGGGACTGTACGGCAAGTATGGATGATAGCTATTATGAATATTTACACACTCTCTCACTCGAAAATTAAGACTGGTAATTTGGATAGAATGGTGTTATCGCAAATTAAACTTTCTTCTTCTTCTTCTTCTTCTTCTTAAGGTTGGGTCTGTATGTCATTGGGCACCTCTGCTTTCATCAGCATTTTGTACCATTAACTCCAAACCCAATGTTTCCTAGTTCCAGTTGCTCGGGTCACCCACTTTATTAATAAAGTCTGATAACCCTTTAATGGAGCCTAGGTGTAACTCTCTAGTATGGATGATGCCTAAAGAAGTTAATCTAGGGAGGGCAAGAGCCTCGCATTCATAAATGATATGCTCTGCCGTTTCCTCTTGCGTTTGACATTTCCAGCAGATAGGGTCTTGCTGAAACAGTCCCATCTGGTCAGAAAGTCAGTCATGCTAGGGATAGCTTCCTGGCTTTCACCAGAAGATGGTTTGGAGGTCATTTCTACCTCAAGTAAAAGATTCATTACTGCCCCTTTACAAGATTGCCTCTATGTTCCCTTGTCTTTTTCAGCAAGGTCTACTTCAGAGGCATCACCTGCAAATGCAGAAAGATTTGTTATTTCTTGTGTCTTTTCAGCCACAAGATAACAATTAATAAGCTCAGGTAATATAAGTCCACCCAGCATTGCCTGAGATACTGGGCAAGGCAAATTACTCTAGAAGTTTGCCAGGCAACTAGAGGCTCCGTTAAGACACCAATACCGCGGTGCCAATTAGCCCTAGGCACGGATCGCATAACACCAGGGTTTACGGGAGCTGGTTCGCGGCCTCTTATTCTATATTCAAGGCTATCCTGTCATTCCTACAGGACGTTCGGCGATCCACCACCTGCCTACGCGCCTGATGGCTAGCTCAAGCCCCAGAGGGGTACGCATACCCCCTGGTTCCAGGAAATTAAACTTACACATTCGAGTAGTTCTTAATTAATTATGCACTTTTCCAAAGCTTGTTAATCATCTTTTCTCTCTCTCTCTCTCTCTCTCTGGTTTAGTGGTAAGATTACTTCTCTTTAGAGTGGGAGGACTTAAAATTGATCTCGGTCATTGTTGAAGAACAATATGTTGTTCAACAATTGCCGAGTGTGAAAGCTAGTCCAGAATTACTTCATGCTTAGACGAAATTGGTTGCGACGAGGATAGTTGTTATCTGCTTCCAAAGAATTACTAATTAAATTTAAGTTTGTTTTAATAAAGAAATTCTCATAGACAACTGGAAGGGCTTTATTATTTATTGTTTTATTAATAAAATTAAACAAGCAATGTAAAAAAAATAATCATTCGAACTGTAATCATGCTTAAAATAAATTTCCGAAATTTTCGTCAAAAGTTTAAAAAAAAAGTGAAGTTGTGGAAATATGACACCACTTCATTACTTGATCCTTTTAAATCAGAAGCGTTACAATGTGCTATTAATTACAGAAACACATAAATTCGTAGAAACTTCTAGAACAGCCTGAAAAATATGGTCATGTGATTTGTTTTGGACTGTAAACATAGTGAATAAAACGCATGTGATTTTTGAAACTTTCCAAAGCATGAAGCATTTGAAAACAGCGGCAGAAAAATATAAAGTAAACATTAAATGTATTGGTTTTTAAAAATATTCACATACGGGCAGGAAATAATGTGTTTAAGTAAAACTACGCAGTTCCTTTATTACAATAAAATTGTTAGGTTGTATCCTAACAGAGCTCACACCCATGGCGCGAATGATTTTGGCTGTCGAAAGTTGTGATTTGCGCCTATCTTGATAACCCTACTTCGCTACCCTAGATATGGTAAACCAAACTTTTTCTGAAATTTCATTCTGGCTTGGCGCTTTTTTTTCAGTTTGTAGCTAATAATAGATAAGAAACAGTTTTCATTTAATTTACAAGTTAATTATATTGCTCATAAAGAATGAATGGAATAAATTATAAGATTTAGTCATTTTTCTCCTACAATATATGTGATGCAATTATGTACAAAACTGCGCATATATAATTTAATTATATTAGTGCATTTATTTTCTAGGTAATTTTAATGATAAACCAATTTAGGTATAGTGATTTGGCAACAGTTTCAAAGAAATATCTTGTTCTTTATCAGGGTATGCTATGTTAGATGTGGTAATTATTTACTAACAAGACGGTTTGTAATTTTCCCACACAATGAAAATTTAAAATAAGCCGTGTATCGATTTTCAACTGTTCGATTATCAATCGATGAAATCGATAATTAGAATTCTCTTCAAAGTTATATATAATGTTTAAAAAAAATTTGCTTGTTTGTTTCTTAACATTTAAAGTGTAATATCATCAATTATTGCGCAACAGAAATTAATATAGGTATATGAAAGTTTTCTAAAGCTACTGTAGACACGCACGTTTCTTTTTAGATATGCTTTATATTTCTAATAATACACCTTATTATATTACTTTTGTTCGCTTTTTGATGCATACATTAATGTGAAGATACTGGTGATTACCAGTATTTTCATACAGATTATTTTAATTTTTCTGAATTAAAATTTTAAGTCACTTTATTAAAATTCAAATTTAATTTAAAAGTAAATGCATTTGATACAGCAGAGTCCCACGTGGTCTAGTGGTTAGGATACCTGGCTCTCACCCAGGAGGCCCGGGTTCAATTCCCGGCGTGGGAAGTGTTCTTTTGTATTAAATATCAATTTTGTGTTAATGCCAGAAGAATAGCTAGAATGCTAGATGTATTTTTTATATTTATCATGTAAGTTACATGAATAACTTTTTTTTAGTTGAAAAAATAAATAATAAATTTATCCCTTCAAAAGTATTTATATATTTTTTTACTATCTTTTTTTTTTCTTATCATCCTTTTAAGAAGTCTTTAATTTTAGGATGAATTTCAATTGTTCTCCGCTTACTGTCCTTTCTCTACGAACTAAAATATTAAAATCAATTTATAAACATCAAGCATTTTTCAAAATTAAGAACAGTAATAGGGTTTATTCATTTTTATAATTCTAACAGCTCAATTTTTTTTATATATATAATTTTGAACTACATGTATCATTTTAACTATTTTACTTTGAAAAATTTCTGAAAATAAAGAATTTCAAATTTTCACACAGCTTTATCATGAAGTTTCAGTTTCATATAGACAGTGAGGTGTTTCAGCCATTTGTAGTAATATTGATATATAGACAAATAATCCTTAATACTTAATTAGAAGTTTTCCATTCTAAATAATAAATATTTCACTGGAATGATATTTATCTCGAATGAGAGATCTGTATAAGGAATATACAACTGTCTTAATCTGGAGAAAACATTAATTCCACTCAAACATGAAAACAATTTCAATATTTGATTGACGCAGGATTTAAGTATATTCAACAATGTAAAAATGAATACACACAAAATGAAACTAGTTTGCATTCGGTATATCATATTGACCATTTTTAAAATTTTAAAAAAATAATAAAATGTAAATAATTATATTAAGTTTTTAAAAAGAAAGTTTCATTTATATAAAATTTATTCGAAATAAAATTTGTGTGTGTGTCAAGATTAATTCTGCTGGGCGCAGCTCTACTGAATAAAGTTAGAAAACAATTTATAATATTAGAAATATCCTTATTAATATGTTTTGAAAAAGGTAGAAGTGATTTTTTTAAAATAATTCATGATGAAAAATAGTAGAAATAAAGATATAATTTGGATTGTTAATTGAATTAATACAAGTGGCATTGAATTTTTTCTTCGGAGAGAAAATGAAATGTTCTATCATTCCTTCTTCAGACCAACTACACATGCACAGAATGCAATTTGAAGAAAAATGAATTGTGTGTGAGCACGTGAATTAATAATTCATCATGAAGGGAAAATGCTATATGAAAATATTTAAAGACCTTTCATATTTTTGCGTCCAATATAAAGTATTTAAGGCGTATCTTCCTTAAAAAGCGAAATGAATATGTTATTTAAAATTAAATTACAAACTCAAAAGCAACATATATATATATATATATATATATATATATATATATATATATATATATATATATATATATATATATATATATATATATATATATATATATATATATATATATATATATATATATATATTAATTATATATATAGAAGCGATATCAAAAGTTATCCAATCAAATTTGTTGCTTAGTGAATAGCTCATAACAAGTGTTCAGAATGCTGACCCTTTTTCGTTGTTGCATAGTTTACACAGACTAAGGAGTGACTACTACACACTCTCGGAGATTCCTGGTGTCGCTTTAATATCGTCCGAAGCAAAAACGATTTTTGGAACGAGATCTTCAGCTGTTTCCATAAGCATCTCGTACACTAAAGGTTTGTCGTCCAACTTGTCTAGTGGTCAGCGTGCCTGACTGCGGATAGGGAGGTTCTGGGTTCGAATCCCGGTTTGGGCATAGATATTCTTTCTCTCTCTATCTATCCTGTCTTTATCATTTCCTTGTATGAATGGGTTGTGAATATGTGCCTACCCTGTAAACGGGTACCTATGGCATGTGTGAACTGAGGAAGTCGGACTTCAAACCTAAATAATTGGTACAGTTGGAAAAGTGGAGCAGCGCACCTCATAATGCCAGCCTAGCTGGCACACGACAACAACACTAAAGATTTAATGTGTCCTCAAAAGAAAAATTCTAGTGGGCTGAGATCCAGTATGCAAAGACTCAGAGCTACAGGTTCAAACCATCGTGCGGAATATGTGACAAGAAATTACTGACTATGACGGGAAAATGCTGGAGGCCATCATGCATAAACCACATGTTTATATGGATGGTGAGCGTAACAGCCTGTTATAAATTGGTAAGTATTTGTTTCAATAAGATAAGGTACGTTGCCATGATAAAACAGTCTGTCATAAAGAGCCTTCCAGGTAAGTACCAAGGATACCTGTACAAAATTTAACAAAAATTTTTTTGCTAATGCTTACGTCAGATTGTGCAATGGGAATTGCCGTCAAACGAAACGTGTTGATTGTGTAGGTGGAAAATGTCTTCTCTGCTGAGTGCTACTTTATCACAACATAATATTAATATTAGAAATCGTAAGTCGTTATTCTTCTTCTCCAACAACTACTGTATGTTTGTTCCTCAGGATTTGTGTGCAAAGATTGCGCTTTTTACACATGGTAGGAGTGCATGGGTTCCTAGTGTAAATACGCCATATCACCTGCTGAGAAATACTGATTTCATATGCCACGGTTCACATACTTGTGGTTGGATGCTTCAAATCTAGTTAAAATTTGCTCTTCCACATTTGAATGTCTTACATTGCTTTCTGAAGTGACAAATGAATCGATTTCTCGGAGTCGTTGATCAACACTGCGAAAAGTAGGGAATACAATTAGCTGGAAACCACTGTTCGTGCAATCTTCGTGATGAGCTTCCATTCCCTTTTGCTTCACCATATGTGAGGTGCATATCTGTTAATTCCTTGTAATGTTTACTCCGCTATAGCATTCACAATAAGCTCTGGAGGATGTAATCAAGATAATATTTGCAACGATGGCATTGTGCCGTTTTTCAAAGGCAACGTTTGTTCTGATCGGTTTTCTACAGTATCAACTTAGAGCGAGGTACTACTTCTTCTTAGCGGAAAATTGTATATTTTAAATTTTTGATAATCTTAAGAGATATTTTATGTGCGCATGTTGATCAGGCAGGAGTTACTTGAAAGAAGGGACAATACCTGACACACTGACAAAGAACTTTTAAACACCCAGACTGCCCGATAGGAACCAAATACATCACCACGTGTACCGCACGCACGGAAGTGTCGTCAGATAACGTGCGTAATCCGCCTCGACAATCAGTACCCCTTATTCACGCCAAATTATTAATGCAAGTAAAATACTTAATGTTTGAATTTCAAAGTGTATGCACTTATGGCTTGACTAGATTAGATAATAAGAATATTATTGATCAAACTAAATTGATAAGATTCGTGAACCTAAAATGTTTTTTTAAATATAAAAATAACAGAAATAAACTCTGAAAAGTGATTTATTGAAATATAATTTCCAGGATGAAAACCGTTTTAATTTTATAATGAGATAAATGGCAAAGTACCTTGAAAAATCTAATTCGAGACTGAGTATCTGTGTCTAATCTTCATCCCCATCCTATTTGGAAAGATCTATGATTTTGGAAGGACTTTGAAACTTTCTGAAAAATAACATATTTATTCGTGTTAATTATATTTATGTGTGTGTGTGCGTTTTGTTACTTATATGTATATATATATATATATATATATATATATAATATATAATTAATCTTTTTATTAAATTCATAATGAGGATTTGGCATAAAAACTGGATAATTTGTCCAAATATTTTATAAATAGTTTTATTTTAGTCAAAAGTGGTAGAAAATAAAAGTAGCGGACAAACCTATCGCTTTTTCTGGCTTTATTTTAAAATTATTAATACCTAGATTTAGAAGGAAAATTTGGGTCTAATAAAAATGATATGTATATATAATACTTATTATTTAAATAGCTTTGGCGCATTACGCGATGTTTTGTATTATAAAATGATCCACCAAACATTAATCGTCGGGACACTTTTCACCTGCATTCCAATATATTTCCCATCGATGGGTATTCGGAAAAGTGTAAATGCTTACATACAAAATAAATAAAAAAAATTGCTCTACCAATGAAGAAGTGTTCCTTCTCCTTAAAATTCGAACACTTGCGCTGCTAAATGCTGAAGTTAAATGAAAAATCAATTATTTCACATCCATTACATGAATATTTTGCACAGAAATTAAAATTGAAATATTATTTTCCAGGTATTGATATAGTCAAATCCATAGATTAAAATTGCGAGGAGTTTAGCTGTGTGTTTAGTGGCTTCAGCTGACAAAAATAGATAACCGTAAGTGATAGACTCGTGTAAATAAACAGATTTTTGGTATTAATAGTCAGATATATCATAAACAACATTGCGCTCAACAGATTCTATGGGGAATTCTCTATATCGCCGATTTCAAAGCGCAATTTCAAGTAATGGACTCTCTTAGATTCAAAATAAAAGTCGCAAGAAGTGAAAAGGCTGAAGAAAAAAAAAGAAAGATAAGACGTATTTTCTACTTTTTTTGACGAGTTAAGTGAGAAGTTGGAAGATTTCTAACAGCTATTGACAGGCAGGCTCTCAGCAGGACTGAAGCACTTCAGCGGGGTATACGTGACATTCAGTGTGTCTGCGGCTCTTTCACTCCTCCGGATGATGTTTGGAAGTCGGATCATCATCTGATGATAAGGTGGAGAGGCGAGATTCAGAAATCGAGGAAAACCGAGGAAAAATAAACCGCGCGGCTTCTTTTCTGTGGAAGAACTGAGATGTTTTGTTTCCCTCCGAGGTGACTGTGTGGTGGTTATTTTTGATGGATTTTGGGAAACATTTGAGCGCAAACATGAAAGTCCGTAATCAGATGAAAGGAACAATTGGTTACTGTTATGACAGCACAAAAGCATAAATGTGAGCTAATTGTTATTAATTGAAATCGCGTTTCGTTTCAGAGGGTAGAAAAAGAGAACCAAAATTAACATCACCCCTTCAATGATATATCTCATACAAATAATGATATAAAAAATAAAGAAAACTAGCTATTATTTTTGTTTTAAAATTTAATAAAACACATAAAATACTCTCACGTTTTTATGTATTTTCAACAATTTTAATTTAATAAATTTATAACAATATATTTAATCAGAGAAAATATTTGATTAACGTCTTTTTTATTACAATTTTCTACTAATTACTTATAAATTAAAACATAAACATTTAGATATTCATTACCCATAAAACTTGCTTATTCAATACCTTTAGAGTACATGAATACATTAACAATGTTTTTTGCAATTTGATTATTTTACTAATTGTTTTGTATTATTCCATTAATTATAATTTGAAGATTTTTTGAAGATTAAGTTAATTTATAATTGATTTTAAACTCAAGAATTTGGTTTGATAAATTAAAATTTAATTTGAGAATTTTATTTAAAATAATTAGCATTTGCAAACGTAATAATTTCTTTGATATTTCTAATTTCTAAATGATATTTTAATTATTATTTTCATCTAATCATTTAATTAGTGATGATTGAATGCATTATTTATTTATAAATAGTCAATTTTTATTAAAAATGTTTTGAAATAGGATTTTTATTATCGAAATATATTAAATTTAAATCTTATGTAGTTAAATATGAAATAATATATATTAAATACCCATTACAAACATAATGCGCTTTCGAAGGGAAATAGCGGTTGTTTATTTTGTTCTCCCTGAAATTTAATACATATAATGATTTTTTATATATGAAAATTGTACTGCAGATGTCTATGATGATATTAGTAATGTGTATGGTATTGAATACATAACCATTATAAGAGCAAATAATATTAATATATTATCTTGAAGCCCATATAGACTCAATTATTACATCAAAAGTCTATTCCAGAGTTTTCAAATTTTGAAAATTTTGCATCTGTTATAAAAATTACTTTGAAAAAGCATTTATATGAATTAATAAAAAGCAATTTAACCGTTTTATTTTTCCCTTCACTGAGTACAAATGAGCAAACATTGACTTAGAGTTAATCGCTTTGCCACATAAATTTTGTCTAAAACATTTATTTTTAAATTGAAAAAGAGCAAAAAGTCATTTAAAAATAATTCTAATTTTACTTTTTAAATTTAGGAATTCAGAAACAAAATAAATATGAAATGGGAACAAACTATACCATATTTTAATGTAAATTGGTGGACAAAAAACTCAACACAATTAAAATATTCTAATCTGGATTTACTTTTAATTATAAATATAAACAAGATACACTATGTAAACTTAATATTTAGATATTTACAAGCATATAGTTTAAAAATTAGTACAATACTTTACTAAACTAATGTTGACCTATCCTATTGGTTTTCCAAGCCGTTATGTAAATCTTGCTCTTATAGCAAAAGCATATTAAATAAAAGAGCAAATAATCTCAAAAATCTTTGAAATTAAATAAATTTTATTTATGGGATTGTGATTTGTTGTCACTGTCACACACACACAAACTATCTTTCTCTTTGCAAATGAAACACAATTCAAACAGAACCTACATTTTTTAAATGGATTTTGAACTACTATAAGCATACAAAACTACAATGAAAATCAAAATACATCAACTGTTAAAGTGAAAAACAAAAGATAAACTGTTCAGCAATAATTTAGAGCATACATTCCAGCAAAAGTTTATAAATTATACCATTATATACAATAGTGTAAAATAGTTGTTAAAATTTATGATTTCTTCCATATTACAAATAAGAAAAATAACCGCTTCGCAATGAAAAATCAAAAATGCTCATACTGTGCCATAGTTGATAAACATGTCATTGCACAAAATTAATTACTGCAGTTGCATTTATGAGTACTATAGCTTATTGTTTATTAAAATTTTAGAAATGTCTATTAATACTATTTTATATTATTAATACATTATGAAAATCATTCCATTTATTTTTAGGAAAATCTTGTGGGAATATTTGAAAATTCCTACTTGTGGAGCACTTAAAAAGTTCAGAACTTTGTCGGCTAAGATCAAAGGAAGAAGGATTTTTTCATCTGATCAGGCTGTTCCATTCAGTTCTAACACAAAGGGAGGGAGGCTCAGTGCGAATGACGCCGACATCAATCGGGATTATTCCCTTAAAAAGAACCGTATCAAAATTTCTCTTCTCTGCATTTAATATTGGCCACGGTTGGAAATGTTCCATAATGGACCGCCGCACAGCCTACAAAGTCAGCCGCTTTTTTTTAAAGAAGAAAAAACTTTAGTATATCCATTCGTCATTTCCGCATAAATCCCAGGCTAACAGAAAAAATTTAGTTCTTTCTATTTTATTTTGACAATGATATTTGAAAGAAACTGACAAAATAAGTACAAATGATAAATGCAAATTAATCTACCAATAATTAGCAGATGTTTCTGGTCAATTTGCAATGGAAATGTTTACATATCTTTCATTTATGTCTCTTCTATACGTTGTATCAAAACATTAACAATTTATACCATACCATTTAATTATAGTGAAGAATACAAGTAATTCTATCATTAATCTGCATTTTTTTATTATCACATAACAATTAAAACTTGCTTATATATCTGTAACTTATATTTCTTCTATACTTGAGTGTTGTTTCATCACATTTCCAATTTGTTTCTTATTGATGATGATGATTAATGTAATTAATTCTACCAGGCAGATGTTTGATATTAATTTAAAATGAGAAGTTGCTTATGTATGAATAATTTATATCTCTTCTACCATTATTCGTAGTTTCAGCATATTCTCAATTCATTCCCAATCATTAAATGATGTTTATAAATATAATCAATTTTACTATTCATTAGCAAATATTTTTTTCAAAATTTAAAATAAAAATATGTTTATATATCGAGAATATATATCTCTTTTATGTTTATGTGTTGTTTCAGCATATGTCCAATTTGTTCCAGCTAATCCGATTTATAATGTTAATGATGACCAATTAATAATGGCGACATAAATAATTATTATTTACCAAGCCGGGAGTCGAACCCGGGCCTTCGGGCTCCACAAAGTGCACCATTAAACTTCGTTGGACTTATATAAGAACAAACAATTAATTATGTTCACAAAAGTATTAATTTAAAACGATTTAATATTTTATTAAAATTAAAGATTCCTTTAAAATAATGTTGATCAATAGTATATATTACATTAAATTCTTACAGGTCAAAATTTTCATTAATATTTTCAGAAATACACTCAAATCAAATAGGACAGCCACAAAAAGCGGAAAGGTAGTATTCTAACAAGGAATATCATTGAAAGAGTAGAGTACCATTGCTTTATCTCAAAAATAAAAGTGTGTACAATGACATTTGCAAATTTTTATATACCTATAATAACAATTGCTTTACCAGCAGCACCATATTATCATTACTAAACAAAATTTTAAAAAATACAAAAATTAATAAAATTAATTTTAGCTTTAAAAAATTTAATTTTTTGTTTAAAGTAAAAAATTTAATTATTTTGATACCTATTTCCAGTCTAATAACTAAATGTCGAAATAGAACTCACTGTGGAGGTTAAAAATTGAGTTTGTCTTTATATATCAAGGGAATTAATGTTTTTTGTTTGTTTGGATTATCAATTCTTTTATCCCTGTAATCTAGGCTAACAAGTTGAAAAGTAATATTAATTATTCTCAGTTCATTTTTTTACTAATGACTATTTGTCATATAGGATATTGCGTTACACAAAAATTGCGTAAAAATCTGACTTGTAACTGTTAAGAAATATTTCTATTTTAAAAGCAGTTTAATTTTTTGAAAACTTATGTTACATTCATGACATTAAAAATGATTTTATCATACATTAATTCATTTTTAAGTAATGTAGTTAGAAAAAAAGATGAGGATATGAAAAGTATTTCATCCCTCATTTGAAGTAAGAAATCTGTGAGGCAGGTATAAAAAAGCGGGGAAATATTCCCCAAGAATGAACTTTTGGAAGTGAATTTTGAAAGTTTTCCGCTATCCCTGAAGACTTCAAATTGGGTAAATAAAAAAAATTAAAGAATTTTAACTACTTTCAATTAATTAACTAGTATAATTAGCAAAATTCTTACATTTGTGCTGTGTTTTATTTCATAAAAAAGCTTTGGTCCTAGTTGGGAAAGGCTTTGGGTTCTAAACGTAGTGGAGTCAATGCTTTTTTCTTATTTCTAATGGCAGATCAGAAGACAACTGTAGTCAGAATAATAAATATTAAAACTAGAACAAAGAATAAAAGTAACACGAATTCAGACAACAAACCTGGAACTACAGTAAGAGAGGAACGATAAGTAAAAGAGTAAGACCTCTTTCACACTAGACGACTTTTATCGTACGATAAAAAGTCCGATATTTTATCGTGAGAAGTTATTAAAAAAACCACATAATATAGACTGCTCTCTTTCACACTGAACGGGAAACGATATTTTTTCGGAGACCAGTTTATTGTGTGGTTTCTTAATAACTTCTCATGATAAAATATCGTACGACTTTTTATCGTGCGATAAATGTCGTATAGTGTGAAAAAGACCTAAAAGTAAAAGAGGAACGATTTATAGTAAATCTATAAATCGTTCCTCTTTTACCGAGCTCTCCAGAATCCAATATTTATTCCAATGACAGTGGACCACATTGCCAGACACATTAAAGTGCCCAACATCATCAGCCTGTGACATCCCTATTTTCATCCATGCGACCGCTCACCACCTTAACGAATCGGGAAAATGGCTGTAAATAAAAATATTCAAAGATGTTGTGACATTTTTTAACATGCATTGCCTAATGTTGCCTTAGAGAAGGAACTTTCACCAGAAATGGGCTGTATTCTCTTATCGTAAAATTCTTCTGAAAATAGCTGATATTGAACCAGAGACCTTTCACTCCGATGAGCACCATTATTTTGCAATCGATCCTTCCATACTGTTTTTGAGAACTTTTCCTGAAAAATAAGTTGTTCGGGGTCTTTATTCTCTTAGGATAACAAACGAAGTCCTGCGTTACAAAAGAAACAGTGAAACATTTCTATTAATATTCAACAAAGTGTTTGAGATCGAAAGCCTTTTAATAAAATAATTTATATGTTTCGATCCTCTTTTAAACAATATTTAAACAATTTATAACAGTGTTTACACACACTATCACGTGTCTCTCTTAAAAAATTTAAAAAAAAAAAAACTTTAATTTTTTAGTTTTGACACTGATAAAAGTATTTGTACAACTACGAAAAATATTTAAAGAAGTCAAATTTTCTTTTATTCAATAAAAATTATCCTATAATCTATTTTTCTCAATGAATTTCATTGAGATATTTTCAAAATAAATGAATGTAATTTTATATATTATAAATTAAATAATATTCAGCAGGAAAGTGCTATAGGACGTTGATTGTGTCATAGGATTTCATAGAAAGAAATTATTCGGAAAATATTACAAGTATCCGTTTTTGAATTTAACAAGTTCATAGGGTAATACTACGCACAGATATAGGAAAAATTATAATTATAAAATTGCGTTATATTGACTTATTCTTCTAACGAAATATATGCTGTGATTAAATAAATTGCTTCTTTTCGAAACTACATAGATATAACTTACTGTGTGTACATCAGAAAATATTATTATTAAATTAATTACAGATTAAGCGCATATTTCAATATCAATTAGTTATATTAATCAATGAATTGTGTTGTAGTAATTTTAGTAATCAGCAATATAACTGTTTCTTCTGTTTTCTTCATATTATAAGTTCTACTGCATGTCTCAGTTCCATATTTTTGCAGCAGAAAATATTCAATTTTGCTTAGTTTTAGTATATTTATAATTGACTTTATTTTCTTGTTTCTAACAAAAAGCACGATGTTATAATAGATGATTTCTGTAACAGTGTGTAATAACACCATGGTTGTTTCTTATACACTTGTCCAAACAAAAAATCAGTAACTTTTTAACACCAATATATGCAGATTAAGTTCATTTTGATTTTGAATGTATCTAATAGGTTGCTACATTTCATAATATGTGCTGCCATCTGTTGTATTTTTATTAAGTGTATATCAAGTTTAAAGAGAACGGGAATTTTGGAATCGTTTTTGAAATTTGTCAAAAAAATTTGTTTTCGGAATATTATCTTTTATACATCTTTTTCTAGATCTTTTAATTAAATTATGACATTTAAATGTATTATATTCACTTTAAGTAATGAGCAATTTTTAAAAAATACCAAAAGGAAAAGAGTCAAATCCTGAAAATGTAACTCAAGAATGGAAGATTTGTAAAGGCATTATTGTAATAAATCAAAACTGGCATTATTGCAAAAAATATAATTTACCTATTAATGAAGATGAATATTTATTTTTAAATATCCAAAGATATCTGAAGCATTGAAATGGATATTTAAAATAAACATTTAAAAAATATTAGCAAAAAATCGCACTAATTATAACGCATTTTTACTCGTATATTGCTTAAAACAAAATTTTTTCATATTTTAAAAATTCTTATTTTTTTTAAAAAAATGGTAAAATATGCATTATTCATTCTCTCACTTCTAATGTCAGGCGCGTAATGATTATATCATCTAAGTATTTAAAAATATATTTTACGTTTATCCATAAAATTAAGTACGAGAATTAATAATTATTTGCGGAATTTTATCTTTATGGAGAAGAAATCAAGATATTGTGAATATTAAGTGGTATATAATACTAAAACAAATGTAGAGACATGTATAAAATTCAAAAAAAGCCACATCTGTAATAAAAACATTGGTATACAACTGAATTTTCCATAACTTTTTTTAATTATATGAAACGTTAATTGACCAGAAATTTTATCATATTAGCTTTCAATATTTAATTTTTAAATAAATTTTACTCCAATACTTTATAAGACATATTTAAATCTATGAAATCTAATTCAGGCTCTAATTTATGACTCCGAAAGAAATATGAAAAAAATTCTACATCAAATAAATTCCTAAAACATTTTCTTTTTTCAAAAGTTCAAAAAGCTTACAATGAAATTCTAAAGAGATGTATGCATATATAATAAATTTATTTATTATGTATGCATATATCTCTTTAGAATTCCATTATAAATCACTTCACTAACACAAAAAAAATTTTTTTTTATCCTACGCCCGTCCTCGGCATCTCTTCCATTAATCGACGAGCAGCCCAATAAAAAGATGAACAAGCATAAAAACAAGAGCGAAGTCCACTAACACAAAAAATTGTTTTATATTCAACATGCATTTCATCCCATTTTTAAAAGTATCTATAAAATTAAAATATTCTTCTACAAATATTCATCATGTAGAAACAGTGCAAGTTCTTAAGTCAGAGTGTAAATTATTATCAGAATAGAAAAGTAACTGTAATTTAAAGAAAAGAAATAAAAATTTGAAGTTTTCAGAAAAAGTTTTAAAGCATGACGTAGACTGATTGAGTTGGGTTTCTTTTAGTTATTTCTGAATTTTAAAAAAAATTGCTGCATTGTTAAGTTTATTAAAGTGGATAATTAAATCACGATTTTATTGTATATGACACAGTGTGAAATCTGCAATGCTGCATACATTTAAAATATTTATAATATACGACATAAGATGGCAGCACTGAAAATCATGACAAAAATTCTCTAGGAATTTTATGTAAATAAATCAAAAAATATTAGCTTGCAATATTTAATTTTTAAATAAATTTTTAAAGAAATTAATTTGAACACACACACATACTTTTTAATTTTCACAATTCAAGCACCATGCTAACAAACAAACAGAACACAAACAGAACACTTTATTCTGGTTTTTCTTCTATTTCATCAAATTGATAATAATAAAACGGACAAAAATTAATTGAAATAAAACATTAAAATTTTCTGTAATAAAGTAAAAGTGTTTTCGTATTTATCATATGTTACTTCCAACTAATAGTAATTAAATAATAAAAAGATTTTTTCCATTTTTTTAAAAAATTGAATGAAATAAAAAAGTGATTTAAAGAAGCTATTTCTTTATACAGAGCGTGAATTCTTCAGCAATATATTTGAGAATAATCTTCTTTATCCGGTTACTTTTTTAAAACTACGTGAAAAAATTATATTCTTTATTTTTTTAATATATACTATTTTTCAAAAGAAACTAAAAAGTTTGATTTTGAAATAGGAACTTTATACAATACGATAAAAATTATAATTAGAAGAGTTATTAAAATAGAATCAAGACAAAAATTACTTAAATTTAATTAAAACAATATTATTAACCATTAATAAATGTTTATGTAATAATCGATGTGATTAAGATGTTTCATAAAATCTAGCATTTTGTACAGTAGACTTAAAGAAATTTTTCTCAGTCTAAGCATTTTTTACTTCTTTTATTATCATTAAAGTTTTTTTATCGTACGCCCGACCTTGGTTTATCAACCACTATTCTATGTCGAGCAGCCCAATATACTCTAGAATAAAATGAAAAAATAGTCCTCTTTCGCAGAATTTCTAACTGCGACGTCAGTAAGTATGGGGCAAGAGTAGACATGGTCACCAGTCATTTCTTCAAGTCCACACCAGGGGCAAGTTGGAGAGTCAGTTAAACCGAAACTGAGGATGTGTGCCTGAAAATAGTCATGCCCTGTCCTAAGAAGGAAATTTCCAACGCCCACAGCTCTATGGAGGTTCCACGGGACAGGCTTAGTCTAGTAAAGATGCTCAAGTCTTTCCTCTCGTGGAATTGTTATACATATTTTCACGAAAAGGAGCTATATTTGTCTTGACAAGCTTTTTAATAGTATGGTACTCTAAAGCTGGACAAGTTTGTTGTAACTTCGAGCCAGCCTTGGCCAATTTGTCAGCCAGTCAGCGATGTCAACCCATGACCAACAGTGGCCACGTATCCACTGCAACACAATTTGATGTCTCTCCTCTAGAAGTGAACTAATAGCCATCGGACTGCGGAAGACAGATTTGATATTACTTGGTATAACTGATGAGAGAGATTTCATGACAGCTTGAGAGTCAATAAAAAATACACTACCTTTACTTATTTCCTGAAGAATCAAATAAACAGCTGCAACTTTTCCATTGTAGCTGTTATAATATTCGCCAATAGCTTTTTGAGTAAACTCAAGTACCAGCTTTTCTAATGGCATTCATAGCAGAGCCATCTATGTATACATGAAATCAAGTTGGAGAGGGATGATGCTCATCAATAGTAGCCAGGGCAGCCATCCTTAGTTCAGAATCAGTAGAAACATTTTCACCAATAGGAATTACCAGGTCAAGAAGACAATCGGCTCCATAAACAAGATTTTGGAAGTTGGGAGGTCTAAATAAAGGTTCTCTATCAATTTAGAATTTTAAATCTCTCTGACAATTCATTGGTCATACTCAGAAACGTTCTCTGAGATTTCAATCTAGGATGAGCAGGTGTATAGTTTTTTCCAAAAATCCACATTCCTAAAAAACCTTTCAGAAAGTTTTCGGGCAGCTCTTTGTCACCAATCTGTCAAAGGTTCCAACCCAGTTTGAATCTGCATTGCTTCAATAGGGGTAGAAAAGGCCCCTATTGAAGTTAACATTAGTGACTAAAAAGTATTAATGATTTTAATAGAGAGTAATTAGTAAGTGCTAATTTATAGAACACTTTTATTTAAACAGTCAGTTGATCATAATTTTAAAGATGGTAATCGATTTTAATGTGGATCTGATTTCATTAATATTACTAAGACGGCGGATGTAACGATAAGCTACTATAAAACTATAAGACTGTCAGTATAAATTTATGATAAAAATGTTTTGGATGCATAATCATCGCAAAAATTTCAGATGAGGCATAACAAATAACACGATGTGTATCATCAAAAAAAAACTTGCTGACAACTTGATTTTGTTTGCAAAAAGAGCAGAATCAAACTATAATAAAATTAACTCGTGACATGAAAAGAATTCCTCAGTGATTTTAATATATTTTTTATGTTTTCGTAATCGAGAATGTATAATTTTTTACGAGGAAAGAATACAAAAAAGTATGTTTCGTCTATTTTCCGTTCCGTCTTCAACCGTCTATTTTCTGAGTTTGTTAATACAACTCATATGCATTAAATACTTTAGTTCACAAAGTATTTAATTCATAAGAGTCAATATCGGAATCAATATTTTTATCGTTTTCTTAAAAGTTTTCTATAATATAAACACACACACAGCGGCATAAATATTTCTTTAAGTTTTTAAAAAACTCTTTTAAAATATTTTTTCTATGAAAACTTTTTAAAAATTTGCCAGAAAAATTTAATTTCATCACCACTTTACTGAATATTTTTACTTCATATAAAAAGGCCCAAAATTGTCTAGATGCTAATAAATTCATGAATAAATATCATGGGCTCAATATTCGTATTAAAGCCTTAATTTTTGCTAGTATTTAGGCACTTGCTGTTTATTTTGATGAAGCTAATGCTCTGCAATTTATTTATGACTTAATTCTCAAATTCAAACACAAAATTTGAATTTTAAACTAAATCGATGATTTGTTGTTTTGTTATAAGATCATAAATATAAAATCAGAAATTTAAGATCATATAAATATTAAAATTATAATAAATCACTTATAAGCTCTATCAGAATTGTTTTTTACTGTAAAGTTATTTGATGCCCAATTGGAATATCAAAGAATTTTATTGATCATATTTAATAGGTTTTTCGTAATATCATTTGAGACTTTTCCTTAGTTAATAACAGAAGTAATATTTATTATCTCTTTTTGTTTTTATGAAAAGATTTTAATGTTCAGCTCTGATTTTATACTATAATTATTTTTCAAGATTCAAATGAGTTTTATGTATTCCTGATATTAAATAAGGAATATATAAAAAAATTAAAATGATGAACAATTAATTACTCGGTTATTAAGTTAAATTTCGGTGAAAATAATTACTTTATTCTAATGAAAATGATTGGCATCTTTGAAGCAGAGTTATCTCAAGTTGGTGATAAATTAGGTAACTTATACGATACTTTACTCGTAATATAACTTTAAGTTTTTAAAACCAAAATTAGTGTTATAAAGAAATACTAATAGGCATTTAAAAAAATGTGTGTATTCAAACGTACAAAATAATAACAAGCGCGATCAATGTAAAAAGATTTTATTAGGGGGGGGACTGAGCACAAGTGCGTGTTGTACATTGTTAATTCATTTATTATAACATTGTTTTTAATTTAAATTTAAGTAGTTTTTTTCACAAAACAATTACTAAGAAAAGTTGTGGCAAAATAAAGGATAGGGGAATATTCTAAAGGATCCATTCCATTGTAATTAAGAATTAATTTTTTACGTAGTTTCAACACCATTAAATTAAAAAATAAAAGATCAAGTATTTATTTCAAAATATTAGTTAAATGCTTAAAAATATTCTAAACAAAGCAAGCTATTTTATTTTTAGTTTCGTACTTGTTTGAAGAGCAGTTTTTAATTCTCAAACAAAAGTAAATATTTAAAATATGTTATTCATAAAATTTTACCATTTTTTAAGCAAAATAGAAAGAGTTAAGTTAGAAAAGTTAAATCTAGAAAATGTTAATTTATTGGAAGAAGATTACCAGGGAAAATGTTTCATGAATCTAGAATTTTTAGATGGCATTGAAATTTAAAAAAGAACAATGGCTAACAGAACTGGTCCTAAGCTTGGCAGATCAAAAAGTATAGTATAATGATATTAACTCGAACTAGAGAGAGACTTTTAACTCTAATGGGAAATTTTGCTCTCAATTTAATTCCAATTGGTTAGTTTTGTAACAAAATCGATAGTTGTTACATGAGGACTGTGGCATCAACTAATTAAAAATGTCGATATTTCTTATTCTAAGCATCATTCTGACCCTTTTCTGATTGGCAAGGTTTTGGAGTCAGCTTTGCAGGTAAATATCCTTTTTGAAATCACTGTCATCGTATGATTGTGGACTCACAAAAACATTTGTCTTTGTAAGAGTCTTTCATAAATTTAACTGTTGGAGCGGTTTCACCCAAATGAGAAAAAATATTGTGGAACAATGCATTTCATTTTACAACACTGAATTCCACACTTTGATTTCTGTAAAGTAAGCAAAAATATTTCTTCAATCAAGCACGAAATTTAAAAAATAAAACCAGCTGTTTCATGTTTAGAACAGGGGTGGGCAAATTTTTCTGAGCCACGAGCTACTTTTAATTTTTTAATTACCTCACGATCACCTTCAATGACAATCGGAGGTTAAATAAGAATATTTTTAGGAATGCGAATCATAGAAATTTACATCAATGATTGCCGCAAGATGTCGTGATGATCTAAAGGTTGATCGCGGCGCTCTTAATGCTTATCCTCAATATCGAGTATTTATAAACGCTTAGTTGAAATTTTGAAAAAGTTGCCTGCCCTTTTATTTTTTAACTTTTCAATATTGTCACTATGTTAAATAATAACTCAGTATTTATGGAACATCTTTGCATTTGCGATTATAGAGGTTTACAATGACAATTTGGTATTAGTTAAATTATATACATTTTTTCTAACATAATTGCAGTATTATAACTACATAAAAATATTTTTAAAAAGCTGTCACTTTTGATCTTAAGGCTTTTACGTTGAAAGATTGATAGTCTTAATTTTATTAATTTTAAATTTAACTTCTATTAATTTAGTTAATATATTTTAAGGAGAAATTCAAACCGTTACGGTTTTTCATTAAAATGGATTAACTTGCTTATCTATTTTTCAAACAGTAAGTTTTCGAAGAGCCGGATATGTCTGTATTTACAAAATTACCAAGCAAAATATATATATATATATATATATATATATATATATATATATATATATATATATATATATATATATATATATATATATATATATATATATATATATATATGCATATTAACAACATCAGAAAAGCTATAATAGAAAAAATTTCAAGAATGGTATGAGGAAATTTTTTTCCAGAAATACTAATGATTTATTCATCTCAATTCCTTCTATTTCTCTCTACAGAACATATTACAATTAAAATTACAATTACTGAAGATGGTCTGACGAATTTTTAACTAAAGTATTTCGGGTGCAACATGCCATTTTTGGATTTTGCGCCAGAAAACTCAACCGACCAACTAAAGTACTATTAAATTCAAAATTCAGAAAAAAGTTACATTTTTGAACTTCAAAAATATTATCTTTCACTGGCATCAATAATATAAAAGAAATATTCACCTTAAAGTATTATTTTTACCAAGAAGAGATATTTGTACAGGAACAAGTAAAATAGATCTTAAAATCGAAAGTTTAGAAAAAAAAATTAAATCTTAAAATTAATCTTCTTTATCAGACTGTATTCTTTTTATAAATAACTTACTATTAAAAATATTTGGTAAACATTGCATAAAAAATTTACAAGATAAAATTCATATTCATAAAAAATGCTTTTGAAGAAAAATCAGGCAAATACTATCCTGTTTTTTTCTATTTCAAAACTGCATTTTTAAAACTACACTTTCTCATTTTTCCACCATATAGAAAGTCATTTCATTGCCGTTCTTCTAAAAAATATACCCAAATATTATTAACCATTCATTCGCTTGTGTGTTGTTGTTACTAATCCCAGATGGTCCAATTCCAATAATAGATCAACTCCACAAGTTCCATAAACAGCCAGCAAATCCAAAAACATAAGATGCTTTGAAAAAACCTCTTTCAAGTCGAAATTCAAGCAGCTCAAGATATGCTCAGACGATGTCTATTCAGCTTTACATTTTGTGAACGGACTAAAAATCTTTTGACCATGCACATATTTGAGGCCCTTTTGGTGACCTCTGGCGAAGCGTGAAATGCAAGTCTGTTGGCCTCAAGCTCCTTCAAAAAGCAAAGCGCCAACAGGGCGTTTTCTAGGACACCAATTATGAGTAGGTGGAACCCTCCAGACATCCAAAAGCATTTTTTACTCTCAGTAAAAACCTCATTAAAGGTGAATGACAAATCAGGTAGTGAAAGTTCCAAAGAGGCAGCCCTAGCCAGCGAATCATCAATTTCGTTTCCCTTAATGTGACGGGATCCACTGAAAATGAAAATTAATCACAAAATTATTTGAGAATACAGAAGTAGTAACTCTTTCCCTTTATCATGAGTCCAGTTCAGTTATTTACTTATTTTACAGACGAGCGCAGAGCACTTTGTTATTTTCTTCTCGTTTAATATTTGAAAGTTATTTTTCATTCTCATCCATTAATATCTTAATCATCTAATATTTGTTACGTATAAATGACATCTGATTTACATTCAAAAAAAGAAATTTCAAGCATCAATGGGTTTTGTTGTCGAAGAGCATGGATGTCGATTCATCTTTACTAAAGTCGTCAAGTGAATATTCTTGGCTTTCTTCTGCTAGAGTGATTTCGTGAATAAAGTCTACTTGTTAAAGACCTAAATTTGATTTTTCTGCGACATCATTTCAAGCATAGTTTGACAAGAGTGCATAGAATCATATTTCATAAAACGATTTCAAGGCATGATCACTCCATGTAAAAGTATTTGCACTTGAAGCTTTGAATATACTCTGATGCATGGCCTGCAGGATGGGAGTTAGATTAAGCGGGAGAAATTTCAGGCTAATTGCTTAAGAAAAAAAAAATAAATCCAGTATTTCAACATCAGGAGTGTGTTTGTAGTTCGAAATATTAACGATTTTTCCATAAAAATATCGAGATCATAATTTCTCAACAATAAAATATAAATAAGTTGAAAAAATAAACAGAAATGAAAATGCATAAAAAAGAGTTCTTTCGAAAATCAGAAATAAAATTATGAATGCGTATATGGGAGCACATTAGTGACCAGTTACGAGTTCGTAAAATTATGAGTATATAGGAATTAGAAATTCGTAAAGAACGAGCATCCATTGTATATCGAAAACGATGTCTTTTCTTTCTGTGTGCTGCTAAAGCTAAACTATATACTAAACTATATATATATATATATATATATATATATATATATATATATATATATATATATCAATCACATAAAGGGTTAATCAATCATATTTATGTTTATTTTTTTTTTTACGGAGAAAATTTCGAATTGGATATTTTTCTCAGAAATTAATTATATGACTTTCAAGCAATTTTATGTTTGTTTCGTTTTTGTTTCACTCCAATTTGAGTTGAAAAAATCATTATCGATTCTATGTAAAATTTGTAAATCATAATTTGGATTTTAAAAGATAATTTCGAAAAGTAAATTATTTTGTCATTGTATGTTTTTTCTTATGATATGGAGTCTCATTGTGATACTCTTATCCAACATGCTTTTCAGTAATTAGTAATCTAATAATGTATTCCTGTTATTTTTTAGAAGTAACGGATATATCCTTATGAGTTATTTTTCTTAGATTGTGCTGCCATCTAGTAAAGATAGTGAAAAAATATGTAAGGAGTTTCATTTTGTCTATTAATTTAAATTTCATATGCCCCAACGACATTAACTAATTTAAATTAATTTTTTCAAAATAAGATACATGTGAGAAAATCATAGATTTTAAAAATTATGGTAACTTCGAAATGATTAATAGTATTTTCCATTGTATTTTTAATTACGTAAAAATTGAGTGACTAGGAGTATTTATTTACCAAATTTTACTATTTAAATTAGATGTAAACGTTCAATATTCCTGAGAAATTTCATTTTAAAGAAAATTTGAACTACCTAGATAGTTTCTTTGCAAGAAAACAATATTAAAAAAACATAAACATCTATATTAATATAAATTTTTCATGCTATTTAAAATCACTCATTAATTTATTAATTTGTTAATATAATTCATTAATTTGATTAATTTGTTAATTCATTAATTTATATAATAATGTTAATTCAATAATTGATTAATTTGATTTTTTAAGAATATCTTTCATAGTTTTTATACTAGCCTTTTCTAACATCTGATGTGTCAAATATATTTTTAATTTAAAATTTTCATAACAGAAGAAGTGTATTATGAAAATTTTAAATTAAAAATATATTTTTTGTTACATTACAAAAAATTATAATTTCTTTGTAATGTAGTTTAATTTGCTTTTAATATTGTATTCATTAACATATCCTTATCATTAAAACTGAATTTGATAGAAATTATGTTAATTTTAATTATTCTAAGCAGTTATATTTAAATCCGTATTCTACAGAAATATTAATAACAAATTTTATTTTGCGAATTTTCCTTCTAAAATTAATATATCTTTTCATTGATAATGAGTTAATTTTCACTATTTATTTCAAATTAATAAAATAAATCGGTAACAGTGAACTTTCATCTGTTTGAGAATGGACTCATAGTACACATTTAATTTAGTATATCGTAACAATTTCAAAAATATGCTTATAAAAATGTCTGTAAAAAACGTAAAAACATTAAAAATGTAAAAAAAACAGTGAAATAAAAAAACCACTTGGACCTTAAATGTTATCAAAAGCTTTATGTAGATGGCGTTAATAACATTTGAAACAGTTTGATTATATTCTCCTCCTCACTGAGCCCGGATAGCTCAGTCGGTAGAGCGTTAGGCTTTTAACCTAACGGTCCAGGGTTCGAGTCCCTGTTCGGGCGGAAATTTACTTTTTTGCTTGTGAATTTCAAAAAAGACAGTAAGTGATATTTACAGAAATCTAAGTGAGGAACTTATACTATAAATAATTTATAATTGTATCAAAAAATTTATAAATGGAAAAAAATAATATTAAAATATTTTACAAATAATTAATTCACTTACTAAAAATTTTTCTTTTTGTGCCAACTAAAAAAGACAATAGTAAAAGAGTAAATTGTTTTTTACAAGTATATATATATACTTTTTCTATTATAAAAATGAGTATTTAATTTTAATGATTTTAAAATAATTTTTCGAAAAGTGAAAAACCAATTTACCTTTTCTTACTTGCTTATATTATTTTTATGAATAATCTCCCGTATAAATTTAAAGATACATGTTGAAATTATATTGTTGGTTATGTATTCATCTATATTAGGTATGTATAAAACATTTTTCGAAGAGAATGTATTAAAAGATCATATGAATGGGGAAAAAACACTCGAAATCAAATAATTGAAGAGCAATATATATTTATATAAGAAATATACATCATAACAATTTGCATGTGTTTCCAATTTTAGACTGGTACGATTAAAATAAGAAATAATAGGATAAAAAAATTATGAATTTGTTTCTTATATAATTTAAATATTTTAATTGAAAAGAAACTTGCGAATTTGAATGTCAAAAGGAATGTTTTCACAAGTAACATTCAACTAAGAAAATTTCTATTTTCTGACCTTTTTAATAATAATTTCTATTTAATTATTAAGCGTATGTTTCATATTTATGGTTTTTTTAATGTCATAATTAAACAGCTTCATTAATATCATAAATCAGTTAAGAATCAATTGCGATTGAAAATTAGTTTAACTTTATGCATTCAAAAATGAAAAAGTAATCGAGAGAAAAATAATTAATTTTAAATAAAAAGACTTTTAAAAAATTATTCGTTGATGTAATGGATTGTATAAATATTTGTATATATATGATATAATACCAAACTATCCTTAGGAAATTATTTTATTTATTTTATATTGCTATTAAAAATATTCTTGTAAATGAATTATTCAGCTTTTATTATTTTATTTAATAATTTGCAAAATGATCAGCATAAGTAACGTATTTTTAATTTTCAAATAGAATATAATTCGCTTGTGTAAATGTTATTTTTTTAAAAGAAAAAAACATTAAATTACATTAGTTTATTTAATATTTATCACCGAGTAGAGATCGGCTGACAATTTTGGAAACATCCGCTAGGTATCGTTTTTAGGGAAGTTTTCTTATAGAGTATTAACCTTATACGAGTGTTGTAAAGTGGAAAATTCCCAAGGATTTATCCGATAATGATTAACTATTTGCATATTTTGTTTTGACAAAGTAGTTTTTTACAAAAGTGAATTTTTTTTTTCAGGTAGACATTATTGAAGCCAGTAAAGCCCCAATAAAAAATTAGTTTTTTTATATACATATTAATTGAAGCCTGAGAAAATCTTGTGTTTAACATAATCTCATTATTTAAAAATATTTTCATCAAATGAAAAAATTTCTGGAAATGGGAATCAGTTTTATTGATATTTGAGAAATAAGAATATTGGTAACAATCAAACGATTTTAATTTTATTTACAAATTAAAATTGAAAGCCATAAATATCTCAAGATGATAATTTAAAAACATAAGAAATACCGCTGAAATGCAACTACGATCAGTAAATCACATCTATTTCCAATAATAGCCAACTTGGAACTTGCTGAAACTGGAATTGTTACGTCTTTTAAAGATCAAGTAATTCCTATAATTTTTCAGACAACAATTGGAAACCGGGTCTGTTTGACTTCTATCATAAAGGAATTTTAAAGCATGCCCTCGTATAAGAAGAGTTCAGCTGAAAAGTGTACTTACCCTTTACTTTAAAGGTGAATGTACTACAAAGATATGAAATAAAAAGGCACGAAACAGTTTAAAAAAAAACAATCACTCGGAATGAAGCGATCTTTAATTTGTCTTATGAATTTACTAATTATAAAGTATTATCTAAAAGAATTAAAATTTATTACTTTTTATAGCTTTCTTACATTTGTAATAAAATTTTGAGAAAAATATGATAGTTAGAATTTTTTTTTTACATTGAAAGCTTTGAACTTTTTGCAATGTTTTAAAAAATACAAGATTCATTAAATATGTGAGACATTTAATTTCATAAAAATTATAATTTTATTATCAATTACATATATTTAGACATGCTGTTCATTATATGTTATTATAAGCATTTAAAGTGTAATACGCAAGGTTAATAAAAAAATTACTCATTATGTATTTTGGAGGGGAAATAAAACCGAAAAAAACTAGAAAACTATTTTGCTAATATTTTAAAAATATTTTTTTAAGAAATTGTAATAACAGTTAACAGATCCTGCAAAATTAACATGATATAAAGCCTGTTTTTAATGCATAGTTTCAAGCATATAATTTTGTGGATAAATTAAGTTCTGAAAGAAAATATCATGAGAACTTCGACCTTCTATTTCTAACTCATTCAAGTTTATTTTTAGGAAAAAAGACTGCCATTATTTATAAAAGCTTTAAATAGCTCTGCAGGGTAATCCATTTCCTATGAATTTTAGATCCATAATCAGAATTAACAAACTTTGAAATTTTAATTGTTCTTTTAAAAAATTCGTTTTTATGGAGTTCAGCTATTTTTAAATTTATAATTTATGTATTTTGTAAAAAATCGAGAACGTTTTTTCTTAAACTTTTTCAATTATAAAAATGTTTAGAAATAATTGCGTGTATAATTAATTGCTTAAAAATTATTCAGTTCAATTAACATAACACTGACAGTAAAAAAATAGCATCTTTTTTTTTTTCCTTACAATTGTAACAAAGTAATTCAACAATACTGTTGAAAATGATATGTGAAAAAAATAACTCAATATTCTTGGAAAAAATAATAATATTCTCTTTGACAAGTTATAGATAAGATGCATAGCCGACAGTGAGAGATGGGGAAGAGATTAGTGTTCCTAACTTCGATGCAGTAGGTCCCAGGTTCGAATCCTGCTTCCGGCATGGATGTCTCTTCCTCTCTTTGTGTTTGTCTTTGTTTAACACTTCACTTTCGGGGCAAAAATGGCACACCACTGGGTGCTACCCCACTATATAAGATGCCATCACTTCTCCCATTATAGAGCTTAAGAGCTGAATAGGACAAAGGCCTAAGGGCCACCGGTCATTAGAAAAAAA
The DNA here is from genome assembly GCA_037975125.1 of Latrodectus hesperus. Classification (NCBI taxonomy): domain Eukaryota; kingdom Metazoa; phylum Arthropoda; class Arachnida; order Araneae; family Theridiidae; genus Latrodectus; species Latrodectus hesperus. The sequence goes on from JAJQOW010000014.1 coordinate 128,958, forward strand.
TATATATTAGATGAATTGAAAAAATATATAGTAATTGTGTTAATGAAGTAGATAGTTATAAAAAATGTCATTAATAAATAAAAGAATTTTGAGAATTGCTTTAAAAAAGCTTTTGTTCTCACAAACAGTTTCACATTCATCTATTTCAGTTTGGGTATATTAAAATATTTCATATTGGGGGGTATATTTTCAGAGAATCTATGTAAATTATTTGATTAAGAACTTTAGTTTAATATTGATATAAATTAAACTGTTTAATAGAGGAACTTAAAAAAACCAGGATTTAAAATAATCTTTCAAATTTCCTGTTTATTGCATTCAATTCCTTGTTCAATATTTCTTTCAATTAGAAATAACCAAAAAATATACCCATTACTTAAACTTGAACCAAATTTAAATGCATGTTTATTTCTTCAATGTAAATATCTTATTGTTCATCAAAAATATTTTCATTTATTAATTTTATATAATATTTGGAATACGAAACTCTATTAATTTATTTTCAAATTAATTTTAACTAATTGTTTCCGCGTATGTATAATAATTCATTTTTTTATTTTTTAAACTTATACAGGAAAACTCTTGCTCTTGCATTCAGAAAGCAGTGATTTTGGTACCTGATGCATCCGAACTTCATTGTGCTGCTGGTTCTATAATTCTACATTTCCATAATTCGATAACTACTTCAGGCGTAGATGTCTGCTATGGTACAGAATGAAATTTAAACCGAACGATGCATTCAAGTTAGTTCTTGCAAACCAAAAAGGTCTTTAGATTGTCTTATTATTATAAGATTATTATTATAATTAATAATTATTATTATTATTTGTCTTATTATTATAAGACATGAAAATGAGTAGCATAGTAGCTTGATTTTTTTCCCAACAGAAAATAGGAAAGTCATTTTCATAGATTGCTATTAGGATTTAGGAAGATGGTCATTGAATACCTTTCTGTAAATATTGGTTTATAAGGAAATTTATCTCGTATGATTTTCCTTGTTTTTTTAAAGGCATAGTTCATTTTAAGAAAGTAACCTAATCTTAGCAAAAGTCATAACCTAAGCAAAAATTGTCACAGTAAGAGAGTCTACTCACGTGAAATTTTCGCAATATTTAATATCACTCCATTGATAGAATTCCTTATTTCGGTGTTGACTTCATCACATGACTGAATGAAAATGATAAGCTGATTGGTGATTATTTGATTTAACCATTCAATCAGTTGGTATAATTTGAGTCAGTATTATATAGCTGTATGTATCTCAGGTGTAGCCTGTATGTATCTCAGTATCGTATGTATGTCGGACGAAGTGCTTTCTCAAGTTTACTTATAGAAAAGCTTATAATAAAATTATTATCCTTAAGAAGCAGTAAAATGAGACCTAATTTAGAATTAATAAAAAAACATTGTTTTGAGAAACCCTTTATATCATTTTATTTCAATAACCACATTGCAACATCATCGCAAGCAACACCATTTCAATAGCCACATTGCAACATTATCGCAAGAAACACCATTTCAATAGCCGCATAGCAGCAGCTTTGCAAGCAACGCCATTTCAATAGCCACATAGCAGCAGCATTGCAAACAACATCATTTCAATAACCACATAGCAACATTATCCCAGGCAACATCATTTCAATAACCACATAACATCATCGTCAATTCTGAATGGAAGATAGGAAGGCGAGAAGCCTTTTTCCTCATATCAGTGTAAGCACTTAATTACCAACCTTTAAAATATTCTCCAAGATCGGATGGTAATTGCGTCGAAAATAATGAAGAGTCAACATAGAACGGAGTAAACCACGATTCTTAAATATCCTGCAAATTCGTAATTATGATTTAAAATGTATAAATTATACATTGACATTTAATGACACTAGTTCCATAATTATAAATTCATTTTTCGTATTTTTCCCTGAGGATATGTTATATAGTATCCAAGTTCCCCAGACACAAATTTGACAATCATGTTGGTTATTTTATAAATGTAGTGCTCTCCTAATTAGATGAGAATGGAGAATGATATTCTACTTATTCTCAAGTTCTAATTTATGTCAGGAATTTTACTAACACAAGACATATATGTTATTTTTATAAAACAGAAAAAACACTTGCATTGAATTCTGATATTTTGAAAAAAATTAAATTTGAATTCAAGACTAGCACTAGAATCAAAAAGAATCTTCGGCGCATTGGGTTTCTACATGTAAATCGTTCCTTGTTGTTTTATACAATCCTCTTCGAAAATATTAATAAACAATTCGAAATATTGTCATTATGTGTTTCTTCTGCCTGTATTTTCTACTGATATTAAATTTCATTCAGGTTAAAGAAATCGGAATTTCGTCTTGATTTGAAAAAGTGGTCTGATTAAGTTTAATAACAAATATTTTAAATTCTTAAATTTATTTCATTATTCTTCTAATAGTAATATCATTTTATTACTATTTGTATAATAAAAATTGTAAATCTTACATAACAAAAACGAATTGAACGGAAAAAAATACAAGTTTAAAATAATTCTATGCATTTTAAGGTTGGAAAATTTTTAAACACTTCATTTAGAAAGTTATCATCTACTTTTCCACGTCTACTTCAGCGAAACCGAAAACGAAACACTTTTTTTTTTCTTCTTTTAACTGAATGTCTGAGCTAGATCCATCAGCACGCGACACAAATACATAAAGAGAGGACGCGCTACATTTCTTTCAGAAATTGATAGCTTCCGCATCATCCGCCGCCCAAGGGACAGAATGGTTAAAAAATAAAATAAGATAAAAACAGGTGAACACGGGCAAAGAATGCTTAAGCCTTATTATTATTTTTTTAAAACGGGCCAAGGACACATTGTGACAAAGTTTTTTATCGTGTTTTTTCCGTCATAGACGCCCTTCGTTGAAAATGGCGCCAAAAAAATATTGGGTAGAGTAAAAGGATGTGGAAAATGAATACGGAAGTAAATGTTCATTGTTTAAAAATTTTAATATATATATTATTTCATTTTAAAAATCAAAATAAAAAAAATTTCATTTTTTTTAATCCTGTCAAATAAATTTGTAAGCGATTGAATCAGAAATTTTTTGGAGCAATTTTGAAAAAAAAAAAAGATTAAAATTCAAATAAATAATATTGCGTTCTGGAATTTCAGAAAGATTATTTATTTTAAATACTATATACATACACACACACACACACACACACACACACACACATATATATATATATATATATATATATATATATATATATATATATATATATATATATATATACAGGGTATTTTTTAAATTCATAAAAATTTCAAAAATTTATAAGAATGCAAGGGATTGGAAGATGTGAATACTGTTAGTAGCAAATTGATTCGCATGAAAGGGGATTTTTTCGTAATGAAAATTTTTAGTTCAAAATTTTGTGGATAAAAGCACTTTACGCATTGAAATCACAGTCCATTTGTAAATCAGAATTCCAGAAAATGCAGGGTATACGACTGGCAATCCATATCTCAAGGCTCTTGTTACTGGGGCATAAGTACGTTTCGCACTGTGATGTTGACGTTATCCGCTGCTGGTAAAGTTGTGTTGCCTTTGCCATGAATCTTTGTATGAAACTTACATAAAAAGTTTTGCTCAAAAAAATAATGAAGAATGTTAAAGGATTGCTGACGGACTGCTTTGCCTCATGCGACGTTTTGAAAAAACTTGCGGCGGTGCAGCACGTTAATCAGAAGCTTGTACCTCAGTTATGACTTATGTATATCCAAATGTATATTCTAAAGGCCACGAAAAAGACAAGTAGAGTACGAAAAGTGATACGAATACTAAAGACCTGGTATTCCATATCCTCCATAATGTGTTACATTCGTATGCTTACAAGTGTTATTATTCCATCAGCTTTTTCCAAGTGACACAGGTAGTCAGGGGAATTCATGAGGTGAACTTTCACAAATTCTCCAGGCCTATGGCCGCACAAGATCTTTTGGACAGATGAGGATATTGCACAGGTTAGCCAATACCCTTAATTTTCGAATCTGGCCAAAGGAGAAACCACATGCCTTCACAGAAGAGCCACTACATTCCCCGCGTGTGACAGTTTGGTGTGGCTTTACTGCGCCCACATTCGTGAGTCTTTTTTTTTTTTTTTTTGAAGAAGTCCTGTGCAAAGCAGGCTGGAAAATGTGCTCAGTTAATGAAGAACTCTACTTAAAAATGTTAACAAACGAAAGGGATACTGGGTTTATTGGAATGTAACATTCATGCAAGATGTAGCACCGCTTCATTTTATTACATTTCCCATGAAGCAGTTTCTAATGCATTTAATAAAAAAAAAAAAAAAAAAAACACTAATTAGCAGTTATTGTAAAAATGAAAGGTATCCTCTCTCATCTGAACTAACATAAGTTGTTTTTTGGGGTTATGTAAAATAACCAGTGTACTGCAGTTGGCGATCTTCTTTAATAGAGTTGAAGCACATATATCACTACAAAATCTCTTGCACTCATGATTATTTTAATAATTTACATTATTAAAATAATCATAATTTTACTATCTCTTGCCTTTTTCAAAATATACATTATTATCATATTTAAATAATAAATGTTTTTAAGGTGACTTTACAGAAGTGTAATTCAAAAACTTTTTTTTAAATACACATATGATAAAGACAATTTTAATCGACACACGAACTTATTTCCAATATTTAAACACAAATCAAACTGACACTAAAACTGAACCATTTCAATTACGGAAATGAATCTTTACTATAAATTAAGGAATCTGCAAATTGTTCTGTGCGTTATTTCTGTTACATCAAAAGTTTACCATGTTTTGTAAGTTTCATATCATTTATTTGAAGATAACTTTTGATAAATACAGATGCAAAATTGAGTTTTTCAATGCTTCATTTTTAAATGTTTCACGTAGTTGTTGTAGGTATTTTTCACGCATGTTTTGCCAAAAAGTAAACATTTCAATACACTCTGATGAAAACGCTTTAATAATTCATAGCTGTTATTAGATTCTACTGATCATGTCAATAATGCATTCACATATCAGTAATGCTTTCTTTCGAAAGAATAATCAGTATATTTAATCATTAACGATTGCTACTTTTATTTTAATCAATTTTATTTTTAAGAAATTGTATAGCAATGATTTTCCTCCCCTTGTTTTTTACAGATCCAATTTACAGAGTTTTATAAACATAAGATGAACTCTACAGGAAACAATACAACATGAAACATACAACCGGAAATTATTCAATCTCTTAATCGAGGATGGTAATTTTATTTTCAGCTGGAAAGAGGGGTGATGGCATCACGATTTTAACACTTCAGTGATATTCCTGTCCATGTCGGCAGCATTCAAATTTCATGCCTGATTTTCGAAGCTAATTTATTTCCATTGTTTCTCCAATCAGATAATTTTAGCCTCACACGTTTCAGAATAAAATGTCTTTCCATCTAAATACCGTCAACTTTACCATTTGTTTCAAAGCTGGTAGTTTTTCTCGATCATTTAGGTGTATGGCACAATTCTCATTGTTTTTCTTTCTCAACATTTGTTTAGGTGAATTACTTAGATTGACATCTAATAGGTGAATCGTATCTCTATTAGATGTCATTCATAAACTGCCGTTTAAACAGAGGTCAAAAAGTGGACACACTCCATTTAATAATACGGAAGCGTTTGATGTAAGACAAAAAGAAACCCACAATAAGATGCGGTCTGAATTAACAAGTTTGTCATTCATGATAATATTTTATGTGAAATTAAACGCATAAGTATAATTGTTAAAATTATAATACACGTACACAAATAATTTCTACAATAAATTACACCCTATTGTATAGTTTTAGGATGATATAACCTCACAAAAACAAATATTTACATGAGTTATCACATATCATGTAAGTAATGACTATATTTCGGATTATTTAACATACTCGATAATTTATATCTATAATTTGAAGTAAGGTGATCTAAATGAATCCCAAAGATAAATATGGGTATTAAGAAGATTGCACGTTTTTAGATTTAAATAAATATTTACTTGGGTACCAATAATCATACTCGCCGACCGATGGCTGAGTGGTTAGCGCTCCTGACTCCTGAGCTGTGGGTCCTGGGTTCAAATCCCGGTTCGGGCATGGATGTTACTTTCTTTCTCTGTTCTCTCTGTGTTTCTCTATCCTTTCTTCCGTGATGATGTATGAATGTGGACCACCCTATAAACGGGTTTGTAGTGGTATGACGCGGGATAACGCTACTCGCCTCCGAGACTTGGTTCACAGGTGCCCGCTGGGTAACGACAAATGAGTAGCAGTTTCTGGCCTTGTTGTGGCATAGGGTTCAACCCTCAAGTGCCCGCCGTTGGAAAAAAAATCATACTCATAGTATGAGAATGATAGTGACATCTATAGTGCTCGCTTGGTGTTGATAGTTAAACCTATAGTATTTACTTGGAGATCAATAATTATATCCCTCATGTTTACTTGGATACCAACAGTTAATTTATGCTTACTTACAAATAGATATTGTATAGTCTTTACTTGGGGAATAACAATTGCATCGATATTGCTTATTTGAATACTTTCATGAAGATTGGTAGTAACATGTATAGAGTTTAAATGAATATCAACAATTATATAACATTTATGCTTCTTACATAGATATCAATGATACATATAAATACTTACTTGAAGTCTGATCCATATGTTCATTGTATTCATTGGCAGACCGATTACTATAATTAAAATTTTCTCTTGGGAGCACATACTTACGTAAATACCGATAGTTATTTGAATTTTTATTTGAAAATCGATGATAATACAACCAACTATCATCAATAACTTGATATGTAGATATCATTGTGGATGCACAATAATCTCACTGTTATTAGAATTTCACAATTTTTATCTCAGTAAAATTATCATTTTATCATAAATAAATACAATTCAAAGAAATGAATACTTATTTTATGTGTAAATGATATATTAATTGATAATAAAAAACATAAATAAGTCACGTTATTAAAAGAAGAATATTGTAATTTAAATGATAAATAGTTGGAACATATTTTACTGTAAGCAAAAGTACATACATTAGCAGTAAACATAAAAAAAGATTAATTTTAACACTCGTATCGAAAAAATATATTTTTAAACTATTATTTTTGCTTTAGCTGTTCAGTTTATTGTTTTATGATTTTTAATTCACACCAATTAATAGGTATTGCTATTATGATACTTTTTCGATGCCTATTTCAACCGACCAAGATCATTTAAAAAAACCAACCACCTCATAACCAATCACCTCATACTGAGATGGCACCATCTTCTAAATGTCATGCTACATCAGTGGAAGAACACTGAACTTTAACAGATCTTTTAAATTCAAAACGCTCTTCGGCTTGGTACTAAATAGGTACCTGGTACCAAATATGTACTTTTTGGACATGGGAGCGATGCTTTTTCCTGCCAAGCTACCATAATCATCTCTGATTAATCAATACATAGTCAATACTATGGTTGAGGGTTCCAGGATTTAAGTGGATCATGTCTTAGATAAATTGAGAAATTATGTAACTTAGTTATTGCAGCAAAAAATTACAAAGATTAAGTAATAATACACAGAGGGTGTTCACGCATTTTTGTAACGATTCTGCAAAGATATATAATAAATATATGTATTTTATTTTCTAATGTGTTTAATCTGATAGACCTTTATCTGAACTATCACATTACATCCTGATTCGAAGATAATAGTCCTTTTCTTAAAACAACTAGACTGATGTTGTTACAACTCTCCTTCACACACAATCTTCCAGAGTCCATTCAATGTTTTGCGATGCCCTTATAAAGAGCTTGTTTTAAAAATCCGAATGCCAGAACAATCTATAGGTGAAACGACAGGGAACTTGGGTGGATAAAGGAAATAGCTTCAATTCCGATTCCATTTTTAATTTTTTCAAAAAATAGAGCAGTAGATTTAAAGGTATAAGTTGGAGACTTTTCTGATGGAACTTGACACAGTGAAGATTGTTTTGATAAAGGAATGGAATTTCTTCTTTGAAAATAATTCTTAAAACATACTTTTGATAGTAAATACGAATTAATTTTTACATCATTTTCTACTTTCCTTATTTTTAAATTTATAAGAGAATCCAGTAATAACATAATATCCATAATAACCACAACCATTGTTCCTGAAAACTTTCTATAACAGGCTTTAGGTGTCACAAAATATGCTCTATTTGGTATATCTATATATATTAATATATTTTTGATAGTTCATTCACTATGCATTTATTCATAACAAAATGGAAAATAATTTATAGCATCCAAGTATGTCCCCAAAAATGAATTTCTGCGCCAAACCCACAAATATCTGGCCATATCTTGTTTAATTATGAGAAAAAGTTGTACAAATATTTCATTCACTCATTTCATTAAATAGAACTTTTGATTTTCAATAGATTAATTTTTTTAAAAGCAATTAAAATAATATTTCGTGGGGCATAGACAAAAATGAAAGAATATTTTTCAAACATATACAAATGGAAGAAGGTACAAATCATGATTGGGTTTCCTCCTGAAATTGTTGTAGCATAAGCCTACTTTGTTAAAATATGAATTGCTTTATAATAGAAACAAAATAATTTTTATTGAAATTTGAATGTGGTTTGATCGGATTAACCAGACATCCGTGCTAATAAGAAGCTGATACTCTAATGTATAAAAAATAGCTTTCCATAAAAAGAAATCTCCTTCTTCCTTATGTATTAATTATCTAAACTATATAATTAAATCAGCACCGAGCATTATTTAAGTTGAATAAAGTTTCAAAGTACTTGTGCAGTCAATGGAAAGAAATCAGTGTCTTTAATATAAGCAAATCTACTCAATATAAACAAAAATGAATATAATCTTGAAGCAAGAATTCATTTCTCCGTTGTGAATTACTTGTTGTAAAAATGTTTTTATAAGTTTCATGTTATTTATTATTCTTAATCTTTATTCTTTTTTAATGTCTTTACTCATATCTCTATCATGAATTACTTGCCTGTTTAATTCATTCAAAAATACCTCTTAATATATTAATTAGCAATTATGATTAGTATTAAAGTGAAAAATTAATAATTTTGCTAATTGTAAATTGAATTTTTAAAAATCTTTATAATCAGATGTCCATAAAAATTATGTTGAAAATACAGTTTCGCAAAATCTAAGAATAAATACTTTGTGATCAATTCGAAAATGAAATATACTAAAAATTACTTCGTACAAAAAAATACCATTGAAATTGAAAATTTATTGTTCCATATATAAAAACACTGATTGTTAAGGTGGCCGAGAAATATTGTAATTTTTGTTGGAATGACAGTTTCTTCTAGTAAATAGACAGAGTTGGAATCACGCATGAAATTGTATGAAGACGGTTACAGACAGTAAATCATTTGGAGTATATAACAAAAAAAAGATACACCATTAATTATACAAAAGAACGTAAAAAGCAAATGGAACAATGGATTTATAACATTGATGTGTTGCGTAAAAAGTCTGAAATGAATCGCAATGGGAGAAATAAAAATGTAGCTTGTTGGTTTTGGACATCTTCATTTGCTCGGTCACCGTGAATTTATTTCACGAGTTGTGTGCGCATGTATGTTACAGTTGCAGCTATCTGCAATTGTCCATAAAGACAACGCTCGCATATAAATTTAAGGAGTCACTTATATTCTTATCACACAACATATAAATTTTATAGAAACCCACGGGCAATATGTTATCGTAATATGTTTCAGACTTTTTTTCTGCCAACTGATGATATTATAAACATAGCTAATCAACACTTAAATTTGAACAGCGATCAAATGAAGAGATAGATATCTGAATTGTATTCTCGCTATTACGTTACATTAGCGGGGAATAAGTTCATGTGTTTGTATTCTAATAGACAAAGCAAAAATTTGAATTTTGAATATTTTATAGTTAATGAACATTGAATTTATTTTTAATATCTGAGAAATTATTACATCTAAGTTCTCGAAGTGAAGAAAAAAGGTGTCACCTTTATACCTGTACTATAAGGGTGTTCAATACTGATACTGATGAAGACCGATTTTATAGTTTCTAAAGAAGACCTGAAAGAGCCCTTAAGATTCTTCAAAAGTTTTCGCAATGTTTAGTACTTGTTTTGGAAAGGAGTGTGTCATTTTTCCTCAGGTATTGACCACGAATCTGGACAATGGTTCAAAGTCCTAAAATGGTTTGAATTTTTTGCTGAAATAGATAACTGGAAACATAGTAAAACATAACTGTTTCTAAGAACGCATAAATACTGTGCTTAATTTTTTCAAGAGAATTATATATACAATTAGGGCCGTAGTAGTCTAGTGGTTAGTGTATCGGCCTTCCATCCGGAAGGGTGGGGTTCGATTCCCAATGCCGCCAAAGACCCACCGAGTACATGCGATATACGTGCTCGTTAAATCTGTGGAATCGAAAGTCCTGTGGTCAGTCGTAGAGCAGTTATCATGGGTGCAATGGTCTGAAGAAAATTTCCTCCCCCATAAGATCAATGTCAAAATTGAGAAGTGGGTTCCTCTAGTGACGCCATCTATCGGAGGATTTAAAAAAGAGCAAAGACGTTCTTTCACTTTCGTGGTTCTCTGATTAAAACGAAACGCTCCCTATTGACTTAAATTCGCATTGCTAAGCCATAGCGAGCTTGGCTTGTCCAAGTGTCATAAGTAACAACAACACATATATACAATTTTATTACAATACAAAAACAAACAAACAAACAAAAAACAATACAAAACTATAAATACAAGTATATTCAAGTGCAAAAATGATCGTTATACTAATGTTCAAACTTGGAATTATTTAAAGCAAAATCTGGTGCAATGAATGAAAATTTTGTTCATATTTTCACTTCAACATGCTTCTTAGTTCATTAATTAAAGCTGTGGACTATTTATCTCAATATCGGATTTAATACTTAATAATAATAATATTTGTTCTAATAACAAATGTGAGAGAACATATTAAAATCAATCAAGTAAACAAGTCATAAACAATATCAATCAAGTAAGTAAAAATACAATCAAGTAATAAACAATATTAAAAAATCAATCTCTTTCATTAATTTCTTGATATGAGAAGTGAATATTGAATCCACACTAATTGTTTAATTGAAGATAACATTAACCATATATTTCAGCATTCTTAAATGTAAGGAGTTATTAAAAAAAATAATGCCAATCTTTGAAACATTATGTTATACTAGGTTAGAGGAAAGTCAAAAGGAAAAAAAAAAACCATTTGCATTTTCATTCAAACTCTAGCGGACCGAATTAGAGTGCATTTTGACTTTATGTACTCTGCTTGAAACATTCTTCCGCCTTTCAAGTAGATGAAGGTAATCATCTCGGCGCGTGCACATCACGCAATTGATATGAGCGGCATAAAACTTCCGTACTGAGAATAGTTTCTTTTTTTTTATTAGCAGATTAACGAGTCAAATACAAGTTTCATGGGCTCTGAACAAAATAAAATCCTTTTTTGTAACAATCATCGAGTATTCAAGTAATATTTAAAATATTTCTAAAGTAAAGAGCAAATTTTCTAAAACACTTATTACCAACGGCTGTTCTTCCCTAAGAAATCGATGAGAATGCTAACCGATAAGAAAAAACTCAGGTACTTAGAAAGATTTTAAAATTCAACCAATTTTCTGTAAAACGAACAAAACTTATATTACGTCCTTCATATCGTGAGTTGTTGAAGTTATTCAAATGATATAATACTTAAATTTCGAATAACATTATTTATAATTACAGTCAATGTAAATCAGTTAATTAGTGTTGCATATTATTCACAAAAAATCAATTTAATGTAATGCAATGGCAGCATCAAGTTATTCAGTTTTAGATATTTCACAAAAATAAATTTTTAAAATTCTAGAAATTTCACATATAATAAAATATTACAAAATTTAATATCAAGTATTATAATAAACATAATAAGCCATTTTTATGGAGTAAAATCAAATATCCTCCATTTTTTTAATCGATATATTTATCTCACTAGCTGGAAGCTGAAGGAATCACACTCTAGTCTTCAGCAATCCTAGATTTCGATATTTACCCAAACATAATGGCTAACAATAGCTCAGATTTCACTTGAAATGACACACGAGAGATAATCCCAGTTGAATTATCTCTCGTGTGCAAAAACATCAATTTTTATATATTTGGAAAATATACTTGGAGAATTATTAAACATTTAAAAAAACCTTCAATTGATAGATTTACTGATAAAATGGTACGTTATTTATTCTTTTTAAATAGTATTTGCTTTTTAAAAAAAATTCAAGCCAAATATTTTATAATTAAGTTTTTGACCACATTTGTATTCAAACAATGCTACTCTAAATTCTAATTCGCGAAACAGGACTATACAATAAAGCTTTCGTGATTTTAATGAGTGTATAAGAAATTAATTTTTTTGTCAGTAGAAAGAAAATATCTTAATATAAGTTATCTTTAAGCCAATGAAACCGCTGATAATATTTAAAACTAAAAAAGTAATCTCCCCTGCTGATAAGGATTATATTTATTTAAAGATAATTTATCATTGCTACAGTTTCATCCGAAAGTACAAAGGAAATCATTTCTACTACTCTTGCAAATGAACTTTAAACCCGACGCCATCTGCCTCTTCCAAACGGTCTCTCCGAATCAATTGGCGAAGTATGTAAGCCAATGAAATGGCTTTTTACCGCGTCCCTCGTTACTGAGGTCACTTAAATCGAGAAAAGCTCTCCGGTTTACCAATTTTGGCGCTAAATCATCATACATCGGGAATTTTTTTTTATATCAAACTTGATTTTTTTATTTTTAATTCTTCTATTATTTTATTTTTAAATTCTATTTTCTAATTTAAAAATAAAATAACAGAATGAACTTTAAATCTGAAGAACAGAAGAGAAGTTTTCTAATCAATGATAAATTTTATTGTAATCTGAGCATATTGATGTATAAAGTAAAATAATAATAATAAATAAATAGAAATAAAATTGAATTTACATAAATTTTGAATATCATAAAAATATTTTAACAATATTTTTAAGCAATTTATTTATAATGAAAGATTAATTTCTCAAAAATAGTTTCTTCGATAAATATATTACACAGCATGTGAAACAAACTATTCAATATCTAAATTGGTGAGAAGTGATATTTCTCTTTATTTTTACTGTAACTGTTTTTAACTGTTTCTGTAACTTAACGCGAGACTATTTCTTTTAACTGTGAATATTTCACACAGGTAAATTCTGAAACAATTAAGATTATTAGCTGAATATATTATATAAAACAAAAAGCTGTGGGATTTTGTATTTCAGTCAAATTAACATGTAATGACTATATTAGGATATATTATTTGTTCTACATATATAGCATTATAACTTATACATTTTTGTTGCAAAACTTCGGAAAGAAATATGGTAAGCTTATTCTTGACAACCAGTTTCGCATTATTTCTGTGAATAATGATCCTTCACCATATATCGATAGTATTATTCCCATTTCTACCATAGAATATAACTACAGTTCACAAATAAGGAGTTTGATAGTGAACTTTAAGCAACTTTTGAGCAAGCAAGGACTTTTAAGGATGTGTGACAGTTAAAAATAAAAGCTTAGAACAATAGCTAGTGTTACATTTTGTTTGAAAATAATCCCTTCATAAACCAGCTTTAAAATAAAGTCCAAAAATAAGAAAAAAATGACGTGATTTCAGGAGAATTAAGAAAGAATATTAATATTCAAGACTATTATATATATATAGATATATATATATATATATATATATATATATATATATATATATATATATATATAATATTCAAGACTATTATATATATATATATAATTATATAAAAGTATAAATATTAATATGATTTTAACTCTAGTGCATTAAATAATTATAGGATATATTTTATTAATTTTTTTTTTAACATTCCTCTATTCCAGATAATTTGCGAGAGTTTAGTCTTTGATTAGTAAAACTTTTAATAAAGGTTTATAAATGCAAAAAAAAAAGTATTTAAAGTATTCTTTAAAAGAAAAAAGTTAAAAACAATTTTTATAAAAAGTTAAAAACAATATAATATTTTCTAAATCAAATAAAAATAATCCTATGATTTGGAGATAATTTCTAGTGGTAGCCAAAATCGAGCTAACAGATCAATGGTTAACGCTCTGATAGTTCAATTCAATGGTTCCTACGTTCGATTTCCACATCCAATGTGAATGTTTTCAGGTTAAACAACTTTACAGGTAGAATAAGCCGTCGTGTATAAATACTGACCTTGAAAAACAAAATAAAGGATAATCCAGCCTTTAATACCATCCAATGTTGAAAAAAGAAAATGGATGTTGCGTTTTTTATTTCTACATGCATATCTCTCGGGTGAGTGCTTGGGAAATACAAACAGTTGTAAAATCCTAATTTATTTAAGGACTTTCATTTATAATTTCATCAATCTTTTAACTAATTAATTTATCACTCGTAAGCGTGGTATTGAAAATTAATGCTGTCATCCATTATTCTAATTTAGATATTCATCGCAAAGAAAATACGCCAAGAAAATTCTACCCAAATAATGGCAGTTATATATATATATATATATATATATATATATATATATATATATATATATATATATAGATATATAAAGGTAAAACCTATTTTGCTCTAATCAAAAACAAAATATATAAAAGGTAAAAAGACATTCCATAAGAAAAACTTTAAAAAAAAATTGGATTTTTATAACTGAGCCGAATATTATAGAGAGATGTACAAATAAATACATAGAGACGATATGGTTGATTACCTGCGAAGTAAATATAATTCAACTTTAAGTTTCTTAGAAGTGATTTAGACATCATTTATTCACATAGTACATTTAATTTAGTTTTGAAAATTTGAATGAAAATTAAATATTTTCCATACAAAATTTTATCACAACTATTGCAATTTTACTCATTATTTGGTATAAAATGAAGCAAACCTTTGGTTTAAGTATCCAGATTATTGAGTATGATTCTTATTCACATAACACTGCATGTGAATAAATTAAATATCTTTACATGACCGACATCAGATTCTTTGGATTTTAATCTCTCTCTATGTTTTTCTGTGCCCTAAAGATTATTTTAAATACTATTGCTATATTTTTCTATCATCAAACACTTTAAATGTTTGTAAATATTCAATTTTATTCCAAAGGTTACATAATGAATTCAAAAGAATTTCTAAAATCAAAATAGAAAAGAGAAAAAAAGATATTGGATTTTTAATTAGCATAGCATTAAAAGTCGAATCAAATAAAAAATGTGCCAAAAAGGCAATTTTTGTTACGAAAGTTCTAACAATTTCATTCTCACATGTTTTAGTAATATAAATTTAAACAAAATTTAGATATATATTAAATCAAATAAAAAATTCTCAATTCATTTAATGCAGCGTTTTCTTAATGTTTACATAAAAAAGTTAAGGTTAAAAATTTCTTCACCTTTCACTGGTAATTTGCAATTTCTTAGTAAAACTCAACCTTTTTTTAAATAAATACTTTTGTTAAATAGTGTTAAACTGTTATTAAATAATGTTAAACTTTTGCTATTTATAATGAAGTTAAAATCATACCACATATTCAAAGGAAATGAATA
This sequence comes from Latrodectus hesperus, assembly GCA_037975125.1. Lineage (NCBI taxonomy): Eukaryota > Metazoa > Arthropoda > Arachnida > Araneae > Theridiidae > Latrodectus > Latrodectus hesperus. Next base: position 144,702 of record JAJQOW010000014.1, read on the forward strand.
AGTATAATTAGTAAGTCATTTTATAGGAAGAAACCATAAGAAAAATTTGATTTTCCAAAGGTTATCGGAAAATTTGAAATTGAAGACAAAAAATTAAATTAAATATTAAGCCTTAAGTTGGCAAATTTCTCGTAATCAAGTACATCGTTCTAATAAATATAAAAAATCTTATTACATTGTAAATTTAACAAATATTTTATTTATTTATAATTAAATACATTACTTAATTACATAAGGATATTATTATTCTCATCATTGAAATTTTAATATGACGAGGTTTGGTTGGGTGGTTTTTTGTCACTCAACAATCATTTTTTTTTGCAGACAAAGTCTAATTAAATCAGGACCTACGCGATTTAAAGTAGATTCCAAACCACTATAAAAAGCCTAGCCCAGGGTGGGATTCGAACCCACGAACTGTTGAACCGAATGCAAGAGCGCAAAAAAAGACGAGGAGAAAGAGTGAAGAACCCATCTTTTTTTTAGTATCATTATTTATAAATTAAAAGTTATTATTTAGGATTTAAAATTTCTAATGAAATATCATATTTGAATTGTATGTGCAGAACATAGAAATAAACGCAGATTTAAAACAAACTCCTTTAAATTAAAATTTCGTTAAGTCATAGTATCATTTTTTTTCTTTTTTCAAAATTACAATTTAACTAAGAAATTCGATTAATCGAAGCTCTTAAAACTTTAATGTAATTTATGTTCGACTTAAATTATTTTACTCCGTTACCATTTACTTGACTTAAATGCGATTTTATTAAATTATTTAAAAAAGCTTTTTTTTACATTGTGGCGAATTGTCAGCAACAGCTAGTATGTGTTAAATTATATTTAAAAAATTAACTTATAACTTCCTATCTTTGACCTCAACACTTGTGGGAATGGATATCGGGTTTAGTCCTAACTAATGTTGAACATTACATTATTGCGTTTCCACTTTTATGAATGCACATTTGCTGGAGTGGATCCTTGGAATTTTTTTTTATTTCTTTTTTTCGGTGCATGAATATGAACAACAACCTTAGAAAAGTTGCCCAAACGCAGAAGACATTAAGATGTCTTTCTTCAGCTTATCGTCTAAGCTATCAATAAATAATATAATAGCAAAAGAAACATGGAAACAAGTAATTGCTTGCTATTTCTTTTGCTTTATTTTACTGTATCGATTTTTTTTCCAATTCATGAACTGATATACAACGGAGAATATACTGAATTAATTCATTTAGTCATGTATTTCATTTTATTCGCTTAAAAATTAAATTTAATTAATATGAATATAATTTTTTTTAACATATGTTTTAAATAATTTAAAATAGAATATTTCAGCGCTTTTCTGAAAAAATGAATTAATTTTAATTTTCTGTTCCCTTTTGCAAAATTTTTCTCATGCCTCCAAATTAGGAAATAGGATATATATATATATATATATATATATATATATATATATATATATATATATATATATATATATATATATATAATAGGGGGAAATACATTAATTCAATTTATTTAAGCGTATACTTAACTTTTAGGTTTAAAGTTATATTTGATAAATACAGATATATAAAAGTCGAAATTTAACTTATCCGAAATTCATAATTTTGCCGATAAAGCGGCCTTTTTTTTATATATCAGTACCAAAAAATCATTATCAATATAAAGGAAAAACTGTATAGTTAAAATTTTACGAAAACAATAAATAATTAAAGAAGAACACTCATCCTTAGAGATGAACTTAAAATTAAAATTTATGAAAGTGTATTATACAGCAAATTCTAAGAATATAATTAAATGAATGTCAAATAGTTTTGAAAAAAAATAAATCAGTCTATTTTATTCATTTTACTAATGAATAAATAAGACCTTAATTCAAAATATTCACAAGTATCACTTCTTGAAATTTGAGTCAATTTCATCAAAAAGTTATATTAAAATTGTGCTTTTACATCGGACAGAAGCTATTAGCTGCATGATTTGAAATTTAAAACATATTTCTAAAAAAAATGTGAAGAGAGATTAAAGTAAATTTTAATAAAATGAGTAATATTTGATATCATCATAAAAATTAAAATTTTTTTGCTCAATATATTCATTTTAACTTTTAACAATATTGTTTTCTCAAAAAATACTCTCTACTTTTTTGCAGATTACATATAAAATAATGTGGATTTCTTTCCCCCTCCAATTCAAATTTTGGCGGGATCCAAACATCGCTTGGCGTCTTTCACCTGGATTCGGAACTTTTACAAGTGGTAACCCTAAAGTTGTTGTGTTTTCCAAAATGCAGACCGCGCCGCTTGCCTCGAGTTCGAAAACTTGGTAAAAAGCGGCGTGCATTTTTTTACTCTCTCGGTCTGGAAGTAACAAAAGAGAGTTCTCAATGAAGTTGAACGTTATTCGTGGTGGATAAATGAATGCCGCCAGGCATTTTACGTTACTTCAAATCATTCTGGTGCAGCCTTGTGTGACATTTTGTGGATTGGAGTGTGAATTTAGTAATCTAAGATATTGACTCCTCTCGGCGTTTCTTTGACACATCTCACCGGAACAAGCCGACTGAAACATAGTTTACCGTTCCAACCCTCGTGCACACCGAACTGTAGTGGATAATCAAGCGGTTTTTTGCGATTGTGGATTTCATATTGTGCTTCTTATAAATAATTAATTCGTGGTTTTTTTAAAAATAATTAATTTTCTGAGAAGAATTCCAATATTCATTGAATAATTTTTAATTATCACAGTTGCATTATAATAATAAGTTAAATATTTGCAGCATTAGTTCTCAATCTAGTTTAATCAACTTATTAATTTAATTTCAAAAGAACTAATGCCTTGTTTAAATGATATTCATTTGTTTAAATTTTTTTTCTTCAGTTTCAATAAAAAGTTAAGTTTGTTTCTTGATTTGAATTGAAAATACATTTTTCGAAGTGGCAAAGTTATTAAATTTATTTTAGAAGAGATACATCACTATCAAAACAATCAATCTCTGTCTCTGACAACTTAATTATAAGTTAGTTAAGCTATTCATTACGCTTTCAGTTGTTAAAGATTCAATCAGCTGATCTTGGCGATAAAATTTTATAAATAGTTTCTCATCTTCATGGCCGAATTGTCTTTGATTCAAAATCTTTTTCAGCATGGGAAAGTGACATAGTACCAATTCGAGCTTGAAGCTGAAACCTAGCTTTTCTTCTTTTCACTGTGGAAACATCACTTAACCAATATCTTTTGGGAAAAAAAGAAGATATTTCACCAAGAGTTTTCCTGAAGGCACTTTCCAGTGGCGTCAACTGTCTGCTTCACCAAGTGAAGCGCGAAATCTCCTACTAGATACCGAAACTATGTGAAAAGATTTGTGGAATATTGTGTTCGTTTTTTTTCCAAATCTTCATTCATTTTCTTCATTCGATCGTTGGATTTCTTATTTATTTTTTTTTTCACATGCGGAGGAGGAGTAAAGGAATGATTGTGTGACGTCACTAGGTAGGAAGTTGGAAGATGAAAGTTACTGTGAACTTCGGTTCTGTTCGCGTCATAGTGCCATGTGGGAAAGGCGATTTACCAGTTCGAAAGCTGATGGATCTAGCTGTAACAAGGTACAAGAAGGCAACAGGAAAAGTAAGTGTCTCATTCATTATTTTTTTCTAAATAACCCTCAGTAACTTAATTTCTAGATTATAATTGATTTGTTTACCAGCCACTCAAAAAATAAAATTATTTTCTTTAACTTTTTAGTAATTTTTACTAATTCAGCGATGTAAAGTAAGATAAGTCATCAAGTTGAGTTTATTGTTTTATCTAATGAAAGAATTTAGTCATAGTTTATGAAAGGGCAAAAAGCATGGCGAAATTACCTCACTATAACCAGAAAATATCATGCAAACAGTATTACTGACATATCATCAATTATATCTAGCAATAATATACTTTAAAATTTTTAAAATTGAGTTTATAAAAGTGCAATTATTTCTTTCTGTCCAATTGTGTAATGAACTAAATTTTAAAAATTTATAAAATAAAATATTGTATTGGGAAATTTCACGAATTTCCTAAAGTATTTAAATAATTCATAAATGCCTAAGAAATAAACATTCTTATATCTTCGATTTTAAAGATCGAAGATAAATGGAAACTTAACTCAAATATATGTTTACGAATGTGATAGTAAAAACGCTAAACTTTGTTAGTTCTTCAAATATTTCTAGATTTCTCTGGAAATATTATGCAGTTAAAATTGAAAAATCGAATTACCGCAATATTTTATTAATAATTTATGGATTATTTTGCGATCGCTTTTCTTTTCCTCGTATTACTAACTCTTAATCGTTTCATTTATCAGATTTATCTTTGTCATCAATTGATTATTTAATGCGATAGATTTTACTCTACCTAAATGCAAATATATATAGAAAATATTAAATTTATATTGTTCTTTAAAATTACTTAAATTATTTAAATCAACATTTTTTTTGTAAATTTGTTTAATTAACTATTAGATTTATTGCTAAAGGATAACCCTAGTAAATTTATAGTTACATACCTTAATTATTTTAAAATGATATATTTACTATAAGCTAATATAATTAAAATACATTTAATTGTGTATAAATGTTTAAAACATAGTGATTTTGGAAATATTTTAAGCAATATATTTAGCACACACACAGGTTTAAAAATTATTTAATAAAACATTTTTCTTATGAAAGCTAATGCAAATAGTTTACTCTTCATATTGTATTGAATTTTAAATAGTAAACTATTTTTGCAAAGATCTCTCATATCTAATAAAATAGAATGAATAATTTATTATATGTTCTTTTGCCTATTATATAAGCAATCTTTCTTTACATTGTAATTAACAAAAAAAATGATTTTCTAAGAATATTTTCCTTTTTTCAACTTTTTTCTTTATATCAGGAACAATCTATAAGTTTTCAAAATATTAGATATTCGATTTAATATGTAACATTCAGTTTAGTGTGTCGATACATTTTGTTATTTGTTATGAGAAAAGAACACCAACACTGGAATACGAGGAAAAGAAAAAAATTCTAGTGCAAAACATTCCTGTCTTTCCCCTTTCCGGCTCACCCCATTTCTTCCCCGAAGCGTTGGAATTTCTTCAAGGTCATCCTTCCTCCAAAAATAGCGCGAAAATGCTATTTTGTGGATAACTATTTTTACTTTTAATTCAAAAATTAACTTACAAGGATAATTTTAAATTTATTATTTTACTTATACATTTCACGTTAAAATTTCCCATTATGTTTCTTTAGTTACGGAAACTAAATGAATACACATTGATACATTTCTAATGCAATCTTGTACTGGAATAGTAATTTATGAACTTTGGTTTGTGACTTTAGAGTTTGGAAATACTTTGTAATAAGACGCTACTTTAAAATAAAGCATCTGAAAAATTAACTTTCATATATATATATAATCTCAAAATTATTTCTAAAATATTTAATATATATATATTAATTTTGAGTTTCGACATGAATGCATATTAACATAATATTGCAATATGTAAATATTTGTATCCCAGATGTGAAATGAAATTATAAACGTTGACAAACCACATCCTTAGCAAATTTTCTGCATAAAATTATACTTTTATTTACAATGCCACACAAATTTATTTTAATTAATATAGTAGACTGTTTCTGTGCTTATTTTTCTTAAAAATCTGGGGAAATAATATTCTATTCTTGAACTTCGTTTGGAATTTCTTATTAAATATGCTTTATTTACTTATTTATTATTATTTTTTGCTTAATAGTTATTCGAAATCTGATTGTTTGGCTATTATCGCTTAGTGCAAAATTTACGTAAATTACTTATTGTAAAAATATATTATTTTGTATTAAAAAAATGAAAAAGAAAAAAATAATTATATTTAGATAGCTTACAAGCTGTGTGGGTTGAGATCAAGTGAAGTTCTAAAAGCTTTTAATCTCACATGGAAATGAAGTCTTAGTAAAGATATGTTTAATTATTCTGTGTGACATAAACGTATCAAGCTGTTTTTACGGGCCGTGGTAGCCTAGTGGTTAGGGTATCGGTCTTCCATCCGGAAGGACGGGGTTCGATTCCCAATGCCGCCAAAGACCCACCGAGTACATGCGATATATGTGCTCGTTAAATCTGTGGAATCGAAAGTCCTGTGGTCGGTCGTTGAGCAGTTACCATGGGTGCAATGGTCTGGAGAAATTTACTCCCCTTCAGATCAATGCCAAAATTGAGGGAGTAGATCCTCTGGTGCTGCCATCTATCGGAGGATTTGAAGAGCAAAAGTCGTACTTTCACCTTCATGGTGCTCTGATTAAAACGAAAGACGCTCCCCATTGACTTAAATTCGCATTGCCAAGGCATAGCGAGCTTGGCTTGTCCAAGTGTCATAAGTAACAACAACAACAACAACAGCTGTTTTTCCTTTTTCGGGATCTTGCTCCAGAAAGATTCCTTCACTCAAACATCTTAAGCTAAAGTCACGATTTTCAACTTCATATATTAAAAAAGTACACACTATGAAATTCTCTCCGTGGTTATCGTTTTACTTTCTTATTCAGCAGAACTGAGCTAATAATTGAATAACATGTGATTTGACTTTCAGTTCAATAGTGTAGTGATTCGATACCCACCTCAGGATCAGATATTTGTAATAATTCGAATTCTACATTAAATTGTAGGTCCAAGTCAAATATGCTTTCCAAGTCAAATTGGAAGTGTAACCATTGAATGCCAAAACAACCAAGCCGTCAGTGAGAGAAAATGCTTCTAATTTGGAATTAATTTTAAATTGTAAGTTCCAGTCGAATTTATACTCATTCACAGAAAAAAAACAGCTTTTATCTCTTATGAAAAGAATGTATGTTGATGGTAATTCCACTTCGCGTTTTATGGAATTTCTATTATAATTCTTTTGAAAGTATTTTGATTCACTTCAAACCCATATTTGCTTTAGAGGTGAATAGTGGGCTATACTTGCTCAGCTTAAAGTATAATAGCTTATTGTATCAATCGATAAAAATGACCTCCTAAAATTTAAAAAAATGGTATATATTTATTAAAATATCTACATATACTTACGTTAATTACATAGTGTTAATATAGTTTATAAAATTTAGTGTTGTAGATTTATATTTTATGACTACAGCAAACTTTAAAATGAATATTTAATATATTAAAAACTGTTGGTTTTTCGCCATTATAAAATTGGTAAGTATGTTTCAAAACTAAAAATTAATTAAAATTGCGCTTGTTAGTTATGTTTCTTCTCAAAGAGAAGGTGCTTTTCCGTGCAGTTTTTTACAGTAAAATTATTACTTTTCTTCCGAAATTCACTCGTATGTTGAGAGGGTATTTATTATTATGAGAGTTGCTGAAAATTTTCTCTTGGTCGTCGAAGGATTTTGTCACAGATCATTTATGCTACACATTAATATCGGAATTCCCTTATCGAGAAATCATGCTACTATAAATTTTTAAAGAATTCATTATTATTTTACAAAAATTATTTTAACCAATACTTAACCGAACAATTAGCGCTGGTCTACGGTTCAACAGTTCGTGGCCTGTCGTGGGCATGGATGTTTGTAGTAATTCGGAATCCACTTTAAATCGTAGGGCCTCTGTCTAATTAATCCCAGTGTGTAAAAAAATGACCATAGAGCGACAAATTAAATAAAATTGAACAATACTTTAAAAAAATCTATAAAATCCCTTTAACTGATACATCATCAGCTCAAATTAGAATTAAATATGTAAATGATAGATTAAAATTCAAGCTTTTCAATCTTGATATATCTTGACCTGTTAGATCACTTTCGTGTGCTCGAATCCCAACTCAGGTTTGGATGTTTGTAGTGATTCTCAGATGTTGTAGGTCTGAAATACATTATAGCCATCTCTGTACAAAAAAAATTAATCTTTACGCGAAAAGCAAATCAAGATCATTGGGTTCAAATATTATTTTATTTGTTTATAGAAATTAATCTTCCATCTGATTTAACAAAATGTCGATGAACTTTGAATCTTTAAATGGATGAATGAGTAAGGAAGAGTTTTTATCAAGCTTTACACTGTTTAAATTTAATGTTTGTTAATGTTTAAAATAAGATTTATAATTCTCTTTAAGAGATCGAATTTGCTTCTGAGTTATGCTTATGAAAATGTTCAATTCAAGGTTCTCTTTAAGTACAAAAAGAGCAAAACTCTGAAATGTATTTTTCTGAATATTGCTAAGACATTGATTCTTTTATGGATAGTACAACAGCTGAGAACTTCTCTACGACATTCTTGTTAACATCCACCAATTTTTGTGATAGAGGGTCTGACTAGAAAACCTTCAAACTCTCTTCCCGATCGATATACATAATAGATATGTAGACATATAAATAGATATGTAGACATATAAATAGATATGTAGACATATAGATAGATATGTAGACATATGGATAGATATGTAGACTTATGGATAGATATATAGACTTATGGATAGATATATAGACTTATGGATAGATATATAGACTTATGGATAGATATATAGACTTATGGATAGATATATAGACTTATGGATAGATATATAGACTTATGGATAGATATATAGACTTATGGATAGATATATAGACTTATGGATAGATATATAGACATATAGATAGATAGACATATGGATAGATATGTAGACATATAAATAAATATGTAGACATATAAATAAATATGTAGACATATAAATAAATATGTAGACATATGGATAGATATGTAGACATAGATAAATATGTAGACATATATATGTAGAAACTAGAAATCCAATGTGCATTATCTCTTGTTTAACATTACCTAAGACGTAGTGAGTGAAATCGTCGTTCTAATGTTTTGAAGGTGGCAATCTCAATACTCCTGAGCCTTCCAAAGACAATCATCTTAGGATTTCCTATTTACTTTAATCTCTTAGGATACTGAGTTGGCAGCTGAATTATGCTTCTAAGAATGTTCTTGTGGATTTTCACAAACATTCATAAAATAGTTACATGGCTTTTAGTTCGACCGTTGGTTTATTTAATAATTTGGAATCTATATTTAAACGATAAAATTGACTTAGACCTTTTATGTATAAAATTGGTTTGAAGCTACAAACCAGTTCAGTCTTTCGTTAAGCTCATTGTATCATTTTTTTTAAATTTGGAGATGATGATATCACCTCGTCATTTAAATATCGTTCTAATTGATATAGCAGTTGATTGATAGAAACAGAGAGAGAGACAGTTGAAAATAGATCGTAATAGCTTAACAAATGTTACTTTGAATTAAACAGTTGCAGTGAAGTGTTTCCAGTTTCTGCAAGTGCAGATAACTAAGATATACTATTATATTCTATACCGAGATTTAGCTGAACGCTATGGAGGTATGTTAAAATAATTGGGCTTGACTTGTGAATCATTCACAAATTTTCCATGTACCACACTATGGGACATGTTGGACTGACGTGATTTAGACCATGATTAGGTTTTTTAAAACTATATTTCTGTTTACATCAGTTTTTATTTTTCTATTTAAACTTCGATTAAAATAGACTCCATATTTTTAAAAACTTGATAAGGGATTTTTTGAATCATACATGAAATTTTTCATTTAGAAACCAGACTAGATTCTCTGTTGCACTTTGAACCACGTTCTTATAAATTCATAATACAATCATTTTAACCGAAAAAATATTTAGTTTTTTCAGTCAACAGTACACAAATAATTACTTCGAAAGTTTATATAAAAGTTTTATTGCAAAAAGCTACGAAAACTATTCCAAAGAGCTTACTGTTATTACAAATCGTGCAATGTTCACTATGTCAATGCAAGAATGTCTGGTATATTGTGTTGAGAAAATGTATTTTTTTTTTAATTTTATTAAATTAGTAACTGTAACTGCTAACGTTTTTAGTAAAATCAATGTGTGGAATTTTTATTAGTGAATGAGCATATTACACGAATTTCGCAATTCTTAATTTTCCTAACAATAGATAGTTTGACTTTTATGTCATACCTATAAATTACATTTATAAAATATATTTAGAAATTATCTTGAATTATTTAAAAACTCAACATTTCAAGTTTTATTTTTAATATGTTAAATAAACATACTTAACATACTCCAGAAAGTTTAAGAAAGATGATAAGGCTTACACTGCTCCTTTATATTTCATTTACTATTGGTAACAGTCTAAAAGATAAGATGAAAATCGTAACTAAAACTGTAAAAAATTACTCTCATGCGTTTTTCGAATTGGATTAAGACAGTGTCAAAAAAGAACTTACATTCTCCAAATTTTAAGTGCCTGGATTTATTACAAAACTACGTATGATTTTCTAATATTAAATGCATAAAGAAGATTTTAGTTTGAAAACGATCCAAGATAGAATTATCATTCTCAATTCTTATAGTTTAACTCATTATAAATGAAGATCAGTCCAAGAACTTCGTCTAGTTTTAGTAAAAAATTTAAATAAATTCATCTACATATTTGCAGGTGCTTATTATGTTTTTCAGTTTGGTATGAATGCGAATAAGAAATGTTTAACTAAATAAGATAATGGGTATAATATAGATATTGTGAAACTGATAATCACCATTCTCTTTGTCAGCCATTTATGTACATTATATATGAGATATTTTATCAAATATAATTTAAATTTTCGTTTTCTTTAATAAAAATGTATCTTTTTTCGTCTATCTTTTATCTTTAATAAGAATGTGAAAGATAACAGAAAACCGGTAGTTAAACCCACATATGTATGCATTCCATTTATTACGTTGGTACTGAAAACAGATAATTAAAAGCATAATTAAATTATATGTGTCAAGGTAGTTAATTAAGTTTCGAGGACTTTTACTTTGAATAAAGTTACGTGTGTTGGCGAACGTAGTGTAAATAGAGCTATTAGTAAGCATGTGCGAACGTTTACAATGTTTTTGTTTACTTTTCAAGTATTTAACCGTCAAAGTTTGCTTCTTAAGTTGTCAAATACTACCAAGTTTTATATTTACATTTTTGTTTTCACGTCGTTCAATATAGAAATTTAAAAGAAAGACCTAAATTTTAATAAAAATTTTTTGTAAAATTAAGATTAGTTTTTTTTTCCGTACATAACGTTTATTTGCTTTTATTTATTGAATTACTAATTTTGTTATATATGTGATTTTTATTATACTTGTAGCGTTGTAATTTTTAAAATATAATGATTCAATTAAATGTTTTACTTTTTAACAAGCAGTAAGTGTAAATGTGCAATATTAAAATAATGAGACGAAACTGAAATGTGAAATTCTTTTAATGCATTTTATTGATAGTAAAAGAAAAAAAAATTAGTCATGTAATTCAAACACAAGAATTCTAAAAACAAAACGAGATCTTGAAACGAATAGAAAATACTAGATCAACTCTTTTAAAATATTTACTTTAGTGTGATGTCCAACTACGATTGAATAAAATATTTAAGAGATTTTTAGAAGCATGAAGTTTAAATTAGAAATTATGACATTTACATTTGAAAATTATATATTTGAATAAATATCTTCTGGCGCAGTTAATTGCAATATAAACTTATGAGCCTTCGTACAACCGTTTGAAATGTTCGGATCACAACAGAAGGGTGTCTCAACTGCTTTACAAACGTTGCCAGCTGTATTCTCTATCCACTTCCCCCTTTCCATGGTTTCGAATTCGCGGCACATAATCACTTGGTGCACGCCATGCTTTTCAGTGCCCTCCGGTTTAAGCCCCCATTTTCTCTCCTCCCTCAGTCTCTCCCTTTTTTTAATGTTATTTCATTTTTGTTTTTATTAGCCTGCGGGTGGTAAAAGCCACCTGGCGGACGGACCCTCTGCTGTTCTGTGTAGATGTCCCTTCCCTTTCAAGTTGGGGATCGACCAACCGGTCCGGAACGATTTTATACGAGTGCGGCTGTTTCTAACCAGACCTGCGATAGGGTCACCACGCTAGTAAAAAAGAAAAGAAAAAAAATGGTGGTCTCTCTTTGAAAAAAGATTCTGAAGCTAGTTTCATCTTGGGGTCAAGTGGGATTGTTTCGTGAACTTTCGTTTGCCACTCACTTTCAACGAGTTCTGAAGCAAGGAAGGTGAAATTAAATTTATCTTTCGCTGCCCTTTGTGTGCTCTTAAAAATACAGCTCCTTAAAAAAGAATTAGAATGTTTTATAAAAATAAACAATGTTATACTGGGAAGAATATTTAAATAGTGAGCTACAACGTTAATATTACTGAGGCTTTTTATTCCCATATCCAATTCTTGCTTAACTTTGCACAAAATACTATTTCATTAAAATATTCATGAAATAATTATGAAATTATAATTATTTCATAATATTTTTTTAAAATTCGTAAACAAAGAAATAGAAGTCTTACAAAATAGTCGCTTATTTTCACACATGATTTTATGCAACATTAATTGCCTAATTTAAAACTTATTTTATTTTGGAGTTAGCACGACAATCTGAATTCAGTAAAACATTGCATATCAATGAACTACAGTACTGAATTCAGAGTTTCACACAGAATACTGTTTCCTAAATCCATTTTTTTAAATTTTTAAATAACAATATGTAACTTTGTTATCACATTTTAGAAAATTACTTTTTTACATGTCACTGTAGAAACTTATCTGCTCTATATCAACAAAGTATAAGAAATTTATTTCCTAAATTATTAGCAAATCCGCCGTATTGTTTTCAATGATTAATTTGGAGGACTAGTCTCTGATTAATCCTGAATTTTTAAGCTTAATATTCTATTATTCCATAAATATAACGTTTCATAATAAAATCAAGTAATATGACTAATCTGTAAAATTATATCGTTTATTTATAATTATTAATATTGATTTTACATTTGGAATGTTATGAGCGGTCATCCATGTGTGAAAGGGTACGTTTTCGATTAGATTATCATCCGGCAAAATCTGAGCTGGTAGTTGAATGGCTAATGAACTAGTGTATATAGTTCAACAATTCATGGATATTTCTACTTATATTTAGGGTGCTTGTAGTAGTTTTGATTTCCCTTTATATAAACTAATCTTAGCACATTTTTACATACAAACTTCAATGCAAAAAGGGACCATCTACAAGCTAACAACGCTATTCTGAAGGAAAAGTTGAACTACATTCTTCAGTACTCCGAATAGGTACCTGAATAGCTTTGAATTCAATGCAACAATTCATGGGCTTGGCTTCCACCTTTAGGAGTGGTAGGTCCCCTCTTAAGTTTATAAAAGTTCGCAATACTCTAAAGCATAGGTCAAAAAAGTACCAGTAGAACAAAAAAATCCATTTTATGAGAGTGATGCTTTAATCAGATGATCTTGGTAAGCTTTAAAAATTTAAAGTCAAGCTTTACCCTTTATTGTCGCTTTAAATTAGTTATCTAAGACAGTCTATTTTAAAATATCGATTTTTATACTAATGTTTATCCTTTTGGTTATTCAATATTTTTCCGCAAAGTTTATGATATCTTACTAAATATTTTATTGAAATTTCATGTTTCGGAAGTCTTGTGTTTACGAAAGCGTTTTACAATACAAATTTTTTACAAAATTAATTTACAAAAAAATTAAGTTCCCTTTAAATCTCTCGAGATAATTTTGCTCTTTGTTGTCCATTATTTTAAAATTTTGTGTTATCTTAAGCAGTTCCTTTTCAAGTCACTTAGTTAACTGTTCATCATTATTTATGATTAAGAATCCACTTAAATGCTATATAGCGACTGGTTTCAGTAATTAACTAACCAATTTTAATTAACAAACTTTAGAAACTTTAGGAATTTCTTGGCCCTGAAATGTCGTTTACCAATCCCTTCAATTTTCATTCCCCAAGGTCGCCAAAAAACGTTTGTTAATTCCTTTCATGCATTAATATTGATCGGGCGTTGTAAAATTATCTCTCTTGGTGCGTTGGCGAGGTTATAGCCTGTAAAATACCGACTCAGAATCTCCACAAAATAGATAAATAAATGAAAGTCCCTGAAGCAGGAAGGGCTGCCAATTCATCAGACCGCCGGACAAGCTGATATGGGTGTCCACATTCCTAATGTCTACGGCTTATAATAAAAAAGCTGGGCAGTGAAAGGTGTAAATGCGAAAGCAACATTTAGTATTCGGGTCTTCGGGACAGGAACTGTATTGTTGCCGCTTTTGCTGTTGTATGGGTACGTGCAGCAGGTTTGCTGTGCAATATATGAATGGTCAGTGAATATGTCACAGAATTGATACCGAAAGAAAAACCGCATTCTTTTCTTCTTTTTCTTTAAAAATATTTTTTTCAAACAATCGTGTTGGTTTTTAGTCCGCAATGGAATTTTTTTGACACAATATTACTAAAGGATGTGTAATGTCTGGTTTTGTAAATTGAATCATTGTCAAATATTGCTTAGTTGAGTGTTGTAAAATTTAGATGAAAGAAATAAATGAGGCGATATTGCAACTACATTGTTATGTTTTTTTTTTTTATCATTTTATAAACAAACTTTGTTATAATGTCGAAACGCGATTTGAAAGCATTCTAATTATCAAAAATTTATATTCGGTGACCGTTTTGACATACTATATGCCGAAAAGTAATTTAATTGTTGGCAACTGAAAATTAAATTTTTTTTTACCGTAGGATACTTAATTTAGATTTTGTATATCCACACATATTTTTATCTATCCATTTCTGACAACGAATTCTGCAAAGTAAAGCTAATATTGAACGCTTTTTAACATTGAACCACAATCCTTACTTGAATGAATAGTATTGCTTAAATCAGCGGAAAGAAACTGGTTCTTTAAAGGCATTTAATATTTCTTTAAACATAAAATTTCAGATAATCCCTTTCATATGGCTTCAATTAAAGTATTTAATTTTCAGTTTTATTTTCATTTATATTCAATATAATTCTTAAACATTTTCCAGTGTGGTAAGCATCAGAGGACTCACTTCGCTTATTTATAAAATCAATCTGGATTTGGTCAGTGCAAAATCCCAGGTTCGATCCTTATCATTCTTGACCAACAAAAGATGGTTACAGCTTTCTGTGTGCGCTCTTACTTTCCGTTCAACAATTTGTAGGTTCGAATCCCACCTTTTGCTTGGTTGTTTGTAGTGGTTCGAAATTCACATTAAACAGTGGGTCTCGGTATAATTAGTCCTCGTATTTAAACGAATGACTGTTGTATGACAAACCAACCTAACCAATCGTCTTTCCTCTCAAATGCTTGAGAATTATCCTGATTTTCTCCCCTCTTGCCTTCAGTTCAACAATTCGCGGGTTTGAATCCCACTTTAGGCATGGATGCTTGTAGTGGTTCGAACCGTAGGTCCCGGTCTAACTAGCTTTCATGTGCAAAAAATAACCTTTGAGCTACAAACGAACAAACCAAACAAAACCTGGTTTTCCCCCTTGTTACATAGTTATGGCTACAAAATAATTTTTAATTTGGATAATTGTCAAAGGAATTTATAGGTGCCATTCAGTGATGAGGAAGACAATTTTCGTGAATGAGTCATAATAAAATCAAATCTTTGGTACTCTTTCTTGTTTATTGTCTATTATTTGCTTCTTGTAGTTAAATTGGCAGCCGAATGGCTAGCGTTCTTGCTTCCAATTCGTGGGTTCGAATCCCACTTTGGGCTTGGTTATTTGTTATGGTTCGGAATCCACATTAAAGTGTAGGTTCTGGACTAATTATCCCTCGTATGCAAAAAGTGATCGTTGAGCGACAATCAAACCAAGCTTGCCTATTATTATATTAAAGAAACTCTTATGTTGTATTTAACGAAGCAATTTCTTAATGGTAACTTTTTTCTGCATCTGCTCCGATCTTCAGAGACCAATTTCTCTCTTTGTGCCAGCTGTACCGTAAAAATGCGGTTTAACCGCTAAAAAATCCGCTGATCGCTTTAAAATCTAAAATGCTCCTGAAGTAAGAGCTTACTGTTTCGCATCACTGAGTTCTTAATGGTCACCATATTTCACCTGTTACCTTCTGAAGATGAAACCGTAGGTCTCGCTGCTGAAGTCATTATTCTGTCTTACATGGCAAAGATAAGCACATTTTGAAAGATATTCATCTTTCTCTGAAGTAATTGATATTAACTTTACTCGTTCTTTGTAAGAATTTTTTTTTGTCAAAATAAAAATACTTTGAAGCAATTAACACCCTCTGTTATTTTTAGTTAAATATTACAAGTAAATATTAAGGATAGCTTAAATATCGTTGTAGACTCGGGGACAGAAAAGTAGTTCGAATTCAGAATATAGATGAATGTATAAAAAAATTTCGATTTGATTGAACACGTTACGAGTTTGCCTATATTTATCATTATTTTATTTCTTTCATAAAGTTTTATTTCTTTGATTTACTTGATAATAGCGAATTAAATAATTTGAAGTGTTATACATAAATTTGGAAATATCAAAACAAAATTTCTGAATCTTAATGTTTATTTTTTTGGGGTATTCATTATACAACATATTTAGTTATTCTTTTTATTCATTATTTGGTAGCTAAGAAACAGCTTAACTCTTGCTTTTTGTTCCATACTCTCTGGTCTTCGTTTCAACAGTTTGTAGGTTCAATTTCCATTTCGAGTGTGGGTATTTTTAATTACTAGGGTGGAATCCACGTTGAATAATTGGTTTTTGTCCATAGAGTCTCTTGAAACCATAGAGCGACAAATAATAGTTTAAACTTTGTTGGTCTTGATGTATATCTTTTGTGTATTGCCTTCTGGAATAATTTATCATATTTAGGGAGTTTTATAATTTCCTGTCTTGCAATAAATGAAAGTAAGTTCCCATCCGTATAGATACGCATGTACAAAATGCACGGAAAAAACTATATTTTCTATGTTCTAAAATGATATTGGTTCCTGGCTGGTCAGTGTTTTGGTTAACATTTCATGAGTTCGACTCCCGTCTCAGGAATGAAAATTCGTTGGGATTTGGAGTCAAATGAATTAGTTCTCATGAGCAAAATGTAATCGCAAAGTGGAAGTCCAAATAACAAAAATAATTTTTTCTCCTGTTTTCAAAAGTGCTATTCATGGTAAAGCTTTCTTTTCATTTAGTACATTTATGCTTAAAAGTTGATTCCTAATTTACCAGAAAAAGAGAACAATGTTCTAACGTCGATTGTTACATCTTGGGTTCTCGCAATTTTTCTACCAAACACCAAGTTAGATGCAATCTAATATTTCTTTCGCTTGCTTCGAAGCTCTAATGGAATATTTCCTTCCTCATACTTGGAACACTTTTGCCTTAATTTTAAAGGGTATTGGGGGAAAAAAGAAAAGGAAAAGAAAGAAACGGAATCTGAAGAAGACAAGTTCGTTCTATTTTTGTAGCACTTCCTGGCGAATTAAGCCACTCCTACTGGTAAAGTTGTAAAAAAGTCCATCAAAGACAATGAGATAAAAAATAAAAACATTCCTTATATCTTCCAGGGACGCTATTTACCGCTACGTTTTGGAGGACATGTAACAAGACCACAACCAAAAATATTTTTCTGAACTAATAAAACTTGTCATGCCGCTAAATGATAGCGAAAGTTCTAACTTCTTGAGAAGCGTGTCTTTGTATCAGATTATCTGTGTATCGAGGCTCACGAATTTTCTGGTTGTTCTTTTCCGAAATTTTTATCCTTGTATTATTGTAATTATCTAAAAAATCTTTCTATTTTTATTCCTTAGTTAAAACTTTATATCCATAAATAATGCATCTTTATATTCCTCATGTATGTGCACATCTTTCTAGTAAATTTTCATTAGTAAAATTTACGTGAAAATTTAAATGGAAAAAAAGGATGAGGAAAATTTAAATGGAAAAAAAAATTATTTTAAAAGGATGAGTTTGTTGCAGATGAAATTTACCTGGTCTTTACCCTTATAATGAAAAGTATCAAATTTCTATGCTCATTTTCTGAAATAAATAAAAAATGAATGTAAGTCTTAAAATGTTAGTTATAAACTAGAAACCCATTTTAAACATTTTAAGGTGACAACATAAGATTTCTTTTTGTTAAATGAAATGAAGTTATAGATTCGTTATTTCATAATTTGGTTTGCGCGATCAATTTTTTTTAGATGCGGTCTAATTTTAACTTAAATCTTCCGTTTAAAATGACTCCCGAACCGTTACAGATGAACATTCCACAGGCGAGAGTTGAATTTCTTATATTAGCTGCCTATTTTTGACGATCAAAACTATTAAAGTGAGAATATTGTTCTACAATTTGTGATATGATTCACAGCTGAGTTGGTACCTATTTGGACAATTCTAAGATGCTCTAGGCAGAAGATACGTTTAATCGTAGGCTTCATAACTGGGCACTACTATTTCAGAAAACACCTCCATAAAATGGGACTGTTTCAGCAAGACCCTATCTGCAGGAAATGTCATATGCAAGAGGAAACGGCCATGCATATCATTTACGAATGCGAGGCTCTTGCCCTCCCTAGATTAACTTCTTTAGGCATTATCCATACTAGAGAGTTACTCTTAGACTCCATTAAAGGGTTATCGGACTTCATTTATAAAGTGGGTGACCCGAGCTACTGGAACTAAAAAACATTGGGTTTGGAGTGAATAGTACAAAATGCTGATAAAAGCAGAGGTGCCCAATGACATACAAACCCAACTCTAAGACGAAGAAGACCTATTTGGACTATAACATTACATTAGAGGTGATACATTTGACTTTTCATCAGTACTGTGAGCATATGTTACTCTTGTAACAACGGCCGGCCAAATGAGATGTATCTGGTGTTTAAGAAAACAAAAGAGTTGTTTTTTCTTCACTAGAGGCTGTCACGGTCAACAAACAGCTGTTGATCACCATAAATTTTAAGCCTATAATTTACTAGTTTTAGTGAATGTGTAGGTTTCAATTACTTTTTTTCTAATAGAAAATTTTATTTTAAGAAAACAGTAAATTTTAAATTTTCTCTTGATAAAGTTATATTATTGAATGCATTGAAAATTTAAGCGATTTCTTTGAAATTTTTCGTAAATATTTAAATGCTTGAAATTACATTAAATAGTTTTTGTATTGATTCTATTAAGCAATATGTTTAAGGTTATAATGATTATGCTATATACATTGTATTGGTAAAAGAGAATACATTTAAATTTAGGAGAGTATAGCAAGAGAGTAATATTGCCAAGAAAATTTCCGCCATAAGTATGAAGTATTTTTTTCTTTTTTCTTTTCTGAATTGAGTGTCTGAACATTGACAATTTTCCCCCTTTTAATTTTAGTACATTATTAATATCTATACAAACAGATGTATTTCATAAGTACGAATAGCTATGCGTAGTTTTGCGAGCGATAATTCTTCCCATGGTAATTTGAAGTCCTGGTACAATGAGACCTTTTATATGCAAAAAATTGATCATAGAGCTACAAATAAAATCTCACGCAGGAGTTAAGTATTATACCCGAATCTTATTACCCTGAAAGATTAAATTCCTCTCACAAATGTGGATTTTTATCGAATTTTGGAATTTTTTAAAAATTTGCGTTCTGGTTGAATTAGCTTATGTTAAACATGGTCATGGAGTACAAAATGTGACCAAACAGATGGCAAACCAGACCAAATTTGGGTCTTCTTTAATTTCCTCTTTCCATTCCTCAATTAAAATGTTAAATATTCAACATTTTGACTGAGGATAAGAAAAATTCATTTATTGGAATCTCAAAATGGTTCGTAGAAATAAAATTATACTCAATTTGACTATTTTTTAATTTTCATATCTCTGCTGTTTTTAGCCAACCAGACAGCTTAATGATTTGTGTTTCTTTTCTATAGTTTAACAGCTGAACAATTCATTTTAGGCTTTGGCAATGGATGTTTGTCAGAATTCAAACTGCAATTCTTGTTTGAATTAGCCTTTGTGTTACCGTAGATCCACAAACTAACTATAAATCACAAAGTTTTCTCACTCTTCCTATAATTATCGAAATGAATCTTAATTCACAAAAAGTGACCATACACTCAAAATAAAAGCAAATAAATTGTAAACAGTATGTTTGCTAGATATTTATTGAACATTGGAATTAAAACAACGACTTTATGCTTAATTTGTTTACCATATTATATATCCAGCATTTATTCTCAGTTATGTAATATTTCTTTCTTCACGTTTGATAATATTGGTTCTGTAGTGGTTTTGTTTGGGAATTAATATCAAAGAATCTACATAGTTTTTAAATATAAATTCGTTATTGTTTTAACTGAAAGGTAATAAAAAATAATTTAACCATAAAATATTTCACAATATTTTATAATTTAATCTTAAAATATTTTAGACTATTTTAACGAAATTATTTTCGTCATATATGGATACCCATACTGAAGAGTAACAAATAAAAAAAGCTTAGAAAATTTAATGTAAAAATTAACTTAGATATTCTTAGGCCAACTCCATTACTTTGAGTCTCTTCATATAGAGGGCCATATTTACGAGTCGCTTGATAGGAAACTCTGAAGCACTTTCTCCAACAGTTGTGCATGCAGAAAGAAATATTATACCTTTTCCCTTGTTACACAATTGTTCCTTGTGTTTACAGGTATTTACAGAATTACTATGTGTTACACATTTGGTAATATTCTTTTTCATCTTCTATTCATAAGAATGAAAAATGAAAATCATCGCTGAGATTTGAATCTCAAATAAATCTGTTTGCTGTTAACTAAAATAACATACCTTTCGAATGAACATAAAAAAATGTTTTCTCTTGTTTTCTTGGAATTTCATGTCACTGGCTCATCGTTTATCATTATACTGTGATATACACATCAAAGTTATATTCTTTGTCAACTAGATTTTCTTCAATTAGGCTCTTACATTAAAAATATCTTTAAATTGGGTACTCCACTTTCTACTCTCACTAAAGTTTGAATTATATACATATTAAAAGTTTTCTAGTATATATATAATATACGGTGTGCCACCGGCACCTCTTACATCTCAGGAGATTCACTCAAAGATTAAACACGAGAATAAAACCACTTGGATTGTCCCTCCTGAGCATCATTGGTACCGTTGCCCGCATCCAGGTGCTTCCTTGGCTACTGGTCTTAATAGACAAGAACAAACGGCTATTGCCCGTTTCAGAAGTGGCCATCTTTGTAACTTGAAATTCGTCGAGGGTACGAAGAAATTCGAAATTTGCTCCAAATTTAAATGAACAGGCCTCTCCTGAACATATTCTTCAATGTCTTGGTCTTCTCCGCGAGAGATCTGATGGAGAATCTACTTATGGTGCTGGACTTTTTGAAGGTGTACGCGCTCATGGACCTGGTCTAGCGCTGATGACCTCGGGGGCATGTAACAACATATATATATATATATATATATATATATATATATATATATGTGTGTGTGTGTGTGTGTGTGTGTTGTATATATATATGCTAGGCATTGAATCAACAGTTCCTTGGATTCATTGCCACATAAAGCATGAAATTTTTCTGTCAATGGGAATTCCTTTTGAATCATTAGTTTAAATCGAATATGCGGCCAGTAAAATGACAGCCGAGCAACAGATTATTCATTATGAAATACAAATGTATATTTAGGAATAGTCATATCTTTTATGTATTTTGCTTATCTTTAATTCGCAATAAATTTGTTTTTGCGAGTGTGTTTTTAAAATCTAAAAATAACTCTACTAAACCATTTGCGAAGATAACTTTTTAATGATTCGACTCCCGATTACATTCGGTTTAATAGAAATTCTTTCTTAACTAAGCGTTGAATATACTATAATTTTTCATAAACAGAATAGATTGGCATTCAAAACAGGCGTAGCCATAAAAACGCTTCCTCTTTAGCGAACACAAGAGAAATCTGCATTAAAATGCCTTTTATCAGATTTGGACGGGTGAAAGTTTTTGTTATGTGTCGTGAGAAACAAAACGTTCTATTGATGGAACCTGTGTAATATAATAAGCTGAAAGGCGATAATATGTGTCTGACCAGATTAAGCTAGCACAATACGGCGGTGTTTTTATGCGTATTCTTATCCGGTAATATTATGGATGTTTGGTTTTTTGAAGTTTTCATTAACATTGTATTGGGCGTGAAACTTTGCCTTTAACCTTAATGAAATCTGTTTGTTGAAAAATGCTCTAAATACTTATGCAATTTTTTTTTATTTGCTTAAAACGTCTGCAAAATAATAAATAACTGTATAAACATCGTTTTCTATAAGAAAAGGTAGCGTAAAAATTGGTATAATTAAAATTTATATTTTACGTTTGAAACTATACAATGTATTAATAAGAATCCAGAAATTCCAATTATTAAAAGCTATGTATATAATATAGCTTTTAATAATTAGAATGTAGGATTTTAAGAATAATAGCAAATTTAAAACTATAGTATGTTTGACAAAAATCTTGAATTCTTACATTACATTTTGAATTTTAGTTGAATTCATATTAATATCTTTTAATCAAACTAATTAGAAATTTTTACAAGAGCTTAAAATTTTTAATAAGTATATATTTTTTATATTTATTTCTTGGATATCTATTAAAACTGGAAAATACTCTTTAAGAAAAAATATTAGAAAGTCGCTATTTGAAAATGTGTCATTGTGTTTATAAATTAAAAATCGCATTCGTGCTTAGGGAGTTTTAATATTTATTATTCATAAGAATTTAATTCGTCATTTTCTAGGTTAGAAAAAAATTCATTTCCTATGTTAGAAACTTCTTTGGATTTAAAGAAAAACATCAAATGAATGAAAATTTTGAAATGTTAATAGTTAAAGAAAAATAGATTTCTTATGAAAAATTTTGTGTACAGACATATTTGTATTGAAATCATTGATGACCAGTACTATGTAATAAGAAAAATATTTCTCACATTAATTTAAATGTATGATATTAAATAAAGTTTCAGAGAGAATATTTTTTAAATATTAAAACAGCAAATTTTTTTACTTTTAGCTTTAGAGACATTAAGTTTTCGTACAGAAAATAAATTTCTATATTTAAAAAGGAGAAATCTGTGTGCAATAAAGTTTTACACTTGATGTTCAAAATTTACGTTTAAATATATTAAATTGTAACGATTAAATATTAAAGTAGTTTATATCTGAAAAAAATCTGACTTACGAAAAACATGAAAATACGAAAAAAATATTTTTTATGATTACTAAAGAAAAATATTTGTGCATAGAAGAAATATAATAATTTTAAAAATATTAAAATGTGATAAATATGAAAAAGCAAAGCAGAAATACCATATTTAAAAAAAGTGCATTTGTTTTGGAAAATATTAAATTAGTATAGGAAATATTTCCGTGGAAAAGAAATTTTAAATTTATTTAGTAAAATATGCATTGAAGTATCATAAAAAGTAGTCCTAAGAAAAATCAGACAAATATATTTAATTCATGGTAGAGATTTCAATAATTTTTTAAATACTTAACTTAATAAACATTTTTAATATAAAAATAATGGAAAAAAAAATAACTTCTGTCCCTTTCGTGTCCGAGTGTTCTGGAAGAATTAAGAAACAGTAAAAGAAAAGATTTCACAGGAAAAATCTTTTCACTACATTACTGGATATTAAGATTGCTATATCAGGTGAAAACGCAAATAACAAAATATATAAAAACACCAAATGAATTTTCAATAAATTTGGACGCACAGAACTTGAGAAATCATTACCTAGATCAACCACTTGTGACAACAATAATGGGGTGTAAGTATTGATTAAAGATTGGATGGCATGTACAGGAACTCATGCTCATTAACACGATACCGCTATTCTCGAATAAAACAGAAATGCAATATTCCTCTTCCTTTGCTTAGTCATGTCTGTAGCCGAGCTGGCAGCCGAATGGTTAGCGCTCTTGCCTTCGGTTCAACAGTTCGTGGGTTCGAATCCCACCTTGGGCATGGATGTTTGTAGTGGTTCGGAATCCACTTTAAACCGTAAGTCCCGGTCTAATTAGCCCTCGTGTGCAAGAAAATGACCGTTGAGCGACAAACAAACTAGTCATGTCTGTATTCGAATTAGGAACCTTTACTCAAGAGAGGGATTCTGTCTCTGAATAGTTGTTAAAAATATTAAATTTTGAATTAAAGAATTTGAAAATAAAGCTACTTGTCAAAAAATTTGATAGCCCTCTAAATAAAGAATATATTTTAAGGTACCCCAAAAAAATCAAAGTAAGGTAAGGTATAAACTTAACAACAAAAGATACTTCCTACCTCTCGTGTGTAATCACTTCGCAGATCTCTTATTTTTATCACCTTGAGTTAGGGATCACATTTATTTCAGTAGCATCGGTTCGCCAGTTTTGAGTCAGCTCGTAATTAGAGATTTTTTTCAACCTTCACATCTGCGATTTCGATCTGAAGGCAGCTTTTTTTCTATGATCTCTTACTTGAAAAACTGCATGGAAAAAAAGTAACTATTATTTCCGCCATGAGACGCTTAGCGCCTCTTGTGTGTTAACCGCTTCCATCTCAAACTTTTTCTTTCTCATTGTTGTCCTACAGAAAGTGAATCAGAAAAAGAAAAAAAAATATATTGAAAATTTACCGATTAAGTTCTTTCTTGTTTTGTTTCTCTTGTTGGGAAGTCGAAGGTTTCCTTTTCTTTCTTTTCATTTTTTTTTCTGTTTGGCTCTTATTTAGTATATTCTTTCCACCCTTTTTTTGTCACCAGAATAAATGGTTACTATTAAACTTTCGAACAATATAGTATTAAAAATCATACAGTAATGTTTTACTTTCCTTAATATTCACGTAGATTTTTCTTCATTCTAACTTTTTTTCGCAGCGATTTGATGTAATCATAATGGTATGTTATGTTGCTGTTGTTACTTATGACAGTTGGACAAGCCAAGCTCGCTATACCTTGGCTATGCGAATTTAAGTCAGTAGGGTACGTCTTTTTAATCAGAGCACCAGGAAGGTGAAAGTACGTCTTTGCTCTTCAAAACCTCCGATAGATGGCACCATCAGAAGATCCACTCCCTCAATTTTGACATTGATCTGAAGAGGGAGGAAATTTTCTCCAGACCATTGCACCCATGGTAACTGCTCAACGACTTAATGGTATAATTTCATTATTCGATAACAGAAAACTGTTACGGATATTATAGTACCTTTAAGCTAAAAATTTTATTTCATTAATGCAAATTTCTGTCATTTTTAAATACGCAATACAAAGTATAATTATAAACATTAAAATATATTTGTTTAAATTGATCTCAATCAGATTATTATTTCCTCTAATGCTTTAAGATGGATTGTAAACATATTTTTTAAGAACAAATTGGAAACAGTTCCCCTCGAATTGCTTAATGCTGTGTGAGATCTGGTAGATAATGAGTTAGATTCGTTCGATGACGATTTTACTGATATCATTCTGCTCGTTCTAGAGCTAAGTGTTTCTCTGCTCGTGTCTTTCTTTTTGAAGAGGAACTGCCATCCCAGATGTCTACATATTCGTTACCGTGGATCAAAACTGTGAAGTAATTAGCTTCGTTCATCAACCTCAATTAATGGAAATAGAGGGCAGCAGAAACATTACTTTAATCTAACCTCAACAAAAATATTTATAGGAACTTGGTAAATAATATTGCCTATTTAGTCCATGTAAATACTGATGATTGATTTTTCTTAATAAAGAAAAGCATTTGTAATTCTGTAAAACATTGAAATATTTTGATTAATTTTTGCACTAACTGATCAAACTGCTTTAATTTCGAAATTGATCTTTTTTATTAACTTTGAGCAGAAAAATAGACATTGTGCAAAAATTAGTGCACATTTTGAAACTGTCGTTTTTTGAAAACAAATTAGATAATTTCTTCCATTTACAAGTAACTCATACTATGACAGTACAAATCAGCTGGACTATAAATCAAACCTGTACATGATTTATGATATCTTCTTCACTTTTTCCAATCCAATACTAATAAATAAGCGCATAATAATGCAATAAGATTTTAATACATCATGGATTATGTAAAAAATTTATACGTTATAAGCTAATTATTTTCATTGAAATTTAATTTAGTTGGATTCATAAAAATTTTTTTAACGTTTCTAAACTTTATAAGAAAATTTTATTGATTAGTTTATGAATTATATTTTCTAGTATGATTATATAGTAAATTTTGGAAATCTCAAATTTGTGATAATACACCTTTTTAACCAGAAGATACTAGTTCTTTTGTCGAGCGGATTCTGTTGTTCCAGGTTCAATCTTGATAACAGAAGGCCAAGATGGCAGCTGAATGATTATCGCTTTGGACTTTGGTTCAACAGCTTATGTGTTGAATTCCACCTTGGGCTTCGATATCTCTAGTAGTTCGGAATCTAACTGGAATTGTAGATCCTAGTCTAATTAGCCCAAGTATGTGTGAAAAAAAGGCATAGATTGACAAATAAGCAAAACCTGAAAACAAAAGTCTACAGTTTTGGACAGCTAAAACAGTTTTATGGCTTTTTTTCCTTTCGACATATGAACTTATCCACACGAGGAAAAATCCTTTCTTCTGTTGTGTATGTTGCCAATTTTTAAAAACAACTTGTTGTTAGCTTCGCAGTATAATGTATACCTTCTTGTATAAAATCTTCTGTTATATTTTTATAAATGCAATCGTACGTGTTTCTTTGCTTTAGTTCCCAGCAGTCTAATTGTTACTAAGGCCGGTTAACCTGAAAAACTGTCTCGTAATTTAGATCCACATTCCAAATACTAATGTCAACAATTCAATTGATACCTATTTGTCTAAACTTCACGATAATGTAATGTCATTTAGAATGTGATGCCTAATACTCCATTTAAAAAGAACATAGATAGGTGACCTTCATTTGTGTTCGTTATTGAACCCATTGACTTGCCGAATCGACTCTAATGTACCAAGTCTTTTATAAATTTGTAAAAAATTTTGTTTGATGGGAAACTAAATATGATAAATAATTATATTTTGAGAGAGATCTCTCATTTATTAAATTTTCGGATAAATAAATGAAAAAAGCTATAATTGTCAGTACTTGTTATTTAAGGCGAACTAAATTCGAGAGAATAATCCATGTATTTACTGCTGACGTGATTATTTTAAAGATAATTTGGGTAAATATCTTTACGCATCACTAATTCATTTAATTAGAACGCTAAGTCGGTGGGATCAAATCGCTAAGGACGATCATTTATTTAAATTTAATAATTAAATGGCCGAGATGTAATGACAATTCATTTTGATCAGCAATAATCTGTAAGCAGTTGAAGTTCGTATGCAAATAAATATACGTGAGTTGGTTTTTTCATATTGTTGATTTTTATATGAGACTCTTATTGAATATTTAAACGTAAATAGGATATCGTGTAGATATATTTATCAGTCGATTCAAATCGACCTATAATTTTTTAGTAAGTGAGAAAATTTGTTTCTTACAACTATTAATTTTTTTAACGCTTTAATTTATTTTATCGCCACATCTGATATTTGCAAGCGCATTTTTGTTAAAATTAAGCGAAAATTTACTGTCTAATCTGGTAAAAATGACTCTAATCCAAATATTACAATTCCAACATGTGAATTAATGTTGGATTAGAGAGAGATGCATTTTTCTGTTGAGTTTATTTTTCTTTCTGCCTAGCAAAGCTAATAAACGCAATTAAGTGTCTTCTAATTTTAAGGCCCAGCTAATTTCAGCACAAAAGTTGACCACTTTTGTGCTGAAACACTTTTCTAATCTCCATTCCACAGCCACGAGTGGAATGACATTTGAACTTACGGACCTGTAACCTATGTATATATGTATGTATGTATGTATATATATATATATATATATATATATATATATATATATATATATATATATATATATATATATATATATATATCCTGAGTCCGATGGTGAGCCGGCTGGATCAGGTGTAAAATATCTCTCCGAACACAAGCAACAATTTTCAACGCTATATTGGTTTGCTCTATATCACTAAGCAATTAAAATTTTATTATTTGAGTTAATTAATTTTTTAAATTTGACAAAAGAAGACAGAAATTGCTTATATTTGTAAATAGTAACTATTGCATTCGTAATTATGAAAATTTATTTTATATTAATTTTTTTAATATCAGGCTTATTTAGAAACAAATTAAGACATTTTTATTACTGTAATTCGATGTTTAAAAAATACGAAAAATAATTAAACTGCCATAAATAAAACAAGCAAAAGAAAACATGAAGTTCTAAGCACAATTTTTTAATTAGCCTCAACTGCCTAACTTAAATTTTCATGCAGTATAATGAATGGCTCACATTTTTATTTTCTTGGTGAATCAATCTAAATTTCATAATATATTTTTATAGGTGCTTCTATTAGTTGAATAAAAAGGGTATAGTACAGAAATTATTTATAATTATTCATATCGTATACATTTTTGTAAAAATGGAATGGATAAATTGTTATAAGCAGAGATGAAAGAAGACAGTTATTGGTAATCAAACTAAAAAATGCGAAAAGACATCGCATTTTTTATACAAAAAAAACCCCAATTTAAAACACATTATAAACGCAATAATAAAGCTTGTTTTCGACCTGCATATTCCATGATTTATGTTTTAAGTTATATATTCATATTCAAAGTATAATATGAATACATAATTTAAAACACAAATCATGGAATATGCAGGTCGGAAACAAGCTGAATGCCATTATACCATATATCATTCCATTAAAATTTTTGCTGTTACGAAGTGCTGGTGTTAAATTAACTCGCCTTTATATCGGATACACACGTTTCACGGACATTTGTTTTCAAATGAATTAAATCCATGATGTGAAACGTGTGATAAACCATTTACTGTTTATCATATTTTAATCTCGTGTCCATATTTTAGAATTTATCGTTATGCATTTTTTAATACGGATATTTTAACTATTTTTGATTTGGTGGAAGATTCTCCTCCAAGAAACTTATTTGGATTTTTAAGGGTGATAGTTTCATACAATTTATTTAATTTTATAGTTTGTTTTAAATTTGTAATTAATACTTTGTTTTCAATTTTTATTTTAAATTTAGATTTTAAATTATTTATATACAAATATCTTTATTTTTATGATTTTAATGTTGATTGAGTTTTCAAAATTAATGAAAAAAATGCAAAATTTTATTTTCTAAAACATTTGGCGCAGCAGTTCCTTTTTGGACATTGCTCCAAAAAACCAAACCAACCAAATATAACTCTTTATTAGTTGGCTTTAAATGCGTGTCTGAATTTTTTTTTCAAAATTGAATATTTTTAACGAAAATTTAAATACATTTTTCTATTAAAAATTTGTTTCTAAATTAAAAAAAAAACAAAGCAAATTCATTATTTTCAAAATTTATTGACATGTGCATTATTATAAATAAAAATAAAAAAACTAAATTCATTTCGATTAAACAATATGTCAGCAAATGAACTTTGAAAATGATGGTTCTTCCGTAAATCATTTGAAATTTGGAAATCAGAAGTTTATGTGACTTTATACTTCAGAATCTTATTATTTTCTGGAATATACATTGAACGAATCTTGTGTTACAAATCTTCAATTTGAAAATAAACAATAAAAAAATGGGTTTGATGCAACAATAATAGTTGAAGGGTTTGGTACCTTTCAAATTTGAACTAAAAACTCATAGGCGTTTCAAAATCCCAGAGATAAAAAGAGAACATCGCTATTGTTCAAGTGTCACATTTTGAGAAAAACAGTGAACACTCCGCGCCACAAATGCTCCCAGATAATCATTACTAATTTTTAATCTAGTCATGGAAGCTGAGTTCCTAGCTATTTAATCATGCTCTAATGCCCTATATTTAACATTACTTAACTTCTCTTCGTCATCAAACATTAAATGCTCTTCTAGACCTATTCTCTTACCAACAAGATGCGGTTTGAGCGAGAAGAATAGAAGTCTTAATTTATGAGATTGGAAGACTCATCTGTTCTTTACTGCAACTTGCATCAAAACACGGAGTGACCGTCACGATTGAGGTATTTATTTTTCTTAACCCATTTTTTTCTTTTATTTTTTGTAGTATCCTCTTCAGCCCTTAAGATGTTACATTTTGGCGAGCAAACGCTATTATTAGTACTTTTTTTTTAATTCTTCCTTTCATTTTTTTAAAGGTCTCTTAAGAAGGGATTATTAAATCAAGTCTGTCATGTAAAATTTAGAGTGAGATTTCTTCGCATCAAATGCTGCGTGACGCTGGCTTTAGAACTCTTGATTTTGCGGCTCGTTACTGGTACACATCCTATTTGCCTCCTTAGCCACATTAACAGATGAAGCATGTTTGTTGATGATTATCTTCGAGTAATAATATTCCAATTTTCAGTGTGTTTGGGAAAGGCGTTTCAACTTCCTCTATGGGATAATGTTACGTTAAGATTGGGTTTACTTTTTTTGAAAGCAATGGCTTTGTACAACCAGGCGTGACCTGAGAGATTTTTATTCATTTCAAAACTTTAAAATGAAGATCGCTTTTATAGTGTAAGGATGGAAATACTTATCTCTTAGATACTGTCTTAGTTTGTCATGGAAAACTGGCTTATACTTTCAGACACTAATAAAATGTAAATTTCATATATCATTTGTCTCCTAGAATTCATAATCTGTTTTTCTAAATAGTATCATACCTAAATACAAAAACTTTTATTAAAGTTTTTTAAAAATATTTAATTTCTGCTTATGATTAATGCCGTTACAGATAATGTCAACATTATGGATGTTAGATGGTTATATGATTCTTTCTTCAATTTTGATTTTGTTTAATTATATTGATGATAAATTTTTGTCGATATAATCTGAATAAATCGTCGATTGAATAATTTAATAAACTAAATTGTTTTACATGTAGTATTTCTATAATTTGAAATTTAATTTTAAAATAAAATGAGAATTACTCTATCACATCTGCAATATGTGGTAATTGTAACAATATTTTTTTGAGATCTTAAGAGTTCCTGTAAAAATAAAGGTTCAGAAAGTCGTTATAGCAGCGGGAAATGGCTCCGTATGTAATACGTTTAAGCACATTATGGTTTAAATTGCTTTTAATAATTTATGAAATGTGTTAACAAAGCATGTTAATCGTAGAATTTATTGTTGGTTGGGTATCCAAAAAATAAATAAAAGATAAAATATAATAAATAAAATAATCTTCTTCAAAAACTTTATTCTTAGCGCAGCATGTTTAATCTCAGATGTATATATATCGTTTATTATACTAATTTCTTCAGCACGACAACCTGGGGTGGGCCAAGGCTTTCCTCAGAACACTCCTCCATTGTGTTCTCCGGGAAGCGACAGTCCAATTTGTCAATTTCATTAAAGTCCTCCTCTACACAATCAATCTAAGTTTGGGCAGACCCCTAGATCTGTTTGCAATGGGCCTATAATTAAAAATTCTTGAAGTCAAAACGAGGGGTCCATTCGACAGATATGACCCGCAAATCTCAAGCGACATATTTTAATATAATTGACGATGTCAGCTTCCTTAAAAAAATCTGTAGAGCTCGAAATTATATCTGTGCCTCTAAACTCCATTCTCATTTACAGCACCAAAAATCTTTGGACTTTTCGTTTAAATATTACAATTTGATTTGACTGAGTCTTTGTTAGAGTCCAGGTTTCGCATCCATAAGTAAGAACAAGTCTTATGATGGTTTAGTATAGCGCGTGATTTTATTATACTAATATCATACCCATGATATTGACGTCACAATAACTATAATTGTCCTGTATTCCACGCCTATATATATATATATATATATATATATACATATATATATATATATATATATATATATATATATATATATAATTGTCTGAATAATTTGTCCTTTATTTGTTTGTAATTAGATTGTAATATAGGTGAGATATATAAACTATGATATTTGGTTTTATTAATTTCTTAGTTGAAGTTACCTTAGATCATTGAAATATTAATATTATAAATTCATTAAAATAATTATTGAATTGAACTTAGTTTTGAGAAATTGATATTTTCAATTTGCGATTCAGTTTCTCTCATACCTGAATGCTAAAGGAGAACTGTAGAAGGAAAAAAAAATTAAGCAAAATAAGATTGCCTATGAAAAAAGGAAAATCTGGAATGTTCAATTTGGACGGATTGCCTGCAACCCAGATTTTATTCGCTTATTACTTTTAAAACTTAGCTAATCATTTCCATGTACTTATAAATAAACGCGTTCACAATAAAAAAATGGCATCTGGATGTTCTTTTAGATTTTACTTTTATTCATTTCGCATAATTTGTATCTACTTTCCTACCTAACGAGTGCGATGGTATCAGCTCAGAAACTACAATCCAGTGGGTTCCCGCGCTCATCATTATTCAAGGAAATGCTTGTCCGTTCACATAGTAAAAGAAAAATAATGAAGTGTAATCTGCTAACGGTGAAATTAATATCTGTCGTCATTTGGTTCTTTTCTTTTTATATTTTTACTGTCTGGTATGCTCTGCTCATTTTGTATGATGCAAATTAGGTAACCAGAATCCTCGGCCGTTTCTGTCTGGAAGTTTGAGGGTAATGAACAAATTCTTATAAAGTACTTAAATTCGGCTATTCACTATAATAGTGTACTACATTTAAAAAGGAACTTGTGGCGTGAACGTTTGTAGTTCGGTATTCATTTTTTAATTGTTCTTATTCGGATTAGCCCTTGTGTGCAAAAAGTGAATATAGAGCGACAAATAACCACAATCAGTTAATCTTGTTTTTGAAAAATTATTGAAGGAAATTCAAATATTGCCTACACTGTTAAATTAATCAAATTACTCATATTTGGCAGATTAATTGAAAAGTATAAGCCGAGCTGTGTCGATTAACACTGACCTTTAGTTCAGCAAATTATGAGTTGGATACTCACATTGACCATAGATGTTTGTAATGATTTGAAATACATTTAAAGGCAATTCTTTAAAATCGAATTAATCAATGAGAGTAAAAAGGGAATGATGAGTGACAAATGATTCAAATCAAAAAGCATGAGGCGAAAATTCGATATTACTAAGGAACGATAAATATTCCTAAGTACGGACTATGTCGACAGTTAATCTTAAGCAAATTGACTAAAACTTTCCTAGTCAACTAACGGAGGAAATAAATGCTTCTTATCCGATTTACAAGATAAAAAAGTTTATATCTTAAAATTTGAAATCCATTGTAAAATATTCCGACATTTGTCACCTATTTTCTTCTGAAAGATTCATTGGTAGTTGTCCATATTCATGTGCCACAAGGCCTTCTGTTTTTATTAATATTTTCTGGCGCTTTTAGAAATTTACAACTTTTTATGTTGAGCCTTAAAGTATATTTCAGAAATATTGTGCATATTCACGAGCTTGAAAGAAAATATTAGAAAACTCCAAAACAGACGTGTATGTCCTTCAGGCATGTATGCGAAGTGTTGATTCATGGCACTCAATTCCGATGTTTAACAATACCTGCGATTAAACTTGGCACTTTCAACTCCGAATATTTTTTTTCTAATTCTTAGACAAAATAAGCCTATTTTAATTATTAAGGATACTACAGTAAATAACTTTATAGCAATTTGTTATCATACTTCTGACATTTATTTTGCAGTATTCCTCTCCGTTTGTTTACCAGGCCTTTTTTTATTCATGATGGCATTCATAACTCACAAAGAAAAAGAATTCTTTCACAAATATGGTAGGAAATGCAGGCAAAGAGCTGACGCAACACTCAACTCTAGTTTATCTACAGTTTTGAAAATCGAACCGAGGACCTTGCTCTACGAATAGCACCGTTTTACTACAGAAGATCCTAGAATTTCATTATTTCAGATGCTAATATTACTGCCTTCAATTGGTTTAACGATCAAACCCGATATTTTTAATCGTGTCACGAAATGTAACGTGGCCCACCACATTGATAAACTGTCATGATTTTAAAACGCATTGGAAATGATATCAAATGTGAGAGCTATGATTTTTTTACATAAATCAGTTTAATATTTGGTGTATGACACTTCAATAATTAACAAGTCAATATGTATCTTATTTTCAAAATATTTCATGTAAAACAGCAATTTATGTCTTTCTAAAATACATTTAATCATTTTCTGTGCATCTAAGTCATTAAAATATCTTTCTTTTTCCTTAAAAATGAGTGAAAAATAATAAATTCATTTGAATTCCTTTTATAGAAAGCATTCGTTATAAGCTCTTAATATTCCTAAATTCAAAACTATTTAACTTGTATTATTATTATTATTTTGAATTAAATTTAAAAAAGTTGTTTTTACTTATCTTTTGGTTTCAATAGAGCTAAACCAGGTCTATGAATTTACTCATTCTCAAAAAGTCCAAAACCATGACTGGTTTCTATATAGATCTGGAAAGCCCCCAGACAATCCAAAATATGATCAGTAGTCGCTTGTTTTCTGCGACACGTCACGCAGTTAGGAAAGTTCTTATTCCCACTACTGTAACACTGAGATCTTAAATGTCCACTTTTAAATCTTGTAATGGCTGTCTGATTGTTTCTGCTACACTGGAGGGACAAAATGCCTCCAAATCTCATTCCCTGATAACACTAGAGGGATGTTCCAGGAGGCATTGTCAGATCTTGTAGCCCTCAAAGAAAGTTTAGAGTAGGTTAAGTAATCAGGGGCGTTTAAATGTTCCCAAGAACCCTCTTTAGCCAATAAATCTGTTTCTTTGCCATGGATGTCTGTATGAGATGGTATCCACTGAAAGCGATGACGTGCAGACCAGTGCTCCCGTCTTTTCAGACAACAGAAGCTGCCTTTTCACTCCATCTATGATTACTTCACTCACTGATAAAAAAAGTGATAGAATTATACAATTATTGATTCTATGCCTTAAAATCAAACTTTTATTTTATTTACCTCAGAATAATCTCCATGCGAGATCAAGCTTTGTGAGTCAAATATAACAACACTAATTATTATAGATTTCTACAATACGTTTATATTTTTGAATGTTCTATGATACAAAGTGAAGAGCAACTTCACACATTCCTTAATTAATTCAAATCCTAAGAATTACTCATACGCGAGTATCTTGTTTCAACTGTTGTCACACATTTGGCGCTTTAAAACTTTTGTTATTGTGCATTCAGACTTTACTCCCCCTCATATTGACCAACAGCCATCCGAGACAGATTAAATTATGAAATTTATAAAACAATGGTCAGGAGAGACTTAAAAACAGATGGATTTTGTGAAATACATTTCCATACTCCGCAAACAATCGTAATCCTCGTTGGGAATCAAACCGAGTTGTTTCTCATAGACAAACAAGTACTTCTGCTGCGTCACAAAAACAATGGAATAAATAATGCCCCAAATTATTCATGTGCGCTCTTTTTGTGTGTGTGCATCTTTTGGGCAAGGAATGCAATAGCTTTTTTTTCTCCCTTCATTTTCCTTGAGATAGCCGCTGCCCGGTATTGACTGTTATTTTTTTTAGTATAGGCACCGACGATCACGAACGTTTTTATATCAGAATGCCATTGTTTGTCAGTGTCAGGGCAAGAGAGATACTAGTCGGATCGAGTTTTATTGTTGCAGGTCATTTTTTTATTTAATTTTTTTCCAATTTACGTAAATAGAATTTTTTTTATGTTTGTATACCATGATAATAAATAGCGTCTCAAATTATTTTCCCGAATAATAACTGAACATGTCCTTAAGCAGTAAATTTGATAGAATGGTTTTCATATATATATTTGGCAATGAAAATATTTGTTTCTATAATGGTATCTCTGATCTTCACTGAACTCTAGACAGTATACTAATACTATCTGAAGATAGTAAGTATATTAATACTAGCTGAAGTTATGTGAATATCCGAGATACCATTATGGAAACAAATGTTTTCACTAATTCTATCAGCAGATAGTATACAAATATTATCTGGATTTCAGTGAAGATCTGAGATACCATTATGGAAACAAATGTTTTCACCAATACTATCAGCAGATAGTATACAAATACTATCTGGAGTTCAGTGAAGATCCGAGATACCATTATGGAAACAAATGTTTTAATTGCCAAATATATATGAAAACCATTCTATCAAATGTACTGCTTCAGGACATGTCCAGTCATTATTCAGGAAAATAATTTGAGGCAGAACCAAACTCTAATTTTTACGCAATCAAGTGAACACAATCTCAAGGAAACTGTTTCAGGTACCTTCAGAGATCACAACATCTATTATTTATGTTCATAATTAGATAAATATAATTTTATCAAATTGCCAATTAATTTTCACCAAATTTCTATTTACTAAATAAATATTTTGAATAAATTCTGACACAAATATATAATCTAAATCCTATAGTTTGTAAAAAGACCTTTCTCATCTTCATCAAAAGAAATCCCAATACTTTTTTTGATTCGAGTTCCTGGGAGAAAAAAAAAAAAAGATATGACCTTAAATTTAAACATTTAGTGTTGAATATTATAATTTGTTTACATAAGAAATTTATTATATTTGTCTGAATTATTTTGTCTTATTTCACATAAGCAGAGTTGGTAAAAAAATAGCACTCTTGTGCCTTCAATTCAACAATTCGATTCCTAATAATGAGGATGCTTTTAATGGTACAGAATCCATTTAAAATTCAACGTCTTAGTTGTATTACTCATGTTTAAAGAGATTGGCGCAGCATGTCCATTTTTGGACCTTGCGCAATAAGACCCAACCAACCATGTGTTATCGGTTTCATTCTATTTGTCAGATGACGAGTGAGTAGCTTAGGTGGGGAAGGAAGAAGTTCTTATAAATTTACTAATATTTAAAGATTTATTTACAAAAATATTTACAGATTACTTTAAGGTGTAGCTCCTTCATAGTGAGCTCCTTCATACAATCTCCCTTCTCAATTGCTTGTACAACTCTCTCAACATGACATATTAAACACTGCAATCTAGTAGCCACTCATTTTTTCAGTAATGTTACAATTTGTTGCTAACACATGTTTAAAGAGGAATCATAAAGCGCCAAATGATTTAAAAATATCTCATATTTTCCCATTCTTGCAGTACATTTATCAAATTTTGCGAAAGCTTTCATATATATATATATATATATATATATATATATATATATATATATATATATATATATAATATGAAGTGTGCGTATGGGAGAGATTTATATAGTAAACACTAATATTAAGACTGCTATAATTAAAACACCATGTGTAAATATAAAGTCCTCTTGAAGGCCATTTATTTTTTACATAAAAGATTTAATATACATATTTGACAAAATTGGAGAATTTTTCTCATCTTATTTGATATTTTAATTATTCAGAAACTATTTCATTTATTTGATAATAAAATTAGATTTTATAAAAAAAAATTATTTTATAGTAAAATTAGAAAAGGGCTGAAGTAGTTACGTACTCATAAATTCCATTGGACCGTATGAATAAATGTGTTGTATTGTATTCTTGTTTTTTATTAAAAACGTTACACATAGAATAATTTTGTTTCGCGTTATTTAAATGAAAACAGTGTGTGTGTGTGTTAGTTAAGGACACGTAAAATTTCACAAATCGATATTTGTAAGGTTTGTGGAAGATTCATCATCTGATTCATCTAGTCTCTGAGGAAAAATGTAATTAAATGAGGATTACCCTACTGTGTGATCCACCATTTGTTGAATAAAAGCAATGTATCTTTAGTTGTCACGGACAGTATACGTGTTTGCCCACACGCAAGTTGCGCTGGTCAGTCGAGTTTCGACATTTTCTGTTTTTCAAAAGGAGGTGCGGCTGGTTTTAGATTTTAAGATCTTATCGGCAACACAATTTTCGCTACTTGTATGTAGTGGCAACTATCTGTGTTAGTGGGTTTGTGTTTTCCTTTATTTATTAGCTAGCTAGAATGCTTTTGTTGATATATTTTATAAATTTTGGATCACTCATAATCAAAACAATTTAGAGAGACTGATATGGAAATTAAAATGCTTTTTTCAAGTTAAGTTATAGATTTATGTTAAGTAATGTTGCCTTTAATTAAATAAGAAATAGGTTAAAAAGTGTCGAATAGTCTATTGCATTGAATAAATTCAAAATTTGAATTTTAATAAAGTTTTTGTCGTTAATTTAGGACAGATATAATTTTAATATGGAACTTTATTTTGCTTTTCAACGAGTGCTTTTATTTATTTATTTTTTTTTAACCTTTTGCAATTTCTAAAACCATCGAAATGTTTCATTAAGATATTATTTAGTAAAAAGAAGGCTTGACTATATTTTCTGACATTAAAATGATAATATACGCATTTAATTGCCTGCCATATTGATTTTACAAGTTTTAAATGAGCCGTGGCAACCCGGATGGTAAAGGTATCGTTTTTGTCACTGGAAGGTAGAGAGTTCTAAACCAACCCAGATGTGAAGATGTGCTGTATTCATTAATAACAAGACAAATAAAATCGGCTATTTTTGCATTATTTTTCAAGTGAGATATTTCGGATGGTGGCAAACCAACCCCAAGAGTACCTAACCATTTTTGTGACTACAACCACTAATATAACAACTATACAAGAGATATTATTAGTTGTATGTCTTGAAGTGCTAAAAGTTTACCATCAAGAAAATAGCCGGGCGCTTAGGAGAAACTGCTAATGAAGAAGTCTAATTTTTGAAATAAAATATATTAATCTAAATTTCAATTCGATTGCTGTAATTCAAAATCGCTTGGTCTAACCAACGTAAACATTTTCAGTTTATTGATAAAAGACATAACGCAGTTTCATATTTAATTTCGTTATTCTCAAAACTTGTGTTAAATATTTGTCTGCATTGTGTTATGTTGCTTATATTTTAAAGGGCAATGCATATTATGAACAATGTTTTTAATAGTTTACTAAGTGTTTTCCCTATTGAAGATGAAAGATGAAGAAAAAAATCAAATTGCATAAAATAAACAAAATGTTGGCAGCGAGACATTTCATGAACACATTCTAATGTATGCCTAAAAATTATCTTTTAATTAAATGATATTTTTATGTCTTGTTAAGACTTTGTCCTTCCTTACAGTATATTTCAAAAAATTGCATATTTTTTTAAGTCATTTTCCTGTTAATAAGAATACATTTTAATCATATTATTAACAAAAAATGTATAGCCCAAGATATACTCGTATATAGTTATCATTCTGATGAATAATTCAGCATATAGGGTTTTCAGTTCTTACTTAATACTTGTAAGTTTATAATGAATTGGAATAGTCTTTAAAACGAAGAACCCATACACATTATTCTTGTACAATAGAAACTGACTATAAAAAGAAAATTAAACCTCAATTCCGAAGTTGTATGAGGCCGAGCTGGCAGCCGAATTGTTAGAGCTTTTGCCTTCGGTTCACCAGCTCGTGGGTTCGAATCCAACCTTGGGCATGATTGTTTTTAGTGGTTCGGAATTCACTTTAAACCGTAGGTCCCGGTCTATGTTAGCCCTCGTGTGGCAAAAAATGATCGTTGAGCAACAAACAAAACCGAAGTTGTATGAAGAGTTAAGACAGGATGTTTATCTTACCAATTTATTGTGATGCTGTCCCAAACTGAAGGATCGAATGTATATATTTAAAAATATTTCTAGTGGACTGATAATCAGACTAACGAGATTTATTGTTCTGCAATCCATGACTGGTGCTTGAATAAACTTACAGTTCACAATTACTCGATGGAGTGATCCACAAAATTACCAGATACCTGTTATTTCTATCATTAAATAAGCATGACATGTAGATATTTATTGAAATAGAAGAAAGATAGGCCTTTCTTTAATAACGCGTATGTTGAAGATATTTAAGGATTACGTGAAAGAGTTGATAAAAGTTAGTATCGAATATAATATTTTTCAAGGACATATTGTTAAAAATTAAAAATTTTTAAGATTCCAATATTGTTATAACGTCTAACACTCTAAAGGTTAGTTAACCGATGGGGAATCTTAAAATAAACTCATTCGCCTATGGTAACTTACTGACTATCGGCAAAATTATTTAATTTTCTCGAAAAACAATTGATTTTGTAGCCGAATTAAAGTATAATACTGAGTCAATGTCTGGCGCAATTTGTCAGTAATCGGACCTTTTGCCATTAAATTCCACACCATTTCTCGAAAAGAAATAACATTTTCCTTTTTAATAAAATTCATTAAATAATTTCAATGGTGAGTAGCCGCCCGCCCTGTCCTAGTGGTCAGAGTGCCTGACTACGGATAGGGAGGTCCTGGGTTCGAATCCCAGTTCAGGCATGGATGTATTATCTCTCTCTATCCTATCTTTGTCCTTTCTATGTATGAATGTGTTGTAAATGGTTGCCTGCCCTGTAAACGGATGCCTATGGCATGTGTGTACTGAGGAAGTCGGACTCCACACCAAAATATGGTTCAGTTGAAAAAGTGGAGCAGCGCACCTCATATTGTCAGCCTACTGGCACACGACAACAACAATGGTTGGAAAATTAAGTAATTTTCTTTAGTTATATGGGATGTTTCAGGTTCATTTGAAAATTAAATCCGATATTATAATTTCAATTGATTTTTCAACAAATTTAATCGATACTTTCAATAAAACAACTTTTTCCAATACATTTTGATACAACTGTTGTTGTCGTGTGCCAGCTAGGCTGGCAATATGGGGTGCACTGCTCCACTTTTCCTACTGAAACATATTTAGGTGTGGAGTCCGACTTCCTCAGTACGCACATGCCATATGTACCCGTTTATAGGGTAGGCAACCATTCACAACACATTCGTACAATGAAAGGACAAAGACAGGATAGAGAGAGAGAGATAAAGTACATCCATTCCCGAACCGGAATTCGAACCCAGGACCTCCCTATCCGCAGTCAGATACGCTGACCACTAGACAAATTGGACGGCTGATACAACTGTACCACCAATTTAATCAATTGAAATACTTGTGAAATCTTATGACTGAATTAATGATAGTACAAAAGAGAAAACAATTCTTAATATTACGATAAAAATCCATTAAGATTATTATCAAATTTAAGCACAAGCTAAGTGTCAGCTTCTATTGAATGCTGAAAACTTCTTAACGAGTTTTTCTTTTGTTGATTTGAGTTGAATTGTTTCAATACTGTCAGTAACGGATATAATAATTAGACCGTTTCTAAATGATATTTTGCTTTCAAGAAAGTCTTATTTAATTTGACCTTTGCTTTCTTTTTTTTAAAAATAGAACACGCAAGATTTTGGCTTCGTTTCTTAAGCTGAAGAACACTCACACATTTTTATAATAATTAACATTCATTTTATTATGAATTATGTATAGAAAACTTTCTTCTTGTTTAACAATTGTTGGATAGTTTTAAGGGTAGGGAAAAAATGCTGTTTAGAAGAATTTTGATTGTAATTAAAATTTTAGAGTTAAAGTTGTAGTACTTTTTTATCGCATCTTTAATACCATGTTTATAATTCAAATCATATTCGTGTATTTTAAAATGTTGCATTTTACATTTAGAATGTACCTCTTTAAATTGTAAGGCAATAAGAAAAAATAATTTCTAACCAAATATAAATTTTTCCTTTTATCTAACAAATGAGATACTACATAACGTTATGTATCTCGTAGTGTTAAATTTGCCAGAATATATTCTTTTTAAAAAGGTAGAAACCTCAAAGTTCTTTCTATGAATTTCTAATTTCTGTTGGATATAAAATCTAGTATTTCTTTATTATATCTTTAATTTTACAAATAAAATCTTAGTACAAATATGTGCTAGTACAGAATATTAGTACCCGTATGCATTATCGTATGTTGCATGCAGTATGCATGGAACTCAATGCATTATTATTTAAGTAATATATAATACGAAAATAGTAATATATATATATATATATATATATATATATATATATATATATATATATATATATATATATATATATATATATATATATATATGCTTATAATGTTACCAAAAATATAAATTAAATTCAAAGAGTATAAATCTAAGAGATTTGGAATGCATTTATGATTAAGTTATACGTATTTTTGCAAATAAGATATAAAAATATAAGTGCTAAGTTGATGCTTAATATTAAATTATAATTTAATGCTTCATAAAATTTCATTGATTTTTTTTGTTATAAAATTTCGTTGCGCTCCTTTGTTTATATTTTTACTTTTAAATATAAATCATGTAGGATGAATGTCTTTCTTAAGAACGTAGGAAAATGATGGATTCAAAATAAAAAAGTTGTTTCTAATACATTTCGAACAAATTGTAAACTATAATGTTAAAATTATTTCTTGTATTTTTATGGCAACTATTAATTTAGCACAAAAAATACATAATTTTACTAATGTGCATATTTCTGATTTACATTTTTTCTGATACTTTTCGTCTAATTTTTACCACTTTAATATTTTTTTTTAAATTTGTCGATTTCAGACAGTAATTAAGGAAACAGTGAAACAGACAGTGATTGAAAATTAAAATAACTGATACCCATGTAAGTTTTCTTTACAAGAAGAGATTCGAATCCTAAATACTTCCGAGTCTTCACCTAAATGTGAATCACTTTTAGGTGGAGACTCGGAAATTTCAAATTTCAACCATTTTGGTAAAAATTAAGTAAATTTATAACGTTAAACTGTTTAATATATTTTATATTTAAAAATTATATAAAGTGAAAACTAATATAAATTAATATAGTTAAATGAGTATAATTACAAAGTATCTACCGAATATAATTAAATAATTATAAATAAAATTGAATCAAACTCCAAATTTAACATTAAACAAGCAAGGGAAAAATATTTCTAAAGATGTCAGTATTTATATCCAATTAATTTTTTTTACTGCTACGAAAGAATGAAAAATAATTCCAAATGCAAGAGGTTTTGTGATTTTTTTTTTTTTCTTTCGTGTGAGGAATTATAAATACCGAGATTAATCTTTCACACTGCTTTTTCAAGGTAGAAAAAAATTGTCATAAATCAATTTAACTTAATTTTATAAGTAAATCAAAGTTCTCATATCTTACTTTTTATTATAACTTTTGATAACCGTAAAAAATGTCTTAAATGTATTTTTGGGAACTAAGGAAGAGTTTTAAAATATGCGGTTCAAAAACTTGAAATTTTTTAGTTGTGATAATGAGGTTCTTGATATGTTTAATAAATTTGTATGAAAACACTATGGTGATTCACTGAAACTATGGCTTTATTATGGCTTCCTTCACATGTTGTAATAAAGTTAGGAATTTATATAATTAAACACTATAGCCTAATATAAAAAATGCATTCTGTCTTCAATAAGGAAGGGCTTGTGGATTTCATTTCAGCTTAACAACAAGAAATGTGCTTACAAAATCGGAACATGTGTGTTGGGAAATTTTTTTTTCTAGTTTTCATCCATTGGTGCACTTGAATGGGTGACTCATTATCAATGAAATGTCCTACCAAAATAGTTTAAGTTTTCAACGTCCAAAAAGCACCATACAACAATTTTCAATGGTTATGTTTTCTCTACTAGTTGTAGAGCTATTTGTTTGAATGGACAGAGCTCTGCTTTAAGCTCAAAAATTTGTTCTGTCTGTCCACTAGGCATTGCAGACCTGGCAGTTTGATTGGATAAAGTTCTGAGCTTTGGTTCAAAAGTTTGTTCTATTCCTTCTATGAACTTGGATGCTTCTAGCTGTGCAGAATCCATTTTAAAGTGTTATTTCCAATTAGATTAGATATCATATGCAAATGTGATTGTAGAACGATAAAAATTGGAAACTAAACGGCGTGTCCAAACTTTGTTAATGGACTTACCGTGCTCTAAAGGAAGGGTTATAACCCTTGGAGTAGAATGTTCCGTGATCATTCACAACTTCTTCAATTTTCTACTCGCACACCTGTCCTCCGTTGGTCTTTGGAAATATTCTCGATTTCTTTCCTTTATTATACTTGAATACAATCTATCATATATAAAAAAACTCATGGAATGGAGGTTATTCAAAAGAACCTAATAGCAGCTCTACAGGAAGGATATCCTATAAATTATTCACACATTGTGTCAAACTTGAATTCCGTATAAATATTTGCTCAAGTGAGTGCTTGGGAGCTTTCTAGATCTTCTCTTTCGCGACTTATAAATATGATTAACTATCTATGAAGTCCTTTATAGACGCATATGCCGTGTATGCTTCATGATATTTTCTTAACAATTGCATAGTATATTTTATACT
Source organism: Latrodectus hesperus (assembly GCA_037975125.1). Lineage (NCBI taxonomy): Eukaryota > Metazoa > Arthropoda > Arachnida > Araneae > Theridiidae > Latrodectus > Latrodectus hesperus. Next base: position 189,046 of record JAJQOW010000014.1, read on the forward strand.
ATGTTACGTTTGGTTAAAATAACCACGGCCTTTGGTTATTTTAACCAAAGCCGTGGTAGCCTATTGGTTAGGGCATCGGCTTTCCGTCCGGTAGGGCAAGGGTCGATTCCTAATGCCGCCAAAGACACACCAAGTACATGCGATATACGTGCTCCTTAAATCTGTGGGCTCGAAAGTCCTGTCGTCGGTCCTTGAGCAATTCCCATAGGTGTAGTGGTCTGGAGAAAATTTCCTCCCCCTACAAACCATTGTCGAAATTGAGGGAGTGGATTCTCTGTTGGTGTCATCTATCGGAGGAGTCTTAGAGCAAAGTCGTACTTTCACCTTCGTCGTGCTCTGGTTAAACGAAAGACGCACTCTACTGACTTAAACTCGCATAGCCGTCGGCAGAGGGAGCTTGAGCTTGTCCAATTGTCATATGTAACAATAACAAAATAACCTTGTATTGAAACAGACTTATAGTGGCCTAATTATGGTCAGTAAATTGCATCTTTCATCAAGTAATTTAAGTTATATTTCAGATATATATAAGATATTTTATTGAATGATAATTTTCATAACATAAAGAAATTTTTGTATATTTTTAAAAAGTATACTTTTTAATGTAGTAATGTTACAGTTGAAAAAAGTATTATTCTTTGTTCCATTTTTCTTTTTTAAGTTTTATGCGTGCTTATTTTAAAATGATAAAGTAAATTGTAGACACAGATTTATAAAATGATTTTTATATTTCCATTGCACAGTTATAGTATACGCTCATATACAAGTTAGATACTTCTTTTCCAAATTTTACATAAGCGTATATTAAAACTTTAAAGCAGTTAATTTCTTGTTTCTGAACTTAATATTACGAACAATATCATTTTATAAATCTCATTGATAGTTGATGAACATATCGTCCCTTCAAATAAAATCTTCGTTTATCTCAACTATTCTGCCAATAATAGTTTCGTGCTTTTTCCACCTAAGCGACTCCATTCAAACTATAAAAGGACAGACATCAAAGCGTATTTCCTCGTCGAAATGAATCTCTCATTACCGATCGGCCTTTTTGGAATGCGTCTTCTTGAAGAAGAGGTTCGTGCATCCTTCGGTTCGTGAGGTTTGCCGCCTCTAGCTCTCAGCTCTTTTGTTTCCTCCGCCGGGCAGAAGAGAAATGAGTAACATCATTGGAAGAATTACAGAAAAAGACGATAAATCAACCTTTGGCTTGATGGGCCAGGCGATAGTTCTGCCAAATCTATTACTTATGTCTATTACTGTCAATTCAATAAAGTTAGTCCTTATATTTTAACTCTTATTGTTTTATTTTAGACTTAAAGAACACTTTAGACAGTTGATAAGTATTGTTATAATTACATTTTGACTGCCCTATTTGCATTTTCATGATTAAAATGAAAATTATTAACGTGGCAGATTATTAAAAATCGTATTGTTAAGTATTTTTCTCATATATATATATATATATATATATATATATATATATATATATATATATATATATATATATATATATATATATATATATATATATTGTGTTAATTTGTTTGCCTATTAATTTTTACGAAGTCTTTCTTATTTGGAAAACTTTTGTTAGAGCTGGAAAAAAATTGATGTTGTAAATATTCTAGAATAATTTCAGCTTCTATAGAAGATTGAATACAATAATTCTAAAAAAAAAAATTTAATCAAAAATATTCTCTTATTAGAAATATATTTTGTTTAAAAATACTCGTTTAAACAAAATATATTTAAAAAAATTATTTTTAAGTACTCTTTTATACAAAGTATTTTGTATATATTACAGGGCTAAGGTAGCCCAGTGGTTAGAGCATCAACATTCCGTCCGGAAGGGTAGAGTTCGATTCCCAATGCCGCCAAAGACGACTCACCCAGTACATGCGATATACGTGCTCGTTAAATCTGTGGAATCGAAAGTACTGTGGTGGGTCATTGAGCCGTTACCATGGGTGTAATGGTCTGAAGAAATTTTCTCTCCCACTAGATCATTTAAAAATGTTAAAATTAAGGGAGTGGATTCTCTGGTGGTGCCATCTATCGGAGGAGTTAAGAGTAAAGTCGTACTTTCACCTTCGTGTTGTTCTAATTAAACGAAAGACGTGCCCTGCTGACCTAAATTCCCATAGCCATCGGCATACCGAGCTTGGCTTGTCCGTGTGTCATAAGTCACAACAACAAAGTCTTTTTTACTTTTAAAATTAAACAATATTAAATGGATTAACTTGGTTTCCTAAGAGTTAGATAATTTTATGCCTTTCTTCAGTTAATAAAGGAAACTGGTTATTAGTTTAAATAACACGTATTTGTGTTATTTAATTTACAATTATATGAAATGTTTACATAAGCAATAATAAATATACTTTTCAGTTTAAGCCAATCTATTTGATTGCTTTATATATATATATATATATATATATATATATATACACACACACAAAATTTAACAAAGTTTTGATCATCTGGTTAATCATGTTGAATTTCTGAAATATCTTTAAAGACGGATCGTGAAAAATCTTATTAGTATACTCATCTGTAACTTTTAATTTATTAATGCTTTTACATTTCAAATTTAAATTAAAATTAAATTGCTATTTGAAATATTCAGAAACATTATTCAGCCTGTCCTGAAAAATGGAAGAAAAGCTCGTTCAGAATTTAAAAATAAGTTACATGTGTCATTTAAATTATCTACGTGAATTGCAGTATTTAGCATTACATCTAAATGAAGTTTGATAAATTTTAATTTATAATCACACACACACTTTAATGAATTATAAATTTAAAATTAGTTTAGTAACATGAGAAAAAAGTAGTTTGTAGGATATCGTGAGCAATATTAAATAAGCATACTATATGATAAGTTGATAGTTACGTGAAAATAAAATCTTACGGTGTGACCTTGGAAAAAATCTTCGTTTCTAAAATATTCTTTTTATGATTTTATTGCAGTAAAAGGATATAGGAAAGGAATAATTGTAATTTTCCAAAGAATTTTTTGTTGAATACTTCAAATATGTGATTCCATTTTTATTTTCTCGTATAAAAAATACTTTATTAGCGAAAATCACATTTAATAGCTCCAAAATTTTAGAGCAACTTTATGTGCATTTTGGAAATGAAACTCAACATATCAAAATGAATTGGAACCACCATTTATGTGATCTCGTCGGGGTTTCGTGGAAATTATCTTATTTTTGTTTATAGGCAGCTTATCGGTCATGTTCCGAAGATGAACGTGATAGGCAAATGAAGATCATCATGAAAAGAGAAATTCCTTTAACTCCCAAAGATATTTATGAACGCCATTTGCATATCTAACTCATGTGAATTACTGCCCGTGCGGAACGACAAAAACATTGACAATCAGATGAGTCACAGGTAGACATTCTCTTCTGTTTAATAGAGAGAATTGTTCTTTTCTTATTATCAAAATGTGATAGAGACTTCTCCCTTTCTTATTATCAAAATGTGATAGACTTCTCCCTTTGGTGCTCCGTATCTTCGGGTCAGTTGAAGCTCCTCATTTCTCTCAACATGAAGGGACCCTCATTTTTTTTTTAACCATAAAGGGATTGTTTCTTTTGTTCCAGTTGAGATATTTCAAATTTGTATTTCGAACTGTGATACAGTGGTCTACTGCGTAGATCACTGTAGGCTTGAAAGCCCCACCGTTGTAAAGCATTCGTCTCTCAAACAATGTGTCGAGCGTTCTGGAGAACCTCTTAAGGCTCAAGCTCCCAGATTACGGTTCCCAGCGGGCACTTGGCACTCCGTGCAGGGTGTCCGACATTCTAGACTGAAGTAGAGGCACAACCTGATAGCCAATAGGAATAGAACAGGGCCTCTTCTTCTCGTTGTCTGTCTGTCTGTTCCAGTTGAGATCATGACTACATCACTTTATTACAATTTTCATTGGTTTAAAATATCCATGAAGTCAGATAACGTTTCATCTACGTCACACACATAATTATCTACGTCATCTTACTGAGATGGCATCGTAAATCCGACTTGTCGACGAATTTGCTGCCCGCCTTCAAATCGCATTCTTCGAGCGGCAGCAAGCAAGGCGAAGTTCATCATCGAATGTCTGAGATTATTGCTAAAGTTCATTTTATGAATAAAATGATTTCTTATATAAGGATCACACAAATCATCGGTTTGAGAAGCCGTTTTCCATTGGTTCAAGCCATTAACACGTTGACAATAGAACAGAAGAAAAAGCAAAATGAAAAATACAAAACAAAACAAAACATTCACTTTACAGTTAGTTAAAATCGGCAAAGACAATTTAAATTTTTAAAAGTTTCATTAATTAATAGAATTCTAAATTAATAATTGCAATATTTGTTAACAATCTCTTTTAAATCTTAAGTCTTATGCCTTGCTTATACCAATATAAAAGTTTTTTAGTTTTTAATTAAAAAAATTTTTTTTTAGACTTTTTAGACATTTTTGGATTTATGGGGATTGTTTAGCTCTGCTAGATAATCCCGATATTAGCAACAACAAAATCTGATAGTGCTTTATAATTGCTTTTCCGTATTCTTAATATATGTGTATATCTCTATAACCAATTCGTTTGACTGTCGGACCTTCAATTCTGCTGCCTGGTAAATGAATGGTTAATTCCTTTCCTTCAGCTTAGTAGATTTTCTTGTAGATTTTCTTCAGCTTAGTAGATTTTGACTTTGAATCCTACTATAGAGTTTGGAGTTCATTTTTAAACTAGAGGTACAGCCAATTATATTACATATCTTCAAAATATTAGGTATTGGTATCAATTCTTTAAAAAATCCTCATAAGACAATTAGATTAACCGTAGGTACTGTAAGCCTTGAGCTTAACTCTTTAAAGATTTAATTCCTTCTTCGATGGTAAGTTTATAGCGATATATGGGACACCTATTTGTAGATATCGGTCAAATTAATTACCTTGCTTCAAAAAGTTACTATAAAGCAACAATCAAATCAATAAAGTTTTTCCCTGTAAGATTTAAAAATTTCATCGATAAAGAATTAGTAAAAATCCTAACTTTGAACGATAAAATAAACGTTAGATTAAGTAATAATTATTTGTGAATGACTATGGTTGTTTTTGTATATTCGTAGAACTAAATATAACTTTTTTCTCTGCTTGCTCCAGAAGAAAACATTTTTGGAAATACAGCATGTTATATGTTACATTCTAATTGTTTTTAAGGGAAAACTCCGTGATTATCCATCTTTAAGAAAAAAATTGTTCAAAATATTTCCAGTATGTTTTATTTGGCATTTAGTTTTAGAAAAATTAGTTTTTCTTCAGTTCTCAAGAAAAATAAGTATTATAATAATCTGAGGTGAAAATAACTATAATTATAATAGCAGGAAAAATAACTGTTGTAATAATCTTAGGAGAGAGAAAAAAGTCTAATAATAAGTAAATAAAAGTCGGTGGAAAGAGTGACAGAACCTCACTATTTTGAACGTAAGAACCCAGGTTCGATTCCACTCTCTGTCAAACTAAGTGAAGTGATTGCTGCGTTTCTGGTTTCTGCATCCGTATTTTTCGTGATAGATACTTAGGAAGTTTCTACTATTTTGACATTATAATACTGGCCATGTTAACGAGAAGACCTCCTAAGAAGCAACGTAAAGCGAATACCTAATTCCTTTTCAACTTTCAATCTATTAGGAGACCGCTACACTGTGTGATTGTTCACGTTCCTTAAACATCGCATTTGTGATTTCTTTTGTCCCCGTTGGCAGTTTGCCATTTCATTATATTTGTTATCTCCAATTCTTACAGATGAAGTTTACCGTATGTTTTGGCAGCTTTAAATTATTATAGGTATGCAATGTTCATATCTGATTTTTGTTTTTTAAATGTATTTCTCAACATGAACAGATATTTTCTTTTGGTCAAAATTTCTATAAAATTGCAAAACGCAACTTAAATAGTTAATGTTTACATTTTATCAGTAAATAAAAACAACAGTGTTAAAACATGTTAGTAATCGTTAACTGAAATTAATTATATACATTATAAAATAAGGAGCATGTGTGACCCGATTAAAAAATCATAGTGTTTGATTTTTGTTTGCTAAGTAATTTTCATTTTCGTCACTGAATCATTAATTATTGCACTTGAATCTTTGACGGAAATATTTATTTTTAATTGCCATAAAAATATTAGAAATATCTTCTTGATTTATGGAGCAGCAGAATCACATTCTCATAATGTTTCAAGCAAGAGTAGTAACCTCAGGCAAAGCTAAGAAATTGCTTAGTTGCTCTAAATACAGTTCAAATCGTCTATAAACCTCAATTTTGCAGTGTCCTATTCCAAATGCTTTCGTTATATAGTATCTTCAGGATATGTCTGCAAGCATTTACGACTTTTTGGTAAATTGAAATAGTTTCATTTTAAGTATTTCTGTGGCTACTCACTGATATTTCATGGATCAAATCCGGAACCGTTAGCTGGAAAATGTACTTGCTTTTTACAAAAATTTACTGCAAAGTTAAAAGCAAACCAAAATAAATTAAACTATTTCGAGTTTAAACCATTTTAAATTTAGATCCAAGTCGAATGGATTCTTTAATATAAAGTGACTGAAGAGCAAAAAATGTGACAAAATCAAACTAAATTTTCCAATGCACAAACATATAACTAACTTTACTGATCTATCCATATTATATGAAACTATGCTTTTTATTAACATTATTTATAATTAAGTTATAAGAAGAGAAATTATTGATAAAGCAGATTTTAGTTTATATGGTTAACACACACACATACGCACATATATATATATACATAAATGTATATATAATGTGTGTATGTGTGTATATATGTATAGATGTATATATGTATGTATGTGTATATATGTGTATGTATGCATATATATGTATGTGTGTATGTATATAATATCGGGTAATAATTTTAGTGAACTTGGTAATATTTATTATCGTAGAATAATTTAAATCGATGTAATTTACACAGTTGACGCGTTAACAATATATTGAAAAATTGTACTTAGTGAAATTTTAATCATGTCTTATTATCACTTAAGAAATTTGTTTTTAATCTACTAATGATGTATAATTTGATATTTTTCGGAAATGAAATACTGTTTTTATTAAAATTTCATGCTTTGTGAATCTATTAAAATATTTTCTTAAGAAAATTAAGATTCTTTATTTAAAAATAATTTTTTTTATATTCAATTTCTATGTAAAAGCTTTCCTTGAAGATGAAAAAACATTTTCAGTGAAGAAATTCGTTTTATGTAAACGTAATGCAAACATTTGCTTAGATTAATGCAGCAAGATAATGATTTAATTTTTTTATAGTATTTATGTATCAGATATTTCTTTTCATTCGTAAATCCACTGCAAATGGTATTTGAACGATTATCTCTGGTCTTCAGTTTAACAGTGGCCGAGCTGGCAGCCAAATTTACCTTCGGTTCTACAGTTCATGGGTTCGAATCCTACCATAGACCTTGCACCATGAAACCCAACTGACCAACCAACCGAATCCTACCTTGGATTCGATGTTTGTAGTGATTCAGAAATCCATTTTAAATTGCAGATCCCATTCTCAGTAGCCCTCGTATGTTCAAAGTTATTGTTGAGTAACTCAATAAAACCGAACAAACCAATTTATGAATTCGATTCCCATTATGAGCTGCCTATCTTTTCTGGCCATAATTGGGCAGACCAGATAGACGGGAATCGGGCAGATACGGGGACGTTTTCAAGAATCGTGTGAATTAGTTTTCTTGTTGCAATATATGAACGTAGAGCAATAACTACAACTAAATAATCCCATTACAAACTTGGATATTTGAATGGCTTGCAGCCCACTTTATGCTATTAATCTCATCCAATGCGCTCTGTTGTACAAAATTACCATGGAGTGACATTCAAATCAATTTATTCACAAATGAAAACTATTTCTCTCTTAAGGCAACAAAATCGCAATTAATCCCATAATCATGTAAAATTTAATCTTCATCATTCAATTAATTTTTATATTTTCAAAAAGCAATATCAAATTTATGCGGGATGAATTACTCACAAATGTAAAGTTATATAAAAATTTCAAACATTGTTGCTAGTTAATTATCACTGAGTCCTTACCTACAGCAGGAAAAAAAAATTGTATATAAACCTTTTTTTTTATTAGGATTGATAATGAAAATCCCTACATTAGAAAAAAAATGTTTAAGAACAAAAAATCTTCAAGTCCACATGATTTTGAAATTATTAAGGTAATATATAGTCCAAAAATGTTTTAAAAAAATCCCATTACTCCATAAATTGCACAGCGATATAAGACACTTATTTTTCTGTAAACGTCAGACACTCATTATTGAAAGATTTTACACGGTATTCTCTTCTATTTCGGTATCATTACTGTCATTCTTTTAGTTAGACAATCTATAGCCTCGGAAAAAAAACTAGCTTAGCTATTTTACTTTTTTTATACTTTTAATTGGAAGGGTGAAGATTTCTCGTGCTTTTCTCCGTACCATTTTCTCTTTACTTCCGCTGACTAGTTATTTTTTATTATCTTTAGGTAGTAATTTCTCTCATCCCGCTGACCGTGATTGGGGCTGGCCCCATGAGTCATTGGAACATTTTATTTTTGGTAATTTTATTTTTGAATGAGAGAGAAAGACCGCAATAGAAAAAAACCACTTCCTCTTGTTGTCCTGACGTTCTGTATCGTTTTGTTTCTATCCATTCTCTAGTGAGTTTTATACCCAGCCAAGCGTAAAATTTCTCGAAGAATTTCTTACCTAAGTTATGTGGCTTCTTCGGGCTATTGGTTTAATGTTCCAAAAAGTGCAATTCTCTTAAAAGCCAATTTGTTATTTGAAAGAAATGTCGAAGTTTTCATTTATCCATCCCCTAAAGCAATTTTTGAAACATTCTTTCACATTTGTAAAATTACACTACTATACTAAGACGATTAAATTCAAAAAACTTATTTTTCTGAAAACAAGAAAAATTAATGTTTAACTTGTTATTTAATATTTTGCTTAATTTTATTTCTATTTTAACGAGTTAAATTCAAATAGATTAAGTAATGCGACATTAGTTTTCCATGTTATTTCACAGAAAATTTTTAACATACTTAAAGAAAATTAAACAACACGTTTTTATGAAAGATCACCTCTGCCATGAAAATACCAAACCAGTTAAAAATTTAATCGTTGGACGTTTTGAAACAGCTTAACACTGAAACTGAATTTAAAGTTTTAAACTTAGTTTTGAATTCAGTTAGCTCCAATTTTCTTGAAATTAATTTAAAAATTGTTCTGTATAACTTGTTATAGAATGCTAGTCTAGTGTTCAAATTTGTGCATTATAATAATTTCTTTAATTTTTCCATACTATCTTGTTAATTTCTAATTGAATAAAACAATGGACAAATGCTCAAAACTGGTATAAGACATTTTGGATGTCGACAGGTGACATTGTTTGAAAGCATTCTTGCATAGGTAGTGGTCAATATTCATGTGTCGCTGGGGGGAAAATTAGGAAAATTCTTAAGCAACCACACCAGGACAATTGTGCTTGTTGACTGCTGACATGAAATCTGTTAAATGTGAGATGTAGGCAGCATTGTGTTGACAGTAAATCAGGGTGAGCTTTATCACCTGTATTTTTAACAATAGAACACATTACAATGCAAAAAAATAAATAATTTTGCGCTGTTTTCATATAGTTAAAATAAAATGTCTATGAAACATATTAAAATTCTTTATATTTCTAAACTAAATTTTAAAAAGGTATTTTTCATAAATTTATCAGAATACCTGAACTTTTAAAAAATTAACCTTTATATTTTGCTAATCAAACCATATTTATAAGGAACAATAGTTTTTTTTTTATCCTGTTGCAACGAATCTAAAATTAACAGGTGTTTTCATTATACTATAATATTTGAGCTTTTTAACATTCGTTTGATTCCAGCCAATTTGCATTTCAAAAATATATAATATCAATCTTTTCTTCGGCAACTTCTTTTTATTTTATCTGTTGTAGTTTGAAATGTAAATGATTACCAAATGCAAATAATGTTATTTTTCGAAATTTATTCATTAAGTATTTTTGTAAATCTAACACAATAGTGTTCTGTGAAAATTTTTAAAATGTTCTACTGAGGATACTTTGTAAGACTTCTTTATGGATTCAGATTTCAACATTATAAGTAGAAATTACATTAAAATGACGTATGAAAATATAAATGGTAAAAGTTCTTTTCATCTTGAATGTCATCCATAAAGCATTTTGATTGGGAACTAATCAATAAACTAAGATTTTTTTAAATTAGTATATTTTGACCAAAATGGTTGATAGTTAGCAAACTATAAAATTACTGTAAAAAAAATCACAAAATGTCGTTGACTTAATTTTGGAAGTTTTTTGGACTGCTATTTTGTTTGAAATCATACATTATATATATAGTAATTCAGTGAAAACTATGGACACAGCTTTATACTCCATTGCAATTTTATACTGCTGCATTAAATTGTATATGTACACCCGTATTTCCTTATCATTTCAACACATTCTTTGTTGTTCCCCTTTTTTAACATAATTTCAAAGGAAAATTATCTTATATTTCCAAGTTTGAGAAAGAGAGATTCCTTGTGTGATGAAAGTGAGAATTTTTCGTGACAGATGGCTGTGACACGTTATCAAAGAGAAGTGTGGTAAAGAATTTTTTTTGATGTTCCCAAATCCCGTATTTACCCTCCCACCCACAGGATTCCACTTTTTTTTTTTCAGTAAGTGCCTGCACATACCTTTGAAAGGGAAAAGGAAGTAAATAGCAAATAAAGATAAAAAAAAGGGGGGAAGAAAAAGAACGGAAGTGCTTGTCTCACCTTTGACAAACTTTGGCTCTGTTGCCACTGGGGTGAGTCAGGAGCAATGTCTGAGGCCAGTTACAGGGATTGTCGACATCCTTCGTGATAAACCAAAAGTTTGGCGTATATGAATCACCATTTCGAGCGGATGGTGAAGGGAAAATTTCATTAATTACTTGTCTGTCACATTTTCAGTGGACCGTGGAAATTAACAGAGAATTGCCATTGTGTGTAAAGTTGGGTGGTTTAATGGAAGCCCTTCGTTAGTATTTGAACTGTTCATTCAAAAAATAATTACTTAATCGAGTTTGAAGTTTTATGCCCACTTGCTGCAACAGCAAGATACATTTATATGCATCTTGCTGTTGTTCAGATACAATTGTTAACTTGATTTAATGAAACCTTAAGGTACGGTTTAATTCAGTAGTCTTCAATTCACTTAGAGGGAATTTTCAAAAAGTGTGGTAGAACAATCATGCGGTTTCATTACGAAACTAACATTTTTAATCAAAATTTAAAAATTTAACAATGTAGTGTCTTGAAAAAAATTTCTTAAAATTTAATTTCAAATGGTAATTTTACGACCAGAAACATACAGTACACATATTGTTGCTCAATGTTTTTGAATTCTTCATTTGTTTTAATTCAAAAATAGAGCCTTCAAAGTCTACTCTAGATTCAGTTATAAATTTTTTACTGTCCTAATTTTCTTATTAATTCATCGATTATATAGTAAAACTAATCTTCGTAATATTTTCTTAAAAAAAACATGATTGTTTTTAATGTATCCATAATTTAGCTTCAATTGGCTTTATTACTCATATAAAAAGTATTTAATCTTCTCGGAGTTATTAAAGTTGAATTAGCAATTTAATAATTAGTACTTTGACACTATGTTCAACATAGAAGCTCACGAGTTTTATTCCACCTCGAGTAGAAAGTATTTATAGCGATTCGGAATCCACTTTAAATAAATACGAGTCAATGAATCTTCGCCTGCAACTGTGACATTAGCACTGCAAAATAAATTTAACCTAACCCTGTTTACAGATGTCTGAAAGATTGGAAGCATAATCAAAACTGGTCTTCTCTCTATTCAATAGATAATGGATTTATATCCCACAACGTTAGGATTTTTCGGAATCATCTTTAAATTGTAAAACCTTCTCAAATTAGCTTTTTTACGCAAAAATAACTTTAGTTAAAACCATCATTAGGGCTTAATGGTAGTACCACACTTTACGGAGTGCAAAGTTAATTTAATAGCGAAATGTTCAGCACTTCAGCCTTTTCAGAGAAATAGCTTGTGAGTTTGCTTCCATTTTCTATACCACCAAGGCCCTCGGTTTCCAAGATAGTACAACTAAGCCATAGCTGCTCAGAATGCATATTAAACTATACTTGTTCAAATGAGCCCTTGTTGGTAAAAAGGGACTGAGTAACAAAGCTGTCCAAAAACCATTTCGAGGTTCCAAAATATATGAAAATTTGTTGGACTGACAACGAAAATCGCTGTTGATAATTCTTAATTTTGTCTTGTACACTTTCGCAACAAGTTATAGAAACGTATTTCTTGGAACAAGAAATTACACCTCCTTTAATGGTTGTAAAAATCATTTTCGGTAGAAGTCTTCTGAATTATTCTAACAATATATTAAACTCGACCCCCTCGAAGATATGACGAAACTATATATTCTACAATTCATGTACCTTCGCATATAAACACGTTATTTTTTTAACGGGGAATGTTATTCAGACTTATCTGATAACGCTTCGGCCAGTTCTGACCTGGAGACTGTGCGAAGAAAGCTCTTATTACTATAATTTTTCCTATTTTCTTCGATGTGCACTCGGCTTTAGTTCCTTTGGCTAGTCTAGCGAATTTCCGCAATCGGTCATGGTCTGGTTCCTAGAAATGAGTTGTTTGTATCATGACCTTGAAGACTGTATCGCTATTCTCAGTGATTTGCATACATTCAGGAGAAGTATTTGATATTACAGTACGGATAAGATGCGACAGGTAAAAAAAAAAAAAAAAAAAAAACGATTACACTCCGTATCTTCAATGCTCCCCGCGTAAGTAAATAGTAAACAGGAAGTGTTATTACGTGTAACAATTTAAAAAGACATTTTCAAAGAAACTGATGAATGTTTTGATTATTTATAGATGTTTGATATTGATTTTAAGAAAATCGATTTCACACCTTTAAGATCGTTTTTGAATGTCAATTTTGTTTTAAATTTTTTTAAATAAATTCTTTATCTACTATTTGTAATCAAATTTACTAAATTATGTTTTAGAAACAATATGGTGCAGAAATTAAAAAACTGTTCTTTGCCAATTTTTATAGTTATGTATTGTAATTGTGGAAAACAGAATCATTTTATACTCGCTTATAAATTTGTCTTGCTATTAACGCGAAATTGAAAAAGTCTAACAGAAAAAGACTAAAAAATTTTTATACCCACTTTAATATCTAAGAAGCATACTTTTCACCGTAAGTCATATTTACCTTAGAAAACTCTGAAACATTCATTTCAAATCTTACTATGAACTAATTACAAGAAAACGCTTATTTTATTGAAAGGTCTTAGACTCAGTATAATTCGCTTTTGAACAATGAGAACATACTGTCATGTATCTCTTCAGGACTATCGAAGTAGGTAGTTGGGAGTTTTTCTGGCTTCCAACCGATGAACCTGTGAATGCGAACCGTTATCTAGGAAAGCTCACCGAACATCAATACATTGTGAATATGTATAAAGTTTCACAACAGCTTTCACACAATTGTAAGGATGCCAATCACCCATGTTCACAAATTTTCTTCAATGAATATGTATGTGGAGAACAAAATTCTACCTCAGTTTTCTCTTTGTGCAATTACGATAGATGTGAACCTTTAATCATTTACTTTAATAACGCGAACATCAACAAAATAAATTTTCGTTTGAATCTAAAAAACTTACAATTCATGCAAATGATCCAACTACAAATAAAAGAAATGAATAATACTTTTCATGCTGGTTATTCTATAAATTGCCAAAACAGACAGCACTGATAATTCTAGTAAGATTATATTAGACTATTGTTTTTCAATTTTAACTTGAATACTACCTACTATTTCTAGACCATATTTTCCATCAAAGGATGCAATAGCTTTTAGTCGTTAAAAAAATAAGTTTTAAAAGAAAAAATTCGTATTTTATCACAATTTTTTCTTAAAATTGTTTTTAAAAAATTTTAAATAGATTTTTGAAGAATTGATCTTTAACATTCAATAAATAAAACTGGCCAGTGTACCTTAGTATCGCGATAATGGCAATATTTATGATTCAATTTTCACATTCCCTTCATTTGTCTTGAAGGATCTAAATTATAATAATAATACACTATATAGTCCACTCTTGCAGAATGAAGTTACACGAACTCATTGAAATCAAGGACTGCGTTACTCTTAAATGGATCCCGAGCCAGCACGATGTTTTTAGAAATGAGCAGGCAGACAGACTTGCGAAAGCTGGTTCCCTTATGATCCAGCCAACCCCCCTTTGCCTAACATCAAAAGTGTTATCCTCAGTAAAATAATCTATGACGGATTTTCCCTTTATGCTGAATCGGCTATGGATTGGAAATGTAAAACTCTACTTGATGGGAACAATAAAATCCCTGGCTCCTTACCACGAACTGTTGGTGTCGATTGTTTCCAGGTGACAATTGGACATGACTATCTACAAAAGCATCTGCTTCGAATAGGTGTAATGGACTCTACTCGTTGTCCATTGTGCAATCATGATGATATGGAAGCTGCTCACCACAAGAAATGCCCTGAAGTTTTAAAGTCTATGACTGACAACTATTTTGAGGTTACCAAAGGACTTTACTCTTGTTTTTATACTTGTTCATCTTTTTATTGGGCTGCTCGTCGATTAATGGCAGAGATGCCGAGGACGGGCGTAGGATAAAAAAAACTTTAAAAAAATTGTCTTGAAGGAAAAACTGTTGATAGACACTTTTCTGTAAACTTACTATTCATAGTATATGCTAACAATATTTATAATTTCAATATTTTTTCAAGATACGAATGTTAAATTATTTCAACCCCGTTACACTTCTACCCGAAATATAACTTCAATGTTATAAAAGATTTTTCCTAAGAATATAATTAAGAATCAATTTTAAAGGCAACTTATTTTTACATATTTTTTTCCTTGAGATTAATATGTATTTATTTCTATATATCTAGTCATTTGTTTCATAATTATTGCATTTTTATTTCTCCATTTTAATTAAATAATTAGATTTACTGTTTACAATTCATTTCGTTTGTTTCATGTATTTAACAAAATAGTTCTCTTACAATGTTTTTTATTCAATTTTCATTTCTTTGGAGATGTAGGGAATATTTGGGTCTTTGTTTAAATAACTCCGAAATGTGGTTAATGAGAAGAAATAAGATTGTAGTTATTATTTGCATTTTCATGATTTTTTAGATTATTATTGTTATTTTGTTTCTATCCCTATTTTTTAATCTTATTTCATTTAACGCAAATGTAAAATTTAATTTTATTTAAATTGTTTTATTTCCTTAGGTGTTCTTCCAGTATATATATATATATATATATATATATATATATATATATATATATATATATATATATATATATACACACACACACACACACACACACAAAAGAGCGAATCGCATTTATAAAAAAAAATGTTGTGTAATCGTAATATAATGTAATTTGTGTAATATAATGCAAGTTTGCGGCGCAATTTTGTAAGAGAACATTTTTGCACCAAAAGTAAATGAATATACTTGAAAAATGCGTACACATTCAAATAATGAAAATACATTCATCATGTTTTCTTGCCATTGAAAATCCCAATTATCATCAAATATTCCAACTATTTTTAAATTCGGTTTCTCTTTTATTCTTTGTGCAGAACGAAAGAATGATAATAATAATAGAAAAAAGATTTATATTAATTATTCAGAGTGTTTTTGTATTCTTTATCGTTCCGCGATGTGAACTATCGAAAGACCGGAAACACGCGATTAGAATCTGCCCATTGGAAGACAAAAGGATCACCTAACCTCAAGATCCACCCGAAGGGGCATTGGTAGAATATCAATGAAATGTCTCTCCTGGAAAAGTCCTTTGTGGCTTCTTTCAAACCGTTGAGCATCCGCCCACTACTAAGTCTTCACTGGTCTCACGCGAGACATTGCTTTAGACGACAATCATCGTTTCGAAGCTATCGAGTTTAGATTCTAGAAAGGAATGTGTAATATAATATTTTTTAACGTTTTTAGATTATATAAGGGATGCTTTCTTTTCTGCCAAATCTTGCTACTTATTAAACCAATGTATTTTAATATAATTAAAATGAGTTGTTAATATACATTCAAAATCACTAATTTTATTTCAATTTAAATAGCGTTATAAATAGGTGGCATTATGTTTTTGTGGAATAAAACATTGTAATTTTAATAATTTGGGTGAATCAACCCCTTTTTTTTAAAATTTAAATCAATTTCAGCCATATTGGTTGCTGAAGATCAAAGATTTTTTCGTCTAAGAATTAAAGACTTCAATTTGTATCTTGGGCATATAAATATTTGTAGTGATTTAAAATCCCTTTTAAGTATATTGAAGATCGAGTTAACCCTCTTGTAGAATGTGTTTATTTATAAAAAGTTAGTACATGTTCAGAACTCACTTTAAACTAGATCTCACTGTGATTAGACCTCGTCTGCTAAAAATGTCGTAGCGTGACAAACCAAACCGTTTTAAACTGACAAACTGAATAAGCTATCTCGTGCAAAAGTTATTCAAACAAATGAATTAAAGGAAACCATTTCTGAATTTCAATTTCCGTTAAAGTATTTTTAATCCAACTGATTATCTAAGCTTGAGTAAAGATCTAGTGGTACTCTTTCAAAGTAATGGAAGGGGATTTCGATTTATTAAATGAGGTATAATTCCAAGACTATTAAGCAATATTTTTATTTACTTTTTACATTACATAAATTAAAAAATACATAAAAAATAAGTGCTGAATGTTTTAAATACCTTTTATAAAAAATGTTCAAACAAAAAGAAACTTTATTTGAAAAAATTTCGTTTAAAGTTTATTATATTGGTTATTTAAAAACTTTTGCGTATCAAATGAACAGCCATTACTTTGAAGAAAATTGTCATTCAATATTTGTGTAGTTCTAGTAACTCCTTTATTACTTATTAATATGAGATCCTCCTTTATTTAAAATCAACAATCGACAAAATTTTGGGATCAGATTTACTGTATGGTCACACTTGGCGCGTTTTATTTTGGCGAACATTTTTACTGGAAACCCGGCAAACTAGTGTTTTGGCAACCCTATTTGTCATTAATTTATCATGAATAATTACCAATTTAAATTCATATCAAAAATTAAAAAAATTTTATGGATAATTTAACATATCAACTTTATTATTTTACCATTGATGTTTGAAATCTATAAATCTGCGTTTTTTGTTAATTTTGTAAAATTAGTAGAGCATATTGTTAGATGCCAACAATGTATGAAATATTTGTCACTATTTCAGCCATTTTCCTTCCACCGTTTTTCCCGATCGATAATTCGTCGTACGGTCACTCTTGGCGACTTTTTGAAAATTTCGCCAAGGGTGACTGTACGGTAAACTTTTACCACATTTCATAAAACTCAACTTTTTTATATCGAAACTTATCATCTATAACAACAGAACTTGTATCAGAAAAAATTTTAAGCAATGTATCAGACAAAATATTAAATTCTGAATTTTGAACTCTATTATTTACACAGACTTTCATTTTTTAAATAGTAATTTAATTCATATTTTTCGAGTGAAGCATCACTTAAACACCCTTAGAGAATTTTTCTTTTATATTATTTTTGTTTGGAAATATTAGGTAAATAAACTATATAAACAAATAAACGGATGCTTTTTTTGTTTTCCGTAATGATGTCCTCTAACGAAGTACAAACGCTCAATAGGTGCATTTTTTTGCATTGTCTTTTTTGTTTCATGACATTCCTTCGCTGATGAGGTAACATTGGCCTCGAAAACTGTAATTCCCATTGTGAAGTAAAAGAGGAAATATGCTATATTTATTTTCTTTTAAATAAATGTACGAAGTAATCACCCGCTGTTACAAGTGAAAGTTATTTTCAGGATATGCCACTTTTTTTCATTCATAAGGTCAGTAACTTTCTTTTCGAAACTATTTTGGAATTTCCATATTCATGGGAATGTTGTTAAACTTTTAAAATGTTTCAAGCATAGAATAGAACTGAATAACACTTTGAACAGTTCAACTAATTTTTTAGTCAGAAAAATTTCATTCAACATTGTTATTTCTTTTTGCAGTACAATAACTTTTGTTTTTGAGTTACTGCATGAATTTTAATTCACGCGTTAAATAAACTTCATACAAAAGTTCATTTCAATTGCCGAATTTTATTTCAAGGTATTTGCCATGAATAATATTTGTAACCACTGTTTATGTAATTAATAGTAAATCTATTTCATGACATGAAACTATTTTATTTATTTACTTATTTATTTTGATTAAAGATAGAGTTTTTAAAGCTCTACGAAAATTTATATTTGTTGAAATATAGTCTGTAATAGGTTTAGTAGTCTAATTTTTTCTTGCAATTCACTGCTTTTTTATTTGAAAATAAACTATGAAGATCTTTAATTTATCATGGCCATAGAATTAAAATTATTGGATTTAATGTTGCCAAGTTTCGTAATGAATGATGTTGTATGCAATATTGGTAAAGTAAGATATAAATTTTTAAAATATTTTGAAATTGTTTTGAAATTTTGTTATTTAAAAGAAATAGAAATTACATTTTCTTCAGTAATTGTTAGTAAATCTTAATATATAAAGTGAAATATTAGGAACATACCGGTTTATCGCATCTTTTTGTTCAGTCAAAATCCTATTCCAATAAGTAGTTAGGATTAAGCCTAGATATTGGTTTTACTTTATTTTTTAGTTTATATTTATGTCTTATTATAATTTAACATATTGGATAAAACACCGAGTGCCTTTAATTAGGGATTTTTTAAAAATATTTTTACCAAAAATTAGTTTCAGGACTTAAGTTGCTTAATTTGATAAGATTTATTCCAATGACTATGACTTTTCAAAATTATAGAGTCTTGTATTTAGCTAGATTTTTTAAGTGTTTATTAAAATAGCATGATTAACAATATTCGAATTTATAATTCCAAAGAAAAGTATGTTGAATTTAATTTTTAAAGAAGAAAAAAGCAAACATGCATAAAAAAATTTTCCTTCAGAAATAAAAATTTTTTTTCGTATTCAAAATAATGTTATTCTGGGAAACATTCAGTGGAATATCTACGAAATTGTGAGGATAATTTTATGCTAAATAATTAATAATTGAAAAAAATATCGAATTTTGTCTACTCATTTGCTTTTAGCATTCATTTCTGTCAGTGATTTTGACAATGAAGTCTTTAAAAATTACTTGCTTAGTGGTAAGTATTTTTTTCTTAAATAGATGCAGTGAAGATGTTGGAAAGCAAAATTTAATTATATTTTTGAAAGAAAACTTAATTTATCATTTTGTTAATAAAATTATTCTTAACGAAATTTAATATTAAAATTAAATTTTGTTTTAATTATAGGAGATATAATTTTTGATATATTTTTGGTAGTATTAAAATTAAAATATCTACGATGCTGATGATAAGATGAATAAATTTATAAATGAACTCCTTATAGAGAAATTTTTTAATTGAGGCGGAAATTAGATGGTATTTGAATGAGAAAAAGACTTTTACTTTCTGGAAATATGAACTATAGTAATATTTGTGTGTGTGGAGCCATTTTTTTTAAATTATAAATATTTTTTTTTGTTTTTGAAGATGCATTTTGATTATATAAATTTAATGATAGTAAAAAATAATAAAATACTTAACAATACAATTCTTTAAAAATTCCTATTAGTATTTCTATGTTATAAACCAAGTATAATTCAACAAATCATAAAATTTTACGAATTTTGTAAACAGTAAATTTAATTTTCAATTATGTTTAGTATTGCTTATGCTTCGTAATTTACGTATCATTGATGAATTTACGTGATGACTATCAACCCCTTTACTGACTATAAATCATTGTTTCTAATGAATTTGATTGGTATAACAAAAATTTGCTGATTTATTATTAGTATAAAACGTCATTTCTTGATAATGAATCATTTCTTAGATTTTATTCTCATCGTATAAAATATTAATATTCAGATTTGATAAAAGTGAAAAAAATTTTCTTTAAAAATTAAAGTATTTTTGTAAAATATAGCTTCGCTTAATTTTAGTTGCATAAAATCATTGTTGTATTTCATTTTAAAAGACGCTATAGTACCACTATGCTACAATGAATCTTCCTGTCCAAATTACAATTCTTTATTATTTGAAAAGCCAAAAATATGTATGAAATAAGCTTGAAAAGTGCGTAGGAAACGAACCATCTCCACAGACTTATAATTTTTAGATGTGATATAGTTGAATTTGTTTCTCAGCTGTATGCTTAAAGATTGTTACAATGCAATTTTAATACGAAGTTCCGTTTTCCAACTATATCTTATTTTTGTATTTTTATTTTATTGTATTTCACCTAAAAAAGAATGAATTGACGTTTAGAAGATAGTAAAAATAGATTTTGTTACCCCTTACGTGTGTAATTTGCAAGTTACTTATTTCCATATGAGATAAATAATAGGTTAAGTTTGACAGCACTCATTTAACCATTATATTAAACGAACAGTTTTTTAAAATACTCCAAAAGATGCATTTTTAATCATGGAGTTGTACATTAATTTTACCAGAAACTATTCTTTTCGACATTAATGGCACCGTATTTTAAAAAGAATTGAATGTCCCTGACAAGCAAGGCCGTTCAAAGGCGAATCCTTTGTAATATGTTCTGTTCTTTGGATCGCTTTCTCGCATTTTTTTATTAGACACATGACGAAAGTAACAATGGAACAAATATTATCTAAGGTTATGTTGGTCTACAAGTATTGGTACTGCTGCTGCTGCTTTTATCTTATAAATTATCTTTTTTACATTTCTTGTGTATTTTAATAGTTTTGTATTTTATAAGTTTTTAAAATTTTGTGTCTTGACCTTTATTTTGCTAGGTCCTTTTAATGAATCGGCAATAATAATTTTTTTCCCATTAACTACAGTAGTGCTGGAAATTTACATTAAAAATCTTTTGATTCAATGTGTTGATTTTGTTTTTTTTTTTCAACTTGAAAGCTTCTGAATCCTAAATAATCAATAAAATTCCTTTCATACAAATTTAATCAATTAGATTTGAAAGTTTGCTTTTTTAAAATTTGCTTGCTGCTAGAAGTGTAATAAAAAATTAAACTTGTTTTATGAACAACAAAGCGACATTTAATGTGAACTATTAGCTATGATATTGGCTTGCCACGGTCCAGGGTTTGGATCACATTTCTCGGAGCTAAAGATACAGTTCTATCTCAGTCTCTGTTGAATAGGAAATGTTACCTTTCTGCATGCACATCTGTCAGTGTAAGTGGTTATGCTAAGCATGGCTAAGTGGTGTAAATATAGTTCTTCGAGCTTGTTCTTAATGCGGTAGGTGACTAGAACCACCAGTCCAGAAGTTTTACCAAGCAGGTAGCTGAATAGTCAATGGACTGCGGCTTTTTTCATGAACTCGATTTTTACATCGTGTGTGGCAGTGGTTCGGAATTTACGTTCATGCAAATTCTGGTTGAAATGTCTCGTGTTCAAAAAAAGGATAAAATGAAAAGACTGTAGAAGCTGCACCCAGAACGAGTAATATGATGGGTGTTCAAATAAATTAAACAGCCTACATTGTTTACATTTATTATGTAATGTTTATGTATATATACATATATATTTATATATAGTTGCTTCAAACACATCAGTTATTTTAGCCAAATGTTATTATGAGATTAGATATTGTGTTTTTCTAAAATACGTGTTAGTTTTCAATTCTATCTATTAAAGTCACGAGTGTTTTGAATACATGGGTAATTGCATTTCAGATTCTGAGTGGTTATTGTTGATATAGAAAAATTATACATTATTTAATTATCATAAGTATTTATTTGTTCTTTTTTATATTTAAGTGTTGCATTGTCGAATGAAATATATGCTTACATAAATTAAACGATAACTTGGATCTCATATTTTATTTCTATTACGTTTTCATTTAATGCAAACAAATATTACCAAAAATTAGTTTTTTTAATTATTATTGTTATGAAGATAATTACGTTTATAGCTCTCCTTTTGTCTACGAATGGGAGTTATAAATTCCACTCTTAAATAAAATATGAACTTTTTTATTTTTACATCTGCTTCAGTCACGTGGAAATGGTAAGCTTATCATTTAGTTTGATTGGATTAGTAATCTGCACTTATAATTAAAATTTGAGTTATAAATATGATATTAAAATATATACATGAGCCTAATTAGTGTTAGCTCATGCCAATTACTCCTCAATATGATTTTCTTTTTCAACATATTTAAATTTTCCTATACATTACAAAACACTTATAACAAAATATTTGGAGAGTAATTATGAATGGTACATTTGCGTATGAATAATTAAATTGGGCACAGATGCCGCATAATCCAGGATGCCAAACTCTTGAATTTTTTGGCGATCAAGAAATGTTGCCAAGATGACGTATTGTGACGTGCGCGATGACACAAATACTAAGGTTGCCAAAATAGAATTTTCTGCGTAATTTTTATAGGCGCGTCTTCTATGACGCAATAAAAACCAGGTTGCCAGATACATAATAAAATCCGCCAAAAATTCACAAAAATCAGAATTTGCCATCCTGAATTATACGGCATCTGTGCCTTAAATTGTGATGGTTTAACTGCTACCTTCGCACAAATTTTTATTTGCATTCGTTTTGGTATTACATTTTGTTTCATATTGCTTACATTGCATTTAATATCCAACCACCTGTTTCTGTTAACCAACGGAAACTATTAAGTATAAGCAACATTTCGATTCATAACCAAGAGACGAGGCTAACAGCTCTGACGGTATTCTTCTCTCTACTCTTTTACACATCACGCTACATTAACGAAAGGATACTAGATCCCACGAATACTTATGTCTGGCCCTCATTCAGATCTGATAACTAAATCATGGTTATTATATTCCATTGTTGATCTATACAATTTTTTCCCCATTTGTTGTTAAAATATTAGAATAATTCAGTTTCACATCAGTTACGAAAGTTTGATTTTTGAAACTCCTTTCATTACTTTTATTTAATTAAAAGTATTGTTAATTTATTAACAATTAACGTGGGCTTTTAGGTATTTTAAACTTTATGAACTATATTTATCTTGTTATAAAATAACAGTAATAAAATGTATCATTATTTTGTAACCCAAATGATGTCGTATATTAAGTTTTATAATGGATTTTATACGCCCTCTTAGTTTTAAATTTGAGTAATTTTGAAAGGCGTATTTCCATTGGTCATGTAAGCTCGATTTAATTCTTTCGTTTGTATCTTTTTCAAGTTGGCTTTCATGACCAAAAGAAATTGATGGGCCGGCCATTCTCCATGACCCTCGCTATTTCTTCGAGTTCACTTTCAAAAGCCGTTCATCAAACCTACCATTATTAATCATCGAACCCTTACTCCGTAGAAAGTAATTACTCATTGCGTCATTTTCTTCAAGGCGTGCGTCTTTGTTGTTGTTTTGCCCCATCTTATCAACTCAAACTGATTGTTTCCATAATTGGGAACAAGTTTGGCTTGCGCACGACGGGTTTCCATCTTTGTATGACCCGTTTAGGTTGCGATGCGTAGTCAAGAGGACTCTCACTTAATATTTGTGCTGAGACTAGTTATTTATGAAGAGAAAAAGAAGGCGACAGGACAAGCTTTTACTTGGATACGTGAGTTTTCTTTTTGATGAATCGGTTTGAAATGGGATGTGGAATAACAAATGTATTTTGTAAAGGTTGCTTTAATTGTAAAATGCATTACATTTTTTTCTTGATTTTAAAATTCGTTATGATTAAAATATGTAGTTGATTGAGCACAAAGGTGGAAAGTGATAGAAAAAGTTGACAAAGCAGTTAATGTAAGCGAAAAAAAAAAATACACTACCAAATTTGAACAAAAAGTGATTAATCCAGGAATCACCAAAATTAATTTGTCGCATGATAAATTTCTTATTTAAAACTTACGAGCTGAAAACCGAATGATTAGCGCTCAGGGCTTTCGGTTCATTGGTTTTAAAGGCTGGAATTGGTATTTTTGCTTGTGATTCAAAGCTTATTTTAAACTGCAGTTAAAGTGGATTCCCGGCCTATTTAGTTCTTGTATATAAGAAAGAAATATTGAATTACAAACAAAGCAAATCACAATTAAAATTCGAGGTTAACATTTTATTAGATTACGATCTAAACTAAATTGCCTTTAAAGGA
This sequence comes from Latrodectus hesperus, assembly GCA_037975125.1. Lineage (NCBI taxonomy): Eukaryota > Metazoa > Arthropoda > Arachnida > Araneae > Theridiidae > Latrodectus > Latrodectus hesperus. The sequence continues at coordinate 213,469 of JAJQOW010000014.1, forward strand.
AGCAGAAAAAATAACTGTTAATTTTAAATGCGTATGTCTGCTGTTATTTGCAAGATAGCAATAATATCAAAACCTAATGTCTATTTATGTATAATGATTACGGCTATAATACATTTAACTAAAAAAGATAATTTCATGATTGCATCATAAACTCACAAAAATACTGGAGATCTGCTTCTTTGCAGAAATCATATTTAAGTTTCTTAACGCTTTGTGTGAAATCACGAATAACTGATATTTTTATGTCAGATAAAAATATAATTATAAAAATAAATGAGATTTAACATTGAAAAAAAACTTATACAAATTAAAAGAAACGATAACCTTTTATTTTTAAAGTAATCCTGTTATATTTTACAACGAAATTAATTTGATGTTTTTTTTCCGTGCCGAGTTAGTATTTGAATTACTCTAATTTTTAAGGTAACAAATCGCGAGTATTTAAAGTATTTTCAGGCTGAAGATGTTGAGTTATAGTGTGCGCAGGTTGCTATAGAATGTCAAGTCAATTATTTACATATTGTTCTGACGCTGAATTAAATTTTCACAGTGAATTTATCACACAACATATTAGCAATCAATTTTTTATTATCATCTATGATTGCACATAACATAACATTAATTTACAGGAATATTTTGTAATAGGAACACCAACATTACATACTCAACATGGCCGTCCTCTTTCACTTTCGAATTCCGACGCTCGCTGTTCTATTTCTTTTTTTTTAAATCAAAATTCGTGTTGCTGTCTCCGCAGCGCCATCTCGAGTCGTCGAAATCATTACAATATTCTTTATAGTTCAACTTCATGAAGCCTTATTTCTAATTGTATAACTTTATGAAGCCTTATTTCTAATTGTACTATTTTATGAAGCCCTGTGTCTAATTTCAACTTTTATATAGTTATCTACAATTGGGTAATTATATAAAAGTATACCTAGGGTAGGATATTGACTGAATAATTGCAATAAAACTTTTCGGGTAAAAAATTAGCGCTATTTTTGTTTCCATGAAACACTTATAACTGAATCTTACTTTAATGTTCTTAAGCAAAACTGGTAATAAATATGCAATTTATTTTCAGTTTGCAATATGCATCGAAGGAATGCCTTTTTAGTTTGTAAATATGTACATTTCACTGTGGAAACAGTTTGGGAAGCCGCAAGTAAAAACAGAGTAATATGTGACGCATTGTGTGACGAGACGTTCTTTTGTTCTAACCACATTCATTCCAAAAGATGGAAATTAAAAACACGATAGTTTTTCTTTGCTTTCATCTTTTGGAATGCATAAAGCCTCACGAAACCACAAGTCTTTCTACTAAAACCACAGTTACAATGGAAAAATTTCTACTTGTTTTTATCGAAATCACACCCTACGTAACATTTACACAGATTTTCCTATCCAGTTATATGAAACATCTAATTCAATATTATATTAAAGAAAGCTGATTTTCCTACTATAGTTTATAATCGGGACAAATATATATATAAACCAAAAAGTAAAAAACTGTAGTCTTTGTTTAGTTTTAATGAAAACTTGGAATTTTTTAGTTCTACAAAAAAAAAAACTATTTAATCTATCACATTTTTTATCACTTAAAAATATGTCCAATAATTTTGATTACATCTTTTTAATATTATCTAGAACTTCCGAGTAAATTTTGATAAATATTGCCATATTTAACTTTTTATTGATTTTTGACATTCCTAAGTTGGCAGATAAATGATTATCAATTTCTTCCTTTAATTTCAAAGTTTCAGTTTGATTTCCATCACTGACGAGGTTATTTATGGTCGTAAAAAATTCATTTTAAACTTTAGATGCCGGTTCATTAGCCCTCACGTGCAAAAAGTGATACTGCGAAAATAAATCTTAAAAATTATAAGAGTTTCAACAGTGAAAACGACTAATAATTCAATAATGGTTGTTTTTAATGTCAAAAATGGTTTACATCTAAAGACAAATATATAAGATGAGAAAGTTTTCCACTATAATTTACTATTTTTCTGAGAATATTATTACTATTTTAATTTCCATTGCTTAACGATGTGTAATATTTTCCCTGTTCATAAATTGGAATAAAAAAGGTATTAAATAACCGATAATGATAATATATAATCAAATGAACGAATTTCTTGGAATAATAAATTATTTCTGTTGCCATTGTTCAACGACCTCAACTAAGAAGGAGACAATGTATTACTTCCAGTATGTTTCGTGATTTTTACAAATTGATTGCGAATATTTCGATCAATTTTACATTTTAGTTCTCAATTTCTTAAATGATTTTTGAAATTGAAACACACGCATTTTTTTTAAATTTTAAACTAGTTTTACAAGTTTTATATGAAATATCTCTCAACGCAATTAAATAATAGAGTTCAATTTTCCACGAAAGTGAAATATAAATCTTAAAAATAATGAGTGATTCAATATTTTCTCCTGAATTGATACATTGTTATGTTTAGCAAAATTGTTTTATTTTTTCTAACTTTAAACTAGTGTTAATTTGTGCTCGTTAATTGAATAAAATGTTAAAATCATACTTTATAATATAACCTTAAAGTATTTCGACTGATTTAAAATTTCATCAATGTAAATTGGCAGTTGATTCTTTCTAAATGATTTGACTTTAAATAGATTATTTTCTTACACCATTCGTATTCCTAGCAATAGGATTTATTTTCGTTAAAAGGGCATCTGCTTTATGCGAAATTCTCGTAGTGTGTAGGAATTTATATCCCATAGAGTAAAATATAAAATTTAGTGTTTTGATGTACACCCATAGACTCATCAGATGATACAGACGGATATCATACGATAAGTGATTATTCAAACCGATTTAATTAATAACTGGTTTTCTCAGCTTAACCAGTCATATATTCGATTCTCATCTTAAGTTTAGATGTGTATCATGTTTCGGAATTCATTTTGAACAGTAAATCCTGGTCGATTTATCTGGTTTTCGGTTCAGCACTTCGTTTTCCGGATTCCACCTCAAACTTATTTCTTGGCGCAGCATGTCCGTTTTTGGACCTTGCGCCATAAAACCCAAACCAACTAACTGGATTCCACCTCGATCGTGGATGATTATAGTGATTTGGAAACAATTTTAAATTGTTGGCTCTGGATGAATTAGCTCTTTGCAAAAAGATTTTATAAAGCGATCACAACCGATCATGATTATTTGTTCTATATTATTATTCGCGTATTTGGATTTCTTAAAATATTTTGTACAAAAAATAAAGAATATTAAACATAATTAAGTTTGTCAGTTTCATTGTAAAACATTTGACTTTTTAAATGAAAACAATGAACTTTTCATTTTAATAGGAAAATATTGTATATAAATGTATATTTTTTTTCGGCATTTCTATTAAATTTCTCTTGCATTGTAAAATGACTAATTTTTTTCATTTTATTTTTGTTTATTGAATTATAGCTTTTTTTAGTCCATTCTCCGATTTGTACGAATAAAAATCAGAAGTTTTTGGCTGTTTGTATTAACTAAAATTGCCTGAATTTTTCTTACTGTTAATAAATATATATAGTTTCATATATTTTAATATTATGGATTTTCAGATGTAATTTTGATAACCAGAAAAGCAAGAATGCCATGATTGAATTATTTAACACGTTAGATAGAGAGACTGATGTTTTTAGATTAGAAATCACTATAAAAAAAGACTAAATATATGATAATGCATTATAAAGAAACTGATACAGATACTGAACTTAAGATAAATGAAGGAACTACGTTTGTGAAAAAGTTACTGAGTTGAAGTATTTGGGATCAATTGTCTCAGATAATAGTGATATGATGGAGGAAATCAAACAAAGGATTAATTCAGGTAATCGCAGCTCTTTTGCAAAACAGAAATTAAATCAATAACACGGAAGACGAAACTATTTGTGAAGAAAACTGGGATCAAACTATCTGTTATATATGGATCAGAGACTTGGAAAGAAATGAAAAGATGTTAATTACCTGTGACAGGAGAATCTTAAGAGCCCATATCTGGAGCAGTCAAAGATGGTGCTGTTTGGAGGCAACAACATAACTATGAAATTCAAAAACTGTTTAAAGAAAATACATGACAAACCCTATAAAATCAAAAAGAAGAATCCATTGGTTGGGGCACATGAAGAGAATGAATGACAAGCGATGTACAAAAAAAAAATTTAAAGGTCAGAGAAAATGAGGCTCGAAAAGGTTGAAAAGGATCTTGGAAGAACTTGAAAACAAATTAGAAAACTAAGGCACAAGACTGCTTTGGAATCGAATTGTTAGGGGTGGGGGCATGGTCCAATAGGGACTGTAGTGCCGGAGATTTATTTTCAGTGAGTGTTACACAACTTAATGAAAGCAGCTTGAATGAAAAAAATATAATTAAAAAAATATTCATAATCATTGAGAATATGAAAATAATCGTATTATTTATTTAAAGAAAAACAGTTAAAAGTATGTATTTTTACTTTTGATGAAAGAAGTAATTAAATGTTATTTAAATTCGATGAAATATTTAACATTTCAGTTAATGAAATATTAGGCATAACGATTATATATAAATTAAAATGCGAGTATGATATAAGTTGATGTGTTTTAAAAATCAAGTCTAAATTTACAATTGTTAGAAAAGTTCAGTATCGAAAATTGTGTATTATCCTTAGAAATAGCGTATACCTTTCAGAATGATTTTTTGTGGTAGTTTTCATATGCAGCAAAAGGAGAAGCTTAGTAATCTTTACCAATTCAACAAATGCATTAAAATAAAAAGTAAAATGTATTCATATAATATTGCGTTATTGTGTGTGTATTCCGTAATCGTGGATTTCGATTGTTTTTGTCCTGCTGAGAGAAAATGAATTCAAATATTTTATAATAACCTCACACATTTATATATACATAATTTCTTGACGTGTGTTTCTAAGTAGGTTTTTTCTTAATGAAAATTCTTCATATTCGATTTTTGATGCATAAAGTAAATTTCTCAACTTCTTTTTACATTTATGAAAATTTATGGTCACGAAATTGCATTTTACTTAAAAACAAAATCCTAAATTTCTACATAAAGTACATACCTATTTATAGAATACTTTATATTAAAATAAGCTATTGAGACAAATCAAAACGAGTAAATTGTGGGAAATTAAGCTCTAAGCTCAGAGCTATGGTTAAAAATTGTAATGAAGGTTTTTCTTTTGTACTGATACAAATTTTTTTTATAAAAAATAAGGATTAAGAATTTAAAAATTTCGTTTAGAATATGGATAAAATAATAATACAATTTAGACTATAGAAAATATAGCTCTGTAAAAAGAAAGAGCCTCAATTTATGGAAAAAATAACATTTGTGAGTATAGAAAGAACCACTCGAGAAATATAGAGAATTACAATGAAAAATATTATTCGATACATAGGAAAATAATAAAAATTAAATTCATTATTATTTATAATTTAACGAGAAACTGTAAGCATTTTTTTTTTCAAATTCGTGCGAACAATACACCAGCTCGAAAAGAATTTTCTTTCTTTTTTCATTTAATTTTTTTCGTCATCTTAATGTAAGTTATCTATACCTAGATATCTGCTATCAATAAAGTGGTGTTACGAAGATATATAAAATCCTATGAAATATAAATCGTTTGTTTCGAATGCTGATAAAATATTTTGACTGCATTTGGCGGCTTATGTTCTTAATTTTTTCTAATATTAAGTAAAACCATTATGCCAAAAAGTTAAGTGATATAAATGTACTTAGAAATCTTGGTTTCAGTACCAGATTAACTATAAATGAGACTAAGATTCACGTTTTTTTAATGACAAGATTAAAATTATCATATAATTTCTGTTCTGCTAAGTGCTCGGCACCAGACTTAATAGCAAGGTCAAGTTCTGATAATCTCGAAATAAGCTTAAAAGAGGTTAAAAGTTTCTCCGATATCTCTGTAAAAAGAAAAAAAAACTTTTTTATCAAATATGGCTATTTTTCATTTAGTCTTCTAAATTATTATATCTCGAAAGTAACTTATTCCTTTTGGGTTCACTTTAAAATTCCATAAAAAAAATTGTTCTGATAATCTCTTGTGGACATATTAAAAGCTTATTTTCATTATTAATAATAACAGTTGCTTGTCTTATAACTTTCTCATTAAGAGTGTTTTGATTTAAAGAAAGTCTTTGCTTGGCATGTAAAAAGCGAAGTTGGGGTGACAAACTCAAATATCACCTCAAGACTAAAAGTTTGTAATGGATTGGAACCCATTTTAAACTATAAGTGTTTTTAGTCTTCGCATCCAAAAAAGTAGCAATGGAATGATAATAAATACGATTGAACAAATCTCAGTTCCCTATCCATTATGCTTGATGTTTTTATGAAGATTCTCAGATGTCTTTTATGAATATTGCTTTGAAAAATTATTAATTCAGTATTCCTTCTCTCGAATTGTTAAAAGTCATAATGAGCTGAATGAGTATTTTACTTATTGTGATACATTTATTTAACTTTTAATATTCGTTGACTAATTTTGTTGTGAAGAAAAAATAAGTATTTTGAAATGTCTTTCTATACCATATCTTTCAATTCGAAATGGCAACACCAAAATTACATATTTAAGGTTATAGATTTTTTCCACAATAAAAATTCATTTTATAAAATTAAAGTATACGATTGTATGAATGTTTGGCAATTTAATTTAATTAAAACCCCTCTAATCAATTTAGAAGAATAATATATGAACACGAAGTAAATGCTTACTGCTATTAATTTATCAGTTATATTCTCAGATATCTCTGGTGCTATTAATAGAACTTGTGTATTAATAAAATAATGTATCGAAAAAATTATACTTATATATAAATTGAATAATTTATTTAATCATTATTAATAAAAATCATTTTACCCTTGAATTGTCCTTTATTCCCATCTCGCGCGTAGATGTTTGTCCTGATTTTGAATTCGCGTTATATCTCTAGGTCTAAATAGCTTTCGTGTCAAAAAAAAAAAATGATCGCTAAACTATAAATAAATCAAGCCTGTAGTCCCAAAGAAACAACATATACTGCCATTATAAATTAAATAAATTTAGCTTTTTCATTCACTTTTTTTATTTCCTACGCCTTTTTATACGGAAACAAGAATATCGTTGCTTTTATTTACGATAGTTTTAATTGTTCCACATTTTCCATCTATCCGTATGTCGAATGGCCCAGCTGGTAGCCGAATGGTTAGCGCTCTTGCCTTCTGTTCAACAGTTCGTGGGTTCGAATCCCACCTTGGGTATGGATGTTTGTAGTTCGGAATCCACTTTAAACCGTAGGTCCCGGTCTAATTAGCCCTCGTGTGCAAAAAATGACCGTTGAGTGACAAACAAACCAACCAAACTAAACCGCATGTTGAATGTGTGAAATAATTCAATATCAAAAATATTACGTGCCTGCCCAAAAAACAATCAAATTTCAATTACATTTTAAAAACGAGTCTTAGAAAATCAACAGATCTTCGAAATTGATAGCTACAGCTTCTTTTAACTTTTTACACTTAAAATTTCTGCTTCCTCTTTTATTATCACCGCTCTCTTCAAGAACTATTTTCATTAATTCTTAGTCTGAACACTAGATTATCATTCGTTAATGAAAATCTTAATGGAATAAAACTAGTGTTTGTTCGACTTACGAGGAAAAGTTGAAAAATATTAATACCATTAGTTGTTTTTTATAAATGTGCTTAATATTTATTGCTGATGAAGATTACGAGGAAGAGGTTAATGCATATAAATGATTTTATTTTTCTTTGAGTGGTTAATGTTTGCAATAAGAACAATGCATATAAATCTGAATATATATTTGAAAGCACATCTCTAAAGCTTCAAAAGAACTCGTGTAGTATTTTTAATCTTGGTTAGTATATTCACACAAAGTGATTGACCTCTTTGATTCTGAGTTCTACGCCAAGTGCTATTCGCGATGTAGATTGAGATCTTTATATTAATAAATAAGTTCAACTAATTACGTATCAGAATGGATATTCTATTGTTTTAAAATTGAGATCGGCTTTATGGATTTCTAAAGACTTGCTCAAACTAATTGTGGGAATAGAAAGTATTGCTATGTAATTGCAATTAAAAAATAAAAAGGAAACTTATTTCAGTCATCAAGTGGTTATAAAATACAATGAATCATTTTTTGCATATATTGTCGTGTGACAATGTTAATGGCATCTCTGTAAGCATTTATAACATAATATTCTTGAGACTTATTTCATTCATTTGAGCATAGTATAAATTTGTTGATAGGTTATAACGTATAATAAGATGGATATGTGGCTGCTTCTCAATTCATTTCTATATCCAACAAAATTCAAAGCAAGAAGCAATTTAATGATTAGAACTGGAAATTTCAGTTCAACAGTTCGTGGATTCGATTTCCATTTTTTGGCTTGGATGTTTGTAGAACCATTTTATTTGGTCTGTACCCAATATTGTTATGATGGTGCCCTGTTTATTTCTCATTCACAGCGGGTGTCTTTCCTCCCCTCTTCCTTTATTCTTTCTTTCCCCCAAAAAAGTTCCTTTTGTGTTAAAGCTAATTACAGCAGAATTTTTATAAATCAAACTTTTGTTATGTTATTTAAATGCAAAAAATGTTGTCTTACTTTTTAAAAAATGTAATAGCATCTGAAAAATTCATTGCATTAAATCGAATTAGCATCTGAAAAATTTATTTTCTTAATTGTTTTGTTGTTGTCGTGAGACAAGTGTAAAGGGATAAAAAAAAAGAAAGGGTAAAAAAAGACAAGTCATGGTACCAAAGGCATGGAGCACTGCCCTGGTCACATCTTCAGCTTTTTCGGTATAGATGGTGTCATGGCAGCAGTTGGGGTTGATGCTGAAGAAGGTCGAGGCAACAGAGATGCAATTGAAGAGATGTCTCGGATTCAGTAGAACTTTTGTGCAGTGCCTGCATTCTGCGTATGTTCTAGATCCATCGGGCATGAATTTCATACTCCTCATGTGCCCAGTCCGCATTCTGCTGATGGTACCACGGTCAGGATTAAGTTCCGGTAGGCACCATTTTTTCCTTAGTCCCCCGCAGAGCTGATGCCTTGCAATGGCGTTTGCATCGAAGCAAGTGGTAGTCGTGGGAGGGGAATTGATATTTCTAGCCTCCTTGGCGAGGGAGTTCTTAATTGCTTTAAAACTTCTGAATCATTGCTTTCGTTTTACTGGCATGGATGCATATTGCTATTTACTTAACTTCTAGCGATTTTTTATACCATGCTTTCCCACTAATTTATAAAAGCAGAATAAAAAAATATATTTCTCTTTGTAATTTGTTAAGTGTGAAATCATTCTTAAAGTATGTTAACGTCATTTTTAATCCTACACGAGAAGCAACTACTCAATCAAGTCTGTTCATCAATCATGTCAATGATTTTAGTCAAATATCAAATGATTACTTTGTTTAATTTTAAAATCTTGTGGCTTAAGTCTTATTCATTTAGTAAGTCTGAAGCTTCATAATGCTCTTATGAACCCTAGCATTTCAAACTTTGCATTTTATAAGCTCTAATATTTAATTTATAATTTATTTATAGTTTGCTTATGATAAAAAGATATTTAGAGTGCTCACGTAAGGAAGGAGAGTTTGTTTTTCCATTTATCTAATACTATATTTGACCTAAAATATAATTTTTCTTTATTGCGTTGTTAGCCACATAATAAGGAATCAATTGTCTGACATTAATAACAATTCGCCTTTAATTTGCACGCATGAAAAGTAATCGCTATTAATTCATCTGCATGGATTGCCACTATCTTAGAATATTAATTTTTAAATCGCGTGCATTTGTAAAAAGGTTTAATCAAGTTCTGTAGTGTGTTATTCAAATTGCAGATGCTGTGATTGTATTTTTGCCACACCTAGTATTTAAGATATCGCTATAAGATCTTGTCACTATTCCTGGAATTTCTTTTTATTACCAATTTTGGGTGGGAGAAGAACTTCCTTTAAATATAATAATCACCTGCAATTAGTGATACAATTGCTCGGACCATATTAATTTATAGTTAAAAGTATCATCAATCATTTTATATGCTATAATAATGAATAATTACAATAATTAAAGTATTGATTTTTACCTTAACTAAAGTGGCGATACTCCTTGGTATTTAATTTAAACCAAGGTCATTATCTCTCACTGTGGATTATTTTATAATTATTTCAATTTATTACAGAAAAGCACTTTAAGTTTTTGCATCTGTCAATTACATACTATAATTTATTAATGTGTTTCATTTCATCCAAGAAATAACGTTTCAATCACTTAGAAAACAATAAGAAGTGCAGAATTTCTTGAGTTCATTGCTAGCAAGTTTTCATTGCCCACATTCCACTTTATTTCAGAACTACTTTCACAAATCATCATATAAAGAATACTTAAATAAAAATATTTTTAAATACTATTAAGGTAATTAACTGTAGCGGAATTTATGTCATTGTATACATTTGTGATATTATGAATTTCAAAAATAAATAAAATTTAACAGATAGATTTTATATTATTTTAATAAAATATATTTTTTTACTTAATTGTTTAAACTCTTTATAAAAGTTATTAAGTTTTATCAATCACTTAGAAATTGATAAAACTTCTTGATAGCTAATGTTAAAGGGAACCTTGTAAATAAATAAGCATATATATATGTGTGTGTGTGTGTGTGTGTGTGTTTATGTATTTATTTTTTTTATTTTTAACAGTCAGCTGATTCATGGGTTACTATACACAATTTGAAACTATTAAGTGATGGTGGAATTTTGGATCCAGATGACAAACTGAATGATGTTGCTGATGACAGAGAACAGGTTTGTAGCAAATATTATACTTCATTAGCATAGCTTTTAAAGCATTTTTAATCTAGTTCTCAGAGTATCCCAAATATTTTCCATAAATCAGTGAGCTAATTCAACAAAATAAACGTTTATTAATTTATTTTGTTGTATGATAACTACAGATATGTGGTTATTTTGCAATTTTTATTTTAGTTTCACAAATCTAACATTTTGCTGACTGAAAGCTAAATATATTTCTCATTTACATTTATATGGTATAAAAATTGATACATATATATATATATATATATATTAATTTTCCCATAATTTTGCAAGTTTATTGTAAAAATATATTTTTTCTGTTTTGAGAATATAGTGTACTATATATAATTTTGATGATTTATTCAAAAATATAAATATATAAATCTGATCTTGTTTTTAATGATTTTTATAGTTCCTGTGACGAAAAACAAATTGAAAAAATAATTAACTTGTTTTAATAATAAAAAATTTTCTCAACAACATTTTTTAAATTGGGGCTTTGTTTTGGTTAACTGAAAAATTAAATATTTGGAATGAAAGCGATGATTAATCATAAAATTAGTTGTATTTTCATTTACTGAACTTAAATTTTAGTAAATAATTCAATGGTATTTCAATATAAAAATCTAATTTAAATCAATACAATACAAAGCATCTTTTTTTATTTTGTATGTCTTACCGGTATATGCTTCAGTGTTCCCTGAAAGTAATCTTTTATTTATACTGTTTTCTATTGAGTGAAATAATTATGTACTGGAATTATCAAATTAGTAAATATCAAAAGAGTTTCCAATTTCAATCGCAAAATAATTTAATTTTACTTATAAATTCCTTAGATTTTAAAAAATTAAATGAATTATATTTTTAGTTTTAATATATACATCTTAAAACATATTTCAACAAAAATTGTATAGTTTATTTATTAACTAATTATAAATACTATTATAGTATAATTATACACACACACACACACATATATATATATATATATATAATATGCATACAATGCATAAGTTTGCATTCTTTTTTAACTTTTCTAATAACATTTATATAAAAACGATAAAATTTATACATTTATATTAAACGATAAGAATTTGACTACGTTAATAAAATAATCCAAGCGATCAATAAAAAATGTGATTTATGGTTTTATATTAAATTATTGTAATTTTAATTTTGTTTCTAGAATATTTAATGTATAGATTAATTAGATATTTTAATCTAATGGTGTGTGTGTGTGTTACTTCTTATGGTTGCATACTTTATTCTTTCCTGTACATAATGTATCCGACTATCGACCGATTTTCTCTTTCATTTAGTTTCAAATCTGCATCTAAGCACATTGAATTATAAATAAGAGCGTTTTGATGTACATTTATTTGAAAACAAAATATTTAATAAAATAAATTTAAAATTTTCTAAATTCAATGTTTTGAGTTATACATGCTAATAATTATTTAATTTTTAGATAAATATTTGAATGTTCCTAACTCTTATGTAGCTTTGCAAAACTGTCTCTGATAAATTATATTCAATATAGATCACAGCTGTGTATGATGAAGAATCCTCATATTTAATGCACAATGGCGGTGATGGTACCAGTGCTAGTTCTATTGGAACAGAAAGTCCTGATATATTTCAATCTGTTGATATATTGGCAGCACCTCTCAGTAAATCATCTTATATTGGTTCCAATTTAGATATTAAAGATGAACAATTAATTGCAGGTATTTTTTTATCACATTTGTTCAATGTATTTCCTTTTTAATTAAATGATTATTAAAAAGTGTTTCATATTGAAAGTGAAGTTTAATTTTTTAAATTATATTTTTAGGCCTCCTTCCTCTTCACGTGAGAAGAGGTAGTGAACCTGCCTTAAACAGACTTTCCCCCTCACTTTTGCCAAATATTGAAAACTGCAAGAGATGGTCTGCTGCTGTTTTAGCCAGTGAGGATTGCCTGAAAACTTTAAATAGTGAAGTAGGGAAATATTATCTTAATTAAATATTTTAAGTGAATATTTTTAAGCATTTTAATTTTATTTTATTCTTGGAAAGTTTTTGACTAATCTAAGATTTATTCATTGTGTTCATTATTATTTAAATTTTGACAAACAGAATTCATCCTAACAGTAGTTGCATTCTTCTCAAGATTATGAAAATAAGAACGAATGTATTATACAACAAAAAGTTATTTAAAATGTTTAAATTATTGTAAAGTTTTAAAATCAGAATAAATATATCCCTCAGGGGATTTTACCTTCTTTAAACAAGCACGGATGTTGCAATCCCGAGGAAAATTATACTTCTTTCTCTTTCTACTTCCTTTCCTACTTTCCCTTGTCTTTCCTTCCCTTTGTGTTGTCGCCGAGATCAAGTTTTCTGGCTTACTCTTGTTTGACTCCGCTATTCAGTGGACTTTACTCTGTGTTTTTGCTTTTGTTGTTCTTCCATGGTAAGTCCAAGAACATCAGGAAATTATGATTCTAACCACTCTGCATCAATTGTTATGGAAATCATACAGAAATATCTAAAACCAGCCCTCAATGATAACGCGGAAAGGAAATCCAAAGGATAAAAGAACACAAAATATTTCGTATCAAGATGCTAAAAAAACATGTTTAAGATGTATTAAGACAAATAAACACATGTACTGAAGAAACTATACAGATTGATATCCTCTCATTTACAAACATACTCATACTTGAGGAACAAAACAAATTGGATACAAAGCAACCGCGAGAACAGCCGAGTCAAACTGATAAAGCCACAAATATCAAGGGACTCTGAAAACAGAAAAAAACAACAGTTAATTAATTGTGCTGCTCTTATAACTACCATTCTTGTAAGCAACCATGGTGAAATGGATACAGATATGTTCCTTGAAATGATTGACAAGAACTGATCTCGCTATCGCCATAAAAAGAACCCTACATAATGGTGCTTTTCCTCTCCTGAAATTGCTATGGTTTCCGCCCTCATATACATGTTATTAAAGACATTATAAATTCCTTTTATCCTACCTGTTTCATACTCCAGGAAATAAACCTTAAATCTCGAGCTGCTAGGAAAAATCGAGGATTCACAATTTATCTAATGGACATCCTTAATACTGCTGTGTGTGGTGGGGTTTCTATTCTTGCCACAAATAACTCCGAATACCCTTGCATACCTCATTACAAGCTGTTGTAGTTAGAATACACATTATTTTTCTAATATTGCATTTACTTATCGCTTTATAATGTCTTCTCTCAAAATGGCTTAAATAAATTGATAGATCAGCTTTTTGTTCCTTTTATTCTCATCGGTGACTTTAATTATCATAGCCGAGCTGGCAGCCGAATGGTTAGCGCTCTTGCCTTCGGTTCAACAGTTCGTGGGTTGGAATCCCACCTTGGGCATGGATGTTTGTAGTGGTTCGGAATCCACTTTAAGCCATAAGTCCCGGTCTCATTAGCCCTCGTGTGCAAAAAGTGACCGTTGAGCGACAAACCAAACCAAACCAAATTTAATGATCATAATACTCTGTGAGGAAGTGTAAACACTAATACTCATGATCGGCAGATTGACAGTCTACTTCTTATCACTGCCTCTGTCTGCTGAATCTTGATGAAGTTACTTATTTTCTTGGGAACTACCAAAACTTTTCATTCCTTGAATTAGTTCATCTGCTCAACCTTTTTGTTGCATCATTTTAAACTTTGCAGTTGAAAATGATCTGAATGATAGTGACCATTTTACAGCAATTCTTTCTCTTAGTGCATTTAATAATGGGTTGTAACCTGCCATTTTTTAATATCACAAGCTGGGAGTGGCATTTATTTGCTGAACTGCATGTCATTGCAGAGATGAATGGTCATCAGCACTTATATCCATGAAATTGTATTTAACGTCAAGGCTATTATTAATGCTATTATAACGACTTAACGCCAAAGCTATTATGGAGACTACCAAAAAGGCTATCGTAAAATATTCCTCTCATGTCGTAAGTTGCGGTAACCTTGCTGGAACGAAGCATGTGCAAAGGTATATCGTGAACAAAAGAAGTTTTGAGGTATTTTTCGAAAGTACCAAACGACTGATAATCTAATTCCCTTTAAACGAGCAAAGACTGTAGCCCACAGAATTCGTTGTCGTTGTCAAAAGAATTCGTGGATGCACTACATTTTTACCACATACTCTTAATCATTTGTCTAGGGAAAGGTAAAAGCTGCTAATTGTTTGTAATAGGAATTCTCTTTCTCGATCTTGGTTACCAGCACCACTGTCTATTCATCTCCTGAAGATATTAATAAAATTGGTAAAGCTTTTTCCAGTTTATCTGACTAAAATTCTTACATTCCTTTTTTTTCCAAAAAAATAAAATTTGAGATGTCACTGACAATTTTCATAATTGTGAACAGTTATCCTATAGCTGCGACTTCTGTACATATGAATCCAAGATAGGGCCTTTTGTAACTCATAATTCTAGATCCGGACCGGATGGGATTTCCTATCAAAGGCTTCACCATTTGAGACCTGCTGCTCTTTCCAATATCCTGGTTCTCCTTAATAGAATCTGGTGAGAAAATATTTTCCCTTTCATGTTGCTGGAAGCTATTGTCTCCCATATTACAGCCAGGAAAAGATCCCAAAGATTCACTTAGTCATCTGCCTATTGCATTAACGAGTTGCCTTTGTAAGACAATGGAGCGTATGGTTAATGATCACCTGATCTATTTAGAAAGTAACAGGTGTATCCTCAGCTGCAGAGTGGTAGATCTACCTTGGACAGCATTATTAACTTGGAGAAAGATATTCGAATCGTTTTTGTTCGTAGAGCCATCTTGTGTAAATTTTCCTGAACATTGAAAAGTTTTACGATTGAATCTTTGGGATTTTTCGAGAGTTACATGGTTTTGATCTCAATAGGAATCTACTACTTTGTATTCAAAATTCTTACAGTAAGGTTTTAAAGTGCGCATTTGGCCTACTTTGTCTAGACCATTTATTAAAGCAGAAGGAGTTCGAAAAGGTGATGTCCGCAGTGTGATACTTTTTATCGTTTATATTTCCCAGATTTTTTGTCTTACCTTCTTATGTTAAAATTACGCTTTAAGTTCTCGACTTACATTTCCTGTCAAAATTTAGATATTCATTTAATTCAACGGAAAATGCAAACGGCTGTAAATCAATTTGTTGATTGGTGTGACAAAAAGGCCTATTCCAGTTCACTCACTAAGAGTTGTTGCATCCACTTTTGCAGGAAGCAAGGTCTCTATTGTGATCACAATATCCGTCTCTGTAATGTTTCCAGTTCTGTTAAGGAGATACGATGCCTGGAGAAATTTTTGATATGAAACTTACTTTCTTGCCGCATTCATTAATTTTGCTCAAGAAATGTGAAATTCTCTTTATATACTAAAAGTTCTTCCCAACACTTCTTAGAGTGCTGATCGAATCTTGTTATTCAGAACATATTAAACAGTTATATTGTCCCGTATTGTGATTATGGCAACGGTTCTGCTTTAAATTCTTCATTAAAATGGTTAGATCTGGTTCACCACGCGGCTCTTCGTATCTGCAGTAGAGCATTTCCCACTTCATCCGTCAGCAGCCTCTATATTGACTGCAACATACCTCCTTTAAATTTATGGTGCATTTAGTTTTTCCTATTAAGGAGTTTTTCTTCTCCGAATCTCCCACTAAAATCTGCCAGCACTAATCCTTCTTTAAAGAGACTTCTTAACGCTTACCTTTCTTCACGATTCCTTTTTGTTGGGACCAACCTTCATATAACCCCAGTTGAGATTGCTGACTACTATTAGGATTTACTGTAAAAATGAACGTGAGCAAGTTTTGTTTATAGATGACAACATTGAAGGAAACATTAACAACATCTATTTTAATCAAACAGCACAGCACATCACAAACATTAAAACACTTCTCTTTCGACATTTATAATTTTCAAAACACAACCGTTACCGACGTTCTATCTTTTTCATCTGTTGCCACTCCCGAACAGAGAAACTTACCTCTCGTGGAGTATACTAAAGTTGTTGCGTCACGAGCATACCTTCATGGAATTTTCTGAAAATTGCCGACCCGATGGCTGAGTGGTTAGCGTTCCTGACTCCTGAGCTGTGGGTCCCGGGTTCGAATCCCTGTTCGAGCATAGATGTTACTTTCTTTTTGTGTTTCTCTGTTCTTTCTTCTGTGATAATGTGTAAATGTGGCCCACCCTATAAACGGGTTTGTGGTGGTATGGCGCGGGTAATGCTGCTCGCTTCCGTGACTTGGTTCACAGGTGCTCGCTGGGTAACGACAAATGAATAGCAGTTTCTGGCCTTGTTGTGGCGAAGGATTGGTCACCAAAATGCCCACCGTTGTAAAAAAATCTGAAAATTCCTTGTTTTGACGTCTTTGCTCTGTTTAGTAAAGAAAATATTGTTCCCACTGTTTTTAAACAAATTTATGGCGTTCATTGCAGTCATTTCCATGGTTATTACCTCTATTTTTATTGACGGTTCAAAAGCAGGAGGAAGCGTTGGCTGTTGTATTGCTTATGTGGCACTACTATATATATAGTTATAACTTTCCTTCTGCTTTCTCCATTTACACTTGTTGAAGTTGTCGCCATTCTAAAGCTCTCCACATGATAAGACACTCGCGCTGTCGTAAATTCTGTATTTGATAATTTGAACGCTGTGAAGCAGCTTAATTTTCCTGTTCATTTCTATCCTCTGATTAATAGAATCTTGGTTTTTGCTGAAAGAAATGTTTCATAGTGGTTTGGAATTCTGTTTTGTTGGATACCTAGTCATGTCGGTATTTCCGATTATGAACTAGCCGACTTCATTTCTTAAGAAGATAAAGAACCTATTAACCAAGCAGTCCCTTATGCCAACATCAAGCATTTAATCTCTGTCTAAACCCATTCTGTTTGGCAGAATTTCTGGGATCAGCAAGTGACAAATAAACTTTTCCTTATAAGACCTTTTATTCAAACTTTAACATTCCATACGAAGGGCGCTTCGTGGCTGAGTGGTCAAAGCATCACTCCGCTAATCGCTTGAGAGCGTAGGAGTATGGGTTCGATTCCCACCGTGGCCTTGGGTGTTTTCTTCATTATCTTCTGTGGTTGTATGTCTGTCATTGTGCTATTTGTCCTGTAATCGACGAAGACTTACAAGCGGATCTCAAGAATCAAGCATACAAGTCTGAATATATGTAATGTAATAAATAAATAATAATAAACATTCCATACAGGCGTGAAGACATATTATCTCGACTGCGCATCAGCCACACTCGTTTGACGCATAACTATATTTTATTTAATGAACCAGTCTGTGTATCTGAGTTGTAAAAATATTTCAATCATATATCAATCATCTTAATTGAGTGTCCTAGTTTTAATCACTATCGCATTAAATTTTTAATAACGATGTCTTAAATTTACAAGACTTGGGGAAATACAGCATCCAAATCTTTTTCCTTTACTACGGACTATCACAGTTTCGCACTTTAATGCCTTTTCATATCATAACCTGCTTTTGTCTCATTTTTGTTCTTAAATACGACACAAATTTGCTTAGCTTTTTACTGCCATTAACTTGCGCTTTACGATTATTTATAACTGACATTTTACAATATTTTATTTTTGATTAGCTGGATTCTTATCTTTAATTTGGCAATGTCATTTTCTGGATTTTATGCTACGAGAAGACCTTTACTCACTCAGAATAAATATAAACTAATTATATGATCAATAATTTTGTAGTTATATGGATTAAATTTTGAATGTAAAGTTATCATTTTTGTTACTAAATATTTATTACATTTATTTAATTCAATATACATAATAAATTTAATATGAATATGTATAATGAATTGCATACAATTTATATATACAATGATGATTTTTGATTTTATTTTATTATTTATTTATTTATTTTTGCTGAGTTATAGCAATTACACACTTCAATTATTTTAGACATTCTATAAAATATTTGTTTCAGAATTCTGGTAAGAAATATATTCTTACGTAAAATTTTTTTTGAAATTTAGAATTTATAGAATTTTTTATACATATATATATCAAACTACATTTGAAATCCTTGCTTTATAAATTTATCTAATTTTTATATTTTATATATAAAATTTCTAATTTAATAGTTTTTAACTTTATATTAAAACACTTTTAATACAAAAGCAATTTAAGCTTAATTATTTACAGCATTTATTTAAAAAATTGTGTATATTTTCCTTGAGAAATGCTTAAAGTTGAGAAACAATTTCATACACATTACATGCATGTTGTATTTTGCTGCTTTCTTTTAATATTATCCTGTATTTATGAAATATAAATTTCTAATTCATAGATATTTAACTTTTTAAATTTTGTATTCTGAGCTACAAATAATCAATATGTTTTAAGTAATAAATAACAGGAAAGTGTAATTAAAAAATAGTTTTTCACCATTCAAATTTACCTTTAGCATTTTTTCTTAGATAAAATGCATTATTTCTTTATATATCATTTATCAGAAAAATCAATTTACTTATATAACAATATTATGTAGATTGCAAATAAATTCAATAAAGTTAAATATCCCAGAAATCTATTTAACATTAATATATATGAAAAGCAATTTACAACAGAATGCGCTATCAATGGAAACCTATTTTAATTTGCGAGAAAATTAAAATTGATTGCATATATGGAAATAAATATATAGTTAAGCATAAATCACAATTGAGCCTTTCCAACTTAAAGTTTACTATGCATGATGACATACATTGAAACGACCTACACACTTGTTAGATGACATGGCCTAATGTCTCTTTTGATGCAATGTAAAAATAAGGTTATTAATTAAAAATATCACCCTATAAATTTAAATAAAAATGTATGATTTTAATTCATAACAGTTCGCAAGTTCTTCTCAAACCAAGTAGTCAAAAATTTGAATTGAATGTTTCTAAAATATATATGTAATAAAAAATATTATTTGGTGGATGATTATTTTTGAATTAAATATTAAGAATGAGACTGAATTATACAATATTAGGTCATATGACTTTTTAAGTATAAGATTTTTACCCATATCTATTGTTAAAACTAAACTAATCTATGAAGAAGGAAGCGAGTAACTACACTTACAACATACATATATTAGACTAAACACTAATTTTAATATTTATGTTTTTGGTCTGTTTTGTTATTTTTAGTGTAATTTAGAGTATCAGAGCTTTTCAAGTGTATTCTATATTAAATCATCGAAAAGATATTTTGGTATGAACATTTCATATCCAAATATATTGGACTAACAAGATTTACTGTTGGGCATAATTTTATTTATGTACTTTTATAGGGTGAAGAACAGTCTGAAGATGAGATTCCTCCTGGTGAAAGAGAAGACGGTAGTGGGGAAGAAAAATCAGTTTCCTATCATCAATACATGAATTCTTGGAATCACGAGTTAAATTTTAATAAAGTATGTTTGAATAGAAACAAGGCACATCTTAAGAGTACATGCTACATTATTAAAAAAATTCAATTTTGTATTCAGCTTATTAGGAACTAAATTGCTGACTATAATAGTATACGTTGAGTATATAATTAGATTTGATAGAAGAAAATTCATAGTCAATAACACTAACTTCAGCTACTTATTATGTGGTTCTGGGAATTCGTAGTATCTAAAGTACGAGTTCATTTATTGTGCGGTCCTATAATTCCAAATAAGAACTGTTCTAGTTTAATTACATAACAAAATATCAAATTGGTAAGACATTTCGTCCAGGTAACTGACCTCAGAAGTGAACGAAGCCGATATTTGGTGGTTTAGCACAGGTGTGATCCATTACGATTTCATGAAACCTCATTCATCAATTACAGCAGAAATATACTGCAGGCAAATGGATTAAGTGATATAAAAATTGCAAGAAAAACAACCTAGGTTAGTCTACAAATCAGTCTTATTCCATGATACCGCTAGACAATACATTGCACTAATGATGGGCGCAAGTGACTTTTTTTTATCTTTTATACTCATTAGATGACAACTTTTATTGAAATGTGAACAATTTTTCAATAGGAAAATTAATTCTAACAATAAGAGTGTAGAACTGGTGTTCCACAAGTTCATACTATTCTCCAAAGTCTTATATCATTTATCCGTGTGTCGCGCTTTTAACCGAACGGTTGACACTCTGGCCTTCGATTCAACAGTTCATGGGTTCGAATTCCACCTTAAGCATGTTCTTTGTAGTGATTCGAAATTAACTTTAAACTAATTTGTGTTTTAACTAGCCATTGTATGTAAAACTAACTATTGTGGAATGACAAACCAAAACACAAATAACTTATCGTAAACATTTCGTCTTTTAAATACTAAAAATGCACATACAAAATGGGTGCATATTTTTAAGTAAAGTAATTTCTTATAGTATTAATTTATTAATCAATTTTTTACCTATTTTTCTGCAAATTTCAACCATGATGATCTGATTTGGTAAATTTCTTAAACTCTTAAACTTGCAATTATACAATCTTCAATGAAAATAAATGTAAAATATTATTTGTTATTTTATTTTTATGATCTTCTCTAACAAGTCTATATTTGGAATGAATATTTACATTTTGTATAGGATGAAAGGAAAGAACCGCTGGGTGGACCTGTTATATCACCACAACATACCTCAGATGAAGCAGATGCCAGTGACTGTGACTCTAATTCTTCCCAACCAAAGTAAATTTTCTAATATTTGGTTTCGCATAAGCTAAAATGTATTAATATATAAATATTTCATTAAAAATTTTAATACCGTCCTGTTAATTAGACACCATTTGTATTTAAAACCATAAATATCTCACTCAAAACCACATATGTTTTTGCAAATAAATTTTTTGTCTTATCCTTAATATTTGTCTAGACTCATCCATTTTTTGACCTTGGGCCACAAAACCCAACCAACCAACGTTGAACTGGCAGCCGAATGGTTAGCGCTCTTGCCTTCGGTTCAACAGTTCGTGGGTTCGAACCCCACCTTCAGCATGGATGTTTGTAGTGGTTCGGAATCCACTTTAAAACCGTAGGTCCCAGTCTAATTAGCCCTCGTGTGTACAAAATGACCGTTGAGCGACAAACAAAACCAACCAACCAACTTAATGTTTGTATATTAAGGATATATGAATATTATTTCTCTTAGTTTATAAAAATTAATTCATGGTTTTCTACATATGAATATGAACTCATCAGCTCTTATATGAAGCCGGAAGCTGCAGGGTTAACACTGTGATCTTTATTCAAACAGTTCATGTGTTTGATACCCAACTTAATTGTGCGGATATTTATTGGATTTAAAAATATTTGTGAGATCTAACATATAATTCAAAATTGATTCTAAACTTTAGTCCTAGTCGAATAAATTTCATAAAAATATTCTCAAGTCTTCATAATAAAATCAAGTCTTCATAAAAATATTTTAAAAAAACCGATGTTCTGTTCATTTGCGATTACACCTCAAAAAATTCATATTAAAAAATTTCTTACACAGCACTTTATAGAAATAATTTTATTCTTATTTTTGAAAATAACCAAGGATATATGAAAATTAAAATATTATAATATATTCATATTAGAGTAAAACGCAAATTTCAATTTTGTTTTAAAGGTGTAAATTTTAATTTTCTAGGATTCAAGTGATTAAACTTAAAAAGGAAGAAGGACCTTTGGGGATTCGCATAGTTCCTGATGGTGATAGTTCAGACAAGTACACAAATTTAAAAGTGTTAAAAAAAATTAATTTTTAATTAAAAATTAATATTAAAATATTTAATTTCTGCTTAGTGATTTATTAGTCAAACATAAAAACCAGTTTTTTTCATATTCTGCTTTTTAAAATTGATAGGAATCATGGTGTTGTCATACAAGGAATTGAGCCTGGGGGAAGAATAGATCGAGATGGACGATTTTGCGTTGGCGATAGAATAACTGAAATAAATGGTTTCAAAATAAGTAAAGAATCCTATCGAAATGCTCAAGTGATACTAAAAGATGCTATGAAAGAACCAGAGCTCAATATCCACTGCATAAAAAAGGATACAGCTAAGAATAAACATAAATCTGCTTCTCTTCCAAAACCTAATCTTCCCGTCCAAAATAAAGAAGAAAAAAGCAATAAGATTTTGCCCGATAATGAAAAAGGTAATTCTTTTTTAATTCATTGTTAATGAGATGTAATTTATAATTCTGAATAATCTTGTACTATTGCATTGATTATTAAGTTTATAGTTTTTCTTATGAAACCTATTCAACATTTACAACAAATGTGTGACTTTATATAGTTTTATTCCACGTTAATGCTTTTTCGCCAAAGTATTTGTGTATTGCGAAAATTTTAATTTGCAACTCAAATTCAAATTTCAAAGTTTATAGAATCCTACCAGGAAACCATCTTTACAGTCGTATAGTTTTCAAATCTGTATTGAAGTGCAATGTTTCAATTCAGTTTTTCTCATTATGTAATTTTTGAGTATTTTATAGTGTCATAAATATATTATTCATTTTTCTGATAAAATAAAGATTCCTTCATATTTTAATTACTTACAAAAGTTCTAATAACACCTTTGTATTATAAATTTGATATACATTTCAGCATTGCCAAACACAATTCTCACTAAGAAGCTTCTTGCTAATGCATTGCAAAAGGGAACTCCCGTTCATTCCAGTATTCGGAAAATTGGCCGTCGCATCTTAGTTCACCTAACAAAAGGTATATAAAATATTTCTGAAGATAAATTCTTTACAAATTAATTTCTTTCTTAAAATAAATCTTCTTTTTTATTAGGTTCAGAAGGTCTTGGCTTTAGTATAACATCCAAGGATCCAAACAATGGCCCTCCATTTTTTATTAAAAATATTCTTCCTGCTGGTGCAGCTGTGGATGATGGCAGATTAAAAACAGGCGATAAATTATTAGAGGTATAAAATATTAAGCGTGCAAGAATATGGATTTTAAAAATTTTAATATTTTTATAACATGTAATGTAGTGAATTTGAATTCACTTAATTTTATGATTAATTAATTTTTTTAATGCCATGATATTTTAAGCTGGACAAAGTTGTAAGTTGAATTTTGATGAATATTACAATTGCAGATTAGAACTTTGATATCAATATTCTTTTTTCTAATAACTAAAAAAAAATGAGTTACTTCTTAGTTTGATGCATTTTATGTCACCAGCGATTTGATATCAACGAAATAAGTTATATACTGGTTGTTTCACAGAGTATAGAATAAAAAAGCATTAGATAGCTTTGCATGGAAAAATGCTTTTAATTCTAATTTTAAGAAAATACGCTTGTGAAAAAATGAAGTTAAAAGATGAACATCTCATAAGGTTTTCCATTTGATATGACAACGAGACTGCTCGAAATTTACAACGTATGCTCAAGTATGCTTGTTGAAAACAATATCGTCATATTACAGCTGTTTTCAGCGATTCCATGGTTTTGGCTCATTCCCTGTAGAATTGATCTTTCACGTAGAGCCATGGAAAGAAATCTAGCATTAATAATTTCTAAAAGAAATCAGCATTAAACAAGACCAAAATATTCCAGGGACAAATTAGAATCTCTGAAATAAAAAAGGATCTCTGAGGTCAAAACGTTCATCCCCAAAGTTTTTTGCCTTGATATGAATCAAACGTCTTTTGATGGATGTTGAGGAGCTATATTCTGCTGAAACCATGTATTTTGAATACATTGTTATCATATGAGGTATAGGGAAGGAACCTTACTATCAAGAAGTCAAGATTACATTCAAAATTCACTGTTTGGATAAAAAATGCGGACTGAAAATGCTGTCAGCATACAAACTACACCTCTCACTTTAAGGACATTTTACCGTGATAAAATCTGGCATCTCGCTGCTTCAAATTGCTTAATTTTAATCATTGACATATCTATCCAACTAAAAATGTGATTCATTAGAAAAAGATTATACCTCAACAGTTGAAATTACCATCGATCATTTCGCTCATATTGTTAGCAATCTCGTTATTTTTGTAACATCTTAGCTTTCAAATCAACAGTTCGTGTGTTCGAATCCTACCTCGAGCTTAATTGTTTGTAATAGTTCAGAATCCTCTTTAAAACTAGATCCTGGTATAATCAAGTTTTAAAAGCGTAAAAAAATGAGCGTTGATCAATAAAACCAACCAACCAACGAACTTCAAAATCAAAAGAGAGATTTCCTTAACTGAATTTTGAACTAGAAAATCTCAATTGTTTTCAGGTTATTCTCCCATTTATTACTATTCTAACATCAAATTGTTGAGCTACATAAAGAGCTCATGCTAGCGGTTTTTATTATTATTGTTTTGGTAGTGATTTGTTTCCTGACATTCTTGCTATCTTCCATTTGGCTTATATATCCAACTTTATCATCAGTTGCTTAACCTGTTCGTTCCAACTTTGCAATTAATACTCTTAATATGCTTGAGGAAGATTCTAATCTACGAGCACCAGACCACTTCCTTAACGTTTTGGCATGTTTTTGGTCCATTAGCGAAAACAAAAATGTCTTTGAGAACAAAACAGTTTAAATAAGTTTCCTTTAGGTGTTGTGCTTGCCTGTGTATACGTGTCAAACTCTACTTTTCTTGTGTAACCTTTTAACGAATTATTCAACTAAAATGTTCATCATACCCTGTGAAACATCAGTTATATTCTCAACTATGACTTCTTTATTCCAGAGCACCATGTCCATTCCTGGACCTTGCTCCATAAAACCAACCCAACCAACCAATCATTCTTTTCCAGAATTTCACATGCATTTTTATCAATTTGTACTTTTATTAAATGGAATCATAGTTTATCATTATCTTAATCATGGTATTAAATGATCATTATCTTCAATAACAGAATGCATGTCTTCAATTTAAAAGATGCTGTTAAAAATCAATAGATTGACAGTAGCCTTATTTTAGAGTTTTTATAAATTATATGTTTGGGTAAACAATTTACTATATAAAATATATCAAAAATATATACTTCATTTTTATTGTTTATTCATGATATTGCCAATAAAATATTTTTATTTTAGGTTAATAAGGTTGATGTTTCTAATTTAACACAACCTGAAGTCTTGAATATGTTAAGAAAAATTCCTTTTGGAGAGGTAGTTGAACTTGTCATTTCAAGACTTGAAACTGATCTTTCGCCAAGTCCTAGTCTTCCAAGACAACTGGTAATCGTTGTTTTGAATTATTATAACCTTTCATTCACGAAAATTTCCAATTCAACATCAAAATGCTATTGAAAAATCATTCTATTGTATATATGAATCAGAATGCAATATAGGATATCAAAAATACATCTGAACATTAATTTTATTTAATTAATGTATCTATAAAATTTAATTGTTCATTTTGATGTGCAGGTATACCCTAATTTCCAGAAGAAAAAATATATCTAGCTTTTACAACAAAAATGTAATTTTATAAAAATAACGATACTTATTATTTAATTCTATTTAAAATATTGTTTTGCACCCTGAGATGAGGTCTTGCCTATAGCTCAGCTAAAAAGGTAAATTGAATAAACATTGAAAGCGGTACTCAAGTACTCATTTTCCATACATTCCAATGCATTTCTGATCACCAGCTTATTAAGAAAAATGGAAACACATTTGTTGCAGTGGCCAAAAATATGAAAAAAATTGTAAACATCATTATATATATATAATATATAACCACACATGAGAAGTGGTTATTGTTTCGTTTAGGTACAATTTTGTCTATATCACTTTTCTCTTTTGAAATATTAGTGAATTTTCATATTACAATGTTTGGAATTCAGATTTTAAAAATCAAAAAATGTTTTCTTTAAAATTTTTCTTTAAATTGTTTTTGATCAACTCCTGTTTTCTTACTCAGCTCTCAGACTGACTAGTTTCTCCAGGGTCATTTCATATTCTCTTGAAATCTGACAGAACTTCTTGAATGGTTTTCTGAATCACTCATCACGTCTACCATACATTTGAAGAATAATTTTTAGCAATGGATATGAGCATTGCACTCCTTTTTAGTGTCAAGACTTGCAGCTTTGCAATCAATGGGCCCTTTCAAGGTTTCAACAAGAAGAACCATCTCTTGTATTATGAAAGAGTTTGTCATTCATCGAATAAGAATACTGTTTCAGATCCATGAGAAACTTGTATGTTGACAAACCATTAAATCATTGTTATTTGCTTTGAATACAAGAGATCCATTTTGAGTGATGACCATTTGTTTATTCTAAATCCAAATTTATCACTACACTTTTCTCGAACATATGAATCATTTTGTTGATGATTCAATCCCCGATTCAACAAGCTATTTCTTGTTGCCTCAGGTAATTTTCCCCTTGACAGTAAATAATGAAAAACATAGTTAAATTTCAATCATAAAGAACAGTTTAAAAATTTCTTTGTTTTAAAATGTACTGTTAGAACATAGAAAAAGAGAATCCAATGTCAAACCTATTTTTTCTCAACTCATAATGGTTATGCTTAGATTACAATTTTAAAATGAAGATACCTACACCTCAATTCTTGAAGCAAGCAGAGTTGCAAAATGTCCATTGCGACCTAATGAATTTCTAGCAGTGTTAATTGTGATTTAAATTAATTACAAAGATTGTATTCAAAATTTGGAAACGAATCAACCTATATTTTAAGCCAAAATTCTGACACTCCATTCTTTTCAGTCGTTTGCATTTCAGCCCCAGACAAAAATTCAGTAGATAAACAGAATAAATTTATTTATACAAGTAACTTAAATGTAAAAAATGTTTAATATTATAGTTATGCCTGTTTTTTCTGTTCTCTCTTAAAACATTGATTATTTTTCGTATACTTTTTTAAAATTGTTTATAATGGTAATTATCCAAACATAGCTAGTTATTTTATTAGAGAACAAAAAAATGTGCAAGGATTTTAAAATAATGCCATTTTAATAATCTTATTGAATATTTATTTAAATATGAATATAAATGTGTTTTATTTTAAAAATAAAATGTGTAATAACTTCTATTTTATATTTAAAAGAAAGGTGTATCATGATTTTAAAATATATATTTAATATTTTAATGTTAATTCAAAATATTTTATAGCCCCCTGAAAAAGCAGGTGATGAAGTTAGTATTGTATCTGGAAAAAAACGAGATATATTTACCTATGAGGTTGCACTGAATGATACAGGCTCTGCAGGCTTAGGCGTTAGCGTGAAAGGTAAAACTTCAAATACTGACAAAGGTCCTGTAGACATGGGAATATTTTTAAAGAATATTTTCCATGGTGGTGCAGCTCATAAAGTAAGTTTACTATCGTTCATATTTTTTATAGTCATTGATATATTAACAATCAACATAAGTAAATTTTCTTGATTTTCTTTTCAAAGTGAGCAAGCTTTTTCATATATATGACAAACCTGTCTAGTATATATATATATCTTAAGAATTTTTAATTTTATCTATAAATTTTCTGAATTAAAATAAGCTTAAGGTTTTTAAATAATTATAAAACTATAATGAGGCTTTGTAAAAATTGAAGAATTTTGATATTTCTTTAACTTATGTGTGGCCTCAATAAAAGTTTACTTTTATAGCTTTATATTTAAGTAAATACTAAAATGTTTTTGATCAAGAATTTAATTTTATCTGTAGGATGGCAGATTACGTAACAATGATCAACTGTTGAATGTAAATGGAATTTCTCTTCTTGGGATGACAAATGGCCAAGCTATGGAAACACTGCGACGAGCAATGATACAAGGAGAAGGACCCAATGCTGTTTCAAATGCAATAATATTAACTGTGGCACGCCGTGTGTCTTCTCCAACTTTAGGTTATCCTTCTGATCAAGGAGATAGCTCTGGGCATGATCGTAGTGACTCTCTGTTAAGCGAAAGTGGTGATTCTTTTTATGTTTCAAATGAAAATCTGTCACCATCACAAAAATGTAATGGTGTTACTCCAGATACATCTACCAGTGATAATTCTGGTAATACAGTCATATTCATGATCCCTGCACATAATGACAGTACTGCACAGGACATGACAGATAACAATGCATCTGTACTTACTGATCCTACTCCTGGAAAAGAGCTTATGAATAATTTTAATGATGTGACACAACCAAATGTGAATCTCAATGAAGATGACAAAACTATAAAAAATATGAATAACTATTATTCATCTGATTTATTAAACCTTAATGAAAATAATGCACTTCAGTTGAATGAACAAGGATATGAACAGACAGACATTTTTCATGAAGATGGACTTGAACAATCCCATAAGAAATCGTTTTCTAATCCAGTTGATATGGACTCATATGAACATGCCATTAAGGTTCATAACAAAGTAACTGAATTAAATCACTGTGATAGTCCACCACCTGTTCATAGAGGTGTGGCTAAAAGAAAAAGGTTAGTTAATAATTTATGTATCTATCTAATACCTGTGTGTGTTCTAGCACTATATGTTTGCTAAAGGCGATATTTTACGAAGTGTACAATAACCATTTTCAAGAAGAAAAATTTCTTATATCAAATTTAGTTAATCTCATATTTTAAAAATTTGGCTTCAAAATAAAAAAGATAACATATATTCAAAGACTAATTGTAACAATAAGGTAAAGCACTAATAATATAGGTTGCTAAGAAATAAAAAAAATTACTTTCATTCAAAATGGTAGCATGTATTATAAAGAAATACATTTGAATGTTAAGCTATTTTATATTTTAAACTATTATTAGGTTCTTTAGAAAGTAATTTGATTCTTTTTTATGAGAATCGAGCATAAAATATCTCTGCTAGCAAAAACTGATCCAGGTGGTTTTTAACCTCATTTAAAGTGAAGGTTTTACCATCTAAAAAATTTTGTAGGGACCAGAACAAATAATTATCAGAAAGAACCAGATCTAAAGAATATGGTAGATGAAAGGATATCCCATCTAAGCTCTACAAGCTTCTGTTGAGCTTACGAACTTGTATGAAATTTTGTATTAGCTTGAAAAAACTCATATTTGAGCTTTGAGATTAAACATAGGTTCATTTAATAAATGTAATGTCTTAGAAATATCATGAATTGTTGTTCGCTTATTTCCTACAATTGTCTTTATGTCTTCATCTGCTTCAGCTGACCTCCCAGAAGGTGATAAATCTTGAACAGTGAAATTGCCGGATTCAAATTTTGCAGTTTTAGACACTAGTGTTCTGTCAATACATCTTTTCTATACACATTGGATAATTTTTTCACGCTTAAATAGTATTTTTAACTTTTCTGTAGTAAAAAATTTTAAAAAAATGCAAAAAGTGCTGTTTTTTGTGTTTCATATTGGATTTGGCACCAAGGAAAAACTGCTTCAAAATTTTCAAACTTTCAACAGCACAATCAAGCTTTGTTATAACAGCTGTTAAAATATATAATGATTATATGACTTAAATGAAGTTACTATGGAAAAATACTGTTGGGAAAAACGAAACTACTTTCCAAATAACCTAATATTACGTTTTCATTAATAGAATCTTCCATGTGTTTTTCTACAAATGTGTATTTATTCATAATCACATAGATAGAATTTTAATTAAATTTTTTGTGTTTTCTAATAGTAGCCAAATTTTTCTATACGAAATATTTCAAGGGATTAAACTATCAAAATTTTAAGCACCATTTAGTAGAAAATTTTTTTAGAAGTTTCAAGAGTAACTTTCATAAAAATCAATCTTGGAACTATTTTATATATATATATATATATATATATATATATATATATATATATATATATATATATATATATATATATATATATATATTAACAAAATTCAGTTCAATATTCTTGTAAAAAAGAAATGTTTAATTTCTTATTTAATTC
Organism: Latrodectus hesperus; assembly: GCA_037975125.1. NCBI lineage: Eukaryota > Metazoa > Arthropoda > Arachnida > Araneae > Theridiidae > Latrodectus > Latrodectus hesperus. The sequence goes on from JAJQOW010000014.1 coordinate 244,250, forward strand.
ATTACATTATAAATGTCACTATAAGTGGTTTAATAAATTTTTTAAATAAAGCTTTTCAAAAGTATTTCACTATACTTGTAAAATTTAGCAATATAGAATACTATATATATACCTATTTTTTTAGATTTCCAATGGAAAGAAATGATTATTTCAAACGCAGTGGTATGGGAAGACAAAGTATGCCTGAAAAAGTTTTATATACTTATCAAAGACATCAGTATTCACGAAATAGAAGCCCTATTCAAAATGATGCTAATTGCTATCCCGTTTCTCACAATGAAGGTATCTCTCAATCAAATGTCTATTGTCAAAGTACTCCCATAAGAGAAATGCCTGTGGATGTAGGACCTTATGAAAGTAAGGAATTTTCAATGGAAAATTATTATTTTTAATATTATAAATATAAGAAATTTACTATTTTAAAATACACAAAAATTTTATATTCTTGTAAAATAATTTTATTTATTTTAATTTCAGTTTCTGCTAATTTACAAGAAAAAGATAAACATGAGAGTGAAGGTAATATTTTTAAAGAAATTTTTAAATAGACCAATACAAATGCAATTACATAGAAAGATTTACCTAGATAGATAAGCTAAATTTTAGCAAATATATATTTATTATAAGAAAATAAACATTTAATTAGAAGAATATTTTATTCTAATTAAATGTTTATTTTGATTAGAAGAATAAAAATAAATTATATGAATCGTTAATTAGTGCTCATTCTGTTACAAGTACACCAAACATAATAATCACAATATTTAGAGTTCCCTTATATGAATTCTAGAAAATTGATATAGAAATAGCTTTTATTCTTTTTGAGCACAAATCATTGGGAGATCGTTTCTTGGCCCTCGTGTATGATTGGGTTTTAGTAAACGTTTATCAAATCTAATATTTTTTATTCTAATGTTATAAATTTATAACATTACAAAAAATTTCATAAGCAATAATAGTAAGAAATTTTTATTCGATATGACTCGTCAAACATAAATGTAATATTAATAATTTCAAATTTCGTAAAGACTCAACATCACCAAATACTCAAATTCAGTGCTTTAAATTTCGCTATTTAATATTTAACATTAAATACATGTGGTTATTTTGGTACTTTTCCGTTTCGCCGGCGCAAATCTCACCAAGCGAAAATTAAGTCGCCAATTGGTGACAACACAGTATACACATAAAAATTTTTAAATAATGTTGCTTTACATAAAAATTTTGAAATTTATTTATTTAATTGTTGTTCTTGTGTTCACGCTATGCGTTGAATGATGGGTGCCAGAGCCTCAATTTATTTACTTATTAGATTAGATTACAATTTATCGGGTATGCCTATTGCAAAATCTTATTTTTTTTAAATATTTTATATGTGAATTTGTTACGATTATTATTTTTTAAGATATATTTTAAAAAATAATAAATTTTAAAAGTCCGATTTTTTCTAGATAAATTTTATGAAATTATTAAATTTGTATATATAGCAACATAGTATAAAATTATGAAATGGAAAAAAAAAAAAGAGTCGAAATAAAGTTGTTGACAGTAAAAGGCCATCACATGTTTTCGAAAAGTAGCAGTGAAAGGTTAGATATTCCCTGTAGCGCCGGTTGTATCATTTTTGGCGACTTTATCACCTGTGCCGGCGAAACGGAAAAGTACCATTATTTCTAATATGTGATTTATAGAACATTTTTAAAGTAAGGTATTCTTTATAAAATTTTGTCCACATGCCAAGTACTCAAACAATTCCTTTACTAAAATGCACTTGCATTATACCAATTTTTTAGAATGTTAAAATTTTAAAAAATATTCAGTTTCCCATGATCAATGGAACAAATTGAAAATCAGAACAATTTTAGACTTACTACATTCTCATATTTCATGACCTATATTTTTTGACATGTATTAAAAGCAGATTTGTAATTAAAAACCATATAGCTCTGTAATGAAAGATATATTGTGTTTTATATCATGTGAATTTTCAATAATGTTTCAAATTTGTCATGTTGATCTGGCAGCAGAATAGTTATAACTCTGGCTTTCAGTCAACAGTTTAATTACCACTTAGGGATCAGTAATATGTGATTAATTTTTATGCATTTTAACAGTCTATTGAATTTTCAACTGTTTTACTGAATTTGCAATAGAATTGTTTAGCTCTGGCTTTTAGTTTAACAATTTTTAGGTTTAATTTCCTCTAAGGCTTAAATGTTTGTAAAAGTTAGGGTTTCACTTTAAACTGTCAGTCCAAATTTAGTTTAGCTGTCTTGTGCAAAAAATTACCAATGAGTGACCAACTCTAAATAAAAACAAGACTATTGCATGTTTTGGAAAACTATTTGAAACTTTACATGAGTAAAAGCCTATAACAGACATTGAAGGGAATTAATAGGATAATGAGCTCACATGATAGTGGCATATTTAATTTATTTCCGCTGTTTTGCATTCGTGTCACTTTAACATCTTTAGGAAATCAAAAGTAATCTACATATATAAATGAAACTAAAGCAGAAACACAAATTATCAGCAGCTTGTTGCTACTTCATAGAAGAGAATTTATTAAAAGCAAAACATTTGTATTTTAAACAGCATTAATAAGTACCAATAATTTCCTTTTAAAAACTCATAAGTAGAAATGGAAGCTACAGTCCAAAAATTCTAATTTGGTATTCAAACGAACATTAGACTTAGCATTTGGTTATAATTTACTGTCAGATATGTTTGCATATTTTGACATTAAATATGCTTAATTTATATATTTATATTGTGTGCATAAAATGAAATTTTTATATATATTTGCAATTATTCCTAACTTCAGAAGTTTAATGAAGAAAAGATTTACAAAACAGTGATTTTAAGCATTCAGATTCTGAACAAACTTTTATTTGATACATCTTTTAATTATGATAATTATTAAAGAAAATACAATAAACTTTTTTATTGAATATTTATCAATGTCTTAAACAAGTTTAATGTTTAGTAATATTTTTTATAACATAATTTTTTTACTCAGTACTTAAAAATGATTCCTAAAGTGCTCACAACTCACCTTGCTTTCAAGTAGAAAATGAATTTATTTAATGATTAATATTTAGTGCTTGATATTCAGTCAAATAACTATGCCTTACATTTTTAATCATATAGGGAGTGAAATTATCAAAATTTATGACTTTGAAAAACTTAGTTTTAATCAAATAATTTTTTAACAATGCACATTGTGGTTTTTGTGCCTGTATTTGATTTTTTTATACTTAACACACACATACTATTACTTTGAATATTTTTACATTTTCATTATTTCTTAACTTAAAATAAAATTAGAATATTTTCCAAGAAAAAGTTCGATTTTAATCAGTACTTTTGAGATTTGATTAAGAATGAAAATTAAGATTCTAATGATGACAATTATGAATCTAATATATATTATTAAAATGCATATATTTCATTAAGAAACTTTTGTATACTTTTATATTTTCACTTGCTAATAAAATAAAATAAAATTTTATGTAGTTGCCCATAATGATTTGCCATTGGGAAAAGCTCAAAGACCAACTGCCTTCTTTTATCCAACTTGTTGTTGTAGGTAGCATTTCAAAATTACATATTGCACTTTTTAACATTGCACATTAGCACAAATATTAAAATCAATTTTCTGATTTTCACTTGTCAATTTGGACTTTATTTTCAATAAGTGAGTAGTTCTATTGAAAATTATAGCGTATTAATTCATTTTTAGTAGAAGAAAATAAACTAATTATCAAAAAAATAAAATATTGTTAAATCTTTAAAAAACAGGATTTTTTCAGCTTAAAAATTAAAAATGCCTTGTATATTTTTCACTTGCAATACTGTAAATGATTTTTAACAACATGTTAAGCATACTTTTTAAGTAATTTTTTGTGTCATAAAATTAGTTTCCCTCAGTGTTAGCAAATATTTAGTCAAATAAATAATAAAGTATTATGAAATAAATTAATATAATTACATACATTGTTGTTAATTACAATGAGTTTAAAAGATTTATTATTATTATTATAATCATATATTCTTTTTGATTTTAGTCATAATGTAAAATAGAATATTATAAACGATATTTTTAAAAAATATATTAATGCAGAAATAATGATGCAAAAGATTTTATATTCACTATTATAAATAATTATATATATCTACTTTAAGATGTGCATTTCCAAATTAAAAGAAAATGCCAATCTTAAAAATATAGCATATTTTTTTCTCCTTGAAAAAATGTTGATGTAATAGCAGAGAACCAATAAAATAAAAGAATTAACTTGTTTATTAAGAAAATATATTAAATGTATAACATTTTATTTTTGAATATATCTGTATAGCTTTTAAAGGGGAAAATTACTAATATCTTTAGAAAACTTATTTTGTCTTTCTAGTAAATTTGATCAATTTCTGTTTTCATTTGATTTCATTTTCATATTATGTTAAAAAGAAATTATTTTACTTTTTACTTACTAATCTAAATGAATGTAAAGAAAAACACAAGAGCTTAAAAATGTTCCTAAAGATAAAAGCTTTTTCTTCAACAATTAATTTCAATGCTACTGATAAAAAAAAATCTAAAAATACTATACTTGGATTTTTAATTCTTACATTGAATGCTTCTTTTTTATCCAGATAATTTTCTGATCTCTTTCATATTTATTATAACTGTTTGCTAACTAAAATAGTAACATAAAATATTTTTTTAAGAAAAACAAAGTAAAAAAACTCATTTTGTATTATCAGCATTGAGATTGAAATTAGTAGTAACAAAATTAACACTAATCTTCTACTCAAAAATTAGAAAGTTTGATTTCCATTTTAAGGGTGGAACTTTGAAGTAATTCTGAATTCACTTTATATAGTAGATTGTTTTTGCACATAAGATCTGATCAGTCCTTGTGTGCAGAAATTGACCATATAACAAATAAGCGTAATCAAATTGATAAATACATAAATTTTGAAAATTGTGTTAAAAAACAAAACTACTATCCTTATATGTATACAAAAATTCTTACCCTTGAAATAATTATAAAAATACTCCTGAACAGTGTGTGGTTAATTTTGCACTTTTATTGCTTTACCTCATGAAATATTAAAAGAAATCGTTTTATTTTTATAGTGAAAATAGATTTTTTTATCATAAATTTTTACTTGCTTCATAAATTTCTAAAATTTGAAAACAGTCTAAATCTCAAAAATGTTGAAAAGATTTGAATATTGAACAGCTAGATATTATGAGTTAATTCAAATTTTTAAAATAAGTGCGTGCATATCCATATGTATTTTTATTAAATATTTTCATAAATGAATTAATGTAGAAAGACAAACTATACAACTTCAATATAAATATTTTATAAGGATTTTTTAAAATAAATGCATTTACATTCTTATCATTTATAGCTTATCGAGTATTTTTAAATGACTACTTTTTAGAATCAGGTGTAATAAATATCTTCAATATATAAATTTATTGATTTTAGGGTCATGCAATTCACCAGATTGTCCTTACCATGCTGTGCCAACTACAGGTCGTGAAAGTGGAAGTAGTAATGATACAGTTACTGATCAAATTGGACCTTCTCTGGGTTTATTTAAGTCTAGCAGTTTAGAGAGTCTTCAAACTATGTTACATGAGAAACAAAAGCAGAGCATGAATGTTTTAGGAGCTAACAATTCAAGTAGGGGTTGCAATGAAAGCTTTCGAGCAGCTGTAGACAAATCTTTTGAGGCAGCTGATCAAGTTAAAGGTAATTTACAAATACAAAAAATGTTTTTAAGCATTTATGTTTTTGCACTTGTGATTAACTTTTTATAATTGTTATAATAATTTATTTAAAAAGTGGATGTTCTTAATTAACAATGAAAGAAATATAAGTTGTTTCCTAAGAAAAATCAAATTTATATTAATTTTTTATAGTAATAAATACCTTATTTTTATGTAATTTCTTTCAAATATATATATTGTCTATGGAAATTACACTAGAACCTTAGAAAATGTTATACTGAAAATTTTTGACTTTTTCTACAATTTTTAAGTAAATTTTGTATGAAATACAATTTTAAAAATTCTTTTTTTTTTTCCTTTCAGTGCTCTATTCAAAAAGAAATTTTTAATACCTAATGTATATCTAATAAAAATATTTGTTTCTCAAATTTCAGATTCAGTGGTTGATAAAAAGACGTTACAAGCAACAAATGGAAAGCATCACACCCGTGCTAAAACAGTTGAAATTGTGGAAAAAAAAGAGAATAAATCACATAAAAAGAAAAGTATTTTTAGAGGACTAGGTTCTGTTTTTAGGTACAGTATCATTTTCAATTAGCAAACTTACTGAAAATCACATGTAAATCTATCAATAATATTCTTTGTATTAATTTGAATAGTTTATGAAAGAATTATGAAAACTTAGTATAGTGTATTAGTGAATGAGAAGAAAGTATTAATGAAAATTTAACACTATAAATATTTTAGCTGAAGTATTTATTGATATTGTTAAATACATATTGATTATTGAAATATAAAGAATGAAATAAAAATTCATTTTTATCTACATTAATATCTTTTATCTTGTAAAAATAACTAAATGAAATCATTTCATGTAAAGATTAAATTAATTAGAATGTCAAAGCATTGTTTAAGTTATTATTATAATATATATTAAATAAAATCTTTTTAAATTTAATGAATATGAATTATGACAAATAATTACTTATAAAACGAAAATATTTATCGAAACAATAAACAAATATTTCATAAGTATAAAAATTTCAATTAAAATAAAAATATTGGAAAATAAGTTACTAAAATAAAAGAATCATTGTAAGAATAAAAATTAAATTTTTAATTTAATTTTTAAGGAATTAAAATATTCAATCATATTTTGGCTAGTTATGAATTAGTTTTCTTGAATTTCCTTTAAAAAACTAATTATTTGTACTCTTAAAATTTATTTATTTTATGAACCTAATAATTTTGCAAATAAATTTCTCTTGATTTAATAATTGGATCTAGCTAAAATCTGCTTTTTCATATATTTTAAATGCAATGAATTATTTAATTTTAGATTTGGAAAATCGTCTAAAAAAGGCAATAAAGACAATTCAACATTTTGCAAAGAACCTGTGCAGTCATCAGAATTTACAAATGTTGTTCCAAATAGAATTCAGTCAGAACAAGAGAGGTATGAAATAAAATAAGAAGCATTGGAAAATATTTATTTCAGTCTAAGTATAATTAAGCAGAAAAGAATAAATTCAAAAGGAATTTTCACAGGTCGTTTTCTTGCAAGTTACTGTTCAATATGTAAACGATGTAATAATGAATACTTTTAAAATACATTAGTTTAATTGCTTTTTGATTAAAAAATTTTTATTTCCCAGAAACATTTATTAAATTTTACAATATTTTTGAAAGAATGAAATAGATTGAATTTAAAAATAATTTCATAATGAGGTTTTAGAGAAAATATTAATTAACAAACACACTCATATATATGTGTATTTATATTCCATCATTTTAAAAAAAATTGCTTAGCTGAATGGTTAGTGCTCTTGCCTTTAACAAAGTTTGTGGGTTCAAATCTCACCTTGAGCTAGGATGTTTACAGTGATTTGGAGTCCTTTAAGTTGTAGATATTAGTTTTAATTATTCCTGGTATGCAAAAGTAACCTTTGATCAATAAACAAGCCAACAAAACAAGTCTAAGAAATTGTTTTGCTGTACATGTCCTACATAATTTAAATATGCATTGTTTTAAAATTAAAACATTTATGTTATTTGGAAAACTTTGCATTCTTATTAAACTTAATTATTTATAATTTAAATAATTATTTCAATATTTTTATGTATCTCATGTGAGTATAAAATACAACATACATGAATTACTAACTACATATTGCAACCACATGATAAAATAATTATTAAACATTTATAAATAATATAGCCTTCATGTAGTAAACTTTGAGAATAAAAATTTATTTTAATCTGAAATTAAATTGTAATGAACTTTGTTCTCACAAAGTGCAGTTACAGTGACCAAGAATAAATCTAAAAATTTGGATTAGAAGGCCTTGTGTTAAGTACTTTGCAAATATATTAACATAAGAAAATTAGGTTAGGAAAAGAAGGTTCAAAATTATAATGCATTATCATATTGTGAACAGATGAATGACCAGTATAAAACACTTAAACCAGAATTTTATTAATTTTTTAAATAAAATAAACATTGTGATAAGAAAAGATGCCAGTTACAATTGTAAAAAATAGAATAATTGAGTGAACATCAATATCTGTTCATAAAAAGTTATTTGCCAATAGACCTCAAAATTGCAGTAAATATATAAGTTATTCAAAACACATTTATATGGATAGAATATATTCAAATTGATCAATCAAAACAATTGTATGCAGAAGCATACACTCACACTATATTTTTCCCAGTCCAATTTTAAACATCCTTTAAAAGCAACGAAGATTTTTGCAAAATTTTCATAGACAAAGCAAATATTATGATTGTGATGAACATGATAATGCTGTTTTGAAAAAAAAATGCTGTTTTTATTAATTGAATTGATACTTAATATATAGTATGAGAAAATGACATCCTTAATTAGAAATTATGATTCTTGTTTAAATTTATATGTCATGATTGTTTATGGCAGTAACATTCTTAGGATTTAGTTTTTTCTTAGGTTGAGAATAAGTGCTTTAATATTGAAATACTCTAGTTCTTAATATTATGTGTTTGAACATTCAAAAATCGTACTTTGATATTTATATATAGTTACAGGGAAAAAATTTGATTCTCCTTGCTGCATACTTGTCTCATTCAAATAACATATAGTAATAAAATTGACTGATATAGTAATAAAGAATATGCTGATATTACTTTTCTTAGTGCCAAAAAAGACAATACCTTCCATATATATATTTATTATAGTATATTTCATTAAGACAAAAATAGTACCAATGTGAACTAATTTTCAATTTTTTCTGTATTGGACAAAACAGGCTACATCAAAATCCAGAGGAACATCAGCAACTTATGCACATGCAAGATTCTAACCATTCCACAGACAGAATATCGAGAAATTCCTTCACATTTCCACGTAACAGAAACATGTCACCATTTCAAAGTTACAATCATCTCACCTTTTCTCCACAAACTCGTATTGATAGAATGCATGCTTTGAGAATTGAACATCAAAAAAAGCACAAGCAGCGTAATGGGTACTATCCTCAAGAAGATAGAGAAGAAATTTATGAAAGACAATTAAAAGAAGCAGTTGATACACCGATGGTAAGTATTTTAATAAATTAATGGACATTACTTACAAATACTGCATAATTAATTCAAGACTAAGTTTTGTCTTCAACATAAATATTTCATTAATTTCATGCTGTAAAATTTTAATACATATGCAGTTCTAATTGCCAGAAAAACTCCCACAGGTGAGCATAGGAGGAATGTAGGGATTAACAATGTGATGTAATATTACAGCTTATATTAAACAGATATGGTAAAACTATTAGATCAGTTATTGCTGCTACACTGTCTGGTTATGAGGATTTAAGAGATTTTGAACTTGGCACATGAGAGATACAACATGGCATCACTAACAGAAAGTGGAAATCATATAGTAAAATATCAAGGATTGACACTAATTTAAGAAAATTGTTCAAGCTGGTCAAGGATTCTTTAATTAGGTTAGATGTACAACAGTTTTTCAAATTATAGCATATTTCAATACCAGTACAGAATGTTAGAATATGAACTGTTCAATTGAATATTTTTCAAAGGCTTATGTATATAATGTAAACTAATCAGCACAATACTTTGTTCGTGCCCTTAACACAACCATTGGACTGTTGAGTACTAAACTATTGCTTGGTCTTACAAAGCATATTTCCAATTGTAACAGGGGATTGTATGCCTGAATATATGGAGGAAATCTCTTGAAACTGGATATTACTGGTCAACAAATTGTTCAAGCTGGTGATGTTCACATAAGCCTACCATTATATGCTTATCACCTAAGCCTACCATTATAGATAATGGTAGGCTTAGGTGATAAGCAAGTATTCTGAACCCATTAACCTAAAGATAGTCTGGGGCTTGACTGGGAGTGCCATTTATGATGATATATAATCCTTGGTATGTATGCACAAATAGGGCAGTGAACAAGTATATTAGCATCTTGCCTGATAATCAAAACTCATATCATATATCTATTGTGCACTCCAATTGAGTTAATTAATTTCAGACAATATGACATCCCATATGTGGAGAGCTGGTTTTGAATTACCCACTCTTATTTTATACTTTAATCTTAATTTCTTAAATTCTCAAATATGTAAATAAGATATATCTGCAATGTATTGTAATGTGCTATGCAGGGAAATAATCTTTATCACTTTATACTAATGACTATAGCTTCCTCAGCAAGAACCATGTTGTGAATTGCCTCCCAGGTGCTTTCAGACATTAGTTGAACTTATACTACTTTGCACTGTCAAATTTCTTTGTGCTCATAAAGATTAAAATACTGCATATTTGGTAGGCACTACAAATTTTCTGGAACTAAATTATATATATATATATATATATATATATATATATATATATATATATACTACATGACAGTGAACGTGGAATATATAAACATACAAGTGGAAAACTGAAAAAATCCATTTAAAAAGTAGTAATAAACAAGAAACTGCGTTTATTATGATATAAGTTAAATATAAAGACAAAGATCACATACTGTATGTTCATTAATTTGATAGGCCAACTTTGGTATTTAAATTTCTATCAATGTTTCTAAGTATATATTCAAAGAGTGCAGAGAATATTCTTAGAGTAATCTATGCAAATGACATCATACCCCAACCAATTTTGATTGGTGAGAGAAAAGATGTATTAATGGATGAAGTACATCATTCACATATCTTAAGTGCTCACTGTCAACAAAGTGTTAGTGATCTGCAATTATAAATGACAGCCCACAAACTATGATCACACATTGTCATAAGATTGTCACGTGAGTTGTACTTAGTGACGATCATTGCTTAAAGAAATACATATCGTTTGATAGCAGAACATAATGGGCCAAAATCCATGTGGCTTGCCACTGCTAATGGAAAATTCTGTATTTTTGACTCAACAGTATCTTTTTTAAAAGGCACCATGAATGTAGTATCCGAGATCTCTAACAGGAAGTAATGGCTCAATATAGGAGCATCCGTGTGCCATAGACTTTCTGCTAAAGATTGAATAAAATGATCTGTGAACGCCTTTAGATTTGTTGGTCCACTCATGCTGACTACTTTGCATTGTCAAATAGTTACTATGGCAACATTTTACCACTACAATGTATGTGTGTGTCACATTTCTTAATTACTAGCATCTTTTCCACAGCCAATGTGCAGTGAATGCATATAGATGTCTGACCATTGCGATTCTGATCAAGTTTGTAGTCTAATCACTTCTGCAGATATTATCTATTTCACAGCTTCTTTCCTTTATATCTAGATACATTTGTCCTGATTGTCTGCACAGCTCAGAGCACTTAATACATGCAAATTACTCATTTTTCTGTTCATGCATTCAAGGTGTTGAATTTTCAATGACCTGTTATTTGTATGTATGTATAGTATTTGTACATATAAAGCAAGTTATTCTAAAATTATAATTTTTATTAATTTTAGATGAATCGTCCTCTTCCACCCCTTCCTCATCAGCAAATGATTTCTGAAAATTCATCACAGGTAGAAATCTTTTTCTATTCATTTCGAAATATTTTCCAAGAAAACCAATAACTTCCTAAAAATAATGTAATCAAACAGATCAAAACTTGAAACTTCAAGTTTATATCCTATAAATATTAAAGATTCAATAAATCTTAAATTTTTTGTGATAAAATTAATATTAAATTGAAAATAAAATTTCCTTTTAGTACAGTTTTAATTAAAAATTATCTTTTAATATTAAATATAATGTTAAACATTAACAGAAATAAATTTCCAAAATACTTAAACATATATAACAAACTCATTTTTTCTGCTATCAACAATTTTTAAAGCAACATTCTATACAAATCCATCATATTTGAATCACTAAGCAAAGGATCTTTGCCACAAATATAAATTTCATTTTTTAATTTCTTGTGATGATTATGAAATGCATCATTTAGAATTCTTTGAAAACCACACCAAAATTCTCATGAATCTAGATCATTTTCAGTAGTTCAATGTATGTATTGACAAATTCTAACCATCTATGATGACTCATTTAGCTAAGTAATTCTGTAAATATTATGAAAGTTATATAATATGCAAGTGTGCCAGAAATTGGCTGAATTTTAAATAAGCCTGCACAGAATTGTTTTTTAACATGTTTCATTAAAAATATGTATAATAGTATCATAGTTTATTGTAAATTGATTAAGCATATTTGGTAAAAGTCTTCTAAGAGCAGGTGAAATACATTTAAGAATTGTGATTTAAATATTAGTAACAATATCTTTGCTTGAATTATGAAAGTAGATTGCAATATAGGTAAATGATTTTGAAAATCGTTAATAAAATATTATTTCTATTGTAGCGAACCACTGTTGAATTATCACCAAAGTCCAAAAATTTAGAAATTTACCAGGAGATGTCAAAGTAAGTGTGGCATTTAATATGGATATCTTTAATAATTACAATACATTTGTTATTTTATATAAAAAAACATGATCATATGCACATAAAATTACAAATTATAGTGGACAGATAATGTAAATTAATATTAGACGATGAAGATCCTGAAATGTAGCATGAAACTGATAGGAAAACATTCAACGTACAATTCACGTTAAGTAATATATAGATAACTTATTACATGAAATTTTAATGTTTTAAATTTATTTTAATAAACTTTGAAGAGCAAATTTTAAATTATTAGCCAATGTATTTTTAAGAAATGACTTTATATTAATCTCATACGTGTAAATAACTAACTTTTTGTACATTTAGGCCAGGAAGCAGGAAAGGATTTGTTGACCCTGATCGTTATAGTCATTACATGAATTTTCAAGAAATCCAGCAGCACCTACAACAATTTCGACATCATCACAACTTATTATTTAATGACTTTTCTGGTGGACCAGGACAAAATCCTTATTTTCTAGCTGAGTCCAAGCACATGGTTAGTCCTAGTAAGAGACATTATAGGCACACAGTGAGTTCTCCAAGGTCAAGGCCAGTATCAGAGTTCTTATGTTTCAATAATACAGAAGTGCTCGACTCTAGCTTCAAAAGAATTTCTGAATCAGGTTCTCTGCCCCGCAAAATGTTTCAAAATGGTCGCCAAAGACCACCCATTCCTCTGGCATTTATGATGGAACAAGCGAATAATACAAATGTATTAAGCAGACATTTACCAAGTAATTTATATGGGCAGACAAATGGCCTTGAAGACATGTACAAGCATAAAAGCTCAGGTTCTAAAGTGTGATACTCATATTGAGTGCATTTAACATCATAGAACTATTTTCAGAATTTTCATGCATCATTTTCATAATCATTGTTAAAATATTTCACAGAACATCAAAGATGTCAAATTAAAATTCAGAAATAATTACGTTTAAACTGTGTAAAACACGATTATATGGCAAAAGTTTTTAAAATTAACAATGTCATTTGTTGAAATTTTATGATTAGTTTTTAATACTTTTATCTCTTATATTTATTCTGTTGCTGATATTTAAAAGTTAATAGTGGACAAAAGTTACTAAACTGACTCAATAAATTTCTTTTAACAGTTTTTAAAATGTTTTGCATTTTGTAGACATTGTGTGTAATTAATGAAGGGGCTTTAAAATATAAATTTTATCAATATTTATTCTTGAATCATTTTACTATATTCCATAAAACAAATGCAGTTTACTCAAATTCTTTTAGTATAAATAATTCAATATATTTTGAATTCTGAATGATAAAAATCTAACAAGATATAAAATTTTACTGAATTAAATTATTTTTGTATGTAGAAAAAATTGAGTTTAAATTAGTGTCAATTTGTTGGTAAGAAATATTTTTTTACCCAGAAGTTTAAATAATTATCAATATTTAAAAATTTACATTTTATTTCAAAGACTTAAAGTTCTCAATTCTAACTCTTATTGCATTAATAAATTCTATTGTAGCCCTTTGTTAAATTTTCTGAATATTCATTATTTTATAAAGAAATGTGCAATCGTTTTACAAATGTTTTTAATTCACACAGAAAATGTTTGTGTATAATTTGTAAATATTTATACATATGTACTTATATGCTCAACCAAATAAATCATTTGTACAGAAAAAGGATATTTATCATTTATTATCTATAAGTCTCAAATTTAAAAATATACAACACTATCAGTAAAGTCACTGAATTTAGATCTTTTATAATGGATTTAAAACTATTTTGAAAATAAAGTTTAATGTGAAAATTAAAAGATATTTTTTTGAATACAATGAACTTGTTCAGGAGTATAAAACCTATATTTGTAACCTCTGAGTAATAGTAATTTATGTGTTTAAAATATTTTTTCCACAAACAAGAAATTAAAGTAAACATCACACACAATGCTAACAAGATTAGGAGACTTAAAACAGAAATAAATAGTAGCTATTGTAGCAAAATTATATGGCTTACAATGTTTTAGTAAATCATGCTGTCCTTAACAAAAAATTAACTACATTATAAAGTTTTTGTTTATAATAAAGTTGCGTGCTTTAAATATTGATATGTATTATCATAATTTAATGCACGCTGGCCGAGGTCTGAGTGGTTAGCGTTCCTGACTCGGGTTCAAAACCTGATTCAGGCATAGATGTTTCTTTCTCTGTCCTTTTTTCTGAGATAATTGCGTAAATGTGGCTTACCTATAAACAGGTTTGTAGTGTTATGGCGTGGGTAATGCTATTTGCTACCGTGACTTGGTTCACAGGTGCCCACTGGGTAATAACAAATGAGTAGCAATTTCTGGCCTTGTCATGGCAAAGGGTTAGTCAACCAATGCCTGCGTTTGTATAAAAAAAATTTAATATACTCACAATGAAATTTCTAGCTTTCACTCATTCTGTTATCCTCAAAAAATCAATTTCTTGTGTACAAAGATGATTGAATCCTTATAAAACGTCCAAATATATAAGCACATATAGAGCAACTTTGAAAATAACACTTTTAGAAGAAAATTTATTGTAATTATTTTGTGTATTCATCAATAATGAATAACAATATTGCTTTAGTATTGATTAACACAAAATTTTTTGAATGTTCAAAAACTTATATACTTCTACAAATAGTAAAAAAAAGAAAACAGAACTTGTTTCTTATTGAAATTTTAGGTAAAACCTTTGCAGTAGAAATATGCAAGTATATATTTTAAAAGAATATCTTGTTATATAAATTTAACAAAAATAACATTTATTCTCAATATGTACATTTTTAAATTTTAACAAAAGGAGGTACTGAAAGTCCATATGACTTAGCAACAGCAGCTAAATCTAAATTCGTGACATCATATACTTTTTTCATATGGTGAGATTTATAAGCTAAAACATAACTTCTGAAAGCATCTCTCGCAGACATATGTAGAAAGTAATTTTTTGTGATCAATTTCTCCAACTGCAAAATAATAAACAAATTAATAAACTATGTGTGCAACACAAAAAACATTTCAATATAACAATTACTAAAACCATTTGAAAATTTTAACTGTTGCCAAATTAAATTTTTGACATTTTAAAATGTTTACTAAATTTTTCATTTAAAATTGTATTTGATACTGTTTAAAATATAAAATAAATATTTTTATGCTTATATTATCTGGAATTTGAAATCATTATCAACATTATTAATATACCATTTCAAGATAAAACTACATTGACATACAAAACATTTTTGAAGCAAACAATATCATTGATTCCTTAAAATCTGATATAAATTGAAACTGTTTCCTAAATTACACAATATGATAGACATAATTTAAATATTATATATATAATAAGCACGCATAAACTGAGCATTTTCACCAATAAAATCTTTAGGCTTGATATCATACACAAATTTATTAGCATTTTTAGAAGCAGAAGGTTTTGTAGGTTTATTGTACCACCGTAATGTAAATCCTTGATAATCACAAGTAAAATATCTATGCCTGTGTTCAACAAAATCTTCGAAGCTCGAGCACGAACTGGTAACCTCTTTCAGGGACAAAGACGCTTCTTCACCCGTCGACGGTAACGGCGCATATTTATTACTAGATAAAGAAAAAAGGCATAAGGGGAAAAAAACTGGAAGTTGTATTGCTTAAGCTACCAGCTTAGTACCTAACCACACAGAACTGTACTCGAGTTATCTGGAAGAATTAACATATAATGTGGTTAGTGAGATCTCTAGGCTAATCCCAGAGTATTTGCGGAAAACTCAAGAAAGAATTATTGCATATCAACAAACCCTCCTTAAACAATCTAGGTATATATTACACTTGCCTCTTTTGGAAGAATAGAAAGTATTGCCTCAATCGTTGATCAATACTCTAACAGTATGAAAGTTCACTGTCTTTTGTGTAGCAGTAAAAGGTGGCTACAGCTCTTCTAGATTAAAAGCACTAAGAGTGAAATAAAGACAAATAAAAAAATATTATATGACGATTTCTACTTTGTTTTCACAAATGTTTTCTCATTTACATTAAACTTTGAATTTTATAATCCTCAGGAATTATCTAATCGAAATCAATGATTTACCATGATGGACAAGATCTTTATTAATACAGACTCCCAGGGAACTGAACTACATTACACAATTCAATGCAACTCATTAGATTAACATTGCACTGCTATTTATATTCTCATTTAAGAGATAGATATTTATATCAGAAACAAAACTCCAATGCAAATTTTCTTGCAACTATTTTCTGCTTACAACATAAGATATTAGTGCACAAAAAATAATTTAAAAAATAATTTTTAATACAATATACATCTTAGTTTAAAAAATAGACTATGTATAAATGAAGTATATGGTAAATTCTTATAATTCAAACTTATTAAATCAACATTCTGTTTTACTATTTTATCTGTATAAAGATATTATCTTTGATAAAAACTGATCAATATTTATCCTTTTTATATAATTTAAGAAATTTTTGGTTTATAACAGGCATTTTTAGCTTATTTTGAGGAACACTGCACAAAATCAAATGTTCTCAAGCACTGAACTGAATATGGAACTGCAATTTCTACTGACAATGAATATATTTGGAATTAATGACAGATTCTTTTCTTTCACTAAACATTCCATAAATGGCTATAATTTTCATGTTTCAAATTGGCAGAAGAGATAATAGAAGTGTAAGCGTATATGCAAAGAATTAGCTATTGTTATAGATATCAGTTTCCTATGCAACAAAGCAATCACTAACAACCATTACGCTAAAAATTTATGATAATATATCTAAAATACTTTCCACGTACCTTAAATAAATTAACATTGATTTCCTCACATTTTGAATAAAATGAAGGTTTTTAACAATGTTGCTATTAGATGGCTGTCACAAAGTAGACTAATTCATAATGTAGAAGAAAAATATTCAGAGAAAGGAAGAAGTGATGCATAAAACTTAAAAAAAGTCTATTTTAAGTAATAAAAAAAAGGTAGGAATGTGAAGAAAATCAGTTATGACTGTCTAAATAATCTGAAATTATGAACAACCTAAATCCTAAGTTAACAGAAATTTGAAATATTATCTTATAAATAAATCAGCTTGAATTAAATAAATATTTTAGAGCACTTGTTAGATTTGTAAACATTTTCATATTTAACTTGAAATAAATATACCTGATTTTGAACATTTGCAATTTTAGATGTTGCAAAGTCATATTCTTGTATAGGTACTCTAGCATGTTTTAAATATCTTAGAAAACCTAGCTCTTCTGGTCTTAAAATGAGAATTGCATGGCCATTTTTATTTTCTCCACGAGCTGTTCTCCCTACTCTATGAATATATTCCTGAAAAAACATAAATCAATAAGTTGACACAGAACACTATTTAATGTTTTCATTTTTATTTCACTATACATTTAATCATATCATTTATTTAAACCAATTTTTAATTAGTTAAAAAGATTTCCTTTAAGAAAACAAAAATAGGAAAAACCAAGAAAAAAATGTGAAAAAGTAAAATAATTTACTTTATACAAAAATACAAGATATATGTTTAAATTATATGTATCTACAAATATGTGCTCAATTACATTTTCTTTTAATGTTGTTGTTACTTATGACACTTGGGCAAGCTAAGCTTACTGTGCCAATTGTTTTAATGTGGAAACTTTAAACATATAATAATCAATTAATAATATATAATACAAATATAAAGAATATTTTATAAAAAAAATGGAAACACATAATATAATTTCACATTTAATAAGATCATAATTCTAAATACACAAATTAAAGATGAACATTAAACTTGCTTTAAATATCTCATATCTAATAATATTGCAAGTAATTTTAAGAGTTTTAAATGGTTTCTAGTAATTTTCTTTTAATAAAATGGAATCAAGAAAGTTTGAAAAATCTGACTCATATTGCATGAAAAATATCTTCACTATTTATCAACTCCAATTATTTATTAACATCAGCTAAATAGTAATGTTTAAATCAAAATTTGTAGAAAGATCAAAGTATAATCAATATATTAAAGTCACTCTTTTTGTTCAAAATTCAATAACTTCAATAGATTTTGGATTTAATAAATGCTTAACTAATTATAGAGTAGATTTGCAGGATTAAAATATTGTAACACATTGATATTGTGACATACCTATCAGAGTTCTCTGTAATGTAATACATACTATTCTAAAAACAGTTTGAAATTGATTGTAACTACAAGTCTAGACTTACACCAACAAAATGTATCAAAATTTCTAAGAGACAAGCTCCAGGAGAAATATTAAATTTTTTCAGGTGGTACTTACATGTACAAAGTAAATAAATATTACTATTCCCATTATTTTAAGTCAAATATAAAGAAAACTATATAAAATTCTCAACTGTATATTTCAAGTGACAGTAATAAATATTTATAAAAATTAAGATAAGCATTTTTTTATTTACATTAGATTCAAATGATTATTTCAAAAGTAATAAATAAATCAGAAATATCAAAAAAAGAGATTTTATTTAATTAGAATCACTTAGAATAGAAAATCTTCAACTGAAGTCCACAATTTCAACAGGAAGCAATTTGTTTGTTTGTCGCTCAACGGTCATTTTTTGCACAAACATCCATGCCCAAGATGGGATTCGAACCCACAAACTGTTGAACTTAAGGCAAGAGCGCTAACCCTTCAGCTGCCAGCTCAGCTGTCAACAGGAAGCGAAATTTTCAAGTAATTGTAATTTTTATATAAGCAACAAAAATGTACAAGTTGTTTTCAAAGGGCTAGTTTAAAAAATGAATATAATAATATTTATAGTACATTAATACTTTCACTCAATTTCCATTTTCATGACAAAAAAATGTATATCAGTGTGAATTAATATCAAATTACCAATCTTGTTAACTGTTTTATTTATATAATTATTTAAAGGTATCCAACAAAAATTATTTTAATGGTTTCGAGAAATAATAGAATATAAGTGACAATAGTGAACATTAAAAATATAGCAACTTCTTAATCACACCTTTGAGATACATTGTTAAAATTTCAATAATTCTTGGAAGATCGAAATTCTTCTTGAAGTGTTGCTTTATACTTTGTTTACATACAAGACCTTCAATCAGAATATGTAATTTAAAATGGATTCTGTGAACCAACACAAGCATCTACATATGAAGTGAGAATCAAATCTATGAATCACTGAACTAAAGCCAATGTGCTTTGATTGACAACCCTGAATCAGTGAAGACGCAGAGAATAAAATGTTGAATATTTATTCTTAGGAATAATACATAAAACCACCTCAAAATAAATAATTCATAAACTGAATTGATTTTATAGAAACACTGTATCTTAGTAAAAATATTTTTAATACTGGAAAAAGAAACAAGTCTTGATACTAGTATTTGGTAACCAAAATCTATCTCTTACTACTTCAATAAAACATGATGTGCATTTTAAATACAACATACATTTATATGTACGTTAAACTTTGTTTTTACATTTAAAATATATATGGCATAAAACCTACAAATTTAAACACTTAATTGAGATTAGTTAAATATTAGATTAAAATATGCTTACTTTTGGATCTGATGGTGGATCATATTGGACAATCCAATCTACTTCTGGTATATCTAGACCTCTGGCAGCAACATCTGTACATAGAAGTATGCCAGATTTTGCTTTGCAAAAATCAAAAAAAGTAGCAGTTCTTTTGCTCTGTTTTTGTTTGCCCTATCATAAGTACAAAGTAAACAAATATTTTAAAATAAATATAAAAATTTGTAATTAATAATTAAATTAACTATTCTAGCAGCTTTTACTTAAAAAAAATAATCACTAAATAAACATAAAATATTAACACATTATATTTTTTGACAAAATTTTGGTAAATCTTATAAAAGGCTATTAAATAAATTTAAAAATTTTAAACAGCTTTTTATAAGAATTAAGCACTAAAATGCATTTTAAATAAAATTATATCAGTTTTATGTAATTATGATAATATTACATAACTACCATTAGATGAGGGACTGAGCCCAGATTTGAAGTAACGTAGAAGATAATATATGTATATTACATATACTGTATTTTCTTGTATATAATCTGAGGATTGTGTGTTAAAAACATTTCGAATAACATTGTGCCTATTATACGCCACCATGGATAATTTGATAAAAAAAAAACATTCTCCATCAGGAAAGCTAAAAATAACATTTTTAAAAAATGCCATTTATGTTCATAAAATAAATAACAGATGACACCACAACACAGTTAACTTATTTTAACTATATTCAACATTGTCCAATTACGTTCAAGAACAAATTTGGTTCCTCGGAATGATATTACAGTTGCAATTGACTAATGTTATTTTGCTTTTTGTCTAGTCTTAAGTTGTTTCATTATGAAATTCTTCAAGTTCGTTGTCACGTGGAAGCGAAAACGTCAAAGTTACACAGCAAGTTTTAAATTGAAAGCTATAAGGAAGGCAAATGAAGAAAATGGCGACAAATGTGTTATTGTAAGGAGAAAAACAAAGCATGCACAATACGAAAGAAAAAATGTATATAATGCACAGGTCAAAAATAATCCATTTCTTTCATTTAATTAGTAATGAAACAAATATATTTTATTTTTACTTAAATAATACGTCTAACCTCATTTTAAAAACTATTAAAAACTAAAAATCGATAAGTTTTATTAGAATTTTCTAAGATCTTGATTGATTTCATGCTTTTATCTCAGTTTATTGCACTTTGCAATGAAGTGGATTCAAACAGGTCTTTTTTTATAAAGAATATTTTTTGTATATTATTACAATTTATTACATTTTTAACCATACTATGTATTTTTTTTTAATTTTTCACCACATAATTGGTAATATATATTTTTGAATATTTATGGGAAAAATTGCTGTGGATTATGCAAAGTTTTTTTTTATTTTTTTTATTAAACTTTTAAAAAAGGGCTTGTGAATAATACACTGCTGCTGATTATATACAGAAAAATACAGTAATTACAGTAATTTCTGAAAGAAACAATATTGTATTTATGTGTTAAAAAGCAAAGTGTGGCATTTCTACTGATGAAGTAGTTATGTGCATTTTAACATTATTTTACTGTTATTTGTAAAATGGTATTAAAAGTGAATGTAAATTAGTCAAAAACCTATATCAACATTCAAAAATGCTGAAGTTATATCCCCAGATAAAGATTGTACAATGAGATGTACATAACAACCTGCTAGACTTGAAATAATTAAATTATAATTTATATCATAATTTGTTAAATTTATTTTCTTCAGATAATAAAGAATTGGATTTTGATTTCCCACAATATGCCCAATTAAGTGTATGTAAATGTTTTTTTTTTTATTTATTTATTTATTTTTTATTTATTTATTTATTTTTTGTACAGTAAAATATTAAACTCCTCTTTTTCCTTCAGTTTTATATCTCATTATTGCGAAATCTATTATAATATATATTAATTCTGTACTTATATCTAGTCATATACTAGATCATGTGTCATTTGCTAGATATATGACTATCTACTTATATCTACTGCCTGTCTAGCACAAGAATAGCTCCAGTAAAGCATTCTGATTAATCACACTTGCTGAAGTAACCAGACCTGCCAATTTCAAAGGAAAATTGAGGATATTATGAATTGGCAGTATTTAGAATAGTACCACATCATATTCTACATTATAATAGGTGTTTTGCGTAAGCTAAACTCAATGCTTTTCTTCTAATTACTCTTGTCTAAAATGAATCACGTCTTATTTTCATGGCAATACACAGCCATAGATAAATTAATGAGAGTTATTCTTGTGATAGACAGAAGATGTAAAAATTCTTTAGGTGGATAAATATAAATGCACTCTTTAATACATTTTCAACTTTTTTCACTCGTAATTTTTTTTTCTTCCATACCTTTTTCTTAATACACATGTCATTTATTACACGCTGAATGTAAATATTTTTTTAATTTATATTATATAATAAATTTATATTAGAATTAATTAATATAATAAATTTAATTAAGATTACCTTCAATTTTGCTTAACTGTTTTGTACTGTGCCAGACTAGTACAAGTGGATAATTAAGTGACTGCATTAAAGAATACTTAAATGAATACAAATTATAGGTAAATTAATAAGACTAGGTATAACATAGAATAGATGTCTGATAAAAACATTCTTTTAGGGTCTTTCTTATTATAATTATATAGTTATTCAATTAATTACACTGATATTCTCTTTATTAGATTATTGCATGCTTTATTAATTAAATATCATTAAACAAATTAGTTTTAACATAATTTCAATGTAAAAAATCTTTACGTCTAAAAAATGAGCAAAAAAAATGGTATTTAAGCAATTGCAACGAAGAATACTTACATGAATACAAATTGTGGGTAAATCAATATAGTTAAAGAGTTCATTGTGATACTTGACAGATAAACAAGAGCTGAAAAATACCATTATTTTTTTATCTTTATTCTTTTTCAAGAATGTGAATAATAAAAGAAACCTTTTATCTGATGGACAGACAACATATCCCTAAAAGTAAAAAAAAGAAAAATCAAATTAAAGTTTTGATAAAATTATCATATTCATATTTACTTAATAATTTATAAATTCCATAAATGATTTAGAAATATTTGATCTACCACTTTTAAGAGGTATTGTGACACCATAAATTCTTTTATATAATCTAACACAAATTAACAACCTTTTTTTGGTGTGGAGAATGGGGTATTCCTTGAATGGGGTTTTTTCTTCAGAACACTTCTCTCAAATATATTTCTAGTTCAAGTGATTTTATTATAATTTTGATTTTTTTAAACTTTTATTATAATTCAATTATGCAAATTGAATTATAATAAAGCAATTATGTTTTAGGGTGAAACTTTTTATTGATTTTTGAACGAAAAATTTTAAATGTTAAGCAGCAATATAATAATTATAATCACTAATATTTTATTTTTTCCTATTCTCTCGTGTAATAAATAAAATATAAAAACTCTTAAATAAGTTTTTTTGATAACTTAATCTATTTTTATGTATTTTTAGTATATTGATTTGGACTGCGGGTTAAACATGTATCACAGGCAAAAATGGCTGATTGATACATATATTATTTATATTTAATCCATTTAAAAATGAAACCAATTTCTGTGAATGCGGCTAAAATTTAAAAAAATATATACAAGATATATGTTGACTGCTGAAGTTTGAAATATTTAGATTATTGATAATTTTCATTCAAATTTTCTGATCAAGAAAAATTTTAATCTTGATAAAATAAAAATCTTGCAGTTATTGACATAAACACTAAGGTTAACTAGTTAATTTAAATTTTCAAGCAATAATATTATTGAGAGTTAGCACAAACATATTAATTTACACACACACGTTTTATATTTATAATTATAGAAATTTCAATCATTAAAAACTATATTTTAATTTTTATTTCTATTACTTTTTAACAGTTCATTGTTAAACAATTTTTAATATTACATATCTCTACCAATATATAAAATTTTCAAACCGTACATTTCTTTAACCTTTTACTCTAATGTGTGCAAAAAACATATTCAAAGTAAAATTTTTGTTTAGGAATGAAATAATTCTGTGTTACATTTTTAAATTAATAAATATACAATTCAGTAATATTGTATATTTATTAATTTAAAAATGTAACATAATGTTAATTATAAAATGTAAAAAATGTAATATAATAAAAATTAATATTTAGTTTTTTGACAAATTTTATAAGAAATATTTTTAACAAAACTAAACTTTAAATTTTAAAAAAGTACAGATGCAGACTGATTTAAACTTCCAAAACTCATGAACATTGTTGAAAGAATATATTTAAATAATCCTTTTTGCATCGATTTAACCATCTTAATTACTTCTTTGCATTTATAAACACATTTATCAGACATTGTAAATGAAATTTAAATTATTCATATTAATTTTGAGTAAATGATAAGGTAAAGACTTTTTTAATATAAATCATCAAAATCAGTTATTTAATAGTCATCATAGACAGAATCAAACTTTATTAAAAGAAAAAAATGGAACTTAAAAATTAAAGAAATTGTTTACGTTAAAATCAAAAAATTTGATAGCGTAAATCACCATCTCTTCCGAGTTCTTTTATACCTAGATCATTAACTAATTTAGTTCAAGAACAAGGAGAATAAACTTTATATTTTCCTACTAACTTAAGAATCTGTACAGATTTTACTTCACAGCCAAACTGTACCAGTTGGCAGCTATGATATTATATACAGTTGAAACTTTTTCCTCATAAGAATCAAGATTCATACCCATAAAATAAAATTTTAAATTAAAATGAAAAACCGTTAAATAAATTCACAAAAGAATACAATTTACTGAAATTGCAAATAATCATTTCATTAATAAATCGTTAATCTTCTGCATCGATTTAACCATCTTAATTACTTCTTTGCATTTATAAACACATTTATCAGACATTGTAAATGAAATTTAAATTATTCATATTAATTTTGAGTAAATGATAAGGTAAAGACTTTTTTAATATAAAAAAGAGCTTAAATTTCATACATGATAATTTTTGCATTAAGTTAAAATTCTTGTTCAGATTCTGGTTACATACAACCGCATATGTTTAATCAATATGTTATCGTATCAATACGCATATGTTATTGCAAATATATCAAACGTTTAAGGAAAGAGGAAAAACAATTTTTGAAAAGGAAACATTTTAAAAAGGAAAATAAGAGTATTCACTTTCTATTAAAATAGCTTATAACACATAAGTTTCAAAATCTTTTTTATTTTTTATTCAAATGAGAAAAAGGAAAAAGTACAAATTAATTACTACATTAATAACATTAGTTTCTTCACCCAGGTTCAAATAAGTATTTGGGAACATTTGTGGCTTAAACAACTCACGCAAGACAAAATTTATTAACTCATTAAATACATGTAATTAACTTCAATAAAATTAATTTAAAAAAAGCAAAATTCTATCAAAATACATAAAAATCAAAAAAATTTTAAGAAAGTAATTATAAGTATTTAAGAATTAAGAATTTTTATACTTGTTTAAGTCCTTCAACAGTTGCAGTCTCTTCTTTTTCTTCTACACCAATATACAAGGGCTCTTTTTTTAAAGCAAGTTTAATTAATTCATTTGTTTTCTTTGTTAAAGTTGCACTGAACAAGAGAGTCTGTCTTTTTTCTAAAGAAAATTCATTTATGAATTAATCATTGATGAATATACATTGTTTTCTAATTTAAACTATGATTGCATTTTGTAAATAAAAGTGCAACAAAAACAAATTTTTTAAAACATGAAAAAATAATATTAAATTAATTTCTAGTTTTATTACTTTAACAGTAATAGCTGTTGTTACAATAATTTTCATTTGCTACTTCTCTTAAAATGATACAATAGTATTTTAGTAATATGTTAAATCAAAATAATTTTACAACAGGCTTTTAAATATAACATTTTAGTTGATAGTAATGCGTACAATAAACATTCTCAAAAACATAAAAATATAATATATTCTATAAATAATATTCAAATGTTTTAAATTTACATCTAATATTCTATATGTTTTCATTATTCATCAATCTTTTTCTTATTTTTTGCACATAAATTAATCTACATTTTGTTAGGGAAAAGAAATAAAGTTGGTCTTCGCAAAAGTCATCATCAATTGATATTTTCTCTCTTTTATCTTGATCTATTAAAGCAATGCACCTAACAAATGAATTATGAAATCTCCTATATGCAGAGCTAGTCTCATCAATACCTGCTATAAATGTTAAATGTCACTCTTTAATTTTATCACATTTGGTTACAACATCAATGATCTGATTTTCTGTAAGACAAGGGTCTTAAAAGTTAAGCAACCAGATCATATCTGTAGCTGTGTTGCTTTAGTGTGCCAATCAGTAAACCTGCATTTAGAATTTTCCATTTATACATGAATAGAATAGAAATATACTGTCATAGCTAAATATATATTTGAAAGCCATAGAAAATATGTTTTTCCTGAAAACAAAAAATCTAAAACATTTTTCCTTCATACCTACATACAATTTTTATAAAGATTCATTTCTTATATTACTGACTTTTTTCATATTTTTTCAGACAAAAAGTTTACTGTTATAAAATTTTTACATATTTCTACCTTTGTACTAAGTTTCAACACCACAAATTCAAACTAACCATTGAAAATTAATATTTTACTCATACGTGCTTGGATCATGAAAGTGAGTATATTTATCCAAAAGTTTCAAATCCGCATTCTAGTTTCAATCACACCAAGACTTTAATTAATCTATCCAATGAATTTTAACTAAGTGTTATCTACATACACTTTTTGTAATTTCCTGATGACAACTACTTCAGTCTGATTACACAAATGAATGAAAATGTTAGTCCTAACTTGACATTAAAGTTCTTGTTTATTCCATGAACTTAATTATATTTCATAAACATTTATGATTAATTTAAATATACATGATTTCTATTATGATGTTATATTGTATCAAAATTTAAGTTTTCATTTATAAGTTAAAATATCTTAATCAAATTAAAAAAAATTTAGCAGTTATATCTGTTATGGATTTCAAACAAACAAAATTTTTTACCTTGTTTTCTATGTACTTAATTCAAAACTTAGATCTGTCAACTAGTTTTGTTATTACTACTCATCGCAGTATTATAAATCTCAAACTTTTAGCTGCACCATTGCTAAAAATTTACTTATCTTGACTTAGAATCAAATAGTAAATAGAAATATATACCAAAAAAACAATCACTATTGTAGACTTTATAAAAAATTTTCCCCCTCTTCTTTCTTTTTGCAATTCATTTCTGAGAAGGAAATGATTTTAAGTCCATCTTGATAGTATTAATCATTAGTAACTAATCATTAATTAATATTTTCCCATACTGTTTGACTATATTGGTGATTTTTTTTATCATATTTGTAAAATTTAAAAAGTACCAATAAATACTAACAAAGATAATTTTGGAAATTTAACATTTTTACTGAATTTGATAAAATAACTATAATAATATGCAAAAAAATCCAACTTGAAAAACTTACTTGGCAAAAGTTTAATAACTTTTCTCATATCTTCTTCAAACCCAATATCCAAGATTCGATCTGCTTCATCAATAATCAAACATTTCAAATTTTTATACAAAAAGGAAGATGTATTCTACAAGAGAAAAATCAAGAAATTATTTGGTATGAAAATTAATCTTTGTTTACATGTGATTTTACAAAAGTTATCTTAATTTTATACACTATTTTTGCAATTGATAGAGAAATTGCAATGTTAAATATTTATGAACCTATATAAAAATTTTATTTGCATAGAATGGTTTAGTAATACACAATATTGTCATTTATAAGATACAATATCATATTGTAAATAACTAGTTTCTTCTACAATTTTTATCTTCCTTTTACAAGTATCACTCGTAAAAAAAGAATTATAATGCTACAAAGGTTCTTATAAACTGAGTAATATTTAAACAATTATTTACTAAAAACATACTTTTAACTTTAGATTCTGCTTATAAATTTTCTATATTTTAAAGAAAGTATAATTTATAAAGTAAAAATATCATTTTAAAAGTTAAATATAAGTTTTAGGGCGAAAATTTTACAATTGTCAATTAAAAACAACTACATACTTTTCAGATAATTAAAAGTTATACTTGAGAATTTCTCTCAATGACTAATAACAAGTTTCCATCTCCAAAAAATCATTTTCAAATATTCTAGTCTTTAAAAAATATTTCATTATATTTATAATATTAAATATAATTACTACACATTTTAAAAAAATTTAACTGTGATTAGAGCAGTGGTATAGTATTAATGTTTTCTCAATAAATACTTTTTGCACATGAGGACTTATTTGAATAGGACCTTCAGTTTAAAGTGGATTCTGAACTACAAACTTCTTTGGTTGAGGTAAAAACTAAACCTATGGTCAGAACATAAACTATTCAGCTGTTAAATGGAATGATGGTACATTGCAAGTTCTATTGCCAACTGAAAATCACTATTGATGTTCTGAAGGGGTTAAGCTTAAGATTTAATAGAAGATAGTTTCAAGAAACTTAGCACTATAACCAAAGTACCCTAAAGTACCATGTATTGTACCCTAAAAAAAGCAATCCCTTATAAAAGAGACTAGTATCTGAGACAAAATTCCATAAGTGTTTAACAAGAATATCCTGCACCATCTACAATTCAACTAAATGCTATTTCATGTATTCAAAGCTATGCATAGAAAAAGCTATAAGCTATGTGTAATTAACACTTACCTAAAATATGTAATGATGTTTTTTCAATATTTACACAACCTCAGCAAATAGAATTATCAAACACTCCCATAATAATAAGATGCCTTTTACGGTGGTAATATCCCTATTGTTCTTAAGCAACTTCTACTAAGTTCTAATAGCTATTTGTCTTTTACTGTTACACATATTATATTATTAAATTGCTTTGCTTATCTTTGTGTGATCACTGGTGTTACATTAATTCAAGAACAGTTTTCTGAATAAATCAAAAATTCTGACTCTGATAAGTTTCTTTGAAATAGCATTATCACCAGTAACTCCTAACCAGGGAACCACAGTACCTGGGCATCTACATTACAGTGAGAGAATTATCATTAACTAATTAGTGCAAAATAAAGTAACACACCCAAACAAGGACAGAAGTTAAATAAATTTCTATAAAGCCAGTGATGTAGTTTAACTGTAGGAATAGATTATTATTCAAGCCTTTGTCCAAGCATATGCTATAGCACTTGAGAATAGCACTCTTGTTAGGAATTTTTTTTCCCCAAAGGGAAGGATAACTTTGCACCAACAATTGTACAGAAAATACTGGCCCTAGTTTTGGAATTCATTTTCAGCATCAGTGTACCAGTAAGTACAATTTTCACACATGACAAAATTATTCCAGTCTTTCATAATTGAAACATTGCAGTTCTTAAAAATCTCACCTTTCAATACATGATAATTCCTCTCAATTAATTTTTTAGTGGTGACCAATGGGAGCATTTGTATAAAATATTTGTAAACTTTCACTTCTTCATGAGATTATCAACATTCACTCTAATAATTCTTACATTATTGTGAAAATCAATCCACTAATGTAAAAACCAACTACATTTGCTTCACTGTTAATATTCTATATTCAGGGTTCATATAGATTTCTAAGAATCAAATTTCAGGAATTTTCCAGGAGGATATCAACATTCATGTTAAATATTTTTTTTTTATTTTAAAAATATGTTCTTAACCAAATATGCATATAATTATGTATATGTAATATTTTTCAATCATTTCTGTTAATAATAAAAATAAATAATTGCAAACATTAATGTATTTTTTATTTGAGTTAAAATTATTAATAATCATTTAAAAACCTTCAATGAATTTACAGCTATAACAGAAAATTTTTATTTAAATAATCAACATTCTATATAACACTGGATTATACATTGTATAAAATAATAAGTAATTTTAGAGATTTTAGACATTTCCAATAGATTCAGATAGCAAAAATTCTTTTAAAAACTTTTGCATTAAACTTTTCAACAATACATGAAAATTTCCAGTAATATAATTGGCAACATTGGTTTATCAGCTTGATAAAGTGTCAGAAAAGGTTCTACTTCCAGAGCAATTAATATAAAAAAAATTGCACTTAGCAGAAAAAGTACATCTGCACAATATCAAAAGTTTTGACACCAGGGTTAGGAAATTTTTTGTTTTGAACAAATGATATATGTTTTAAGATACGGTAACATTTTAAGCAATCTGTTATATTTTCTAACCATAGATGTTTGCAAACCTTTAAAGGAAATTTTACGCTCGGGTCAAGGATATCAAAGTCATCCCTACGAGCGAGTGAGTCCTTAAATAGTTTGTAAACTGTATTTGCTGTTTGTTACCTCAACATCTGAAAATGAGGAACATCCACAGCTGTAAGCATTGTGTAGAATGTGTAGGCGGCAACTTCCGACATTTACAATATTTGAAAAATGTTCACTTGTTCTTAATTCTAAGCACTTCTCATTCACTTTTTCAAATTAAATATCGCCAGCTGAATGACCTACAAAATCGGATGAGTAATACTGTGTTTTAACTGTATCATTATCCCAAAATCTTACTTGGCAGTCTAATTATTTTGTCTGCAGATGATTTTGTAAGCTTTCATCAAAGAGAAGCACATAATTAGAAACATTCTTAACTTTTCCTTTCAATAATTTGGAAAAATAAGGTGCAATTCCAAAAAGTATTAAATAAGCACACTTTTTTCTGCATAAATAAATTGCTTTGCAATAGCACTCCCTGTAGCTTAAGAACTGTAGCTAAATCCATTGTTTAAAACTTTAAGGGTCCATAGAATTTCAGCCTTTAAAACTTCTTTTTAAGAAGCAAATGAATCTAAAATTTCAGAGCATGTTTTGGGTTCACATTCTTAACAAGATAGCAGAAGTGAAAAATCTTTTAAATGAGGAGATTTTTTAGCAGATATAGCTTGTTCTAGCTTTTTCACTTTCATATGGGATTTAATTGCCGATTCACTCATATTTGAAATACAGATGTCTGTTGCAAAACAGACAATGGGCATGTTTTTTCTGTACCACACAAAAGCCAATCTTTGTATCTTTGTATGATTTTTCCAGAGTCCACTGGTCATTGAAAAGACACTTTCCACCAGGCATATTAAATGATTTATTTCTGTCTTTATTTCATTAATAAGGAAATTTATCCTGATTCAATTAAATTAGATACAATTTTTATCAAGGGGGCATGGAAAGTATGTTATCACTCAAAAATTTTATATTAAAATATTATGATCAGATTTACTGTAGGATTTACAGTAAATCTGATCTTAATATCAGATTTACTGTACAATTGGCATTTTTTGGCGCCAAATTTGGCGAACATTTTTACTGGAAACCCGGCAAACTAGTACTTTGGGAACCCTATTTGTCATTGATTTTTCATGAAGATTTACTGATTTAAATTCATTAATATAAAATTTAATCAAAAAATTTTATAGATTATTTAACATAACAACTTTATTATTTTACCATTGATGTTTGAAATCTATAAATCTGCGTTTTTTGTTAATTTTGTAAAATTAGTTGAGCATATTGTTAGACACCAACAATGTATGAAGTATTTGTCACTATTTCAGACATTTTCCTCACGCTGTTTTTTCCCGATAGGAAATCCGTCATACAGTCACCCTTGGCGACTTTTTGAAAATGTCACCAAGGGTGACTGTGTGGTAAATTTTTACCAAATACTAATAATCAACGAATTTTATACAAGGAATTTCATATAAGGAAAACAGCAGTAAATAGAAAAAGAATCAATTAAAATCACCCGTCTTAATAGTGCAACATATTGATTTTGTTTGGCGTCATCACTTCACTTTACATAAATCTAATTACTACTAAACCGAATTATCATGAAATTATTGTAGCTGAACTAGATCTTGACTTGTTAATACAAGCCAATAGCTAAAAATACAAAAATTTGATATCGATCGTGCCACCAGTGGCACGATCGATATCAAATTTTTGTATTTTTACCACCAGTTTAATATTGCCACCAGTGGCAATATTAAAAACTAATATAAAATTAAGTTTTTTGACAATTTAATTTAAAATTTTAAAATATTGAAACAAAAAAATTAAAAAATTATAACATTTTCTAGAAAAAATAAATGTATCAAGGTAAGAAATAATTCCAGAAGTAATTCTCGATTTTCAAGGTGTTAAGTCAAAATTCCAGGAGTTTCAAGGGCCCTTAAAAAAATTTTGGAATTTAAGGAGTTTCCAGGAGTTGTGCAAACCCTGTATATTACTTATTACCACATTTCTATCATAACACAAATGATATTTTACTATTGCAAGTCACTTTTGAATAAAACCTGACATGCTGTCAAATGCTATATTAATCCACTTGCACTATTTCCAAACGAATTTAAATCTATTAGATTTGCCAGAAAAAATTTTCTTCATAATTAATATAACCAATTTATTTTTTATAAAAACTCAATTAGTATTTTTAACCAAGAATGAATAAATTTTTACAAAATCACAATATTAATTATTTAGTGACTGTAAAATAGATTAATACAACTTTTTTTAATATAAATATGCATTTTAAATGTATTTTAAATGTGCTTCAGGAAAAGCATATAACTAAAAAATGAAGCTAATTTAAAAGACATTTCTTTTTTGAAACATTATTTGATAATTTTTATTTTACTCTATAGATTTATTTTGAATTACATTGATATTTATAAATGCAATTTGTAGATTACAAAACAAAAATTGACTATTACATTATAATATATATTATTCAAATCTGATCTGCATATGAATATTTTTTATATACATTACAATATATTTTAAATTATCAAAAAAATAAGAATTGCGAGCAAAGAAACTTATTCAAATGCAAAAATGAAAGTTAATATAAATTTTTTACTGTTACAGTTAAGCCTATTTTAAAATTTACTCATGATTTACTTTTTATGAGTGATTCACTAATCTTAATTTACTTTTTCATTAGAAATGGTTACTATATTTATTTTGTAGCATATACTAGTGCATTAATTTCAGAAATATAACGAATGGAAAAAATTTTTAATTAATTAGTCAAATTTTTTACTAAAAAAAACATACCTTAAATTAGCTTGAATTATTCCTAAACTGAATCAAAAGAAATAAATAAAAATAAAATGATTTCAAATTACTTACTTTTAAATGATCTAAGAGTCTGCCAGGTGTAGCAACAAGAATATTAATCCCATTTGATAGTTTCTGAGCTTCTGACTGTCGGCTAGTACCACCCATTATGAGTCCATGAGTGAAAGAATGATATTTGAGTAGTTCTTTAAGAACCCCAAATGTTTGCATAGAAAGTTCTCGTGTGGGAGAAACAATTAAAATTCCTGTTCCATCTTCTTGTGAGAAATTTAGTTTATGTAAAAGTTCAATAGCAGGAATAAGAAAAGCAAGAGTTTTGCCACTGCCTGTTTTTGCAGAAACAACAGCATCGCTATAAATGAAAAATGAATGATATATAAGGTACAGAAATGGAGATAAATTTATTGAAAATGTAAAAAGTAGTTGTTTTAAGATAATGTCAAAATAAGTTAGGTATTGCAATTAATAAATTAAATATGAAAATAAAAACTTATTTTATCATTTAAAAAATATTGGAAACATACTTTTGTCACATACATGCAAATTAAAATAGATTTTTAACAATAAAAAATTAAGAAAATACTTGAAAGTTAATCATTTTAAATTTTTTGTATTAATGTTTAGATAAATGTGTTTATAGAAAAATAATTAAAAAATTAATGTTTTTTAATATTGTTCTATAATTATGAACTTTTCTGATTAAATATACAAGAACACACACACACTCCTTGAGTTAACAGTCCATGCACGATTTCGGCCTCTTTTGCCAAACAGCTTAACTTTTCCTAATCCTGGATCTGTCTCCCAATTTTTGATCTTCACTTTTTCAAATGCTTCTCTACCTCACCCAGCCATCTTTTTCTGAGACATCCAACCTTTCTTTTATTCTCCAGTATTACCTTATATAAATATTTTTTTGTCGCTCTTTTTTCACAATTTCAAGCTTAATTGATCCATATATATTTCCTTAAAATTTTTTTTTCAACAATAATAAGCAATTTATCTTCTTTCTGTACAGTAGACTCAGTTTTTACAACATAAGTTACAACAGGTTTGATTATATTATTATATAGGACAACTTCTGATGGGATTTAAGCTGAGTGGAGTTTTGACAATTCTAACAATTTATGGCTTCATTAGTATTAATGATAATTTTTTAGAAGTTAATTTTGAAAGCTAAAATTATAACTTGTTTATTAAATACCTGAAATTATCTCATTTTTGATTAATTTAAAATAAAGTCAGAAATTATTAAAAATAAATTGTTTTATTTAAATTATTATAAGTGTAAGAAAGAAATTAAAGTTGAAAACTAAAATTTCGTCAAACTTTAGACAAAAGTGATATAAAAGTTTATGTAAGCTTATTTATTTTTATATATGAGTTCTTCTTCTTCCTCTTCTTAGAATTGGGTTTGTATGTCATTGGGCACCTCTGCTTTTATCAGCATTTTGTACCATTAACTCCAAACCCAATGTTTCCTAGTTCCAGTTGCTCAGGTCACCCACTTTATTAATAAAGTCCGATAACCCTTTAATGGAGTCTAGGTGTAACTCTCTAGTATGGTTGATGCCTAAAGAAGTTAATCTAGGGAGGGCAAGAGCCTCCCATTAATAAATGATATGCTCTGCCGTTTCCTCTTGCGTATGACATTTCCAACAGATAGGGTCTTGCTGAAACAGTCCCATCTTGTCAGAAAGTCAGTCTTGATAGCGATAGCTTCCTGACTTTCACCAGAAGAAGATGGTTTAGTGGTCATTTCTACCTCAAGTGAAGGATTCATTGCTGCCCCTTTACAAGATTGCCTCTGAGTTCCCTTGTCTTTTTCAGCAAGGTCTACTTCAGAGGCATCACCTGCAGATGCAGAAAGGTTTGTTATTTCTTGTGTCTTTTCAGCCACAAGATAACAATTTATAAGCTCAGGTAATATAAGTCCACCCAGCATTGCCTGAGATACTGGGCAAGGCAAATTACTCTAGAAGTTTGCCAGGCAACTAGAGGCTCCGTTAAGACACCAATACCGCGGTGCCAATTAGCCCTAGGCACGGATCGCATAACACCAGGGTTTGCGGGAGCTGGTTCGCGGCCTCTTATTCAATATTCAAGGCTATCCTGCCATTCCTACAGGACATTCGGCAATCCACCACCAGCCGACGCGCCTGGTAGCTGCTCAGGCCCCAGGTATATATGAGTTAGCTTAAATATATTTTAAATATTCTATACATTAAGAACTTTACTAGTTAAATTTGATATGGTGCAGAAATTTTAAAGTTTGTGTTTCAATCAGATCAATATTTAGCAAATTAATTTTAAGAAATGATGTTATTCAAGTTATTGATTTGCTTAGCTATTGATCACTGTCCAAAGTTCTGTGTATGATGCTTTCTTTAAAGACAACTATTACTGTTCAATTAGCACACACACATATATATGTATATATGTATGTATTAAACTTTATAACTTAGTAATTGAATCCTGACAAGTTAAATACATAGGCTATTTCTAAAGGTGTGTGCTTGCCTGAATGATGAAAAAACCAAAGATAGTTGTTAATTATAAAACAACTGAAAAAGAATTGAAGTGAATTGTTGACTGATTGTAATGGGCATGCAAGCTTGTTGCATAGCGATTGCTTGGTGTCTTTTTGCAAACTCTGCAAAGTAGCTTAAACCTATGTGAAGAGATTTTGATTTGAGAAACAATTATAGCATAATTTTTTGAACACCTATTTTCTTAAACTGCATCAATTTTTTCTTTTTACTGACAGTTTATTAAATTTAGGACACTGATTTAGATAATGAGAGCACATATTTCAGAACCTTAAACTTAGATAGAAAGGTTTTAGAAACATGCTTTAACCTATAAAACTTACAACTCTTATTTCCTTCATTACCACCCCATAAGCATATAATTCAGGCTGTCGTGCCATTCCTATAGGATGACACGTAAGTATTGATGCAGTAAGATCGGTCTAGGGGCATATATTATTTTTCTGCCCATTTGACTACTACATACAACTAAATTAACTATTCAAAATATTGAGTAATTTGCCTGAATCCATTAACTCAGATATTCACTAATTTTCCAAAATTGACAATAATAGTCAAATGTTATACTCAATCACAATGAAACTGAACATGTATTTCTTCTAGAAACTTCTGTGCACAACAAAAGTTATTTAGAACATCTTGGAGCAAACTCTGAAACTCTTTTAATAATGTTTCCTTAACCTTTGGGTACTTTGCTAAATCCTCCATGATCATATGAATTATCAAATTGTGGTATCGTTTTCAAAGCAAATATTCAACGTCTCAGTCTCACAATCCTCCAGGACACTTTTTATCTGATATTTTAGTAAATGTTCTGAATTGTTTGCACTACTTAAGTCTCCCGAATATCAATCTTTAACTCCTCCCTTAGTTTTTCTAACTCCAATTGCTTTTCTAATTCCCCAATCTGAGACTGCATCCAACTTGTAACCATTTAGTCTTAAGTTTGATTCAAAAAATACTTTTTCCTACTTATCTTTAACAACAGCTTTAACCATTTTGACAATATAAATATATATTAAATTCAACAATATTAATATCACAATTATAATATATGCAAATTACTTTTATATACTGTATTAATTTCAAGAGCTTTTATAGCACCAACACTCACTGAAATGATGGTGCTTCCAGACTTTAAATCACCACTTTCTTTACTTAATATCCTTTACCTGCACAACTTTACCCTTTATAACAGTCACATAAAAGACAAAATTATAAGGATTTAACAAAACAGACCAACATCTATAATAACTAAACTCTTTGGCACGACAGCCCATGTGGGCCAAGGACTACAGTGCCTATCACTATTCTCTTAACTGAAATGGCCTGGGATGTGAAGCATATGTCCCGATTAGCTGTTCAGCCTAATGCAAAACCCTCAGTGTCTAATTCCCAAGCATGCTTGGTACTCAGTTTATCGACCCACAGAAAGGATGAAAAGCTGAGTCGACTTTGCCCAACCCGAGAACTGAACCTTGGATCTGTGCCTTGAG
Source organism: Latrodectus hesperus (assembly GCA_037975125.1). Classification (NCBI taxonomy): domain Eukaryota; kingdom Metazoa; phylum Arthropoda; class Arachnida; order Araneae; family Theridiidae; genus Latrodectus; species Latrodectus hesperus. The sequence continues at coordinate 281,802 of JAJQOW010000014.1, forward strand.
AGTGTGAAACGCTACCACTTAGCAACCGGGCTTCAAACTTTTATAATAGAAATTTAAATATTATATTTAAATTTCTACTATAAAATCTCTGGCAAAAACTTCTAATGCACCAAACCTGTAGATCTCAGAGCTGAAATGAATTCTTGAGGTTTTATGATGTAAATATCATAACCTGATGTGTGCAAAATTTATTTAGAGTTATAGTAATTCTTAAAACTTTAGCTATGTCTTTTTTCCATTTATGTTAGAAACATTTTGTTTAAAATTTTAATATAGAAAATGAAGTTTTCATTTTCACAGTGAATATAATTCAAATTTTCATATTTGTGTTTAGCTAATGAAAGAAATAATCAGTATCCATACCTTTCATTAATTTTTAAACAAATAAAATGAAAAGTTAAAATTTTTGTAATTGTGTTCAGATAATGAAAGGTATAGATGATAAAAAATTAATTTGCATTTCTAAATTCCAATTTGCAAATTCTTCTACATGTGATGATCAGGTGAGTGTTTTTACTTTGTATTACTGATTAAAATTGTTGTTGTTCAAAATTTATGTAATTTATTAAGTATAGTATAGAAATATTTGATAAAAAATATATTAAGGTTTATTATAGATTGCAATCCTTATTAATCAAAAACCGAGTTTACATAAAAATGAATGTTATTTATGTATTCGATTTAGATTAATAGTGTAATTGTTAATACTTGTTTGGTATTATTATATAAGAATTATTTTTAACTGAAAAATTTATTATGAATATTTTATTGATGGAGTATGAATAGTAGTATTGATATTAAGAGTTACTTTATACATGTTTAATTATATTTAATGTTTTTTAATGGATATTACGATTGGTGAAATAATTGTGCAGCTATTGGCACGAAGGTTGGAACACACCAAACTTGTACTATCTTCTTGGATTTTTACCAAAATATATAGCAATTGTTTGGCAAATTTCCTTCATGATTTCAAACAAAATAATTCAGATTCTAGATATAAAAAATATGTTTCACAAAAAACCTATACTCTAGAAAAGAATTGGGTGTGCATGAGCCAATAAAATATTAAACTAGAAAAGAAAGCTCAAAATTAAGAGAATGTTCATTTATAAAAATTATCATTAAGAAAAAGATGATCTAAATGAAAGAAAGAAAAACGATGCTGTAATGGAGAAAATATTGGAAACAAATTATCTAAAAACTCTAAAAAATATTTATATATTAATAATTACTGAAAAAAGTGGAAAATGTTAAAGTAAATTATTTAAAGTCTTGTTTTAAAGACTCAAATTTCTATATTGTCTTAGAATCATTATATATTCCAAATTTATAAATGAATAGAATAAAAATTATGTTACCATAGCAAAAGTTTTTTAAATATAAACATAATGCCAATAAGTATGCAACAAATGCCACATAAATGCATTTATAATTGTAGCATCTATTCTTATATCTGATAGCATTGTTTACATTAATTACCCATAATTATTAGATTAAATTAACTGTATTAAAATTTTGGTATAAATATGAATGTGAAAAGGGCATTATGAAAATCAATAAATCACAAATGATGAATTAATTCTATCAAAGTTGAAAGAAATAAAATCAAGTAAAGAGGCAATCATTGATGCATCTTCAGCATGATATAAAAAGTTACCAAAGTATAAATCTGTTGAATATTTGTCCATCAATAATGAAGAAAACATCTATTGATGATTGAGCAAAACTCACAGCATTATTTCAAATAAGAATAAAATTTGCTAATATTTAATTGTTATACAGGTATTTTTGTTCAGTCGAACCTGGTATTTGACTTATATAATAGAGGCAAAACATTTGATTATTCCAAAATACATATCAAAATGATAAAATAAAAAATAATAATAAAACAATTACCTTCCTTCAAGTAATGCTGGAATTGTTTTCGATTGTATTATAGTCATTTTCTCAAATCCCATATCAGTTATAGCATTAAGCGTGGATGCAGACACATTCTCGCTCAGAGTATCAAATTTAACATCACTAAGAATTTCCATTATCTTTACCTACAAATTAAATAAGAAATCATTATTAAAATCAATATATTGAAAATCTTGAAGTATATTCTGTCACACGGTGAGGGACAATAAAAGGCAGAAACTTCATTCTATTAAAAAAAAAAATCTAAAAAGACTTAATAAAAATATACAGTATACATGAAATTTCAATGAGAAATAAAATAAGTCATGATTATCATGCACACTACAACCGAAAGCTTCATAGAACATATAGATGCTTTCAACATGGTTTTATTTAAATGATTTTGTTCAGAAGTGTAGATTTTCTCACTTCAAGGGTAATATTGTAATACATACAGAATACAATAATATTAGTCGCAATATCTTTAAAATATTAAATGTATCCCAAAACTAATTGCCGTATTTACCGGCCCATAAGATGGTCCCTCCATTTTTATACGCACATTTTCTTAAAGATTAAACTTTATTACTGATTATAATGAATTTAGAGTATTTTAAATATAAAGTAATACAAATATAAAGTTCTTGTTTTTGTGTATTAATAGTAAATTAATGAAATTCAACAATTTTTTAATTACATTCATCTGCCATCTTTTGCTAGCTATGTGTGTGTATGTGTATATATATATCCATAGCTGGTTTCTCTTCATGAATCCTGAACACCATGATGTTCAGCTACTAAAAGTGGTAATTTCTCTATTAGTCACTATTGTTTTGCTTGACAATAATCATTTTTGCAGATAATGTAAGTTCCACTTTTCTACAGTTTAAAATCCTCAAGTATTTAGCTTTACCTCAAGTTCAAGCCATTGTGCATTTCCTCTTTATAAGATACGTAAATTGTGAATAGATTTTTTTAGATCCTCTTCCTGATTCTACAAGCTCTTATCATTTTCTCAGTTGGGATAGCCTGAAATTCTTTTCTGCAACCCTGTTTCCATGTTTTTAAATAATACAAACATTGTTTTCAAACAATAATTAGCTAACAAATTTAAGCAAATTCAATAGTAGAAATTTGACACTTTTAAAAGTCATTCACAAAAATTGGGTACTATTCCATATACCCACACAATTGATCAACAAAGTGATTGCTAAGAAATTTCCACCAGAAACAAATTTCGGCATTTAAATAAGTTTTGTCCATAAATGATAATTATTTAGATTATAAAATGTATTTTTAATAGTTTCTAAAAATTTTAACTTTTTTAAACAATACATAGCTCAAATATTACAATATTACAAGCCATTACTACAAATATTATTAGTAGTAATGGCTTTCCAGTACAGCAATTAAGATTTTTTCTTTCACATTATGATGATTATCATATGAGGTATAATAGAATTGTGCCAAAAATAGGAAAGTTTAAACAAATCTAGCAGTTATTGTTGAAGACAATGCATTATCATTCATTTTCATATGCGAAAATATATACTCACATCCAAAAGTTAAGGATAAAGATGTTAAATACAAAAAATCAACAAACACTGCTTTGATTGACACAAAATTAAACAGGAAAGTAGCATATATATTTATGCATAAAATAAAATCAATAATTATATACAGAAATGAAAACAATATTAAATTTTTGTAAGTTATCAGATAATGACATACTGGAGATTTAAACAGAATTATGTATAAAGTGAAAATAAACAGCATGAAATGAAAAAAGGACATTAATAGGGTATGTGATCCCCCTTCATCTGTATACAAAGTTTACACCTTGTGACCATGCTTTCAATTAGGTGTCAACCACCGCAGAATTAAGCAATAGCCATTATTCTTGAAGAGCAGTTTCCAGCTCAATAAAAGTGGCTGGAGGTGGGAAACTTGAAGATACAGCATGGCCGAGAGCATCCCAAAGATTTTCAATGGAATTAAGGTCAAGCGAATATGCTGGCCACGTCATATGCGCAATCCCTTCACTCTCCAGGTAGTCATTGATGATGTCAGCTCAATGGTGACGTGTGTTATCGTCCATTAAAATAAAAGTAGGGCCAACTGCTGCAGCGTAAAATCTCACAATGGGTTCTAGGACTTCATCTCGATACTGGAAAGTCATTACAGAACCCCGTTTAAAGATGTGCAGGTCGGTGCGGTATCCTAATGAAATCCCTGCCCACACCATAATGCTTCCGCCTTGGAATGCGTTATGTTTGGTGATGCTTTGAGGCTGATTGCATGTTCCTTGTTCATGCCATATCCTTATACGCCTGTCATCTGGCTCCAGAGCAAATCTTGACTCATCAGTAAACATGACATTGCCTCAGTCACAGTCCAATTGTTCCCGGAACCACTTTTATTGTGTCCCTCTTGATTGGACTGATAGGCAAACACAAACTCGAGGTACCCAGGCGTACAGTCCACTCATATGTAATCTTTAGCGTGCAGTAGCTGCAGATATCACCTTACCAATAGACACTGTAACCATAGATGTCACTCATCGATTTCACTTGGCTAAAATTGCAATATATCGATCTTCTTTGGGGTTTGTAACCCTTGGGAGACTGGCTACTGACCTGCAGATAACTGTCTGAGTGGTTTGGAATTGTTTCCATAAATGTGAAATTACAGAACGATGAATGCTGAAGAAAAGAGCAACAACTGAGATCGACGATCCTGGTTCAATGCGCCTCAAAACATGCTAACACTCACAATCTTCTATTCGTATTCTGGAAGTCATAGAAACATGCATGTCTTGAAAACAAATTGTACAAAAGTTTTAAATACCTTCTCTCTATTAGCACTTACTATCAACCTCTGTAACCCTTCATAAAGCTGGTATCTTATAAGACTGCCCTTCTTATAAGACTTCATATTTCTTGACATGTAAATGCAATTGGCTGTTTCCTAACATATTTGCATACTTCCATCTACCTCTGCAGTGGTTTGCATCCTTTTCCATTCTGATTGGCTTCCAGAAATTATAATTTTTCTCTCTGTGATTAACTTTTGGAAGTGAGTGTAATATTCCTACAACTGAAGGAAATATGAGGTAATCGTTTATGAGGTAACTTGGTCGCGTGACATGCGCATTTTGTATATAACTCTTGAAACTATTAAAGAATAATCTTAAGGCATTGAGTTTCAATATTTGATTTTTGGAGTTTGTGTGTTGCTTATGAAAATTAATAAGTATGGATGAGGATATACTGAATTTACGTTTTACGTCGCAATCAAACCTACTTTCATGTCCCATTCAAAAACTTTCTTATTACCATCACACTCTAAATTTAAAAAAATAATTATAATAAATATAATAGAAGATTTTTTAAATGCGATTAAAATGGTATATTCGCCGAAAAGTAACGATTCGGAGAGTAATGAAGATTATGTGAGTTATTTTGTTTTTCATTACAATTTTATTCATATGAAAATGAATGTTTCCATAAGAACAAAAATAAATGTTTCCATAAGTAAATGAATGTTTAAGTTGTGTGTATTGCATTTTTTATGTTAGTGTTAGAATGTGCCATGTACTGAAATTTCTTTAATGTGGGCATAACTGCTCGACATATTAAAATTCCAGTTTAAACAAAAAGTGAAATTTGTTAACGTTAGAAATTTAGCTTTATTGCCCGGTTAGCACTGTAGTAGAAAACGTTACACTGATGTTTTTTTAAGGTGGACGCCATTGCTTGGTACATTAAAAGTAGCATGATTAGAGTCGTATTTTATGACTACAATTACTAATTGTTGAATAAGGTAATTACTAATTATATTACATAATCTTTATTAATAAATAATTATTTTTAAAATTCAAAATTCTTTGGTATTCTTCAACACCTATATGTTTCGTTTTTGGCATCTTCAAAAAGATGGTTAGTACTTCTCAAATATATAAAAGGACTTACTGTAAAACCACTGTGCGATACCAGATGGGAATGTCGAATTCAAAGCGTAAAAGCAGTGAGATATCAAACAGGTGAAATTTATGATACTCTTTTCGAAGTATCAGAAATTTCTGAAAACTCACAAATTAAAAGTGAAGCAGAATTTCTGGAAAATGCAATGAGATACTAAAAATTTCTAATATCATTGTTTTTTGGTATGATATACTGTTGCAAGTCAATTATGTCAGCAATGAACTTTAAAATAAATCTATAGACACATCCATTGTTTTTCTTCATCTTAAAAACTTTTAAAATGGCTAAGCAACTACAGAAATATTAGATTCGAACAAGTTTTACTTCAGGCAAAAGCTCTTGCAGAAGGTTTGGAAGTATCAACAGAATTTCAAAATTAAAGGCTTCAAAAAACGAAAAACATTTCAATTATGAAGGCAATAATGAGCCTATTGAAGACCCAATAAAGGCATACAAGATATCTTTATTTAAATGCTGTTTTAGATAAAGCTACAAAATCACTAAAAAATTGTTTTAAACAAATTAAAAATAATTTAATTAATTGGGTTACTGGGAAAATTTCAAAATATGGAAAAAGAAGTATTTCAAAAACATGCAGCTGAATTAGAAATTTCTCTCACAGATTCTAAGTTAAAAGAAAATGATGTACCAAAAGTGAGAGAAGCTAATATAGATGGAAAAATGTTAGTTGAAGAAACGGAAGCTTTAGATCTTAGAGTGACAATGAATCAGGATAGATTAAAATTTAGCAATTATGTTGACTGAAAGTAGACACAAGAAATTAGATTTTCAAACTATTTTAAAAGAATTTACAGAACAAAACTTTGAAATATGGGAACTAGTAGGGTATCCCCCTCTAATGCGATCATTGCGACTTTTTTCGTTGCCACTTGGCAACGAAAAAGTAGCAACCTAGAATGGGTACCAATTGGCGTAAGAAACCAGGGTTTTCCCAGATTTTGAATTACTGGGGCTAACACTACGCAAGAAAACAATAATAACAACCAGGTAAATAAAATGAGATGTTTGATCTGCTTCACCAAAAAAATTAACAATTTATACAGCGACAAGCAAATTGAAAACTAAAATTGCAAAGTGAAATTAAAAATGCTGTTGCCATATAAAAGAAGCATATGGATGACATAAAAATGATGTAAAACACAAGAAAAACAAAATCTGGCTACTAAAAAATCTGAAGTAGCAAAAACTGAATTTGGCAACACTATAATAATAACAAAAAACACAAATTGGCAATATTACAATCACAACAAATGGCGCTAGATTTGGCGAGAAATCACTTAGAGGGGTATATCATACTTACACTGAAATATGTAAATACATGTATTCATATTTGGTGACGTAAAAATACATTCAATAAATGTTATTGTATTTTGAACATGTTTATTTATTCATTTATGTAGAAGTTTACCTACCTGATGATTATCCATGACACATTTGATATATATATATTATATATATATATATATATATATATATATACTGAATTTGAATTTTATTTAAATGCTTAATATATAGAAAGGTCTCTGGAAAAAAATCCAATCGGGCCCCGCACCAATCCGATTCGGTCTGTTTAAGAAGATGCAATATTAAAAGCTTGGTGTCTGAATTGGTAAGTAGTTTTAAAAAAATTGTATTGAATTTTTTAAAGCTTTAAGATTTATTTAGTTTTGGTCGTGTGAACAGTCGTCAATTAAATGGTGCAAATATCAGTTGAATTTATCGGATAAGATTGTTATAGATTGGAATAATTATATACGTGAAGTGTGTACGAAAGATTTGGAGGATAATCAAAATATTAACATACCTGCCAACCTTGGAGGAAAAAAAAAATCAGTAGATTCTACTGATTTTGAGGGAAAAAATCAGGAGACACTTAATAGCGACATTTTTGCTTGAATGTTTAAAACAGTAGTATCACAAGAAGACAATTTTACTCTTTAGATTATACATTCTGAAATTGATTTATGCTAAACATATTTTGTGTTAGCCTTAATATTTTAATAAAATATTCATTAATCTCATAAAGGAACTATGAAAAATAAAGGAATATACTACACTTAAAAAAATAAACATCAATGTTTATGTCCCTATATCTAATTTATAGGGCAACTCTTGCTACTCTAGTGCAATTAATAAATACTCAACTTATAAAATCACATAAAAACATAAAATACATTACTAAATAAATTTAATTCAGTGAAATATTTCTTTAATTAAATTACTGATAACTAGTAATATTCATCCTAATTGAAGCTTATGTAAACAGGCACCAGGTCTCTACTCTGAATGTTAATTGTATAACTGCCAACTCGTAGGAGTTTTTGGCACCCATGTGGTTAAAGCGTCATCCTACCACAGTGGACATATGAGGTTTAAAACTCAGAGGAACACATTTTCATGATATTATAATATCATAACATTATAATAATTATATTAGTGTGCCATCTGTTGACTATTTAAGCTACTAAAACAACTAAATATTTTTCTGACTGTTTTTAAGTTTTTCACTGAATAGCCAAAAATCAGTAGATTTTCATACATTATCGGGAAATGAGGAGAAATGATGAAAAATCAGGAGTTTTAAGATAAAATCAGTAGAGCTGGCAGCTATGTATTAAAATTGGCAAACTCGGAATGATATTGAAATTAATGAAAGTCTTTTCTGTTGCGTTGAAAGAAAAATCAAGGTCATATCTTGCCACAACAGTGAGTCTTTGATGGAATTTGCTGGGAGACAGAAGAAGCATTTCTACTCAGAGTTCCAAACCAGAAGGCAACAACATTAATTTACGAAATCCAAAATAATATTGCTGAAGGCTCAACAATATCAGATTAATAGCCTGAATTTCAAACAGAGGTTTGGTTTTATTGCTCAATGGTCATTTTTGGCATACGAGGGTTAATTAGACCGGGACCTACAGTTTAAAGTGGATTCCGAACTACTACAAACATTCATGCCCAAGGTGGGATACGAACCCACGAGCTGTTGAACCGAAGGCAAGAGCGCTAACTATTCGGCTGCCAGCTCGGCTAGCAAACAGATGAGTTAATTACTGCCAATTTTGAATATTTCAAGATGAATCTACAATACAGATTTGTTGACCCATCTTTGCAGACTTACACTCAACACACAGAAAAGATATGTGGTCCAGCAAAATGGAGGAAAAAGCGACAACATAGGATAAGCTACCATTATACCCATATCTATTTTAAAAACTGTTTCTCGCCACTTTCCTCACAATTAACTTCAACCTATTCTCTTAACCAGTTTAACGTGAGTTAATTTTAACTTTTAATACATATTTTGAATATAATTTTATATGCATACATCTATCTGTCTATGTATATATATTTATTCGGGATTTTCGGTTTTTAAGTTTTTGTTCCTTTATAATTAGGGCTTTTATTTTTAAAAGATTTTATAAATATACTCCAAAAATCGCCAGTGAAATTTTTATAGCTAAATGTCAGTAACAAGATAGTCGTCATAGTACGTAATTAACAAAAAATATAAGAGAATACATTTAATAAAAAAGCACGATGTAGAAAAATTTTATATGTTATTATTATTTTCAAAATGAGAGATAGTACAAAATTTCAGGGTACTCTTAAGTGCGGTGAAACTAGTGTAAATATCGTTAACTACATATACACAACTTTTTAAGACAAGCATATAAATATATATAAAATATTTTCTTACTATTATATGATTTAAAATTGACTGCTAAAACTCGCACAGCTGCAAAATAATCAGTGATATTTTTTAGATAAATATAAAATCATGGGGAACGAAATTAAAAGGAATATAGATCAATTTTTAAAAACGACAAATCAAAAACATGCATGGTAAACAAATGAACATGGTTCTGGGACAATCACAGTTACGAAAATAACTATGTTTAAAGAATAATAATATTAAAGCCTGCATTTTACTTAAACTACGAATCGTAATTATCCGATAACTAAATCAAATTAAATATATTCATTCAATTATATTTTATTTATCTGAGCATATCTAAAATCCAAAAAAAATTCCCAAAATTTTTCTTGAAAAATGACAGATCTATAGCCGTAACTAATAGAAAATGTTTATTTTGATTATGCCGACCACGGTGTTGAAGTACCTCAGAAGATTTGTTGTTATTGCTTAAAATTTATATTTTTTCAGAATCGGTATTAAATAAACCAGCCTGTGAGGAATTCAGTTATTTATGAGTTTGGAATGTAACGAGAACAAATTTAAATTTTATCAAGTAAATTTTTGTGCTAATTTTTTTGTGTAACTCTATTTTATCTGCCAAAATATTTTAAAGTTTACTGTGTAAAGACAGATCTACATGAGCTGAACCAAAAAAAGAAGCGTTTATTTCCTATTAATTATCATGTGCTTATTAATTAATAAAGTATAAACTTTTATTTTTATTAACGGAGATATATCGTATTTAGTAATGTACTTTGAGATATAGGCACATTAAAGAAAAGTACCTATTTTGCTTAATGCCTTTTATTAAAATCCTGTATATAAAAAAATAATTTACTTTTATGTGAATGTTTACACTTAATTTTAAAATTGTTTTACTCTTTTGATTTCAAATAAATTATAATACATAGTACGTTTGTCGGCAAAATTTCGTATTTTTTATAGAAAAAATAAAGCAAATATATCCTGTTAAAAACCAGATAAAACATAATATTATTCTTTCAATTGTTATGTTTCTTAAGACATCTTAGCATTTACGTTTTATGAAAACGAGGCTATTATGTTGAATTCTTTCTCATGATATATTTAATTCTTCTTGATCAACTGTTTGGCACTTTCACAAAATAGTTGAAAAATATTTATACTATCTTCAAGGATTATAATATTTAATGTTATCATAATAATTTAATGAAATTTCAAAATCATTCTCATCAAAACGTTTTTGAAAGCATATAAAAGCATTAATGGAAACAAGTTCATTCTGAAAGTTTTATTTATGTATGATGTTTAAAATTCTACGAAGCATTGAAGTCTATTTTGATTTGAAGTTTTATGCTAAAATATAAAAAATTAAGTAAGAAAATAAGTTATTTTTTTAAAAATTCAAATTCCTTATAAGACATTACAGACTCAAATTGCAGCCTGTAGTTTATTTATGAATTAATTTTTCAACATCAGTGTGAGAAGATTTTCTAAATCATGAACTATTTTTATTATTTTGTTTGGACCACATTGATAATCTAGGGATTAAACAAGTATATTTTCAGTAACGCTAATTATAAAAATTAACATTGGTGATCACTCCAAAATGTCTTAGCAGTCTACTGGTCAATCTCAGTTCCCTTAATGTCCATGACTGTTTTACATGTTACAACTTTGAAAAAAAATAGCAAATTGAATGTTTGGAATTTAAAACGATCAGGAATGTGAAATTGTTATTTAATATACATTGTTATAAATTAAAATTTAGTGTTTTACTTCAGAAATCATAATTTTGATGTGGAAGTTCAATTCTTCTAAATATTTACTTTCTAACTAGCAAATTATTTATTTTATATATATATATATATATATATATATATATATATATATATATATATATATATATGTAAAATAAATACAAAAAAATAATATATATATATATATTACTCTAATTTGTTATATTTTGATACAAATCGTGAGTTTTTCTGCTGTGAATTAGAATTTAATAATAGGCGTTTCTATGTACCCAAACCTTTTTTTATGCATGACATGTGTAATTTTAAATATTTTTTATTTCTATCTGTAGTAAATGGCTTTCATATTTTTATGTATGTTAACCAATGGCTGAATGATTAGCGTTCTTGACTGCTAGACTGTTGGTCCTGGGTTAAAATCCCAATTCAGGCAGGGATGTTTCTTTCTCTGTCCTTTCTTCTAAGATGTTGTATGAATGTGGCCCGTCCTATAAATGGGTTTGTGGTGGTATGACTTGGGTAATGCTACTCACCTCCATGACTTAATTCACAAGTGTTCAACAGGTGACGATAAATGAGAAGCAGTTTTCAACCTTGCTTTGGTGAAGGGTTAATCACACAGTGCCCTCTATTATTAAAAAAATATTTTTATATACTAGACTTGAGGTTGATAAAATGTATTAGTTTACCCACATTAAAAAATTATTTTCTCATGCTGATGTTTTAAATGACTATATACCCATGTTTAAGCATTTAAGTGATTCTATATATTCATGCTTAGTTATTTTTACAGCATAATATCATATAAAGTTAATTCAAAATGGAAAGACTTTGTGACACACCATTTAGTATTTTAAGTGAGAAAATTAGCAAGGAAACACTAAGTGCAATTTCTGACATTGGTTTTACAACAATGACAGATATTCAGGCCAAATCAATTCCCAAACTTCTAAAAGGAAGGTTAGTATATATGATATTTATTTACTATTTCTGATATTTTTTTACTAGAAAAATAAAATTAGGATGCTAATTAGATTGCTATTACTACAATTATTTTCTATATGCAAAATTTTTTATCATTTCATAGTGATGCTGTTGTGGCTGCTAAAACAGGAAGTGGTAAAACTCTTGCTTTTCTAATTCCTGCTATTGAACTTTTGTGTCGTCAGAACTTTTCCCCAGATGATGGAACTGGAGTATTAATCATTTCACCTACTCGAGAACTTTCCATACAAACAGATCTTGTTGTCAAAGATCTTTTGAAACATCATCCCTTCACTCATGGATGCATTATTGGTGGTACTAATCGTAAGATGGAAGTAAAAAGACTTAATTCGAATATCAATATACTTGTAGCCACTCCTGGTAGACTGCTAGATCATTTACAGGTATTTTCTGTGAATTCTACTAGGATTTTATACTACTTAATTAATCATGTTGTAAAAAAGTTAAATTAGTTTCACATAATTTTGGACATCTGTGATTATCTTCCATTATAAGTAAACTGTGTACTAATTTGAGTTTTAAATTTTTAATTTTGTTTCTAAAAGAGTTTTTTCTTATGAAGTAATTTTCATTTGTAGAATACTTCAAAATTTGTTTACAGAAAATTGAAATGCTTAATTATTGATGAAGCAGACCGGATTTTAGATACTGGTTTTGAAGAAGATATGAAACGAATAATTAGAATCTTACCAAGTATAAATATTTTTTGCACATTTTCTATTAATTTTTACTTTGTTCTTTAAATTAATGTGTAAAATTTTTAGTTAATTATTTAAATTCATTCCAAATCATTTCCAACTTTTATAATTGAAATATATTTTTACTAGAAAAAAGACAAACACTGTTATTTAGTGCAACACTTACAAAAAAAACTGATGATTTGATTCGAGTGGCAATGAAAGATCAGCCAATATATATTGGTGTAGAAGAGGAGGATAAAGAAGCCACAATTGAAGGGTTAAATCAAGTATGTATTTTTAACTATTTGTATAAATAAAAATGCAATATTTTTTGTTTAATATTAAACTTTATTTAGACATGTGTCTTGTTAACTGTAATTGGTTTACTTTTAACCATGATTGCTTATAAATTACCAATTACTGTGTGTGTGTGTTGCATATGTAGTAATATTATATTAAAGGAAAAATTTAAAATGTAATATTTATCAAATTTGAATAAAATAAAAACTTCCATGTTATACTAAAAATAGATTTTAACATTAAAATAACAATTAAAATATACTTATTACTGTGAGAAACAATTAAGGAGATGAATGAATACATAAAATAATAATACTTTTTTTTAATATTTGTTTATCTCTTTGTTTTCCTTATTGGTCTGAGCCAAGTTGGAAGTTATAGCTATGTACAGCTAACAGTTTATGGGTTCAATTCTCATCTTGGCCATGGATTTTTGTAGCCCTTTAATGCAAAAGATGACCAAACAAATCATTTCCTCCCTCTCTGAAGAAATTGTGCATTCTCCCTTCCTGTGTGTTTTCAATATATATATATATAACTTTATATTCACGGAAACAAAGTAGTTCTGGAAATCTTTTGAACTGGACTCTGCTCATTCAGGCATTCTGATGGCCTTAGTTCTCCAAAAAAAAATTTTTTACGAACGCTTATATGAAACAAGATAAGAAAAATAAATTATTCTGTCGGCAAAATTTTCATATTCACTTATTAATCTTTTGCTGCCATTTTTCATCTTTTTCTTTTATGTGCCTTTCTTTACACTTTTTGTCTTGATAGCAAAAATCTTCTAAAAATGATTATAATTGAAGTATTTAAAATACAATTTTTAAGAGATATTTATGCTTAATTTGAAATCAGTTTTTCAGAGTAAGGGTCTTGAATTACAGTAAATTTCTTTTTTATTTTAATTCTAAGAAAATTTTAACTTTTATTTAATCTGACTTTGTTTCCATTACCCTAATTTTAGGATGTATTTTCAACTTCTCTCTCTGATTTTTTTCTTTTTTGTATTTGTTATTTATTCATAATGTTTATTTAATGGTCTTTTTTTACAAAGTTACTGAAGCTGCATGATGAAGTTCTTTTACATAATATCTACAATTTCATCATTCTTTCATTTATTCATAAGTGACTTTTTGTTTTACAAAGATAATTGATGCCAGTGTACCGTAATTTTCTATATATGATCAGCAGTGCAAGAGCTTTTTTATGAGTAAAAGAAAGAAAAAAGCATAGCATAATCCGTGACAAATTTTAAGCCGAATAGTCTAAAATATATACTCCTGATAATGTGGGAGTTTAATAAAATTTAAAAAACTCAGTGTGATTAAAAATATAATAAATTGTACAGAAAAAAAAAAACATATATTATGATAAACTCTGTCCACCTCATCATAAGTTGCAATAAACTGAGATGAAACCTTGATCTGATCAAAAGCCATAATTCTGAAAATCTAATAAAACTTACCAATTTTTATTTTTTAATAACTTATAAGATGAGGCTAGAAATATATTTTTTAAAAATAAAATTTGCTTTGTTAATAATTTATGTGAGAAATAAATTTTTTTTGAATTACACATTGGATACATTTTTTCTTTTGTACAGTGTATGCTTTTTTTTTTATTTTACATTAATATGTTTGTGACTATTTTTCTTACTTACCTTCTCCATTGCTTTTATTTTATAATCTGTTGTGTAACTGAAAAGTTTTTGCTTCCACATGACAATATGTGAACTTGAAAATTTTTAGAACAAAGCTATTAGTTATATTACGCTTTTACATTCCGATATAAGCTGAGAAGTGCAAATGTGCTGCAGTAGAAAGTTTTAAATATTATAGATATCTAAAAAGTTTAGCTCTGAGATTTGAGGGCTTAAAATGAGTGATAAAAAATAACTAGTAACTTTTACTACACTGGAGATTAATTACACTTCAATAAACACTAACACAGCATCTCCACAATCCAACTGCTGATATTGAGTATTTACAAAAATGAAAATTTAATACTAAGCAAGCATTTGCCTGGCAAAACATTTTGGCACAAGTCATCTAGTGAGAACAAATTCTCGTTGTCAATGTTCAACAAAGACCCATCTTATATCACAGCTTTAAATATACAGCTTAAGCACCGCCCACTTCCTATAATTAGTTTATTAGCTGAATCCAAAACTTGAATGGTAAATATTTCTGAAAAACAGCGTCTGAGCAGCTAAAATCTTGGATTTTATGAATGACCAACAAAACACAAGCTTTGCCAAAAGCATAAGAAGAAAATCCAAACTTTCTTCTTTGTGACTTTAAACGCTGTAAACATAAATTCAAGTTTTATTTTTTGTATAGTAGTCTGTAAATAATTTCAGTTAACCACTGAAGTTATTTCTGATTTTGGAGAGTGATTGTACTAGAATAATTTCTTTAATTAAATATTAAAAGTAATATAAACTTTAAGAAATACTTAATAATGGCCAATGGAAACAACTCAGGTCAAGACAATGTAAAATGATAATAGCCAATAGCAGCTGTAAGTAACCAAATTGAACGTAATTGAACAAAGCTGATTATAGATGAAATAAATCAGCTGAGTCGGGGTGCCATCTGTTATTTATTTTATGGAACATAAACAGTATTTATTTCATTACTTTATTGTAAGCTCTTCTGATGAAAAATGTTTTTATCAGATTATCCATGGCAGCATATGATACGCACAGCAAAATTTTAAACTTTTTAATGCCTAATCCACTGATTATATACAAGAAAATATGGTGATACAAACTATGAAGGCTTCATTATCCTGATTTAAATGCATGGTTATTTTAATATTGCCTTCAGTTTTCACTGGAATGTAGCATCATAAATGTATTCAATATTTTAAACTATGTGATCAGTAGTTCTAAAATTGGTAATAGTTTCAGGATAGTCCATGATTTTGTGACCAAAGTTGTTACACTGTTAATATTTAACTCCTTTTTTCGTATGCAAACACTGAGAAAGTTGATTGTTTTTTATCACGCTTAAAGAAAATACAGTGACACTTTTAAAATTTTTATTAAATGTCACTAGTGTTTTGAATAAATCAAGATTATAATCATTGTAATATATATTTATGATCATAAAATTTATCATTTTTATCTGTAAACATTCACTTATTATAAAGTAAATTTTAATTTTCTTTTGAAATCCTAAATATTTTAGAAACATTTAGCAAAATTTATTATACTTTTAGATATAATTCTATACCTCCACAAAACACATTTAAAAAAATAAAAAAACTCATCTTTTTTCCTGATGTATGTTTTTGAAGAGTACAATGAATTGTTCTTTACTGTTAACTTTAGATTTAAATTCAGACAATAATGTTTCCTTTAAAATATTCCTTACAAATTTATCATTCATTGATTGCTTTTAATTCTGAATAAATAAAAGTTGTCTGTTAAATCTTGAATATTATGTTTGGCTGATTAATTATCTCTATCATTAAAGAAGCCTTTATTGTCAATTAGATTTTTCATCGAAGTGTATCCATTGAAATCACTGTTGTTTTAAAAAGTTAATATTAGGCACTTGTTACAGTGAAGAAAAAAAGAATTTGCAAAACTTCTGTGTGGATCATTTTCAACTTGAAATGGAAGGAAAAGTCTCAACTTACTGCTCTGATTATGTTTAGTGTTTTAGAAATCAACTGACTTTGTGATTCTTGAAAAAAAAGAATCTTTACTAGTAGTATTATTGAATGTTTCAGTAAATTATATTTCACTTTTAGAATTAGAAATAAAATCTTGAGTGCTTTAAATTCATCATTTGAAAATTATGTGTAGTATTAGGAGTAAATTCAATTTGAAAGCACAGAAAAAAGACCTTATTACAGAATGAAGTTAGTAGTTTTGCTTTTTCAGTAGGATACTAAGAAGGAAAACCAATAAAATTTCATTTCATCTTTACCAATAATAAGTTTATGCAGAAGTTTAATTTTCCTAATAATGCTGTTTGATATTGAGATAGCAATCTTCTTAGTCCTTTAAATTAGTCATACTTACATTCTTAATAGTTATATAATGAATTCATTCAAAAATGACTCGCTGTCTTGAATAAGTCTCTCCACGGCATTTATATGTATTAAACATTTTTATCATCTTGACATTGTGCCTAGGAGATCTTTTTAAAGAAGGCGAACCCCTGTATATTAAAGGATATTATATTTGGTAAAATATTTCAATATATTTATAAATTTATTTTTGTTAACTACATGACTAAAAGTATATGCATCTATGCTGCCATTTTTTTTTACTAACATCTGATAATTAGAGGAAATAGAAAATCTTGGAAGAATATATATGTAAATGTATGTATTAATTTTTTCTTTTTATATAGATATTTAAGCTGACTATTTAATCAAAAATATAATTATTATTTGATTAACATACAAATACTCTTGTTTATGAACTATATGTAAGTTTAAATTATTCATTTCTTGAAGCTAGAAATTGGTTCAATGTTTGATGCAATCTATAAATGATTTATTAATTACTTAGGAGGATGATATTTTCTAAACAGAAAGTGAATTTATTGTATATGGAGACCATTATTCTATATTCATTAGTTTTTAATTAATGCAGAACTTCATAACTCTTTTAAATAAATTTCCTTCTTAAATATTTAAAAATTGTTGAATTATAAGTCTAATTTTTAAATATTTAAATATATATATATATATATATATATATATATATATGAGATTAAAATGATAATCAAGTCTATTCTGCTTGTTGTATTTTCCAAAATGTTTCAATATTGGATTTTCTTATGTAATTATTGATTTTATTATTTATGTAAGATATTTTCTGTAGGGTTATATTTTGTGCCCAGCTGAAAAAAGATTATTACTTCTGCTTACATTTTTAAGGAAGAATAAGAAAAAGAAAGTGATGGTTTTCTTTAGCACAACTCAGTCTGTCAAATTCCATGCAGAATTCTTTAGCTATTTAGAATTACCTGTTAGTTCTATTCATGTAAGTATATTATTTACTTTTATTTTTCAAGAGTAATTTTAATGAGACTAATGTAGTTTCTCTGCACTTTACTATTTTTCTCATTAACAATATATTATTAAAATTAATATTTATCTACTGACTGTGGATTCTAATTATGTACTTTAATATATTGTAAACACTGTATTTCTTTGATATCTATTTATATAGCTATTGTGTACAATATTTTTGCATATAAAAATATGACTAATGGCATTATTTAATTTGTAAAATATAAATTTGAAGAACCACTTATAATTTTCCATTTATAACTATATTTTTGTCTAGTAATAAAAACTAATAATTTACAAAAAAATTAAATGTTTTTGTTTCTAAATGAATTTAGGATTATTCTTATAAAATTCCAAATTAAAGCTAGAAATAATACTGATATTTTAAATTATAATACTTTATTTCTACAATTTAAAAAAATTAAGAAATTTTTTAATTATTTTCATTATTAAAAACTATACTTTCCTGATTATCATAAAATGCTGTCTTTTAATGCAAACTATTTGAAGGGAGAAAATTGTTTTTGAAAACTTTTGTTTAATTTTTGATAGATTAAAATGCTTCTTATAAACAAATTAATGTAAAAAATATTTTTTACAAAAAGAAAAAATTTCAAGCTACTGTGTTTTGATAACTACCCATAGTTATGTTGATTAAGTAAATATAATAATTGTAAGTAGAGATATATATTCTTAACAAGAGGTAAAATATTTCTGCTTATTCTATTTATTGTTTCATTTAACCGTTTTTGTCTTTTAACACATTAAATCTGCTCTTCCTTTTTTTCTGAAACATTTGCATTTTAAAGGGAAAACAAAAACAAAGCTCAAGAACTTCAACTTTTATGGAATTTTGTGAAGTTAAATCTGGTACACTTCTTTGCACAGATGTTGCTGCTAGAGGGCTGGATATACCTGAAGTAGATTGGATTGTTCAATATGATCCTCCAAATAGTCCAAAGGTAAATTTTAATATTCTTGTGATTTTCAAAGTATTTTCATTTTTATAATTCTTGTAAGACATTTAAATTCTTTTGAAAAAATGTAAACATATTAGTTTATTCATATTCATTACTTTAAATAAATTTTTAAATAAGAGTATTTTATATACTTACTAATTTATAATATGTATTTGTAAATTTTTTAAAATTAAACTTGCATTATAGTTCTGAGTAATGATTTTATAAGAATAGTGTCACATTTTAGAATTTATTTTTATAAATTTAAAACTTTAATCAAGACATGAATCAAGAAAATAAAAACAAAATCAAGTAAGTACTCACAACATTGTAACCAAACTAATATTTCATGTGTAAAATTTGATAACAATTTTTTTTTCCACAATTTTAAATTAAGTATGTAGTTAATAAGAAAATCTTTGAGTTTTACACCTAATGTTTTAAAAATCAATTTATCAGAACATTTAGTATATTTTAGAAAACTATTATAACTTCTGCATTCATTTTTGCTATATAGTTGCATTATATTTAAAATAAACTTGATTTCAGTTTTGATATTTATTACGTTAAAAGTATTTAACTATGTTGTAAAAACGCTTTTATTTTTCATGTATCACATTATTTTACGTGTCTATATAGATTTACATAGTGATGTGGGGGAATTCTAAATTGTTCTGATTAGTTAGTAATTTAAATCTCAATGTCATTAAACGCCTTATTCTTTTCAAACATAATTTAGCATTGATTTAGCAAGATCAATATCAGACATTAATTTCCATACCGTCAGACATCGCATCCATCATCTAAAAATTATTAGACTTTACAAAGAATTTAAAGTCCATAGACTATCTTTTATTAAAATAAAGAAATTCAAAATCAATTTTTTTATGATTTGAGCATCCAATGCCATTTATGGCTCTAATCTTTTTTCTAATCTAGTTTTGATATAAATTTCAAACATAGATCATTCATTTATTCACTATTCCTGTGTATAAAATATTTTAAATTGTTATACAATGTGCTGCAACATGTGTTTGATATTTTGTGAATAAAATTTCTGTATTTTATTGCTAAATACTAGAGTCATTTCTAATATACCACTTTCATAAATAAGAAGAATGTTAGTGTTGTATTTAATGTTTATGCACTTGAAAAAATAATGGTCTCATAATAACTAACTAAATTATTTTAAAGACATTTTTTATATTCTTTAAATTCATTCAATTGTATTACCACTAGAAAAAGAAAAAAATAACAAAAATTTACTTTGAAAAGTTGCAAACTGAAGTAATACCTCACACAATATGATGGTTTTATTTTCATTTTCTGTTAACAAACTGAAAAAGAAAAGGAAATGAGATGCAGCAAATGAATGGAAACTCTTTTTTCTAGGAGTACATCCATCGTGTCGGCAGAACAGCACGTGGTGAAAATATAAATGGAAATGCTGTTCTTATTCTGATGCCCGAAGAACAACAGTTTCTTTCTTATTTAAAACAATCTAGGATACCAGTGAAGAATTATGATTTCTTATGGGATGAAAAAATTCTTAACCGCCAAAGTGCAGTAAGTAAACATTATATTATGAACCTTTTATATAGAGTTGTTATAATAATAATTTTATCAATATTACTTATATAACTTTAATAAAAACTGATTTTCTTATTATTTTGGATACTGTTATCACATTTATGATTCAAAAGAGAATTTTAATTGATCATTTCTTTTAAATCTTTTAAGTTTTTTATTGTAATTAAATGTAAATTATAAAAAATATTGCTTTTCAATTTATTAAAGTGAAATAAAATATTCCTTTGTTTAGAAGGGATTTATGAGAAAATGTTTTAATTATATACAATTTTATTATTACAAGGTAAAATTATATGAATTCTAAGAGCCTTCTTAAAAAATTTACAATATTAAATATTCATTTTCCTTAATTTTTTTAAAAATCTGAAACCCTTCAGAATCTGTCTCTTTCTATCTGCTTTTTTATCACAAACATACACACATTATTTGAATTTTATGTATTTTATGAGTCTTCAGTTTTAAATTGTCAAATTTATTATTTAAAGTATTTCATTCCCCTTTTGACTAAATTGGCATGAATGATACCCAATTTTTATTTGTTTTTCTTCTCATTCATTTGATATTTACCAATATGCTTTTTACATATTCTAGAAAACAACAAAAGATCTTAATTTAAAATATTTTGGAGAAAACATTGGTGGCAATGAAACATTTTAAAATTTAGGGACAGTTATTCTGTGGGTACTCTGAAAATGAGTATTTTTATTTTATGTATATTTTTAGTTCATTCATTTTTAATATTTCATTTATGCTAATTTTTTGTTACTTAAATTTAATTGCTTTAAATTTTAGAATTTAAAATATTTTTACTTTTCATTATTTACTCATTTCTTACTTTTTTATTAAAAGAAATGCAAAAATTAATAAGTAAACATATTTGTGATAAAAATATATTCTTTAATTAAATCACAAAAAAGTTAAGTTATTTAAATTTGAAAAATTTCTTACAGATATACAATTCTGATTTTTCAGATTGAAGAATTGATTTCAAAGCATCCTTCTTTATATTCATCAGCCAAAGAAGCTTTTAAAGCTTATATACTTGCTTACAAAGTTCGTCAAATGAAGAAAGTGTTCGATATCTCAAAACTTGATCTAAAATCAGTTGCTAAATCATTTGGTTTTAATTCTCCACCACTTGTAAATATTTAATATTCTGTAAAAAAAATTTATTTATAAATATGATATATTGTATCTATACTTATGTTTGTAAATATCTATTTTACTTAATAAAGATATTTTTTTTCAATATGCTTATGACTAAGTATGATCATACTTATTGCAATATTTTTTAAATAACTATCCTAGATCTTCAAACTAGAGGTGATTTAAGATAACTTTATTTTTTGAAACACATTTATTCTTGGTATATCTTGAGTAACTCAAAAACACACAATGAATAGGAATTATAAAGATATGCCAGTAAGTTGGAAGATTTACTTTTATTCAACTGATTCCTTTTGTACATATTTTCTCATTACATATATAAAATTGAACCCTTAATAAAATTATTAAAAGAATATAGCTAAAAATGCAGTTTTGAAATAAATTTACGAAAATTCTTTGAAATAAAGATCTGACTCTGCAAAATTTTTAAATGTGTAGAATTTAAATTTATGTTTTCCTTGAAAAATCCTTTTCCTTTGGCATAAACCTAAGCTTCACCCTAATATGTATTAAAAAAAATACAATAGTTTTGAAATCTTAGATACTATTAAAATACACATTCACTTCTTAATGTATTTAAAAAAGAGTTAGCATTGCAGCATTATATAACTCATTTCATATATTTGATATAAATAATGATCCTTTTCCACAATACTTGTGACAATTCTTATTATGTGTGGATTAGACAATGTATTTTTCTGATTCATTTGGATACTTATCTATAAAAAAACCACTTGTCGTCTTAGAATAAAGTATCAAATTAATGTAATGTTGATGTAAAGAAAAAGCTATTTACTTAAATTAGTTTATGTTTACCCTATTATAAATCAAAGTCAACAATTGTGGTACATTGTAAACTATTTTTAAGTTTTCCCGTGTTGGAATGTAAATTTTAGGTAACTATTTTTTGACACTAAAGTTGCTTAAAATCTAATATTTCTGCTGAAAAGTTTTCTTTAATTTTTATCTATTATAATCTTGAATTAACATTTCAAACCAGGCTATTTAAATATAGAATTTTTTTCAGTTTAGTAAACTACCTGTATAGTAGTTTCTATTTTCAAATATTGTGTCAGATTTGTATGTATTAAGAAATTTACCCTTTCATATTAAAGAGAAATGATGTTTCTAAAATTATTTCTCATTTTTCAACTGAAAATTTTTAATTTTAACACACCATTTCATATTGGCTTTATAATACTTATCAAAGCTGAGTATTATAAAGTATATTATATCTAACTATATATATTTGAATATAATCTGTCAAATAATCTGTAAATTCTGAGTAGCTTTTTACGTTTTCATTACAACATTTTTCTATTGGGTTAATTATTTACTATTTCAATATGCTTAAATTTATTTCAGTGACAGATATAAATTATAATAATATAGGTTAACACATTACTGTGTATAATAATTGAAATGTTAATGAAATAGAATGATACATTTTACTCACAGGTTTTTTATTTAAATTTTTAATGTCTTTCATCTTTCTAGCATTGTGTCATGACTGAACTAAGTTTGCTACCACTTTTAAATTGAAATTGAAATTTAATTAAATTATCTATTTCTGTTTAAAATATTTTTTAAAAATATGTTTCATAAGTGAAAATATGCTTAATGCTGCTACCAAACTTTTAATAGCATTTATAGAAATGTTCTTAGAACTGGATACATATTTTCTTCCTCAATATTAAACTGATGGATTATACTTTTTACAGAGTTAATAAAGAAAGAAATGCAAAACATAATCACTTTGTACATGTTTGATAATTATAAATATTAGGGCTTTATGTAAATTTATTATTCATATATTTATCATAAAGTTAAATAGAATGGTATTTAATATTTTTAGATACAGATTCAATTGAAAATTTTAAAAATACTTATTTACATGCACATGGAAGTATTTTGAGTAAAATTCTAAGAGCCAGTATGGGGGCAAGCACTAAACAGTTATCTTGCCGACCTAATTTATGTTACTTTGGAAATGTCTTATTTTCAAAATCCCAATCATGCTCAAAATTGAACATTGCAATCTCTCACTGTTTTAAATTTCTACTATCAAAGTTTCTCGAATATTTCATTATAGTAACTTACGAATATTTCGTTATAGTACTTATTACAGAAGAGTTAAAATACTAATAACTATGCTATTAAAAACAAATGAGAACTTTATAAACGGTTTTATTGTACTGAAACTTTGATTCATTATTGTATTAGTGATGTTACATGATCAACAAATTTAAGAATTCATTCAATTAATGTATTCATTTCTGAAACACCTGGTAAACTAAACTACTGGCACAAAACCTAAGAAATCCATTACAAATGATTAGAATTACACTGTCATCTTTATTCAGGAAGAGATATTTCAAAATGAGACACCAATAGTTTGTAAAAACATAAGGTGGGTCCAAAGCCTATTCACCCTGAAGAATTCCATTACCAATAGAGGATCTTGAACTAGGTCTTGCCTGGTGAGCCCCAGACAAGATAAAATGTGGCTAGGGGAGGCATGTGCAGAAAAACACTTACTTTAAATTTTACAGTGTTTATTAACACCAACAAAAGTCATTGATGACAGATGACCATTAAGGAATCGAGTAGTGGCAGTTTAATCTTGTCATCTGCCACCTCAAATCAAGGACCTGCTACAGCACTTACTCTGATACCATGGGTAAACCTCTGAGACTATCCAAATTTTCTTATTCTTTGCCTTATATTTAGAAAATAGCTCCATATAAGTAAAAGGAGAAAATACTAGTCATTTAGCTTATAGACTACTTTCATGTGCATTCTTGCCACTTGACTTTTTAATGTCAAAAATAAATAAAGATCTGAAGTGAAGTGAATTTGGAACCTTGTTGCAATGCTCACTAAATCACAATGACCAGTTGTTTCACAAAACAGAAAAGTCCGGTCTTATTTGAAGAAGCTAAATCTTCAGTTAGAAATTGGTTTTGTAGCTGATTTACCATTGAACATTCATCATTTAACCATTCTGGTACATTCCTCTGTAGTTGACCTTAAGTTGCCTTCAGCTCTGTGATACAATATTGCTCGTAATGTTGTCTCAAGCTTATTTCTTACATTTTCGTAATCTCAAAATGTTGTTATATAGTTTATTTGAGTGTGGTAAATTTTAAACTGTTAGTTTTAAACTGGCAACATAACTATTTACATAAGGCGATGGCAGAGTTATTTTTTGCTCAATACCATTTGAGAAATATTTGTTATATGTAGTGTTTTAAAAGAGGAAAAAAACCGATTTATTCCCTTGGGAATTTGAAAGATCTCGAGTGTTGAAATTTTTCAGATAATTATAAAATGTTTGAAGTTTTTTATACCAAACATTTTTTAAAATAAATAAAAGTCCACTTATTTTATAATTTCTAGTACTAATTATGGTAGTAAAAAGTTTTCCATAAAAAGAAAACAATTGTGCATTAATGTGTAATTTATAATAACAGAAATATGTGTAGAAATGTGTCAATATTTATTCTGACAGTCCTAAGAAATATATTTTTTTATTAAATATTAAATCTTTATTTTTACAAATATTTTTTTTTCAGTATGAATCAAATAAACATTATTAGAAGACAAAACCGATATTTTTTCCATATTTATATAGTTTACTTTTCTTAATATATATAAGGCAAAGCAATCCATTAACCAAAGATAATTAGTTGAATTTATTCCCTTTTTTCACTTTCAAAAATTCCCGGTTTATTTCCAAAATTCCCAGGAATTTTACTTCTCTAGTTACATGTCCCAATTTTAAATAAAATTAAGCATACATTTTTATTTAAAAAGTAATTTTGTTAAATGCTGTTTCACAGAATATGAAACTGTTCTTTAATTTGAAGAGACTTAAATCTTCAGTAACCAATTGGTTCCATAACTGATTTACCATTGAACATTTACTGATATACTTTCCGATACTTTGATTTTAAAGTATCGGAAATGATTTAAAGTATATTTTAAAGTATCGGAGCAATAATAAAGGAGATTACATGATTATACACTGTACAAAGGCAAATAAAAGCCCTTGATATTAGACTAATGTACACTCAATAGGAAACATTCAAATTACTTCTGAATATATATACATGATGTTTACAAATATTAACGGTTAACTTAGTTTTATGGTCAGCTAAATCATTAATCCATAATACATTATAATTTAATTCGCTTAACAGACATTAATCTAAATCATCTTGTATAAAAACTATATTTAAAACATTGAAGAAGGTACAAAACATTTTTAATCCTTTCTTGAAAGAAATTTGATATTTTCTTAATTAAATGTTATCATTTTTATTCGTAATTTGACTCAAAATTAATCTAAAGGTTCTTTATTCTAAGTGAGATTGTAACTCATATTCTATCTGATTTTTTGTTTTAAAATTGATCGTAATGAAAATTGTGAAAGTGCTTTATAGGTTTCACCTTTATGAAGTGTAATTATATAGTACTTACTTATATTTTACCCTCCATTATAAGAAAACAATTTATTTACTTATTCACAAGATATATAATGAGTTATATTTTCACAATTCAATATAAAACATAAAAAATGTATAAGTAATAATACAAAAAGTAATAATACCAAGTAAAAGTACCAATGTATAAGTAATAATACCAAGTAAAAGTAATAATTTCAAAACACAAATATGAATTATCTTTCATTTATTATATATACAGCAGACCATAACCATTTTGCATCAGATGGTCACAGGCCTCTCCCATCACTAAATTATTGAACGTTTTTTTTTTTTTTTCCCCCAAATAGCGGGCACACTTGGGTGACGAAATTGAACGTAAAAGAGTATTTTTGCAACTCTAATGAGTAATTTCATTATCAGTAAAAATGGCGATAGTGGGTGAAATGGGGATATTTTTGCTTAAAATGAAATCTTCAGTTAATAGTTAGCGAGGTTTAACACAATCAATTGAAATTATTATTTCTTTAATGAGCAGAGTGAAATATTTGTCCCAGCGATTTATCACCTTGTACGGGCCTTCATAGGAAAGAAGACTTTTTCCCGCAACATCCTTACATTCGAATGTGGAAAGATCTTTTGAAATGGAAATATCTTCTTTACTATGATTAGACGTCGGTATTAGTTGAATGATGGAGAAAGATTTTTTAACTGATTGAATTCCGACTAATTGATTGATGTGGACACTGGTAAAATAAAATCTCCCGATATATGAAGTTGCTTTCCATACAGTATCTATGCAGGTGTTCTATTAAAAGTGTCGCTGATGACATTTCTCAAATTTAAAAGAATAGTTGGCAGTGAAAGGGTCCATGATATGTTAATGTGCCAAATCAAAGTAGCTTTTAATGCCTATGCCACCGTTCGCTGAAACCATTAGATTGAAGATGATATGAGTTTCTGTGATTTCTTTGAAATCCTACAATATTTGATAGTTCTTGAAATAAGTATGGTTTGAGCTTTCTTCCTTGAACAGTGATGATGTACGATGGAAGGGCAAACCGGGCAATCCCGCTAGCATAAAGGGCTGTGGTTTCAGCTTCGATATCAGAAACTGGAATAGCTTCTGTTCAACCGCCATCTGATTACAGTGATGTCACAATATCTAAACTTTTATGAAACTAGACGTGAACTGATAATGTCGATATGAATTTGATTAAAGTGTTGACTGACCAAAAAGGAAATTTTGAATAGGACTCTGAACATGGCTGAAACTGCCTTCAGTGTCAACAAAATATCATTTTGTTGACACTGAAGGCAGTTTCAAGACTCTAAAAGTCTTCGCATTTCAGAACAAATATGTTTTCACATTATTAACTTCATTTTAGAACAGTTTCCTGTGAAGAATTGTAATAAGTTACGTAATTTGAGTCAACTACTAGAAATTCAGATAGTATTAAAGATGAAGAATTTTGATTTTCTAGAAGCTGTTGTAATTCTTCATTCGACTTTTCAGCTAAAGTTATTTTGCTTCATAGTCAATGGTTGATAGAACTAATAAATTATTTAATCTTGACACTACACCAGCAATTATGTTCTCTGATGCGGAATTATGCAGTATGAGGAATTCAGAGATGAAATTTAAAGGCCTTAACTGACAGGATGAAGACTTTTCAGGATTTTGTAATAAAGCAAATGTTAAAGATTTATGTTCACTAAAGATTATGAACTGTCGGCATTCCACAAGGCAACGGAAATCTTTCAAGGGAGAATCAGTAGCAAGTAGTTTTTTGTCGTTGGTACTGTATGGATGCTGTGCAGAATTAAGTTCTAATAAAAAGAAACTGAATGGCAGCCCTGCCAAGAATACACAATATTCTGTTGAGCCTCTGAACTGATTTATCAAAAACGTCCACAAATAAAGCCAATGTTGCTGATATTGATGGATGTGTCAAATTAACAAATCAGCAATTGTCATTTTTTGCATTACCGGAAAGGATGGATTTCCACTTCTTGTATCCCTTCGATAATTTGAGTTTTTTTTTTTGTGTCTTACCAGATAATTTGATTATCTGCAGTTGGTACCACGCAGCTTAAGGTAAACATTTTTTGTTAAAATTTATCATACTCAAAAACTGCTTCGATTGTTTGATCATTTTAGGTTTTTCAAAATCTTTGATGATTTTAACTCATTCTGCAGCTGTTATAATACCTTCGACACAAGCAGAGTGTCCTTATAAATTTATTTCAATTTGACCGAATTAGCATTTTGAAATTTATTACCAATCCAAAGTCTGAAAAGCGTTTAAAATTTCTTTCAATGGTTTTAAATGCTCAATTTTAAATTTTGGAACAATTAAAATAATATTTATGTAGACGAAACAATAGTTTAAGCAATTCAAGACAGTATGTATAAATTGGAAAGACTGTGCAGTGTTCCTTAAATACTAACTAATAAACCAATTAATCAACTAATAAAAGATACTGCCGAAGAAAATCATTTCCAAAAATCACTTTTGAAATGTCGGCTATTTCTGATGACAAATGACCAGATATAACTTCACCTTAATCAAGGATTTAATTTCAGAATTTTCTCTTTTTTTAATTTCTTAATTTCCGATGTTGGAAGTCAGATAATGTCAGTATTTTTCTTTTATAGTCTGGAATAATGCATTAAGGGATACTTCTGCTCTCGTATCAATCAAGGAAGATGAAGAATAATAAAGTGAAAATACGAAGTATTAAACAGGTGGAACATGTATACAATAGATAGTTCAAAATTAACTATAATTCAAAATTAAGATAATTCAAAATGGAAAATGAAACGAAATGCTTCCACTCCCAGCTTCTTCAGGGGGTGTTGACCACACTGGCACAAAGTATAGCTTTTGGCAGTGGGATTTAGTGGCTCCGTTAAGACTTTAGTCTAGAGTCACTGCGGAAAAGCCATACTTTTTGCCAATGAGGTCAACACCCCTGAAGAAATTGACCATGGAAGCCCCTATTACATTAGGGTTGCCGATATTTCAACCTTAATGTAATAGTGCTATTCGAGGCGATAAAGATTAACATAACAAACTAGATAATTTCATATAACGTCATCGGACCCTCGCGGGTAAAATTGTCTGCTTACTTTCTAGAGGGTAATTGAAAATAAAGATGAATTACGATCTATCTTATGAAATTTACACAGTAAATCATGATGAATTAATCGTTTGCTTACTGAAATGAGAAATTTTATTCATATGTATTTTATTAAAGACGACAAATTTTACTGTTACAAAGAGCATCTTCCCAGAGACAAAAGTTCTTTTCTGAACAATGAATGAAATATGGAAGTCTTATTTTTTGAAATTAGTTTTTAATAAATGATGATATGCGTCACTAAGTTACTTTTTAGATGTGTTTAAGTTTGATTTAATATTTGCAACAATGACTATTTACAATAATTTCTCGAACAATTAAAAATATAAGTTGACATAAGCAGAATAATTTTACAGGACTAATAGGAAACTGTTTGAATAAACAGAGACAGACCAAATCAGACCAAGGAAATAAAAACAAACATGGCTATGTCTGTTGTGCAAAACAAACTTTTTTCTCAAGTGGCTAAGAATTTTAAATGTCTTTCATTTCCTTTCAGTTCTGCACTTTCTAAAGGACCTGATACAAAAGTGACTCATACAGGACAGGTAAATTTATTCATTAAAAACTTAATTTAGGCTGTTATTGTAAATGTTATGAAGGTCATTAAATATCATCGGGATCTAGATATTTTGTTAACTTAAACAGCATAAATTATGTTTATCAAATTAAATGAAATTCAGATGTATATATTTATTTTTTTATAATCCATGAAGAATATGTAATTTTTCTGGTTATAGAAGTAAAGCAAAATAATAGTAAAATAAGATTCAAAAGATGTTTTGTTATTCATGTTTTATTTGTATAATATTTTTTGCTTGTTTGGCTAAAGTGAAATTCATGGTCACAGTTCACCAAGAGCAAAAATAGCCAAATGTGGTAAAATGAAACGCTATTATCGACAAATGTAGGCTTGTTTTAGTGGACGGTATCTCAAGACTTGGCCATAATTCCGACTTGTGCCATTTGCATTTTTTATTTTACATTTGATGCATCATTTTATTTGTAAAATTCGAGCCCACCTAAATAATTGGTGTATGAATATTGGTTTAATTTCTAGGATTATTTATGTTTTAAATGGGGTTTACAAAGAAGACAAGATAGGAATTTGATTCTTATTATTTCATGCAAGCAAAGAATTTTATTTTAAATTTTTCAATTCTAAACAAAATTACAAACTTGTTCTATCTTCTAAATTTTTGTAATGTATTGAATCTAAATTTTTAATCTGTGTAATATTTTTGCATTATTCTATGATTAAACCCACTAAATCAATATATTTTTCATGAATAATTTTTAAATTTATTGCAGATTTTTTCTTACTTTAAATTACTGACTATACAAAAATTCTTAAACTTGAGAAATTCCATAAAAGGATATTTCTGTAAATATTTACTTATTGTGTCATCGACTGTTATCTCCAAAAAGATATGGCATTAACAGTTGAAAATCTAAAGCAATTTGTTTTCTAAAATGTGAAGAAAAATATAAAAATTAACAATTTTCTTTATTGAAACAGTGATAACTTTATATTTAACTTATAGCACAAAATTGCCTGAATTAAAGACTTCTGTTTTTCATTTAAATGTTTGACAGGATAATATTTGTAGTATCTGGCGAATGTTTGGCAATCAGTAAACTGCGTTTGACGTGGTTTGCAGCTCTTGAGAGAGAGAGATTCCCATATTTTAGTATGGTATCGGCAGAACAAGGTCTGTGATAGCTCACTACATTTTTGTAGGAGCAGAATGCTCTGAGTCAGTTATGTTATTAAATGTGTGTTTGTAAATAAATAAATGTGTTGTCCATTAATATATAATTTATAAATAAATAATGATTGTTAATTTTCTCGACCATTCTACACATTACAATATTATAAAATTGTTAAATTAAATCTGAAAATTTGTACTTTCCTTGTGTTCTAGTGACTTGCAGAATTCTATATAAAATTATTTTATACAAATTATTTTAATAAGCATATATCAAACAAAAATACATTTAAAAATTCCTGAATTCTTCAATTTATTTATTTTTAAGTAGCAGTTAATGAATGTAACTTTCATTAAAATAATAAATTGATATTTTATAATTTATATAATTTCTGCCACTTTATTTACTTGTAGTTTATTTCCTTCAATTTTAATTTTAAAATATTTTCAAAATGAAAATTAATTAATTCTTAATGTGTTTAATTTATTCTTATATACCTTAAAGCTTAGTGATTTAAAACTGTTCCCATCTTTTTCTTGATTTCTTATGTGGTTATTATCCTATAAAAAGAGCAAATTGGTAGTTTGGCTTGCCAATCAAATTCCAATACCTACGTCATATCCATTTAGCAAAGAAATTATCTCCAAGTGACACTACTTTGATCATAAACTTCATTTGTATCTTCTGTTTTCTTATGGTATCTTTTAAAATTTATTTGAAAAAAACTAGCAAAGTTGAATTTTTTTATAAATAATTTTTTATATATACTTTTTGAAAATTTCCTTGTGTCCTTTTAACTTAAGCAAAATAATGGTTGGAGTGATTTTTTGTTTGACATATTACTATAAATAATTTCACATTAAGAGTTAGGAGAATGCAAAATCAATATCACTTGCAAAATATGTATGGTGTGACTTAGCACATCTAGTAGTAATTTGTTTTATGTTTAATCTAAGACTAATTTGATGTTGAAACTTACTTCATCTATTATGTATATATATACTGCTCATTTTATCCATCCCAGCTGTAATTAATCATAATTTATTATTTTATTTTGATGAAAGAATGGTTTTATAAAACTTTATCATAATTTCATCTGATAACCAATAAAATTTTCTGTGCAGACTGATTTTGTCTATAGCTTGGAAAAGAAGTCATAACTTTTTTCCAGGCTGTTTCTCTTAAACTTTTTTTAAATCTCTTATCATCATAATTTTAAAAGCTTACAAGGTTCATTTTGTTTCAGAAAGATTCATTTTTTAATATTAATCTCTATACTAGTTCTTTTTAGACCACAGATATTCTTAGCAATTTAAAAAAGTCATCCATAATGTCCTAGAATCCTTTGTGGATTTAGTGCAAGTTCCAATTTCCGTGTCAAGAAATGCATAGATATCTCACCAACCTAAACTATGCAATATCCTACTTGCACTCAAATTTGAACTTTGAATATGACAATTTCACTCTATTTTAAATTTCAAGCATCAAATATTTCATTATAATTATTTACTGCAGAAGTATTAATATTATGATAATTTGAAACTAATTTTTCAAACATTACATAATAAAAAACAAATATAAACTAAGCATAATGTAGTCTACTACAGGTGACTACTGGGCATTAAAATTTAATCAGTAATGTAAATAATAAATATTTGTATGAAAACTCATATTTTAATTAACTGGGCAGTGATGCCCATTTTAAAAAAGCTTTAGTGTAACACAATTTAGCTCATAATGAACCGAACAATAAAACTAAATGTATAATATAAATAAAATGCATTTTTATAAAAACTAGAGTTTCTAATTAATCAACATTCTCAATCTTAATACATATATATGAAATATTTATGAATATTTAATATTGCTGTTATATATAATATAACATAAAATAACTCACATAATCATTACTTGCAGAGTCATCAGCACTGGTTGGACAATAGACAAATTTTATGCCTTCCAAAATTTCTGCCACAATATTCTTGGAATGATTACATTGCCGTATATACTCCATGAGGAAAGTAATAATTCAAAATAATGAAAACAATGTAAAAATTAATTTATTTTCTAAACTTTCAAAATAAATTTTGCTAAAGAAACTTAAAATAAAAATTCACTGCAAACTAATATTTAAAAATTTAACTTTCAAAAAAAAACTTTTTTTAATATAAACATAAAACCATCCACTTTAAAAGCTTAATTTGCAATCACATAAAAACAAATTATATTAATGAAATGCTTCTAAGAGTTACTAGCAAACAAAACAAATCTTTTCCATGTACACATTCATGTTACTTCATAAAACATAAGTTAAATCTTGCAAATGTAAGAAAACATTCTTATACATTAAACCAGTTTGGGGCATTTTATCACTGCACTGTCACCTAGGATTAGACCAATTTAAGAAATATTCACAAATTACTTTTGAAAGTTTTCAAAATCTTTGCTAGGTTCATGGTCATTACAATATTTTTGGTCTTTCGCTTATATGATATCAATGTATGTTAAATTGATTATTCACATCTATGTCAATATATTCACTAAGTTAACATGATTTTAGAAAACATTCATTGATGAGAACTTACAACATTATTGATAAATTCACACGTATTTTCAATATTTTTGTAATTATTTTGAATTTCATTATGCTGTCCAGCTTTTAATATCATATTTACCTTCAAGTATTTGAAATACATTAATTAATTATATTTTGTGAGATTAATGAGATGAAAATTATGATGAAAGTAAGTTAACCTTGATGTGACAGTTATTCCAGACAATTAGCACCATTAGTTTAGCATATTAATGTGTATATCAATAAATTATCAAAAAGAAATTTTAGAACCAATGGAAGAACAATGTTAGCAGATGTAAAATCATTTATGAAGGAGGAATACACATAAATTTAGAAACAATATGTAATTAGATAGTAAAAGCATGGAGAGAAATTATACTTGAAATAATTTAAAAGTCTTTTAAAAATTTAGTATATTTAACAATTTCAAGAGAAGGCAAAATGCTTATTTATGAATCAAAGTAAAAGTGATGATGAAGAGGAAATAGAAACTGAGAATGTAACATAGTTTAATATAACAAACTTCTTCTATTGTTTAACAATCAAACATTTTTATTCTTATAAGGTATAACATTTCTTTTAGATGTTTTTTTTTTCATATCCAATGTGTAATGCGGACTTAGAAATTTCATTTTAATATTTTATATTTAAAGTGCATTTTATTTGCAGGAATTGCAATGTTATATATAGTTATTGGGAATAATTCCATCAATATATGTATTTTATGTAATGGAAGATAAATACCAACTTTTTTACTCTCAAATGAAATATCATTATCAATTAATCCTAATTAGAGGGCAAATCTCTTAGTAAGAATTTCACTGCCTTAAAAATTTAATGGAATAGTGACTTTGAAATATTAGAATTTGTGTGTGTTTGAAGAACTAAAACTAGATTTAGAGAGAAAGGACAAAAATATAAGTTAAAAATATTTTTTGAAATATTAAATAATTTTTGAACTTGAAGATTTTGTTACAATTTTAAAGTTATCTACACTTATGAAAATAATGATTTTATTATTGCAAACTTTATTGGCTTTTAATTTAAAATTTTAAGACTAGCTGCTATTAAAGATATATTCTTAAAATCTGATTTAATTATCATTAAAACACAATAAACTATTTATTTATTTTATCCTATGCCCGACCTTGATTTTTCAATCATCAGTCTCTGTCGGGCAGCCCAATACAATCTTGAGGTGAATGAAAAGTCATCTTCTGCAGAATTTCTAACTGCGGCGTCCAAAAGTCCATGGCAAGTGTAAAGGTGGTCACCAGTCATGTCCTTTAGTGCACAAAAAGAGCAGATTGGAGAGTTCTTCAAACCCAAACGGTGAAGGTGTTTTTGCAGATAATCATGCCCAGTTTTAAAGCGAAAATTAGCCACTCCCACAGCTCTGTGGAGATTGCATGGAATAGGCTTTGTTAGTAAGGAAGCCCATGCTTTCCCCTTTGTGCACATCTTGTAAACATTTCTATGATAGGAGGCTATATTTGACTTAATAACCCTTTTAACAGTATGTTACTCCAAGGCTGGAGAAGGCTGTTGTAGATCTGAGCCAGCCTTTGCCAATTTGTCAGCTGCGTCAATTCTCGCGATACCACAGTGGCTGGGTATCCATTGCAGCACAATTTGATGTCCCTCTTCTAGCAAAGAACTAATTGCTATTTGACAGAGATAAACAGACCTAATACTGCTAGGAGTAATTGAAGAGAGAGACTTGATGGTGGCCTGAGAGTCTATAAAAATACTTTGTTGTTCTCATTACCCTTTCTTATCTCTTCAAGTGCTAATTGCACAGTGAACACTTCACCATTGTAGCTGTTATAGTATTTTCCAACAGTCTGGCAAAGCCTGAAACTCTTAGAGTATACTCCTGTACCAGCATTTCTAATGGCATCCACAACTGAACTATCTTTATAGACATCGAACCAAACAGATGATGGATAATGCTCATCGATAGTAGCTAGGGTAGCTATCCTTAGCTCCAGAATCAGTGGTGACCTTCTTACTAACAGGTAGTATCAGGTCTAGACAGCAATCAGCTCTATAAATATGGTTTTGAAAGATAGGAGGTCTAAACAAAGGCACTCTATCTGCATCCGGGATCTTATACCTATCTGACAATTTCCTGGTCAAAGTCAAAAGGTTCTCTGTGTTTTCAATCTTGGGAAAACAGGAATATTATTTTTCCAGAAACCATCATCCCTTAGAAGTCTTTGGGAGAGTTTCAGGGCAGCACTTTGTATTCGATCTGCCAAAGGTTCCAACCCAGTCTGAATTTGCATTGCCTCAATAGATGTAGATGAAGCCACACTGGAGATAAGTCTAAGAACATTATTCTGAACAGTCTCCAAGTTTTTCTGGATAGTATCCGATGCAGTAATCAGGAGCTCAGCTCTATATTCAATTACAGGACTTATAGATGGTGTAGGACTTATAGGTGGTGCAGAGTAAGTCTTGTGAAGCTCCCCATTTCGCTCCTGCAAGTCTTTTTAAAAGTTTACTTTTGGATTTTTCAATGTCTTTAACTTCAACAGCTTGGCTATTCCAACTTAACCTTGTATCCAAAGTGATGCCCAGATATTCGGCTTTAGCTGTTTTACACAGACGATAGGGACCATAATATAAACTAATATCTTAGAATTTTGTACTTAAAATAAACAGCTGGTAAAAGGTTTTATCAATGTTTACTATCATCTGATTCTTATTAGACCAATGAAATAGTTGTCTTAAAGCCCCATTAAGGGAAAGCTGGATGTACTGCATAGCTCTGCTGGTTGACCAAATGATCAGATCATTTGCAAAAGAAGGGCCCTAACATTCCCATCAATGTCCGTAACCCTCTGGATTACATCATTTATCATGATGTTGAATAAGATAGGGCTCAACACCGAGCCCTGAGAAAGTCCCAGTCGAGTTTGTCTGTAAGAGGAGACAGATCCACCAAACCTGGTTCTGATAAATCTCTGGGTCAAAAATGACTTGATCCAACTGTACATGTTTCCACAGATTCCCATATACTATTTATAAATATATAAATATTTATGTATTTAAGATTTTTCAGACTGTTTGAAGTATAGTTTTAACTAATATTCATGGTGGCTTCTGAATTTAGAGCTAAAGGCACCACAGAAAAAAATAATAGTAGTAACTATTGTAATAATTTGATGAATATTTTCTGGAAAAAGATTTAACTTTTGAAAAAAATAATTAATAACTTGTATTGACCAAACAGGACTTCAAAAGTCAAATATATTTTTTAATTTCCTGAAATGAATAATGAAAGAAAATTTGGTCTATAAATTATACAAGATTTAATATATATATATATTTTTTTTGCACCAAACATACTTAATTTTAATTTTCTCATGTTTATATTGTAGTTTGAGATGTTTATGTATATAATTTAATTTGTGAAATTTGACATTATTTAAAAGCAGTATTTGTAACTGATGCTGATCAAATTGAATTTAATAAAATTTTAATATTTATTTTTTGCTTTTTCTTTCAGAAATTTGATGATGATGATCCTCGTATTGTTCGATTTATGAACCGAGAGAAGCAGGTATTGAACTTGCTGTTTGTTGACTAATATTGATTCATTAATAAGTCTTAAAATATTATGCAAAATATTTTCATATTATATCAAGCAAAATATTTAAAATTTATTTTATTTTAGGTGAATCCACATTTTGCTATTGATTTAATCAAATCTGTCCCACCTCAAGTAGTGAATAAACGTGTTGTATCTTGTGATGGTGGTGGTGGACCTCTTGGTCATCCTAAAGTGTATATTAATTTGGTATGATCATTTATATTTATGTGTATTTATATTTTTTAAATAAACCTTGTAAAAAATGCAGTCATCACATTGGTTTTATTTCATTAAATTATTCAATGCAGATTTTTTTAATAACATAGAATTGATTATAAGGAATATAATAAAATTTTCAAATTTTCTCATTCATATAGTTATTTGAAATTTTAAATACTAAAAGTCTTAATGTCTAGATTTATAATTATTACTTTTTACACACAAGCAAATTATGTAAAATTTTATGCAAAAATATCCTAAAGAAACCAACCTATTGATTATATGCATTATTAATTGCTTAATCAATGTAAAGAATTGAATTAAATAATTTTTTTTTTCTACTTTACTTTGTGAAACATTTTATAAGAGATTTGTACTTGAAGAGAAATTGTTTCCTCAAAAAAAAATTATATGAATTATTTTAAAATTAAGAATAAAACAATTATATAAAATATGTACTAAACTGTTCAATTTAATTAAAACACTCTGTTAGCCACCAATTATTTATTTGTTGTGCTCAAGTTAACAGTTTAGCCCCTACTATAATTGATCTTGAGTTATTTTTCTTTTAAAATCTTATCTTCATCAGCTATGTGACTGAGATACTAAATTTATGAAAATATTTGCTTAGCAACTCCTTGTGCAATTAGCAGGCAATACAGATTAAAAAACATTTTGTAAATAAATGAAGCTTATTTTTCACTTGAACAGTTTCATTAATATACATTCAAGTATTCATATTCAGTATATCATTTTAAATTGAGCCATATTTTTTTAGTTATATATTTTTAGAGCTATATATAACTCCAAAAGTTTTCAAACTTATTTTGTCACTGAAAAGTAATATTAGGATATGTTAACTATTTTAATGATCTTGGAGTGCAACCAAAGCCAACATTTCTAAAATATGATTATGTTCTAAAGATGCATCTTAATTTCTTGATGCATCAGGTGATTATAATATTATTAATTCATACTACAGTAGATGGGGGAAAATATTAAAATTGTTAGCATAAAAAATTTGCATTCAGAACACAGAAGAATGAATGGCAAATAAAAACATTAATTACTAAGATTACTGATATAAAAAAGAAATAATGCTGCCTGCTTTATCTCTGGTGTAAATATAAATCTTGAATAAGTTTCAAATTAGAATATCAAATTTGGATGACAAGTGAATGATTAGCACTCTTGTCTTTAATTCTACAATTCATGGGTTTGATTCTCATCTTGTAGATATTTGTAATGGTTCATAGAGTCTACTTTAAATGCTAAGTTAAGAGTCAAATTAGTCATCAAATTACACTTAAGATTGAAACTTTATAATCAATATATTTTTATTACAATTTCATTATTGATAAATATTTTCAGAATATTTTAGTATAAATAGACTTTCTTACTTCATTCTGACTCCACAATTTTTAAAAATATGCAAATTATCTTGGTAATGTTTTAATATTTTAACAAGATTAATTAACTATAACTAAACTAAACTTTCTCCTTTAATTAAATAAACTGCTAAAATGTATTTCAATTTTAAACACTAAAAAGTTATTTGCTTTATATTGTATATCTAATGATAGTGCTATTAAGAATATATATACAAAAAACTGTTCATATATATAATAACTTTTTGTTATATATATATATATATATATATATATATATATATATAATTATCATCTGTTAGAAACAGTTACATTATTTTCTCTTATTTTTTTAGGATCAACCAGGCCCAAAAGCTTGTGGATATTGTGGATTGCAATTTAAATTAGAAGATCATCATTAATAAAAATGAATTAAAAAATTTCCCTTTATTTATCAAGTTTTGTTAAGAAACTTTATTGATATTTCATTATTTAAAAAAGTTATATAACTTGAAATCTTAAGAAAACACTAGGATTTATAGAATTTTTTTTATAATAAAAAATATGTTATATTTGTCTTGTATTTATTTAAAATGTATTCATATGCATGACTGTAAAAAGTAATGCAGTGTTAAATATTTAGAGATGGCATGGAAATTTGATTAGAAAAAAATTTCTATACCCTAAATATGAAATAGAAAAAAAACTCTTCTTTTGTTAGAAATTGGATGTAATTTCGGAACAAAAATGATTTTATTAAAATTTTATTTAGAAATTTATTGATTATAGAAATTTAATTAAAAAAAATTCATCTCAGCAGTTAATATTTACATGATATTTTATTTAAGTTACTAAAATAATTTTTAAAAGCTTTTTTAATCAAAATTATAATATGAAACAAAATAAAAAAAATTTTTTAAAGTTA
This sequence comes from Latrodectus hesperus, assembly GCA_037975125.1. Lineage (NCBI taxonomy): Eukaryota > Metazoa > Arthropoda > Arachnida > Araneae > Theridiidae > Latrodectus > Latrodectus hesperus. Next base: position 321,865 of record JAJQOW010000014.1, read on the forward strand.
AATTTATGCATAATAGTTTTTAATGTTCAATATTTGTTCTACCATAGAATTTAAATAATGTTTACATGTATAATGTTAAGATTGATGGAAATGCTTTTTAATTTTTTTAAAAATCTTGATGCAATTTAAAAATAGTTTTATATTTAAACAATAAGGATTGTTTGTAATGTGATGTAATATAATTTTTTATCATCTTTATTTTGTAAGTTTGTTAGATTTTTATATTTAATGTTTTTTCTAACAGCAAACAGATATATCAGATACAAGAAAAATTTCCTCCACTTGTGAATATATGCATTTTTGTGTTGTCAATTCTTAGCAAGAAAACTAAAACTAATTTAAACAGTTAGAATAGTACATAATAGCTGATTTATGCACTTCTTTTTACTTTTAACTTGTAAAACGATCAACATGATTGAAAATAAAGTGTACTTAAGATATTATATAAAATTCAAAATTGAAACAATGCAATTGAAACAAAAAGAAGTGATGTGATATGTTTGGAGACATGCAGTAACACTTCAAACATGAAGGTCGAGGTGGCCTGGTTGGTTAGGGTGTCGTCCTCATCTGAAGGTAGTAAGTTTGAATCCCGGGTTAACTGAAGATCGGTCGTGTTCACTATTGGCAGCTGAAACACGTTAAAACTGGGCGTAGTCGCAATGTCACTTCTGGGGGTAGCAAGTCAAGTGTTGAGGGTCGTCTGCTTGTTCCCTGCTTCAAAATCATGAAAACTACACTGCTGCTTCTATCTTACTGGTAGAGCTCAACTCAGGGAATCATGCTGGTGCAACAACACTTTAAACATGCCCAAGACAGTTTGTGAAATTTCGTTTGGAAGATATTTTTCTTTTTTGAAATATGTTTGATATCAATGGCAAAGTGCAATGCGATATGATCGGAAAAAATCCCATGTTAACGTTCACAGATGTGGGATTTAAGGTTAGAATTAATCAGACATTTGTTTTGTCATTTAATGAATATAAATATAATAAAAACTTTTTTTCTGAAAAAAGTGGCAGTACTTCCCTTACACCTAAACATTTAAGATGAAAATTCTCACTAATTTATTAGTGAAACTTCATTTTTTTCAGTAAATTACATTTTCTCACACACACTGTGTTAGAGATTAATATTGCAATTCTTTCTTTATATTTTCACAAAACTATCACTTGAAACAAGTATAATATAGAGATTAAAGTACCAATTTTATGTGAATTTACAAATAAATATTTTAAATGTAGGAACATATTTTATTACTTTTGCATTAATAAACTTGTATGAAAATAAATCGACAATGGTTTCATAACAAACAATTAAACAAATTATGATATTTTCTATAAAATTAAGGGGGCTTATTGTATTTTTTATTCAATGCATTGAACACATATTTTAACTTATTTCATATTACATTTAATATGAAACATTGTGACAATATATGGATTATGTATTTAATCATATTAACTTCATATGCAATAATCTAAAATTAATATAATTATCTATATAAATTTTCATATAAATTTATGTTGATTAATTTAGATTTCTTTGAAAATTCTATAATTTCTTTTATACTAATCTTAATTTTGTATCAATATGTGTAAAAATACAACAATACTGGCTGCAGGTATAATCTCATTTAAATTAAAGTTCTATAAATATTAATTTTATTCTAAAATTTATTTCAGATTTTACTATATTTAAAAAACATTTTTGAAGTATAATATATGTGTGATATAACAAGAATGCCAAAGGAATTATTGTTCTAGGAATAATTATATAACTCAAAGACAAAACATTTATATAAATGCTAGATATATTTTGGCTGTAGAAATTCATTTTAACATTTCAAACTAAACTTGAATTTAGTCCTGATAATTCCAAAATATATCATATAAATTTTAAAATGCAAATATTTATTCATAAACTTCATAATGCATCAAGTACTATTTATACTTTTCCTATCAAACAGAAAATAAACTCATTTTGTATTAATATGACTTGAAAATAAAGCAACTTTTAATATATTATGGCATTCATTTCTGAATACAATATTTTCTGTAATTATTGTTTTGCTGTGGAATTTATTCTGGTTAATTTTTTTGATTTAGATATTTTCTTAATTCTTCTAAATTTATTCAACATTTTCAATTTTTAAAACTTGTGAATCCATAATTTAAGAAATTCAAAGATTAAGTTTACTTTCTACAATTTTAAATTTTTTATCTAATATATATATTTTTTGGAATGATTTATTCTTTTTATTGAAACTTGGAAAAATATTCTATTGTAGAGAAAAGAGTACTGATAAATTTTTTAAAACAAATTAATCACAATTCTCTTTAAGAATATATTGTTCATAAAATGTTTCTTGTAAATATGTTCCTATAAATGTTTTTTTTATTCTTATATATATATATATATATATATATATATATATATATATATATATATATATATATATATATATATATATATATATATATATATATATCATTTTCCATATAGCAGTTTTTCCCCCTCCATAAATCTGAGGTTCTTAGGTTTTTTGGTTGTCTATTTGTAATTTGCCTAGTTTAGAGATGCAAACCACAAGTAGAAAAACCAGAAAACTTTTAACAAAAGAGACTATTAAAAGGCAGCTTCAACAATCATGCATAACCAGACCAAAATATCACTTAAAGTAAAAGATATTCAAATAATGGTTAATGGCATAAAACCACAAAAGTTATTAGTGCTCAATCTTGTACAGGAATAAGCAATTTGCTGATTTAAAATCATGTTATCTAATCTAGGTTTAGAAACAGGGTTCTACTTTTAATATTTTACAAAAAATTACTTTTAAAAAATTTTCAAATAGGCTCACGGTCTAAGGATTTTATTTACATTGTTTTAAAATGTAGAATATGCATTGCATAAGTAAAAATTAGAACAAGAAGCAAAACAACTAGAGGAAAGAAGGGGGAAAAGCAAGAATATAATTGAAGAAACACTTTGCAAAAAAAAAGTATGAAAACCTAAAAACAATCAAAAAAATGTTGAACTAAAAAAAATGCTTTTCTTTTTTGTTAATAACTAAACTAAACTCCATGGCACGACAGCCCATGTGGGCCAAGGCCTACAGTGCTCATAACTGTTTTCATGCTCGAGGGCCCTGGGGTGCGAAGCATATGTCCCAGTTAGGTGGTCAGCATAACGTAAGACCCCCAGTGCATGCTTGGTACTCAGTTAATCGACCCACTGAAGGGACGAAAGGCTGATTTTTGTTAATAAATTGTTCAAAAGCTTTTGCATGATGCAAACAAAATGATATCCAATGTTTTTTTATGATAATAAGAGATGTTAAAATTGGACGGATAATCTTGTTTGAAATAATGGAGAAATTCCATTAAAATAAAAATTACTACATAAAATAATCAACATAAAAGCTATAGCATCTAAAAAATACAATCATCAAAAAAGAGATTTTACAATTTTTGAACATGTCTTTCAGTCATACAAGACATTTTTAATTTTTAAAAAGTGAATTTGTTTAAACATTTTACTGCTGTTTAAAAACGTTAAGTTTGAGTGCAAACTTTTTATCATGTAAAAGTTATATTGTTTTCATAGAAACGTTGAAATATATCATTCTTGAAATTCATGTCCTGTGAAAAAATTTTTCCATTATTAAACCTATGATATTACTACTATATAAATCAAGATCAGAATAATTTTAAAATAATTTTTTTAATTCTTGGGTAACTAACCCATTGCCACAACAAGTCTAGAAATGGCTACTCATTTGTCGTTACCTAGAGGACACAATTTTAAAATAATAGAAATATTAAACCATTTTTTCTAGAAAAATATAACATAAAAGAAAAACAATGTTTTATTGAAGATAATCATGAATCTTAAAAATATACTAAAATGATAATTTTAATTTAACATAATTATTACATTCTATCTTTTTCTTATAAAATGAATTTCAGACAATCAATGATTTACTTCAGTATACAGAGAACATTTTATTAACGTCTTTTGTTATACTTAGGGCAAAACTAACATTAATGTTACATAATTAAACTACAGCAAACAATGTGATTTGCAAAATATCAAAATTTCTTTACACCATGAGTTTTATGTGTAATAATCCATTTGCTTCTTTCTTCTATCTTTTGCCGTTGCTTATGTCTTGGATGTGTTTTGCAAAATACAAACCAACGACCATCTAATTTTTGAAAATAACAATCTTTACAACGTTTGGTTAAGACATCCTTGTCTTTAAAACTACGAATTTGATTAAAATAAGGTAATAAGTTTTTAGAATTTACAGTTGATTGCTGGTTTACAAAGGGCAAATTGCATAACCGGAAATAGGATAGCTGCCTTCTTTGACATTGAATAGCAATGCTAACTATGTTTTTTAAACAACTTAACTTTTGCATTTCTTTAGATATAAACTTGTGTCTTCTTTAAAAACTTGTACGTAACATTATCTAGAAAAATATAAAAGAATGTAAATAAATTATCTAGATAAAAACATAAAATAGCAATTTATTGACTAAGAATAAATTCAAATGTATTTGAATAGTAATGCAAATACACTCAAACTAATAAATAATTATAACATTGTTTGTAAAAATATAGGTAAAATTATTTAAAGAGTAATTGATAAAAATTACATTAAATCTAAACATTTATGTTTTTCTTTAAATTATAATAAACAATATATTAGAAATACCTAAAATAATCTTATCATTATTCATTACACCCATTTTAAGTCACTTGTGAATATGCTAAACAATTTGTTATTTGAAAAAAAAATTTCAAAGTAAAATTTATTCATATATTTCAGTCTCAAAGATAAAAGAACATTGTAAAATTCTTCTATTTTTGAGAATTGAAATAACAGTAAATGTAAATAATTAAAATCAATTGAAGCACTTATTTTGAAATGATATAAATATTTAAACTAATGGAAATAAAACTATTAGAAAGTGCACATTTTATTTAAGATATTTCTCATGAATACTTAAATATATGATAAACAAATTTTGATTTAAAATTAATTCAAATGCACTTATAAGTTGTCTTTATAATATATTTGAATTATAAAAAGTGAGTGAAAAATTTTTCAATGTCTCTAAGAACCAGCCCAGAGTTTAGATATCAAGTAAAACATTTATGGAAAACATAATGACCAATTTGAATTGGTAACTCAATGATCAAATCCTTTCTTTGTGTTCAAGAGAATTTAATTCACACAATTTTTGTTTAAAATTCTAAAAATGTTACTTTTAGTTACAAAACAAAATATAATATTTTGCTTACCAATTTCAAAAATTTTTGAATAAATTTTTTATAATTCTTCAGGTTATTATTATTTAAATTTTTAGTCTTAAATATTATACAGTGAACGAAATTAAATTTTTCCTTATTAACTAGCAGATTAATTAAAAATACAAATTGATGCAATTTCTTTAATCTAAAATGTTAATTTTTTAATGAACATATATACAAATATGAGAAAGAAAAAATGATATTGAAGGTTTGAGATAATGAAATATTTTGCTACCCTAAGAATAAAAAGTTTTCGTATTCCAAATCTTTTATGACAAAAATGTTAAGAAAATCTTACTATTTCTTAACCTAGTTACTTTATATTTCCAAAATGAAAAATTAAGTTACAGAAAAAGCAAAGGAAAAATATTTGGTTTAAATTTTATTGTATTGATAAATTTTCTAGTTAATTCACACATTCCAACTTCTTTCTTAATAAATATAAGTAGAAAATAAAAATGGTAAGCCCTGAAATCATGGTCACTAGTCTCCAGAATTTTAGTCACTACTGAGAACTGATGCCCAGGACTTTTTTAAACACTAATACAGTCAAATTTAGATAAAGTTTATATATATAATCATATTTTGATTTTTTTATTTATAATCATTTTATACAACATTTTATTTATATATTTTACACCTATAATTTATGGAAATAAATATCTTATTTGGTAGTGTGTAAACAGTAGTCATTAGCAGATATAATTTGAAGAATATTATTAAATATGATGAAAAATAGAAGATATGCAGTTAAGCTACAGCAAGAAAATTATATATAATTATTATATAAGAAATAACATTTATTTAAATATTTTTTTATTTTATTCCATTTAAAAAATCAGAATTACTTGACTTTTATGACCTTTATAATATATCAACAAATTATAAAAGAAACAGTTGATAATAGTGAAATGAAAGGCAGCAATAAATACTTCCACTTCTGATTTATATTTGCTGAAGGTAATAATATTTTTTCAATTTAAACATTTTAAGAAAATGTTGAAAATTTTTAATTTATCAAGGAATGAAAAAAATGCTACTTCATTTTTACAGAAAAAATGTATTACTTAAAAATTTAATGTAAGAAAAAGGAGACATGAAATGAAACTATATAAATGAAAACATAAAAGAACACATGGAAAGATAAGAGATTATGGAGTATGGAAGTCATATAAACCATAGGGTCAACAGTCCTAATTTTGGTATAATATTTATAGCACTTCTGTGAAGAACCAAGTAGCACCAAAATATATTATATTGTGACAACAAAAATATATTAAAAATCGGAAAAATAATTAAGGGACCCCTAATTTGTAACATTGATGAACTTTTTAAATATTTGTACATGAAATTTTAAATTTTTTAATAAACAATATATTTATAATTCTTAGCTTGATATAGAAGGTGTTTTAACTGTTATTAAAAGACATAAAATAAGTATAACTTACATTGGTAGATTCCTAAAAAAATTGATTATTTTTAATTTAAATAATAAGGAATAGCATTCTTTTAATCAATTAATTTGTTACAAAAATATTGCCAGATGTGTTACACAAATAATAAATAAAAATAAAATCTTTTCTAGCTTGTGATTTTTCTTTGCCCTTATACAAAAATTTTTTTTATAATTTACATTTAATATATTGTTTGATTTATCAATATTTACATTTATCCAAACATGACAAGCATCAGCAAACATTCCACAGAAATATCACATTTTTAAAATAACATGTATAGCTAAATTGTAGCTAATGTATTATATTTAGGTTTCCTTGCAAAAGTCATTCTAATTATGTATCCACACCTGCTTTAGCATGATTCAATAAATACTGTGGTTGTTTTCGGTGAAGATCTCAAATATTTAGAAAATTTACAAATCTATTCTTTAAGACATAAAATACCTAATACGTAATAATTGTGAACAATCATAAACTTAAAAGAAGTGTAAAACAGTATAAAGATATTTGTTTAAACTTGTTGAGAAACTTTAACACTTATTCAAGTAAGAAAAATGAGGTTTATACATTAAATATTAATTTTAATATTGCTGAGGCTTTTAACGTGGTATGAAATAATACTTAATGTCTGAAGTGGATGAAGGAATTGGATAAATTACTTAAAGAAAGATTGGTAATAATTTATATACTTGGTGATCCATGTAATATTATGCCCAATTTCAATTTTCTAAATGTATTTTGTTTGAAAACTATCAATTTACATAAAAGTATTCAGAGAAAATGAATTGAGAAAACAATACAATTTACATGGACATAGGAAGATATTTTACAATTAATCCTTAGGAATACAGGTATAATTCAGAATTTTTACGCTTATCAAAGAACTATTTCAAAGAACATTTTCAATACAGAAAATTAAAGCCAATTCGAATTTAATAAAAATTTAAACCTTTTAAGCCAGCGCTATGTAAGTTGTTTATTTTTCAATTGATAATGGTGTTTTACGTATCCATCCGGTAAAACTGCTTAACCCAGCCAATCGTAATTTTGAAAGTTGGTCTAGTTATGCAGTTCACATAGCAGTCGGATATCTTTCTCTCTAATGTGGAGGAGCACCAGAACCACTATCTCATAAGCAGTTTGAAATGAAATACGCTACATATGAGTTAATTGAGATGGATGTTTAATTTTTCAATCCATGACCAGGCAACAAGTGTTTATTTACTTCGAGTTCAGATGCGTGTGAAATGAATTGTAATTTTTCCATAGTTATTACAGAAATTATTACCAAATATTTTCCAATAAAATTCAGTTTAATAGCTCAATATATATTTTATTTTATATATTGTTTTACAATATATCCTGTAGGGACTTGTATTCGCATGGTATCACCAATTTGAGCTGGATCAAGTTGTTTTGTGAGGTTCCTTACATTTTTGTTGATTGCAGTAAAAGATTTTCTTTGGTGGCTGCTATTTTTTTATAGAAATTAATGGCTGATATTTTTATAGAAATTAACTATTTCTATAAAAATAGCTGCCTTCAGTGCTTTTCAATCAGAAATTTCTGTGAAGAGTTGTAGATTGTAGGTCCTCTTCAATTTTTTATATATATATATATATATATATATATATATATATAATATATATATATATATATATATATATATATATATATATGATTTTCGGTATGACCACCACTCAAACTTTTTCCAGAACTATATACAGTTTCTTCAAGCAATTCTTCAGTTTCAAAATAATTGGCAATTTCTTTGAGTTGTTTTTCATTTTCAATATTTGTGGTTTGGTTTGTTTGGTTTGTTTGTCGCTCAACGGTCATTTTTTGCACACGAGGGCTAATTAGACCGGGACTTACGGCTTAAAGTGGATTCCGAACCACTACGAACATCCATGCCCAAGGTGGGATTCGAACCCACGAACTGTTGAACCGAAGGCAAGAGCGCTAACCATTCGGCTGCCAGCTCGGCTCAATATTTGTGATTTGTTCGTTAGGAAAAAATGATGATACTATATGCCTCTCTTTGCTTTGACGTCAAACATAGCATCATAAAGACTTTGGCCAATTCCTTCGTAATATGTACTATTCTGGACAAATAGAACAAATGGTAAACATTTGACCATTTATTTGTATTTGTTATCATTCATCCATGTACTTAACATATTGTGCATATCTAGATTGGCTTTTTCGACTGAGTTTTGTGTTTGAATGTGAAGAGGTTTTCCATGAACTATCTTAACATCTTTTCACATCGCGCATACATCGGATACGACTTATAATTACAGAATTTTTAACCATTATCTGATTCCAATATTGCCGGAGCACCAAATGTTTAAAATATCGGAAGAATATGATACGCTACATTTTCAGCTCTTTTAGTTTTCAAAGCTCGAAACTGGACAAACTTAGTTGAATGATCTTGATATGGTATTATGAACTTATATATTCGCCATCTGTTTGACTGTAGATCTATCAGATAAATTTGACATCTTGAATTTAACTCAGAATTGACAGTTTTCACAACAATACCATTCTTAGGTGCACTGTGTTTTGTTTGACACTGCATAAATTTAAAAACAACATATGTATAACCTCATATGTAATATTTTTGTATTTAACTTGTGACTCTTTAAGCCTATGTGTTTTTTTTTTCTTTCATGGCTTTTCTGGTATAAATTTCATATAGTTTACAAAGCAATTCCTTATTGTTGACATAATACTGCTTGTGCTCGTACCTCCTAATTTTAATAGAACACAATTTCTTTTTATCATTAATTTTTAAAGAGTCAAAACGTTTTGATCGTCTATAATTCAAGGCTGTGTTGCACTAAGTTTTATCAGAAACAACTTCAAAAATTATTTTCGGATATATTTCTGGAAAAAAAAAAACAATTGTCTTCTCGCTACGAGCAACTAATGTATTAATTTTTCAAGAAAAAGATTGATTCAATGCAGTATCCATTCAGTATAAATTAAGGTATCAGGAAAAAAACTAAGAAAATGTTGCTCGCGCACTATCAAACCTTACATAAGACTTAAAAAGCAGAACAAAGGATTTTGCGAAAGACAACTAGTCGCTTCTTTGTTGTTCTCGAATTCCTCTTTTTTCGACCTCCACCAGAGTATATTTGTGATTGTCGACATGCATCAGATAGAGTCCGAATGTACATGAATGTAATGAAATATTCAATCTTTCACCAACTTACATGGTACCATTTACGATGAATGTCGACATTCTCCAATTACGGTCTTTCACTATAACACACACATTTAAATTCTAAATAATGCAAAAAGAAATTTTATTTATAGAATCTTGGAAAACATTATTTATAATCCTACCTTTATTATTACATAATAGCATTATTTAAAGGTATATATAAAAGTAGAAGCATGAAATATTAGCATTGAGTAGTTGAATATCACGCAGTATGATTTTTAACTAAGATCTTATAATTCTTTGATATGATCTAAATGCTAATTTTCTTTAATAAATTCTCATAATTCTTTCAAAATAGGATTTTAGCTATCCAAAATAAAATTTTAATTTCAAAAAGTGTTCATCCTCTAAAAATTTTATTTTTGAATTATTAATTTTAGATCTTTTATCATAAGTGATAGTTCGACAAAACCAATCTTCGTTTTCAAATGGATTTTTATTAAATGATAATCATAAAGTTATTCATTTTCATTGTTTACTTGGCTCATCTTCAATAGGTTCCTAATTCATCCAAGCAATTGCTACGATTAGCTGTACCCATTGAGACCACAATAAGACGATTTAGGATTCTTGCAAGTTTCACTGATTAAAACTACCACTTCTAAAACATTATCTTATGTTACTTATAGTATCTAGTAATTAAATGTCGTAAAATAATTTCTCGAAAGATAGAAGAAAAATACTTTGTGAAATTTCAAAATATTTAAAAATATCAAGAAAAATAATGGGTACCTTCATTTTATTAGGTTTGTAGAAATATGGCTCTGCTACATACAGAATATTATTTGAAAATTTTAATTTAGAAATATCTACAAGTTTTGAAAGCGTAACATCAGTGAATGAAAAAGATCACACAGAAAAACAGAAATATAGTCTTTGATTATAATTATCGTGCAGTTTAACATTCAACAATTAGTGACGTGGATTTTAATCCAAAAATTTATGTTTAAATTGTTTCTTTATAAGTTAGTTGAGACGTTTATTCTTGTTTTCTTAGGTGCTATATAAATTGCTCAAAGAGGCATAAATATTCCTTTCAAATTTTCCGAATAAATCATTTTTGTGCGAAGGTAAACTTTTTTGTTCCCTCCACAGATTAAGGAGGTTTGATAATATTAGAGTTCCACCCATTTTTCAAGCTTTTTACGAAGAGAGCTAATCTAAATAGTTTGAAGAAAATTCACATTTTAATATTATAGGGAATGATATCTTTGAGAAAAGGACAATTAAATTTGAATTTATAATCCTTAATTGAATGGGAATTTCTGTTCAAGCAGTTAAAACAATGTCCGTAAAATTTAACTGCAATATCGTATTTCTTTTTAATTATGAATTTAAAAAATTCTTTACATTTTACTTAGGGATGATTTGTCTGGTGGTCAGTGTGCCTGACTGCGGATAAGTAGGTCCTGGGTTCGAATCCCAGTTCGGGCATGGATGTACTTTCTCTATCTGTCCCGTCTTTGTCCTTTCCTTGTATGAATGTGGCGTGAATGGTTGCCTACCCTACAATCGGGTACCTATGGCATGTGTGTACTGAAGAAGTCGGACTCCACACCAAATATGGTTCAATTGGAAAAGTGGAGCAGCGCACCCCATATTGCCAGCCTAGCTGGCACACGACAACAAGGGATGATTTCGATTTAGCGATCATAGCGAACAATCCAAATATAGGGGGTTATTAGAAATATTTGAGGTAAATAAACAGGTTGTTTCCAAATTCTCCTAAAGCTTTTAACATTTATATGGTAATTTCCCATTTGTTTTATAGTTCCACTTAGTAAACCTTCCAAAGTTGAGCGAATTTTTGCAAAAAATGCTATTACGAAGGTTTGTATTAGTAAGTAGAATTTCATGTTGGTATTCTAGATTCAGGATCCAAGGCACTTCAAATAGGAGACCCAGATGAAATTAGTAAATATGAAGGATATTTGACTATGTCTGGTACAGAACTTCCTACTTTAAGGTAACAAGAATGATGTCTTTCCCAACTAGGCCACTAGTTTCAATTCTATTCTTTAAACAATGAATCAAAAATATTAAAAGAAGCTTGCACTTAGTAATTCCAGTCTAAGCTGAAAGTAAATAAGCTTTTCTCTTTTAGTTGTATAATTTATGATCTGTAAACAATCAAAGTTATATTTTTTAACTAAAAAACGTTCCTTGAAAATTGCAGATGACTGAGGTAAAGGAATTATCATTCATTTTAATAAGCTTTAATGTAGATGCATTAGCTAAGAAAAATGGGGTATATTAGCCATATTGGTTTAAACTTCCATCCATTCTTATATCCATCAGAATTCAGATATTTTGTAAATAATTGGAACAATTAAATTTTGAACATTTGCACTCTCAACTGCAGAACTTCTTTATTAACAAATATTAAAGTAGATTCTTGTTTATACAGTCTGCTAATGGATGGAACAAGATCACGAACTCTGAATTTAATGTGTTACAGGTATATTTTTCAGCAACGGCATTTTCATAAAATTTAATAAATCTTTAAAAATACTACTTTAAAAAGTTTTAAAGTTCATCATTTATTCTCTAATTATTTACATAGCCTAATTAAATTCTTCGCCTTTAAACACATAATTTTTATTTTTCAACTATTCAAAACTTCCTTTTAAGATTTCGAATTATCTAATTTTGCATAAAAACTATTTCTTTCAAACTTTTGTAAATCAATTTTTAGAACTCAACAATTTCTTAATTTGAGATTTTATGATGTAGCCGCTTCGATTTGATATCTTCTCCAGCGAAGCACAATTTTGAATTCACTACTATTATAACAAATATTCAAAATATCATAATTTTTTATTTCACACAGAATTTCAACTGTATAATCCAATTCAATGTTCCTGAACTTACTTTTTAAATAAGCATATTTTATAAATAAGAAATAAAACTTAACATTTATTATCAATGAAGTTCTACACTCAAGAATAAATGTTCAAGACTAAATGATCCAATTATTTACAAAAAGTTCTAGTGAATCAGCGTTTTCTGAATCCAAGATAAGAAGATAAAAGAAAGATAAGTGGCCCATATGAGGGTACTATTAGCTAATATTCCAAACTAATATCAATGAAAAGAAAAAGAATTGAACAAATTTAAAATTAAATATTAGTAATAAAAAATGTATAACATTTCATTAAAAAAATTCATATTAAGATCAATATAAAAATATTATCCACCTGTTATGTGAATTTCCTTAACATTAATTAAAAAAATGTTTTAATGCATATATTTATGTAAAACATATTTATTTGCATAACAATGATTTTTTAAAATTTCATTTTTAACACTATGATTTAAACTTAAGATGCTTTATTAATTTTTTTTCAGCACTTCAAATAATTTCTATATTATTTCCCACTGCACTATTAATTTTACTGAGCATTTTGGAAACCATCCATTTTATTTTACTTACATGCAAATAATAAGACAAACAGGTGATAATGTGTAAAAAATACTAAATTACTAAAGAAAACAAACACAAGTTCGATTTGAGCTTTGCAATTTAACATCATATATTTAAAGAATATAACATACATAATCTTCTCATAAGACTACAAACACAAACTTATCTAACAATGGATATCTGAATGATTGATGCGAATATTTTTTATGCACAATATACAATTCATTATATTTTTCAAATGTCAGAATAACAGTCTAATTTTAACAATTAAAAAATCATTTCCAATTAATTAAAGTATGTGCATTTTGTATTTATTTCTCATAAATGTTATTTTCTTGAAGATAAAAATCTGTACACTTTACATATATTATACATGCTTAATACATAAAAATATTTCATGAAACTTTTGATATGTATTACTATGTCTCATGTATATGAAATGTGATTTAAAAAAATCAACATTAAAGTTAATATTAAACCATTATTCAAAAGAATGACAAAAATATAAAATTAAGTTGATAAGTAATGTGATTTTCCAAAATTTTAATTATACTTTAATAAAATCAAATTAAGTCAATTTCCATTTGGTGGAACAATAGCATTGTAAAGTATTTTATAAAGTTACCAAATATTAAAACTTTTATGCATTTAAATTAGTTTTTAAACTAAGAGATACTACATAAATATTTTAAAAAGATAGCATTAAAATTGTTATTTTATTCATACAGAAAGATTATACAATTCCTTCATATTTTTAAAAAAATAATTATAGTTAAATTATATATAAATAATGCATTTTTACAATACTAAGTTTTAAGCATTTGTTCCCATGCACACATTCAATGAAGTGAATATATAATTATTTATGACAAATTCATTCATTACAAAGTATATTATTTACAATATGTTTGTTTACAATGAAGTGTTATGTATAACTGGAATATTCTATACTTAATATTGTTAATATAACTGTATTGCTGGTATTAAAGTTTCCTTACATTTTCAATGAAATAAAATAATATAAAATCAAAATTAATTAAAACTATTTTAAATCGGTTTGTATTTATTGAATTAATTCTTAAAATTAAAAAGAATTTTAAAAAAATGAGGTAGTTACCAAATTTGATGATTTAACAATAAAATTTTTTAAACAGAATTTAATTGTAAATTATTAAAAAATTCTTTACAATTTGAAACAAGAAAATTTTATCAATATAAAATTTAACGTTATCAATGTAAAATGTTAAGAGTTTTCATGATATAATTTACAATAAGAAACAAATAAAATTCCTTAATTCCTAATTAATTTGCATATTAAGTAGAATGAGACAATATTTTGTCTATTTAAAAATTTTATTCACATTTAATTTATACCAAAAAATAATCTTTTAATATTACTTAACAAAAATGGTAGTTATTGTCAATTTTATGAAGTGTTTTAATCAGCTTAGTGTTCAATTATGTATGAATTTAAAAAATTTTAAAAATATTTCAACATTTAAAATTTTATTCAGAGGCTTAAAATTTTATTTTTAGTTTTAGCCTAAATAAAATTAGATGCAATCATTTTAACAAAAAAATAATAATAAATAAATACTAATGCAAAAATGTAACTGCAATTAAATATAATTAAGTAAGGCAAATTCATGCATCAGATTTGGAATATATTTGTATCACTGTATATATATACATATATGAAAATACATATGCTCTAAAACAAGCTTTAGATATGAACAAGCAAGTATTGATCAACATTTTAAAACACTGTATAAAATAAAACGCTAACAGTAATTTATGTAATTTAAAATAATGATTAACAATGCTTAAATATTAATTTATGAATTTGATGAAAGCATAATGAATAAATACAAATGATCAATAAAGCATTTGGAAGACATTTATAATAAAAACACACCTAATTCTGTTTTTACACAAAATTTAATTGAACAATTATGATTTAATTTGAATTTAAAATGAAATTGATTCATTTTTAGAAAAATTTAATAAAAGTAATTGATTTATTGATTTAATACATCATGACACTAAACACCAAAATAAAATTCCAATAGCATTCCCAATAAATGAGAGATTTTTTAAATTATACTTGGTATACTTGCATTTTTTTTTCAAGGAGAATTTCAAAAAGTATTTAACAAATACTAATACAAATAATGAAATTTGTTCATTATACTTGTTTAATCCCATTTTTAACAATACATTTTAACTAGAAATTATCTTTTTGAAGTTAATTTTAACTAATTTCTAAGTAAAAATAAAAATAACTAACACTTAGTATTATTTCCATTACAATTAGCATATTTTTGCTTATTTAAGATGCATAATTGTTAAAGAAGGATAAAAAAAGAAAACAATTTCAGCTATTAAAGTTGATGTATTAAGTCATACCAATGTCTAAGATTAGTGGTAAAGAAACAATGAGAAATTTTAATAATAGAAAAAATGTGTAATGACAGGAGTCATATGAATAATTCATTGAAATGAACAGAAAACAGTAATAAATAGCATTGTTACGATTGATTCACTTTATATTGTATAATTTTTTACATCAATGAAATATCAACGTTTTTTATCCTTCACAGGAAAATGCTCCACTGTAATACATTTTTATAATGCATACTGACAAATAAAATGAGAGCTCAAATATGAGATACTCACAAGATTTTTCACTGAATAACTATATAACTTTGCTGGTAACTTTAGTTTTAAAATAAAGTATCATTTTTCTCATTAGACTTCACGACTCTTTTAATATAATATGAATTTTATTAACTGTGTAAAAACAGAATTCGGTGCGAGGCCAAAAATAATAGTTATAAAATATGAAAACAACAAATATAAGTATGTTTATAGTATCACAATTAGATTGGAGAGTATTACAAATAACAATCTTTTTCATATCACAAATTGCTTTTGGTTTTGAATAGAAAATTATTATGTATTTAATTACAAATTATTCAAAAAATATAAAATATTTCTTAGATAAAAGAAAGTCAATTTGAAATATATATTTTGTTCATTTACTTTAATTTACACAAAGTTAATTTTATAAAAAAGCAAAAAGAAAGTAAATTAAATTTATCCAAATAATTAGAGCTTATTTGAAAAAATTTAATCAAAAATATATAACTGACGGAAATGATATTTTTGTAATTTTTTAAGTAGCAAAATAGAAAACTTTACTTGAAACACATAAAATTTATATTTGTCATATCAGATAGCTAAATGCACAATATTGAGCATTGGAATCCATAAAAATTTTTTTATAATACAAAGCTTTATGAAATATCATTTACAAGAAAATATAACGCTATACACACATTTTTTTCTCTTATTTTGAGGAGTACAATCTATTATATCTATAATTGTTACTTTCTCATATTAACATTACAATTATTCTCAAAACAAAACTTAAATAAATAGAAAAATTATCTTTCATAATTAAAAACATTACTCTCTGGCTGCTCATCCGACAATTTATATTGGCAACTGAAATGTAACAAAATTTGCCCATGTTTTTTTTCTCTTTTTAATTTATTGAGGATAGCTCACTTTCTCACCGTTTGCCAAATGAAATAAATTAAATATGAACATTTAATTTAGATTTTGACCAACAAATGTTGTTAATTGTCGACTAAATTGTTACAGTTGAAATAATTTGCATTTACAAATCTAACTTGATTACATTATGTTTGCTAACTTTTCCTAAGCAAAAATATCTGCTAAAATACTTTCAGCAATTGATAGATATATGTTCCTTTAGCTTTATCAGATTCTGAAAGTGATTTTAGTTTCATACTGACAGTGATATAGATTTTCAATGATAGTGATTTATTTTTTCTCTCAGTACATTATATTTTTTTTAATTTTATACATTTTATCTTTTTATATTATGCAATAGATAGAAATATATATAAATAATTTCAACTGGAACATGTTAAAAAAATTTTGTGATAATGTGGAATATTTTTTTTTACAGTTTAGCTACTAATGATAAAAATCTTTTCTACAATAAAAAAATTCCTATTTCAACTCTCCAATATATACAGATTTGAAATATGAAAAAATTTACAACTTTGTAATCGATTTTAGTCTTGAAGTGAGCAATTTCATAAATTGAGCAACCAGAGGGTTATTTCCCAGCTTTATAAACTTTAAGATTTCCAGCAGGTGATTCATATTAAATAGGAAAAATATTATAAAACCTAAAATGATGTATAAAAAAATGAATAAAAGATATTTTTATAAATTGTTTAAACATCTCTTTAAGTAAAATATTGTAATAAAAAATTTCCCATCTCAATTGTTATTGCTAGATTATGTATATTAATATGCATGAAAATTTTTAATATTTCAAATGAATATTGTAAATTAATAACAAAATAATAATTTTTTACTTTTAGAAATTACTTTATCTTTGATATAGCATAATCAGAGCCACTCTCAATTTCAAGCGATAGAAATAAGTTTCAGTGTCATGTTTTTCTGTTATATCTTAGTCACAAGCTTGGGTATTAATAGATAAAAAATATCTTAATTAGTTAATATTGCGATCTTTTATTGGGCTTTTATTTCTTCCTACATTCATAAACTCGAGTTTAAAGTGTGTATATTGTATTTTTACAATTATATTTATATATTAAAAATTTCATATAAGTGCATATATGCTTTTTTTAAAGAAAATCTGAGGAGAATTTTCAAATCATGAATTAGATGAATGTACGCTGAAAGACTATCTCTACACAAAATGATTCTGCTCTAAATCTACTACATTGTCATGCAACTCCAAAACATTTATGAGCGCTATAGAAGACACATACTACTACTGTTACCAATTTCATTTTCTTTACACATTCATATATGAAAACCTCATATATTTGTATTTCAATACATGTAACTAAAATCAAAGACTGGATGATGGAGAAAAAAATTCATTTTTAGTCATTAATATTTAGGTAACTATAACTAAAACAAAAAATGACTTAACAGATACTATACACAAAATAAAAACAATCTTTTTCTGTTATTCATATTAAATAAATTAATATAAACATTTAATTATCAATTTTTTATATTAATAATATAATAAACTGAAAAGCATA
The DNA here is from genome assembly GCA_037975125.1 of Latrodectus hesperus. NCBI lineage: Eukaryota > Metazoa > Arthropoda > Arachnida > Araneae > Theridiidae > Latrodectus > Latrodectus hesperus. Next base: position 340,423 of record JAJQOW010000014.1, read on the forward strand.
AATGTATTAAAGCTTTTGCCTAGCACAATATTTCAACATAACAGAAATTTTACTTTTAATCTCTGTATATAAATAATATAAATAAAATACTATTTTAGTATCTGCAAATTGCATGTTTTAATGTTCATAATTTTTTTTATCCCATTCTGTTTTGAAGATAACTGAAACAAAACATAAAAAATGGTAGTAAAAATAAAGTTGTTGAAAATTTATTTTTCAAAGTAGATAAATGTTTTCCCTAAAAGTATGATTAGTATAATAAATAAATATTGTAAAAACCATGATTAAAAGTTTAAGAAATGATTATTTATTAACTACACAGATTTTCATTAAAGATAAAATTTATTCTTGAAGTTTTTTATTGATATCTAGTTATTATTCTAAAAAAGCAGCATTTTATAAATCCCTGTCAATCATATTAAAAGGAAATTCTGGAATGAGATTTATTTATCCTTGCATGCATAAATTTATTGAGTCATATATGACAAAATTAAGTAGATTGCCTTAACAATTAAAAATAAAATATTTTTTAAAATAAATAATTTGATAAATAATAAAACGATTAAAAGTCAAAATTAAATATTTAAAAAATAAAGGAATTAAATATAAACTATATTTAACAATAAGAAACAACTTTAAATTTATTAGAAGTAAAAATTAAATATTTACAAAATATCTCATATAAATATACTAAATACATAAACATGAAAATAATTAAAAACATAATTTGAAGTCTTTTTTATATCTGATCTTTTCACTCTTGTTTACTTGTTTTTCTTCCTCTCCCTAAGCCAGATATATCATAATTCAAACCAAATAAATAATTAGATAAAATTTTTGTCTAAAACTAATATAGAGGTTTATGTGCTTATAGAATTACCATTATCTTCATTTATTGAAAAAATCAATTCATTTGAGTAAAAAAAATACAATTTAAAAGAAAATTATAGTTAGAGTTGCTAAAACACATAATTAAAATTTATACGAAAAAATTCTTCTGAAATAAAATTTAATTTAATTTAATAATCACTTTAGATACTTTTTCATTCTGCTCCATTCTCATACATTCATCACATCTGTGTACATGTCATAAATATAAATGAACGCTTAGGTACATTACATGATTTCATTATATAATATTCCTTCAAACTGAAAATAAATTAAATTTATGTTTTAAAACATAATACTTATTTGGAAGAGTAAAAGGTTACACAATTTTCAGAAATGAAGAAACTTAATTAAAAATTTATTAAAAATAGAAAATTCATGAAATTTCACAATGATTTCAAACCAAAAAAAAACTAATTTCTAAAAATAGAAATCAAAGGCATAAATAAATAAATAAATGCATGTAAATAATCACAGATAAAATCCTGTTTACATAAATATTTAAAAATATAACAATAGAAAAAGATGTAAAACTTTCTATTAAAATAATTTATAATAAAACATGCAAAAAAATAAAATGAAACAAGTGATTAAATTTTAAAAGCCAACATAACTAAGGATTATGATCTGATGAACAGCGATTTTTGATGGAAGGTTTAAGTAGCATTGCAGTTTTACCAAGCTAATCTTTTATCTTTGCCAGCAAAGACTATTCCATTTCTGTAAAGATAAGTGTAAAAACAAATTTAGTAGAAGGAACGTTTTTCCACATTTATAGCTGTATTTTAAATGCTTTTTAGCACAAACATTTTATAAATAAAATTTAATAAGAAAGCAAATAAACAAAAATTGTATCAATTATTTAACTAACAATATTTATAAAATGTAACAAACTAATCGGTTCCAATATAAAAATTTAAGTAAAGAATAACTTTAAAATAATTTAATAGATCACAGGATACATAAGCTTATATTAAACTTACAAAAAATTAGAAATCATTAAAATCTAAATTAGTAACGATGGAAAAGGATTAAGATATTTTTCAAACTTCTAAGTTCTGAGAGAATTCATATATATATATATACATATATATATATATATATATATATATATATATATATATATATATATATATATATATATATATATATATATATATAATGTTAAATTGACTTGGGTTAATAGGAAACAAAAATGCAATATACTAATACTGGGTTTTGATTTAGCAATAATTTTGAAAGCTATTAAAATGGATTACTTAAGATGCAAATAGTGATAAAAAGCATAGTGGGCAATTTTGTAGATAAAGGCCCCTATAAGACATTTCAACATCTCACACATCTTTGTTTTCTGGAAGAAATTTCGTTAGATAATGAATTGTATTCATAAATCACAAAGAAAGAATCCAGAAAACTACCAAGCACATGTTCAAACAAACATTTATGCAGAAAACTGTAGTGCATCAGTCAGCCATCTATCATTGTTCAAATGTAATTGGCATCGAGAACCCAAAACTTTCCATTTCAAATAGTACATTTTTACTAATAGGCTATAGTGAACTTGAAACACATGTGGAAGGGCATTAAAACTACTACACATAGAAGATTATATATTTAATCTTATATAATGAATACAACACAAAGAATGTACACAACAGGAAGAAGATATTGTGATATATAAGTGGTTAAATCTTCAAAGCATTCATATAAAATAGACAGCAGTAGCAGAACTTACAACATATTTAAAGGAAGTAATTGTATTGTAGATTTCACACATAGAAATTATACTTGAACATTATTGAATAATAAAAAGTTGTTTATCTTATACAAAAAGCAGAAATGCTCAGCAGCCAATGTCTGAATATGATAGATATTGAATCATAACAAAATTGTAATGAGGTTTATCCTGTTATAGTATTGATCAAGCATCAGTTGAGATCCCAAAGCTATCTTCAGAATATGGAATTGATGAATTCAAAACAAAATGCTAAATCAGAACAATATGACAACTAACAGTTGAGAAGACAGTTAAGAGGACACAGGACATTGAAGGTGTGAACATTAATTTTCATAGGCATAATTTTTATTTTCTAATGAAGAAATAATATTCTCTTATTAAATTTAATCTTTGAATTTTCATAATATTTTTGAAACACTTTTTAAAATGTGTTAAATTTTTACATTTTACTAAAATTAGTAAAAATATTCTTAAAATCTCAAATTATGTTAAAATGTTTTTTAGCATAATCGCGCTAACACAAAATACATAAGGCAAATTATTTATTATTATTTAATTTTCACTTCTTAATTTCCAAAAAGAAAATTTCCTTTCAGATTTTAATTGCTTTTTTTATAAAAACTGTCTGTTTTTGCAATAAATGCTGAAAAAAAATGGAATGATTTGATATTTTTTACAAGCCATATTTGAAACTATGTGTTTCAACTACACAAAAGCTGAGAAAAAATTTCAAATCAATAAACAAAAACTTAAGATGAAAGAAATGGTTCAAAGTTGAAAAAATTAATACATTTTGAAAAAAAATGCAAATAATTTTTTAAAATTTAATTAAAAAATTAATAATTCATTCTTATTCTTGTGTTCTCCAAAATTCTTAATAAATCAATCATTTGAGCTCACTTGTGTTACCCATATAGTAATTTTTTTAACATATTTAGGCAAAATTTAAGTATGTTAACTCAAATAACCGATTTATTAAGATTTCTTGGGAATTTAAATAAATCATACAGTCATGTCATAAGTTCTGAAATAAAATACGACAAAAGGGAGAAAAGTGTTGCCTAGCGAAAAAAGGCAACAATTGTCTGGAAGAACAATTCAATATTACTTCTATCAGTGCATATCTGACTATCAGTGCAGTGACAATGGTTTTAGTTACTCTTGGAACTACATAATAGAAAAAAGCCCTATTAATAGTGTGGATAACAACCAAACTGGATGCAAAAATGGCATGATGTTGTGTTCTCAGATGAATCTATTTTTACTATCCTGAAGGTCATATAATGTTAATGACATTGAGAAGAATACACATTTCCATCATGCATTCTACACTATCATACTGGCAAACCACTTCAAGTAATTTGCAGTTGGGATGCCATTGGTTTGATTTTTTTTTACCACTCAAGTCATTATTTACAAATGAGAGCTAGACACCTACAGAAGAAGCCATTGGATACACATCTTGGTTATCACTTGTTCCCACTAATAGCATGGTTGTAACAATTCTATTATAGTAAGTGGTATGATTCTAGTCTTTAATTAAAGCTTTTAAAACACTGTTTCAGAGGATAATGTGCAACTACATGTACAAGGTATTTACAGATTTTCTGATACAAAAAATGTTCAGCAGTTGTCCTTTTTTGCACATGCTACAGATCTTTCACCAATAAAAATAAATACCTGCTTAATAGTTACCAAGAAAATATTGCAAGCCAGTCACTATGATCGATGAATTTAAACCTAATGTCAAAACTAAATGGACTGCTAATACAAACTTTCAAATCTCTGATTCAATGCCCGGCATATAAGTGGTGTTACATCTGCAAGTAGTGGGTACCCATTTTTCAGAAACCCTTAATATTTTTAAATTTCATAAAAGTTTAATCACCTGATATTTCACTACAATTCATTTATTGTATTATAAATAGTTTTTTTATTTAATTTTTCTTTAAATACAATTTTATAATTTATGTTTCTTCCTTATATGGCAAGTTTCATGCCCAATAATATATGAATACTTTATTAATATATTTTCAAAAATTGATGATTGTTAATTAAAAGGAAAAATATTTTTCTAATTTTATTGAGAGATATTAACCTTTATAAGCACAACAGCCCCTTACTTGATTGGCATAGGCTGTTTCAACTACTATCCATGTTTAGCAGCACTTTCCACCCAACTCCTTTAAATTTCTCAACTTAAAAGATACTTAGTTTTTTAGAAAAAGCACCATCATCTAGTAGGAACTTTTGGCCTGGAAACCCTCAGGCATTTAACTTTTTGAAGATGTGATCATAAATCATAGCTCTGAATTGTTATTTACAGCTCATAAAATTAAATGTACACCCTCAGCTGTAAATAAGGGCAGCAATTGCAAAAATTTAATTTTATCATCATTGATGATATGCCCAATATTTGTGGCACTTTTTTAGATCTTCCAGTAATATCAATATCTGCATAGGCCAAAAGTTGTAGTGATACACCATATTGAATATCTTTTCAGTTTAATTCACTATCTTTGATGCATTCCTCATATACTAGATAAAAAAAACACAGGCAAAGAAAAAAATCCTTTCAATGTAGGCCTCTTCAAGCAGAAAAAGGTTTAGGATAAGTAGTTTTTAATCCAGCATCTTATATTTCTAAGTGACTTTACAGTTAGATTAAAAACTCACCCATTGCTTTACATAGTTTATCCCTCTTTATAATATCATAGACATTCCTAATCTCTATAAATAAGTGAAAAGTTTAGATATTGTATTCATTTCACTAAGATTTGTCTTAAAAGTTTAAATTTGTCCTATAATGAATTTTTATTTACCTTAATCCCCACTAGAAATCTCTAATCACAAAAGAGAGAAGTCTTGCAAAAAGAAAGCTGCAGAATATTTTATATATTGTGTTAAAAAATGTGATCCTATAATTACAGCATTTAAGTTGGTCCCATTTCTTAAAGGGAGGACATTCAATAAGTAATTTCTCCATATCCCAAATTTTAATCATGATTTTACTGATGATACTTTAACTCTAGTTATTTGAGGTTTATTAATTCACATGGTATCTAATCAGGGACAGCTGATGTGTTTTTCAGTTTTTTAGACATTGTAAAAAAGATGATCTTTTGCATGCTGAAGGGTATGAGAGATATTAAATTTTGGATGCTGTAGGATATTCATGTTAAATGTCTGCTAAATTTTCCTTCAGCTACTGGTCTCTTTAAATAAGGATTTTTTTTTTGATATAATATAATAGACCTTTATCAAAGATCTAGGTACTTTTAGAACCACCTTACCCTAATCTAAATGAGAGATGCTAATAAAGGTGTAAAAAATTTATTTTACAGGAATTAAAACATTAACTTAAGAATACATTTATCTTATCAAGCTTAACAAGCTTTAATTAAACAAAATGTATTTTATACTTTCATGATCAAAGACTTCCACATTTTTCTCTAAAGAAATTTATAACAATAAATAAAATCCCCCCAAATCTAAAAACAGAAAACCTACAAGTTACAAATTATTAGAAAAATAGTATAAGACAATAATTTCAATATTTATAAACTTAATAATGCTATATTAAATAATATGCTTTAAAAATTTATAGAGTATACAATTTAAAAATATATACCTTAACAAATAAGCGATTTTTAATCACTTTCCAAGTGATCCGTGTGTGGAACACTTTCAATTGTTTTAGAATGGTGATATCGTTTTCTGGAAGCAAAATCAGCATTGTCTTCAGTTAATTGAGCTTCTTTAACTTCAAGTTCAGGTAAAATAGGAGCCACAACAATTTGGTCATAATCAGAAACTTTACACCTTTTAAAAATAAAAATATTGTAGATAAAAATATTCCCAGTATGGATCACTACTACAGAAAATTAAAAAAATACTAAAAATACATCACTTATATGAATTGTCACTTCAATTAATTATAAAGTCTATTATATTATTTACTCCTTAAAATGACTTTTATAGTTTAAGTATTTCTAATTGTTTAGTTTCTAAAATTACATTTAGGTAATGTTATAATTAATAAGGGTTCCAAATTATTTTATAAAACAAAAATAAAAGAGAGCAAAGAAATTAGAAGTCTTAACAAATTCTTAGTAAGAATTGCTATCCACAAAGAAGAATAGTGTAAAATAAGAAAATAAGCATTTTACAAAATTAAATCATCAATTGAATGTAAATTTTTATTAAAAATTTCTAATGCAGATATAAACACAAATTATTCAATATATTGTGTTCAGAGAAATTAGTGAGTAATTTGAACATAAATTTCAGAAATATAATACAACAATTATAACAAAGAACATAGTATTTCTACTGAATTCTATATATAAAGTTTATTATAAAAAATGCTGCATATAAAAAAAACTCTGCATGTATAGTTATTTTATATATACTACAAAAATTAAAATATATATAAAAAATAAATTAGCTACATTGATTTTTTACATAAAGAAATTTTACACAATTTAACTATACTAAAAAAAGTTTGTTGGAACAAATTTTGACATACCAAACAACTTAAAATATCTTTTTAGTGATGTGCTTTATTCTCATAATCATCACACATACAATGTTTCATTTATAAATGAAATGGTAAAATTTGAGTAAATGTTTGAGATTGCAAACAGAAACATAAATTGGCAGCAAAAAAATATGCTAGTCAGAAATTAATTCAGATATTGATAAAATAACAGACAAAAATTTTTTAGTTGACAACAATATAACTTTATAAGAAAACAATTTACTAGTTTGTACAAATGCAAGATACCAAATAATAATACCAAATATGTAATTAACTAATATAAGTTAAATATATATATTTCCAAGAATTTTATAAATTAAACATACAAGTGCATACTTTTTTAAATTAAAACTTGAGAAATTTTTTTCAATAGAATATCAACTTTCTAAATATTATGAGATAATGTCAGACACAATTGAATAAACAACAGTATCATACATCAAAAGTGATCAACAGCCCTAGTTATGTATATAACATAGCTAGTAAATATTTAATCAAAAACTAAATACTATATGTTTATATAATAAAAAAATAAATGTTCAGTTTGAGTAATTATTATCAGGTAAAGTAATAACAAATAGCATTAATTTGAATAGTTAAAATTTTCTAACTTTTACATAATTTATCAAAAAAATTTGTAATCAAGTAGAATGAATTTATCTGTAACCTTTCAAATTTCTCAAGATATTTAGATTTACAATTCCTTTTAATCAATGAAAACAAATTTCATTAAATAACAATTATCATGTTAATAAATAAAACTATAAAAATAAATATTTGCGTATAAAATTATAATTTTGAAAACTTTTTAAGGATATAATATAAATTACAGAAACAAGCTTATAACTATTTATATCAATTAAATATGTTTAGTAAAAAAATAAAAGCTATATTTACCCAAAGCATTTGTAAAACAAACTCTTTATCCAAGGAAAAAGCCGAAATTCAGCTATACCTGAAATATATTTATTAACAAATTCATTACTTTGATTTGTTGCATAGATATAAAATGAAAAAAAATTTAAGCTTGGAATTAACATACCTCGAACACTTCCAGGATTAACTTGACCAATATAAAACCATAAAGTTAAAACTATAAGTAAAGCAGCAAGAGAATAAATCCACTGAACTAAAAACATCATTGCTATTTTCACACATGCCTGAAATATGAATAGTAAAAATATTAAGCATCACATATTAAAAAATTATAATAATTAATATAAAAATATTTACCCCAAATAAAGCAAGCCACCTGTTGCAAAAAACTGTATACCATCTTTTCTGTTTACCTGTTATTTCATTTCTATAATATTTAGCTGAAATATACATTAAGAATAAAATTTTATAACATGATAAAAATAATTAAAAAATATCATGCAACACAATTATGCATTAAGAAATTCACAAAATTTAAAACAAGATAATAACATACCATTTGATAGATATGCATTTTTAAAGAATTTACAACAAAAATGTAAAGTTCAACTATTAATTTTTACTCTTTTAATTTTACAAGTTTAATACAATTTCAGAAATATCTCTCATTTTCTTCTGAGGTTTATAATCAGCAAAAACATAAATCAATATATGTTCCTTTTCTAGGTATATACCATTTAAACTTCTGGAAATAAAACTATTCATATTCATGTTAAAGATACTTGTTGATGTTTTTTATTTTATCAGGGAGTTTTTTATCAAGAACTGCAGCTTTCATCATATTAAATACCTTTGTCATCAGTATTTAGAGGAGTAATTGATTTCATTAATGCTATGTATATTTCACTTACAATATTAACAAATTTTTCTTTAATGCACAATTTGATTCTATTTTCCATGCTAAGTTTAAAATATATGTATTATTATTTATTTTATTTTCCTTGAAAACATGTTAAATCAAATTAAAATAGTAAGCATAAAAGCAAAAAACAAACATTTATTTACCACAAAATAAAGATATATTTTACTTTAAAATAAAGACAAAATATGCAAAATAATGATTTTTTAATTTCTTATTATTAACATTAATCTTTTCAGTCAGATTGCAAGCACAAACAAAAATCAAAGTAATCATAATTTTAATAAAATTCAGAAGCAAGGCTTTGAAATTTTTGGATTTCCTTCCTTTCTTAAAAGATATAAGAACATCAACAATAATATTAAAATATCTTTCTAAACTTCATTATTAATTTGGTAAAATTAATGGATTTTAAGAAAACTAAAGGAAGGTAAGCATTGAGTATTTAAAAATGTCAACAGATAATACAATATATACTGTTTCATTTAAAGTCAAATGAATTTGAAAAAAGTTCAATGACAGGAAACCTGAAGCAATTAATAGTATGAATGAAAGAATTTTAGTCTTATAATAAAAATAATTTGAGTTACCTATTACAATTTGTTTAATTCTTATAACATATCACAATTACATATTTCAAATTGATTGTTTCAGTAACTAGAGCAAAGACAGAATTACATATCAACCAATATTTAAACTTCAAACTTAATTTAGCTCTCAAAGTTACATGTTAAATAGATTACATACAAATGCTATTTTACACACACACACAAAAAAAAGCTATAAATAGAAACAAAATTACAAGCAAGAGAAAACTTGAACGTTCAAATATTCATCCAAACAAATATGCTTGAAGAAATGAATGATTAATTTTTTCACAGGTTAAAACAAATAGTTTTACAGTATAAAAGAATTACCAAATTTTGATTTCTTAATTTATATTCATAAATTTCCAAACAATTCTTTTGATATGAATTATTTATGCATGTTTCAATAATAAAGTCAACCATAATATCTGACAGATACAATGAACAAATTTTCAACTTTCAGAGCTATAATATGAGAAAACATTACTTTATTAGTGATAAAGATATTAAATATGACACACTGATTCAAACATTTCACATTTGTAAATAAATATCAACAAATTACCTTCATCAGGTGATTTTAAAACTGTTTGGTTGATACTAATTTGAGAATTCCTGCTTTCAGCACTACGTACAGAGCTATGTTCATCAGGAGAAGTCAAAGGTGACTCTGTGGCACTCATGCTCATACTACTGCCATCGCGTACCATACCTCGTTTATGGTGTGGCACACGTTCTGGAAACAGTTCATCTAGGTCAGCATCATTCTAAGTAAAGTAAAAAACAACACAGACTATAAATATATGAACATCACTAATATATCAATAAATGGCAATATTTTAATTTAAATTAAATTCTTTTTTTTTTTTTATCCTACGCCCGACCTTGGTTTTTCAACCATCAGTCTCTGTCGGGCAGCCCAATACAATCTTGAGGTGAATGAAAAGTCATCTTCTGCAGAATTTCTATCTGCGACGTCCGAAAGTCCAGGGCAAGTGAAAAGGTGGTCACCAGTCATATCCTCTAGTCCGCAAAAAGGGCAGATTGGAGAGTCCCTCAAACCCAAACGGTGAAGGTGTTTTTGCAGATAATCATGCCCAGTTTTAAGGCGAAAATTTGCCACTCCCACAGCTCTGTGGAGGTTACACGGAATAGGCTTTGTTAGTAAGGAAGCCCATGCTTTCTCCTTTATGCACATCTTGTAAATATTTCTACGATAGGAGGCTATATTTGACTTAATAAGCCTTTTAACAGTATGGTACTCCAAGGCTGGAGAAGGCTGTTGTAGATTTGAGCCAGCCTTTGCCAATTTATCAGCTGCCTCATTTCCGGCGATACCACAGTGGCTGGGTATCCATTGCAGCACAATTTGTCGTCCTTCTTCCAGTAGAGAACTAATCGTAGTAGGCTGCACGAGCGACAGGAGTCAGTCGTTTAGTGAAAACAGAGGGCACCACGTGAAGGCGACTGACACCACCCCCCAAATTAAATTCTTGAATGGACTAAGACTTATTCAAATGTTTATGAAAATGAATCAGTTTTCATCTTAAAAACATTTCTTATTAGTTACTATGAGTGAGACAAGAATTAATAAACAGTTAATTGCCTATTTATATCAAGCCCAAATTATTTCTTTTCACATGTATTTTTTACAAAAAATGTTGAAGTGAAATGCATATATATATTCACAAAGAGAAATACATAATGCTCCTATAATTCTGTAACATTCTGTTCATATGCCTGTTGTGTATACACACACACACATATATATATACTGTACTTTCCTGTATATAATCTGTAAGACATTTTTTCTGAGTAAAAGAAAAAAAAGCGTCCCATATTTTGCAATGACGTAAAATCTGCAGCAATTTTTTAGTAAGTAGTCGAAAATGTATAATGTTGATAATGTGGGTGTCACATAAAATAAAAAAATACACAAAATGATTAAAAATATAATAAAGTATACAAAAATATTTTTTATAAAAAAAATCTGTTTGAATTCAACTCATTGCAAAGAGTGATCAAATGAGATGAAAGCACAATTTGAAATTGATCAAGAAGCTAGATTCCAAAAAGCTTGTAAAACTTGTCAATTTTTAATTTTTATTAACTTTTGAAACAAAATTCGACATATTTTTTAAAAATAAAATTTGTTTCGTTAATTAAATAAATAGATTATTTTCAAACTGCACATTGGATACCTTTTTTCTTTTGCACTACACAATGTTTTTTTTTTTTTTAAATCTTTCTTTAGCAAGTTTGTTATTATTTTTTTATTTGCTTCTCTATAGTTTTTAGATTAAAACTTGCTGTGTAATTAAAAAGTTTTTGCTTCCACATGATGATATACAAACTTGAATATTTTCAGAATGAAACAACTGATGACAAGACAAAAAGCAAAAAGATGACAGCAACTGCTTTTCCAACAGTAATATCTTTATGAGAAATCAAATTTGTTTTTAAACATAATTGGATAAAACTGATCATAGATGAAATAAGTCAGCGGAGTCATGGCGCTATCTGTCATTTATTTTATGAAACATAAATGGCATTTAGCATTATGATTTAATAATTACTAATAAATTGTTAATATCTAAAAAAAAGAACTAGAAGCAATAAATTACATAGTGAAATTGTTTTAAATCAATTTAAATTGTTACTTAAAATTTACTAGTTCTCATAGGCATTGTAGTATTGGCTTTATTTCAAAAATATTTTTTTCTAAACTTCTTAATTAATAATTAGAAAAAGATTCTTAACTTTTGCTTGAATTTATGTTTATTATTTTCACAAAAAAAAGAAAAGATAAGTGCAGTATATTACTTCTTCTTCTTAAGGTTGGATTTGTATATCATTGGCACCTCTGCTTTAATCAACATTTTGTACCAAATGGAATTACTTTTTTTAAAAAAATTGTTCTTACATACATGCAAATTCACTTGAACATTTTAACATTTTTCTTCAGGTTTTCCTTAGGGGCATTCTTGAATATGAAAAGAATGCAAATATACTGATGGTTCATTTCCTCACATGATCTTTATATGTGAGTCCACTGTAACTGCAGCAATTTTATTTATGTTTTAGAATCAGTTATTTATCTAAATTTTTCTGAAAAAACTAGTTATCTTTGCATTGGATTATCCCGTTTGATTTGTTAATGTATCAAAGAATATGATTCTTTTTGTACAAATATCCTTGAACAGTTTCAAATTTCATACAGATCTAATATTTGGGCTGATGCAAATCTTCAAAATCTTTAACTCTCACGTTTATTGGTGACAAATGGATCAGTTTTGCTTTGTAAGATCTTTGAATAGCACTTTATAAACTTCTTGAATTAGTAAAAAGTAATGCAATACATTTTTTCTGCTTTCAAAATCCAAATTTTGATTTCTTAGATTTTCAGTAACATTCTTTCTCTTACATTCACAGCATTCTAAAGATGTGATACTGGCATGCTGTGAATTTAAATACTTTGCATATCATATTCATTTCCTATTTGCATATTTATATATTTAAAAATAACAATTTTTGTAATATTTAAATGTTTGAGTTATGTAAATTGGACTTTATATTTGTAAATATTATATTTATTTTATAAGGAATTTAAAAACCATTTCTGGTCTCCAATATTTAAACAAATGTCAAAATTAATGTTACATTCTCAGATCTATTTTTATTTTATAAGCAAGCATTGGTGAAACTTTCATGCTGGAATGCATATAATTAAAATCGTTTTTATGTTGTAAATTTTTTCATTGATATGATATGTGATTTATTTTATATGTAAGGTGAGTTTGTCTCAATCAATATCAAAATCATTAATATTAAAAAAATTAGTACTTTTTATGGAAAATAATTTTATGATTTTACTCTTCTTAGAAGACCAAATATTTTTGATGAAGATCAGCATAAGAATTACATTAATCTATTAAATTCTACAGATATTACTAATCTCAAGAAATTTCAATGAACCATTACTTAATAAATATGAGCTCTATTATTATGAAGGCTAAAAATATCAAAATAGACATTGGAAATTTTAGATTATGATATAAATGCATGATATGCATAGTTAATAATTACGAAATTTTATATTTTTCACCATTAGAATTATTCACATATAAAATTTTTATAATACCCACCATTGATAATATAAATACAAATGCTTAGCTGAAAAGTTTACACTGGTATATAAGATTTTTCAGATGTCTCTTATTTCTAATAAATTTCAGATTTTACATGACATAAAAGTCCTTAATTAAATAAATCTTTAATATCCTTAAGAATTTAAATATTTTGTACATAACAATATTAGAATTTTTAATTAATGTTGAAAAATGATATGCGAAATAATTTTTACACAGAGATATTTTACTGCTTTAAATATAATTACAATTACTTAGAGTTTAGTATTATAAATATTAATTTACTCTCAGTATTTTGTTTTAATTAAATGATGATCTGTGGTATTATTAAATTACAAATACAAAATAAAAATGTAAATATATTATAACAAAATTGATATTTTTCAAATACCTTGTTTTCTTTAGTAGATCCATAAACAGGTGTTCGACCATTAAAATCCACAACAAAAGATGGACTGTGAAATCCTTGTTCCACATATCGTTCTTCTCGCTTCCTCTGGATGTCAAAACTCATGGCAAGAGAAAAATAAGCATATTCTACAAAAGCATAAGTCAAAAGAAATGGTATAGTGACAATGGGTGCCAAGGTATTGATGGTTCCAATAAGAACGAACATGAAGGTGACACTTGCAAACAGTATAAGAGAATAAATTGGCACTTTATTTGGTCCTTTCTAAAAAGAAATTTAAAGATGTGAAAAAAAACTTATGATAATAAGATATAAACAATATTAATCATAATGATTAACAAATTATAAATTCCAATAAAAATATAAAGCATTTTAATTTAAGGAAATTATGAAAAGTATTGCCCTTTTTGACCTGAATTTAGATTTCAATAATTTAAGAAATATATCTTTTTTTTACTAAGACATAATGAATTCAGTAACCGAAATTGGATTTAAATACATAATTTCAAACAAATTATATTTTCCTTTTAAAATTACACAATAACTAAAGTAATAAAATCAAAAATCTATGGAATACATGTTAATATTTTCTATTATTAATCGGTTTCCTTATTTTCTACTGAATTATCGGTTTCAAAAATTGAGTCAAAAACTACTATTGATTAAATATTAAATTTATAGATTAATTATCAATAATTTAATATTTTGAGTAATTATTAAATTTTTTTTGAATAATTATTAAATTTTTAGAACACAACAATTTAAATTTTAGTAATATATTAACTTTAACAAAATTTTCAGTCACCATTTTACAGAAATTTAAGAAACTACTTTGGTGACAATAATAAAACATTATGAGGCTTTAGTAACAAATAGTAAAATCATAAAAGACTGGTATTTGATATGACTTAATAGATGACTAACATCACTTTTTGCTTAACTAAACATTTTTAAATTTGTAGAAATCATAATATTCCAATATTTAAAACCCAAAATTAAATAAAATTGTTTTAATATTATCTTGAATACTTACACCTTTCCCCAGAAATCTTAAAATTGGTATAACATTTTCATTGGCCATACTTTGAATAATTCTAGGGGTAGCATATAATGCTCCTAAACATGCAGACATAGCAGATATATAAAGGCCAGCAAGGAAAAGAATGCCAATAGCAGATACCTAAGTTTAAGAAAATACAATTTATTTTTTTTACATTGAAATATAAAGTAATTTTTTATAATTCAATAATTTTTTTTGTATAGGAACAAGTTAATTTTCAGGTGATTTTTTTCTCTCTTTTTCATTTACTTTTTCAGCAATCATATAGTCAGTATGCAGAGCCCACCGTTGACAAGTAGCTCCCAATCCAACCACAAACATCATATAAATGAAGAAGCTAAAAAAATAAAATAAGAAAAATGTAGAGGTATTCTGGTCGTTAAATACATGATATTAACATTATACATAAAACTATTTAAATAAATAGCCCAAGTTCAAATATTTATCTTTGATATAATACTTTAAAATCACAAACAAAATACATTATTAAAATTAAAAAAAAAATTTTATAGCAATTCCAATAAATTTTTCTGAGGTTATGTAATATAAATGAGGTCATATAACATAAATAGAGTTTGCAAAATAATGATAACGTTAATCGATTTGCATTGCTAGAGTTTTTAAATTCATGTTAACAATCAAAAAAGCACTGGTTATTTTTTTATAGTAAAATTCTTAAGGAGGATAAAATTAACTTTTCTCCAGATTATATAGTAAATTTAAAATGAAAGGATCATAAATCACAACTCATTAATTTCAACACTAAAAATATTTAAATACATGTTTTTCATAGCATGTATTTGAAATTCATGGTTGAATTTCTCTTTTAAAGATTTCTATATCACTTTCATAATATATTGAAAATTAGCAGAATTAAACATTTTCCATAATAAAAAAAAGACTAAAGCAAAAAGGACTAAGTTTTGAAGAAACAATGTAGGATAATAAAATATTAATTATATACTGATAATTAAAAATTGTTATTTTTTCTTATAATTTTAAATAAATAATGAATATTTTGCTAAAGTTCAACTATAATATAAATAATTTTTAAAAATTTGTGCATGAAAATTAATATGATAAAAAATAATTCTATAAATTTCTTGAATTATTAAAAATTTTTAGCTTTCCAAATGACATATTGCTTAGAAATGATAGGCATGTTTTCAATGACATTGAAATGATCAGTGATCTTTGCCATAATAATTGATTGGTTTTCAGCTCTACTGTTACTTTTTACACACAATGATTAAATAGACTGAGTTGGTTGGTTGGGTTATATGGCGCAAGGTCCAAATAAGGACAAGCTGTGCCTAAATAGACTAAGACTAACAGTTTAAAATGGGTTTTCAATAAATACAAATGTCCACACATGAATACAAATTGAACCCATGAACTGTTGAACAGAAAGCAAGAGTTCAAACCAGTCATGTTATTAATGAAAGCTTGGTGATATTTATTGAAGAAAATCCTCATTTATAAAATTACACAGTTACATAAAAATTCGGGAGTATTTCACTTATAAATGATTTTAAAAAAAAGAAAGAAGGAAACAGAATCACATTATAGATAACTATAAATGAGTAGAAAATATTTTAATAACAATTCAAAATCAAAGTATAGGTTATCACTTACAGATATTATATGGCTCATGTATATATTATGTTATACAAACAACTCAATCTTTTACCACCAAATTTCTAGAAAGAAATATTGCATTTCATTGATATTTAAACTGAGAAGGCAAATAAATATTCATTTTGTTTCCTTGTCATTGCAATAATGCTTGTCTTTAAATTTCATACAATAATGTAATTTCAACAAAATGCATTAAAAAATTATAAACTATGTTCTTAACTGTACACTATTCAAAATAAAACAAATGCTTTTGATTTCTAAAATAACCATTTTCAAAGATGCTTGTTAAAATATTAAGAAAATAGTTTATTTATTTTTAAATACTTATTATGCTATAGCAGTTTAAGTGATGACGGTTACACAGAGTGGCGATTAATATATGAATAAGCATATTTCAGAAATTCAGAAAACTGGTTTCATTTGTTTTTTATTTTACAACATTTGAGAAATATTTCCAAAATCAAAAATATATTTATAAACTATTCAAAAGCAGAACCTTTAAACAATTTCTTTCCATCTTTAAATTAAAAAATTTCAATTAGTCAATTTTAACAAAAGAATGAACTATGTTGAGCAATATGTATTTCATAAAACAAAAGAAACTTGAAAATTTTGATGTAGCTTTATTCCGTCTGAGATTTAAAGTAATAAAATGGATCTGTTTATGGTTAAGAATAACATTTTATTTATGAATAAGATGGAAAATTTAATAAGGGGGAAAAATTTAGGTGAAAAAAATTTAAATATAGAAACTAGAGAAAAATTTAAAACAAATTTCTTAAAATAGTTTAATTGACATGATTACATATTAAATTTTTCCTTAATCACTAATGACACCATAAAATGGAAGAAATTTCTACCTTGTACCAACTGATGCTAAGGTCCCTGTTGGAATATCTTTGGAAGGATTGTGCAGATCTCCACTCATATTAATGCCAGCAAGTATTCCTGTCATAGCTGGGAAAAATACTCCAAAAACTGTAAACCAGTTTTCGCCCTCAGCATAATCAGGACCAGTATTGTTTTGTAAATTTGTTAAATCATATCCTACAACTCCATGAGCTAAGCAGAAAAAATTTTGTGAGTGAAATGCTTTTATTACAGTTAAAACATTATATAAATAAAAATGCAAAAATGAAATGTGATATACCTATATCTATTTGAATAAATGTGCCCACAGTTAAGTCAAGAGCTGCTAAAAGTAAAATAATCAGCAATCCAAATTGTAAGCGAATTACCCACTTAACTCCAGCTAAGTTAATACCTGAAAAGTATATTAAGTAAAGAGTGATACATTATATCATTTAAATATATTTTAAGTTGAAAACAAAACATATGATAAGCTTGATATAATGTGAAAATAATTAAAAATTTCAATAAGGCAAAATTAAACATGAAACTAACAAAAATTAAACACATATTCATCCATAGTTACAGAAAAAGTAATCAAAATTACTACAGAGTAAATTTGCCTTTTTTATTTACTTTTTAGAATTTATGAAATAAAAAAAAAACATTTTTTGATAAATAGATGTAAATAAAATTGGTTCATGGCCTCTCAACTTATTGTTTATTTTAGTGTGTTTTAGAATTTGGAAATGATATCAAGGAATTTGATAGATACTTCTTTTAAAAATTAAATAAATTTTCATTTCTAAAAATGGGAAATCATTTTCAAATATTAACTTCAAAATACATTTGACTAGGAAAGATTGTCTAACTTTTGATTTTTTGGAAGAAATGAGAATTGAATAGTCATAATCAGAAAATTTTTAGAAATTAGATGAGAGGGAAAGTTTTTTAGTTTCTTTAATTAATAATGTGTTAGCAAACTAATACTGATGCCAGTAATTCATTTTTAATGTAAAACCAGAAAAATGCATGGAATGTGTTCTAAACTTGGTTTGAAATTAATAATTTATAAGTATTTAACATCACATTTAATAAAATGTAGACATTATCACAAAACTTTAATTTTATAAAGATTAAGATCTTTACAGTTAGTTTCAAAGCTATTTCACCAATTAGAAACATAATTTCGAGTAATAACAATGCATTATAATTTAATAGTAAACCAATGAAGTAAATGCTTCAAAATAGGTATATATTTTGTAAGAATTAATTTTTTTCAGCTTGATTCAATATTTCAATTTATTTTCAGTTTATAATAATAAAGTTTGATTCTATATACAACATTCATGCAAAGCAAAATATCACATTTTCACTTTAGAGTCAAAATTTATTCAAATTTAATATCAATAAATTTATTATCATTGAATTACTATCACTTAACATCTAATCACTTAACATCAAAATGCACAAACATTATTAAAGAAGTAGAAATTTTTAGTAGCTCAATATTTCACATGTCATTAATATTATTAAAACTTTAATCCACCAAAAAATTTTACTGAAATTTTATAATTATATTGTCTTAACATTTTATAATATGAAAAATATAATGGAATTTAAAATATATAAATTTTTTTTACCTAAAAGTAAGACAATGATTACAATTGCTACACCTCGTGTAGCCCACGCATCATGAATAGCTACTACTTGAGAAAAAGACTCAGCAAAACCCATTACATGAAGTGCACAGCTTACAGACTGTAATTTAAAATAATTTTGTGAATTATATATAAGAATACATAAAGGTTTGATGCACATCAATTTAAAGAAATGAGAAATATTAAAGTATTTCAAAAAAATCCAATCAAAACTATTTAAATTTTAAGTTTATTTATTTATTTTTTTTAATAATTTTCTCCATTTTCAAAGTTTAGTATAAAACTTGAATAATTTCAATTTCACTTAAAACAATCCATAATATCCCTTCCATGTTCTTTGAAAATCTATACAGATAGTAGTAGTATCTATACAGATAGAAAATCTATGCAGATAGTAGGATGTACATAAACACAGTCTCTGGAGAAATAGAATTTAAAATAAGGAACCCAGGTAATTGTTCCATGTTTAAATCAAAGCTAATAGTCATTAGAAGAGGTTGAGGTTTACAGTATGCAAGAGGTGGAGGGTGAATTAAAGGATATTTGGATATTGACTGACAGTCGTGGTTCAATCCAGCATCTTTTAAATTGGAGCACTGTTGGAGAACAACATAGCCTGGACATACAAAATCTTCTTGAAAGACTGTCAGCCGAACACACAGTGTATTTCCAATGGATCCCTTCACACGTGGGAGTAGAGGGGAATGAAAGAGCGGATTACTTGGCCAGATCGGCGTCAGAGGAGGGAGTAAACCCAGGAGGAGAGCTCACATCTAGTGAAACTTCTTCCCTGGCAAAAACTGAATTCAATAAGCTTATGAAAATTCCTTGTAACCATCCATGGTACTTTACCAAAAGACCGGGTGAGAGATTCAATCTTATACCATGATCTTATCAAACTGCCTTTTCCAGCTATCTGAGTGGGAACACGAGAGGAATCACCTTTCAGCAGGGGCAAAGGACATTTCCAGACTGTCCTTGCTGTTCCGTTAATATGGCCTCCCCTAGTCATATCTTAACTTGCCTAAATTTTAAAAAAGACGATGTCCTTCGGGAACCATCACATTTTTTAGACAATTTAGATATTTTTGGTTTTAAATGGGTTGCCTAGCCTAGCTAGACAACCTGAGATAAGTAACAACAACATAATTTCAATTTAAAAGAAAGCATACTATAACAAAAAGTCAGTTTCTTATGAGATAATAGCAACATTTAATTTATTAAAATTTTACAATACATTGTGATGATAGGATTTTCTCTTTACATATTTCATTTTTAAATCAACAAAAAATTTCTCTTCAATAGTCAGAATTAATATGATTTTAAATAAATATAATAGATAAACCAATAAAATAAAATTAGAGAATTCTGTCTTTTTGTTGATATGAAATAATATATACAATTTAATAAGGAATAGCATATTAAATGTAGAATTAGCAAAACAAAATAATCAATATACTCTAAGTAAAAATATACTTTTAAAGTATTAAAATATTTAAAAAGATTTATAGATTAGCCTTAAGCAGTAAAACAGTTCACAAAAATACAATTATGAATACTAAACAACAAAATTCTTGATGAATATATAAAAATATTACTGGTATAAATTTTAAAAAATGCTATCTATCAATTCAATTTAATACATTTATTCATAATATTGGTAATAGATAATAAATTCAACTTTTTTAAATAACAAATATACAAGCAGTATAACTCATATGTAAATCATCTATTAAGCTAAAGTAAAAGTAAATATTGTATTGAAATTGTTTTTACTTTTCAAGCATGTTACAAAAATGTGCACAACTTACCTGACCAAAACAATAAATTAAGCTAACAGCACCTCCCATGCGAGTTCCAAAAATGTGAGACAAGAGAAAATGAACTCCACCACTTTCCAGATGGCATCGTTCACATATCCCAATAGCAGATAAAACAGTGGTTGTACCAATCAAAACAGTAATGACAACAATTCCAATTGACTGACCGACACCAGCATTACCCTTAAAATTTAAGTGGGATTGAATGATCAATAAATACAATAAAATAGTATAATGTCATAGAAATCAAAATTAAAACTGAAAATTTTTAATAAAAAAATTTCACAATTTTAGAATCTAAAAGTATTGTACGACATAATTATAGCACAAGTTTATATAAGAAACATTTTAAAATAAATAATAACAATAAAAAGTAGATATGGTAAGTAAAATAGAATAAAAAATTATATTCATATTTCAAAATTATAATATCTAATCATGTGAAGTTTATTTTAATTAAATTTAAAAAAATTTCTTTTAATATAAGAAACTTCCATTCAAGCAATTCTAATGCTATTAATTATTAAAAATATAATTGATTAATTATATATTTTTATGCATTAAATGAAATTGAGAACATAAATCTAGAAAATTAAAAGCTTATTTTTTTTTAAATTTTATCCTTTTTAATATATTTTATAAAGAAAAAATAGCAATAGCAGATGATTTCCTTTCCATTTCTTAAAGATCATATATTTTAGGCTGAACAAAACAAAGGAATGGGGGAAATTTTTTGCTGTTTCATTAAATAAGATATTTAACACAAAAATAAGTTTTTAATATTATTTATATTTATAATCAGAGTTAAGAGTTTAGTCAATAGCAAGTGCAATTAATTAGTGTGCATATTTTGATTCAATTTCTTAAAAAAAATTAGCATACATAAAAAATGTGCATAGTTTAATAACAAAATCTAATAATTACATAAATTGCTCTTCCTTCTTCCCCTTTTTGTAATAAAATAATTTATAAAAAGTCATATAATGACGTAAAAGAAAAATAAAGTAGGTTAAAAATTACATATATTCCTTACAATATATTTACATAGTTTGCTTTGTTTATAATAATGCCAGTAAAAAGTGAATAATTTTTTAAAATTGATAAGTTTGAAATTAGATTAAGCGGAAAAAATTCCATACACAAACTGCTTTATAAAAAAATAAAAATAAATAAAAAACTGGATTTTTGCATTAGCAAGGCAATTAGTTATACACAGTTTAAAGAATTTTTGATTCTACAATAAAAATGTTGATCCAAGTATATCTTCATAAATCATGTATAAAAAACCAAAAATTAAAAAATACATACAAAAATAATGCATGAAAGTGAGGTTGTATAGAAGAGACTTTTAAAAAACTTAGTTCAGAAATGGGATTTAAAAAATTATCATTCTGTCTATGAGATCTTGTTAGGGTTTTGCACTAGTTTGTAAAGTCATAAAAGTTCGTAAATTAGAAATTCATAAAAACTAGCATCTACAGTAAATGGAAATTAAAAACCTTCTTTTTAAGTACATAAGTTTAGAAAACTGACCAATATTTTATGATTTTAACAAGTCAAACACATATTTCAAATAAACTTAAAAAGTACAAATTACTACAACTAAATCAGAGCCACCCGAACTGCAATAGCAAGACTCAAAAGTGGTCTCTCTTTTTTAGAGGGGAGGAAGACCTACTCATTATGCACAAAATGCTGAGCCCAACAGGCCTCCCCTGAACATGTTCTTGACTGCATGGGGCTCACCAAGAAGGACCTTTATTCTTTCCCCCTTTTTGTTTCAGATTATCTTCGGGTCAGTGGTCTTATGGACCTTGTCTGACGAAGTCAGACAAAAGGAGGATAAGCCACAACAACATTCATATATTTAAAACCAACAAAAATATGTAAACCTAGAATATAAATTTCAATTTTATCAAAATAAAACAGAATAATTATCAAATAAATGGATTAAAAAGTAAAATATTTTCATATATTTACCACAATCCAACCAACTCTAAGAAATATAATAACACTAAACAGATTGATCATGCATGATGTAAATACTCCATCCCACACTCCAAATAAAATTGGTTCAGACAAGAAAAAATTAGCTTTCCACCAAGGTTTGCTATTTGCTAACTATAAAAGGAGAAAAATAGGTATTTTAATATGAAAAATGTTAATACAAATGTGATTATTATTATAATTATTTAAGAATATCATAAATAAGTCTCTAAACAAAAAATGTGGATATCCATCCTAAATAGAAAGATTTTACATAAAAAAGTATATTATGATAAGGCTAAATGGCAACATAACATTCAGAAAAAATATGTAAATAAAAAGAATTCTTTAATTTTCAAAGGTAAAACATAGCTTGCATATATTTCTTCCATAACAGTCAAGGAAATTACTGATTACTGGTCAACAATTTTTTACTTTAACTCTTGGAAGTAAGCACTCCAAAAACTTTAATTTCTAAAAGAAATAAAAGTAAAAACAGAAGATATTTTTAGATAAAAATCATTCACTTCTTCAAATATAGAATTCAGAAAATTCTCATACAAAAATAAATCCAATTTTTTTTGAATAAAAATTATTGAATATTATGTAAATATATGAAGTGAATCTAGGTTGTTCATTGGCTGACTTCATTTCAGAGAAAGTTCAAATTTTTATTTTATTACTATTCAACAATGGAAGATGAATATCAATGTTGACAAATATATATGTATAATTGTCAAAGAGGTTGCTAGGGGATTTTAAGGGGTTTTGTTTTCTAATATTTGATAAGCTTTTATAGGAAAGTATCATGTAATGGATATTTAAAAAAGCTGTAATGTGAATTTCTGTATGATGCTTACTCATCATACACGGCAACTCACACCAATAAAATATTTATTATGGGGTTTTATATTTTCAATGTCTATGAATTCTTTAGAATCCTATTTCAACTTCAACCTTCTCCTTTATGATCTTACAAACAACGATAAAGGGGAATAAAGTCAGTTTAGAAACATCTTTCTAATAATTATCAAAAATATTGTGGTGAAACACTTCTGCTCGGAAGTTAGCAGCAGCAGCTAGGAAAACTTTCTACCTGAACATTTGCAACACCAATCTTCTCCGAACAATAGCCCACGGTGAGCAACGGAGCACATTCACGTTTTCCCGGACGATATGAACGGACTAGTTCAGAAATAGCTTCTCTCTCAGAGATTTTTTGTATTTGTGACTTTTTAGCATTTCTTTAATTAGCTGTAAAATTCAGTTCATTTTCAATATATGGTGTGCACTACCATTATTTAAAAACCAGTTAACCTGCACACTATAATATGATAGAATACTACTCAATTAATATTGTTTAACAAATAATGAATGAATGATGAAAAAAAGAACATCAGATTAGTATTTCCTAGTTTAATTCATTTTGAAAAAGTTTCGGTAAGTCTAATTTAAGTGGATCATCTCAATTATCACTTTCTTTTTTTAATTCTCCTTATTTTCATTTTAATAACATTTAGGACTGCAAATAAGAATAAACAACACAGAAGTGTAATTATTGAAAAGAATGCTAAAGAAAACAAAATCTGATCCACAGAAAAAGTCATATTGCAGAAATTTGATTAACCAATTTAATGATTTTGAAAGTTTTGATTTGAAATAAATGATATGGATTGTTACATTATTTTTTTAAGGACAAGATAAAGCATATAAAATAGCTAAATGCCTATTAAGCAAATTAGTAAGATAGATATTTATTAAACATTACTTATTTCTATAGGTAAGAAATGGGAATTGTTGTTTTATACAATTTTTGCATCAATTTAGAAATTTTTTAACCATATACATATTTTGTGATATCTTATATATATATAAATATTTATACGATTAAAATAAAGTGAATACAATATAGCTGATGATTTAGTAGTTTCTTAAGAAACTTCAAAATATATTTTTGTTTTTATTTTACATTTGAACCAATTTAAACTGCCACAGAGTTATTTTAAAAAGATTTGTAATTAAAGAAAAATAATAACTGCATTTGAGAATCAACCAAGCATGCAAATTTAATTTACAATGAGTAAGATGAAAAGAATTCAAATAAGAAATCTCATAGACATTCACAGCTTGTAATCATAAGCAAAAGTTAAACATATCTGCTTAAATTACCTCATTTTCTTGAAATAATTCTTCTTTCGGACCCTTATCCTGGAAATGGGAGCTGCTTTCACCCTCATCCCAAGATCCCAAAAGAGGACCTTTTTCCACAGCTGGTTCATTACTAAGGCCGTAACGTCCCCAATCAATTGGTTTATTGATGCGTCCTGAAGCATCTTTGTCAGTTGTCATGATATAAGTTTACGACTTCTGAAATATGGGATATTGTTTCTATAGTTGAATATCATACAAATAAGTTTCTAAATTAATTATATTTAGAATAAAAATTTTAAATTAATTACCAATTAGGATAATTTTTTCTTAAACATGAATGAGAACATTCAGTAAAAATAAAAATTTATTTCAGTAAAAAAATTTACATTGACAGAAAAATTTGTTTACAATTTCGAGCTCTACAGACTTTTTAAGGAAGCTGACATCGTCAATTATATTAAAATATGTCGCTTGTGATTTGCGGGCCATATCTGTCGAATGGACCCATCTTTGACTTAAAGAATTTTTAATTATAGGCCCATTGCAAACAGATCTAGGGGTCAGCTCAAACTTAGATGGACTGATTGTGTAGAGGACTTTAAATTGCTGAATTGACAAATTGGACAACTGTCGCCTCCTGGAGAACACAATGGAGGAGAGGTTTGAGGAAAGGCTTGGCCCACCCCAGGCTGTTGTGCTGAAGAAAAATTTGTTTAGAACTTAAAGATTGAATAACTGTTTGAGAAGGTGTTAAATACAAAATATGTTATATTCTTAAACAATAAATTTCTAACAGTCTAAATAGAGCCCTTGGATATTGGAGCCAATAATATATATATATATATATATATATATATATATATATATATATATATATATATATATATATATATATTTTGCAATTTAGTCTAGATATTAAAAAAAATTGATCAATGCATTACGTGCAACCAGTATAAATAATTGAAATCAAACTTTTGCGAAACTTTAATCTCTTTATGAAATTCTATTTATGTATGTGAAATTAAAAAATGAAAACTACAAAAATAATATGACATACATGTAATAAACTACTTTTCCAAACTTTCAGTCCATATTATTAGTCAAATTACCTTTAAGTATTTTATGTGCAATTATTAGTATTATAATTATGTTATGTTCTGTACTTTATATAGGAAAATGTATTGTACAGAGGAAAAAATAATTTAAAAAGAATTTGATGTAGAAAAAGTTTGAAACTTTGTAAGCACCTGTATTTTAAATTAATCTTGGTCAAATTTGCAGCCAAAATATTTTGTTTTTTAAAACAAATATTTAAGTATATACTGAAACACACAAAACTTGTTGAGAAAATGTAGAGATATTAAGTAATGGATAAGTAATAATATAAATCTCATGATAACAAATAAATATGTAAAAATCAAAATAGAAAAATTACCTTAATTTTTTCTTAAATTATTGTTCAAAATGTTTTTAATTAAATTTTTAATTTTTATGTGTAAGTATTATAGTTTTTATTGATTTAAAAACTATTAATTTGGCTGCTGTTTTCTTGGAAGAAATATGTTAAAATTATTCACATATTGATTAATGTTCAATACTTATTTGTGAAAAAATACATAACAAAAACAAACAATTTTTAGAGAGTATATTAAACTATTTACAAATTTACTACCGATATAAAACAAATAATTTTTAGATAAAACATTCAAATTCTTAATATTTAAATCCTTTTATTTTTTAGAAGAAAAAATCGTGTAGCTGTTTTTATGGATAAGCAAAACGTATGACAATCTCGTGTAATTTATTTATTATGTACATAAACTCACATAAAATAAATTTATTAAAAATAAATCATTTTTATTATAAATAATGCTTCTAAAAACTAATAATTTCGACAAAAATTTTAAATGTTATTCCAAAATTCAATTTCCATATGGAACTTTCTAACTTATAAAATAACCAAAAACGATAAACAACAAATTTATGGCTACAAAAAAATTAAATAACAAACGTGAAAATCTGTCGACTAATTTTAACTAAATAGGTCAAATTACAAGTTCAGGGATAGTAGGATATTACAGAAAT
Source organism: Latrodectus hesperus (assembly GCA_037975125.1). Classification (NCBI taxonomy): domain Eukaryota; kingdom Metazoa; phylum Arthropoda; class Arachnida; order Araneae; family Theridiidae; genus Latrodectus; species Latrodectus hesperus. Next base: position 367,778 of record JAJQOW010000014.1, read on the forward strand.
ACATATATATAACTAATACTCAAACTTAATTTAATAAAAATTTACATTTATTGGGGGAAATCTAAATAACTGTAAAATATTTGCTCTAAAAAGTCATTAAATTAATACAAATTATTTAATCGCCAATTACATCAACTAGGCCAATGAACCATATGGTTGAATGAAAATCAGCTGTTAGTCATTTCTCCACAGGTGATCCATTGAACTTTTCCCTTCTCCGCCCGCATATGGTTTTTGAAGTCAAAACAAAACAAAACGTTAAGAAAAGAGAAACTTAACCGTGAGGAACTGAAGCCAACCAAATTTGCAAGAGTTGTTGAGCGTCTATCTGAGAAATCTGAGCAACTCTAATGTAATAGGGAGTTATCTATCTAGGAGTCTAATTAATTTACTTTTAAATGATTTAAAAAACTTTTCTCTGACAAAATTGCAACATTAAATTATGATTAATCTTTTATAAAATTAAAATAAAAAATATATGTTTACAATTTGGAATATAAACCTTCGTTTTCTTAAACATCAGATATATGGAAATGGTAACTTCACTTATCATTATAATTGAAAGCAGGAGTGATTTACTTGTAATCTTTGATTTCACATTCATTTGTATGTTTGCTTCTGCAAACACGTTGCTTTATAGCATGAAAAGTTCTTAAATTAGAATGGTAGTTTGGTTTATTCGTCACGCAGCGTTGCTTTTCTGCACACGAGGCCTAATATTAGACTGGCAACTGGCTTAAAGTGAATTCCGAATCTCCCCACACAACCACAAATACCTATGGCATATCCAAATCACACACAAGTCCAATTCATATCCAGATATCTATTATATCTATAATATATCCAAGAGATACACAAAATTCAAATGTCTATGAATATTCTAAATTTGGATGTCCATTAGATATCACAAAATACAACATTTGACATTAACATTTAGATATTGCAGAGATATCTCCTGGATATCTAAAATTCTTACAAACTGGATATCCAAATTTCGCAAGGACTAGATATCTGACAGATATCAGAAATCTAGATATCGTTAGATATCTACGCTTTGGATATTTGCTGGATATCAAGCACTGCAGGTGTCAACTGTATATAGAAAACTGTACTTTTATAAACAAAGTTAATGAATTCTGAAAGCAGTATTAATACGAATTATATTATCATAATTCGTATTAATACTGCTTTCAGAATTATTATTATTAATTTTATTACTGTCAATTGTATTAATACTGTAAAATTAAAATAAAGTGGCTACAATCATTCTAGTTTATTCGAAACACAAGGTGGGATTCGAACCCACCGAAGACAAGAGTGCAAGCTTTCGGTTAAAAGCTTAACTAGTATTGTAGAGTACATTTGAAAATTCCTTATTTACAGTGAATAAAGGTATTTAATTTATATTATTTTACTATTTGTATGATTTAAATATTTTTTTATTATAAATAAAACTTTTGAGTAAATCCAACTTTCCAAGATCTAAGTTTTCATGAGAAAATTTGAACCATGATTGGATAGATTACTTTTTCTACAGGAAATTAAGTCAATTTGCTACTCCAATTTCTTTCTTTACTTTAAAATCTTGTTTGTACTTTAGTATAAAATTATCGACTTATTTACAACAAGGATTTTTCTTGGATAAAATAAAGTACTTAAATATTTTTATTTGTTACGATTTAGTTAGAATTTTTTAATTTTACAGTCTAAATTTAATTTTTTTATTCAATCTTTGTTCGTTAATATAAATTTGTTTTCATTCCTAATATTCAAATTTGTTAAATGAGATATTAAAGCACGGCTAAGCAAGCTTGAATATCCATTTTAAATTGTAAATAAATAGGGAGCAGTAGACATTTAAAAATAGGAAATGCTATAAGTTTTTAAGACAATTTAGAGCCTGACAAAACCTCATTATAATTTTCGATGAAAATATTGTTGTAATAGATATTTTAGGGATTCAAGGATATACACACTGGTAGAAAAGTAATTTAAATTCTTTAAATCATTATATATATATATATATATATATATATATATATATATATATATATATATATATATATAAATATGATATTTGTGGTGAAATATAGGTAGGCAAATAATAAATTCCAATAAAAGCTAATTTTAGAATGGATTTTATTCATATTGACAAATTGAAAGTATAACATAAAGTTTCTAATAATATTGCGATTAATTTTACTGTTATTTCTCTATGTGAAAAACTTAGTATTAAATATTTTCTGCCAAAATATTTCAGGGAAAAAATTACTTTGAATATTTATTATTATACATGTAAAAAATAATCAATTAAATAAATCAACCGCCCTAAGAATAAGGCTTTGTTTTTATTTTTGTATGAGTATATTATCATTAATAATTTTTTATGCATTTTAAAAATGACTTAATCATTTAAGTCTTATAACTTGAGTTCATTTTAAAGTTTCAAAGATCACCAAACTTTATAAAGAACTAAAATTAATTTTTTGTTCGTTTTTTATTCATTTGCAATTAAAACTTAATTTGAATGCAGAAATCTAAATGAATTTCTTCGTAGCAAAGATGCTTTACACAGTATTTGCCTTTTCTTCAGTTTTCTAATCTAATGCGTGAATCAGAAAAAGAAAACTTGATCGCTATAGTTCCAGAGAAAAAATATACTGCCGGTGAACAGCTTTTCTTCACATTTAATAGTAATTATTTCAGTTACTTATTGCTTATATTTAGACAAATATTTACTGTCGATAAAATCACATAAAATAAATAAACTAAATATTTTTTTACATGATATATCAAATATGCAGGAGTGTTAAGGTAAATGTTTGATTTGTGTGCTTAAAATTTTCAATGGATTTACGATTATACATATGTAGAACATAATTTACGTATTTTAATGAGTTATATAAACTTTAAGTAATTTATTTTTAAGTGCTTACAACGCATTTGTAATATTATTATTTTGCTGTCACTATTTTGTGCAGTTATCGGGCACCTAGCCGTTAAAAGGATAAGTAAAAGAGGAGTATTGTATCAAAATAAGAAGAATAACCAGAAAGAGTATTAAACATTGAAAAGATTATAGGAAAGTTTATGAAAGTTTCTTTGAACATTCCAGAATCTACGCCAAGCACTTCAGGCGTGAGTTCTTCTGAAGCTAGTGCTACTCAAACCCAAGAAAAAACTGAATAGTGCAAGTATCCAACATTGATATCTTTTAGAACTAGAACGAACTAACCACATCAATCACCTTAGATTTTGTTAAAAGTGTTTAATTTTTATTTTATATTTTTATGTTAGAAAGTGACGAAAATATAGATTAAAAAAATAATACGGTGATACCCTGAAGTATTTCAACTCATTAATAGACTTCGGTGATTAACCAATAGTACTGTGCACAGTTTAATCAGAACCAGAGACGAATTCTATCAGGTTGAGAGCATTATCAGAGAGACTAATGGGAGAATATTTTGGTGCCCACCCTGAAAAATTGTAGAAGGATTTTGACCAGTTAGATGTCTTATTCTTCCCCTAAAACATATCATTATTGTGTTTCTGTTCTTGTTTGCTTGGAGACAGAAATTCAAACGAAACAAAATTGCATCATTCCCATCCTAGTTTAATACTTGATAAAAACATAATTACAAATAGCCAATTATAAAAAAATTTTTTTTTTGATTTGACTACCGAAAATGCTTACATGGAAGGAGTTTGAAATGAGACTTCAGAAAGGATAGGCAATTAACAGAATAAAAAGCAAGTCCGGTCCTTCAAATATTTGATTGAAAGACATAAAGAGATTTCATTGCAGTGAATTTCAGCATATTGTGGATTTCAGAGAAATGAAACAGCTCATTCCCTGTCGAAGAAAGCAGCAAAATTGTACTAATAGCTGATAAACAAATTTCTTTTTATACCGCTAAACGGTTAATTACACTGCTGGCCACTGTAAATGTAACACCCTGAAGGAACCATGCAAATAACATGAAATTTACAGCATGCATTAGCGGAGGTGAGATATGCAAATGATTAGAATTTCAGCACAGACACACATCACGCGTGCCTGTGATGCCACTTCAAAGTGCTATTTCAGGCTTGAAAATTTCAATTATTTCAAATTCGGCAATTTTTTTTTTTTTTTGAAAAAATTGATTAACTATGCCTTGTAGAAAACAGCGATTATTTTTTGATCAAGTATCCGAGTTTGACAGAGGAAGGATAGTGGCTTACCGAGATTGTGGATTATCTTTCAGGGAAATCGGAATCGTGTTGGACGAAACCAAACAACTGTAATGCAGATATTTGATCGTTGAATGCAGGAGGGTACGACGGACCGGCGTGTTTGATCACATCTACCTCAGTGCACAAATTCACGTAATAACAGGCAAATTATGCGCATGGAATGACGGATAGCTTAGCCCCATCACAAACCATAGCACAGCAAATTCAGTCTGTAACACATCATCCAGTATCTGCATGTACGATTTGACGCCGATTACAGTAGAGTGGTCTGTCTACTAGACGTCCATTGATTCGTCTACCCTTGGCGCAGAACCACAGACATCTCCGCCGCCAATGATGCGATGAAAGAAGGATGAGGACGGCCGAATGAAATGAAATAATATTTACTGACAAGTAACGCTTCAGTCTGCAACACTACGATGGTCGCATTCGAGTCTGTAGACACCGTGGACAGAGGATGATGAACAGAGCTGCGTTATGCATCACCACACTGGTCCTGCAACGGGTATTATGGTATGGGGCAGTACTCCTCTAGTACGCATTATTAACAGCCAGCGCTACATGTCCGAGATGTTAAAGCCAGTTGTCCTTCCTTACCTTCAGGACTTGCCCACAGTCATATTTCAAAAGGATAATGCGCGACCACACGTGGCACACATTGTCCAAGGGTTCTTCGTCAATCGCTAGATTGAATTGCTTCTCTGGCCGGCTCGCTCTCCGGATCTTTCACTGATAGAAAACATTTGATCTATGGTTGCTCAACGATTGAACCAGATTACATCCCTAGCTGCCACACCAGATCAACTTTGGCAACGTGTGGAAGCTGTTTGGTTTACTGTATCCCAAGAATACATTTAAAATTTCTTTGAATCAATGCCGAGCTGTGTGGCAGCAGTGATCTCCAGCAATGGCGGCTACTCTGGCTACAGATTTTGCCAGGAACCACTCTTCACAGAAGTCTATAAATCTAATCATTTAATACTTGATCAACATGTTATCTACAAAATAAATTTTCTTGTGATATCTCTTGTCTTTCTTGGTGTTGCGATTTGGGTGACCAACAGTTTAAAATATCTTTCGGAGAAGATTGTTAACAAAACATAAGAGGCAAACAAAGACAAGAAATGATTCAATAAAATCACAAATATTCAAATATCAATATTCCCCTTTTGCTAAAGGACTGATCTATTACCATTTTTTTGACTCGTTACTGGCCACGATTGTCTCTCTTAACATTTGTATCGTATAAAAATGCAGTAAAATTCTCTTTGCTAACTGTGCAACATGAGAGAGGAATTGGACGTGAACTATTTGAGTTATTGCCCTGCACTGAATTAGGGACATTTGTAAGAGATACATTGGAGAGCTCGGCTCAACATGAACGATTTACAGATTTGTAGTGGTTTCAGTTTTGTTATCTAAGTTCATGCTACTTTATTTATTTATTATTATTGCTCTTTCTTCTAGTTATAATGTTTGTTAATCCGACGACAATTATCCTTTAGTCTGCCATTAGAAATAAAAAAAAGTTAATAGCTTGAGGAAAGATAGGCAGAAACCCAGCAGTTATTGAAGATGCTGTAAAAAATTCTTAAAATAAAACCAAAAGATTAAAAATCAAAATGGTTTGTTGAAAATTGGGAAGCCATTTTTAAGTAAAGAAATAAAGCAAAAGAGGTTTCTTCAGAGAAAGGCATCACAAATTCTATATCAAACACTCTGAAAAGGAACGAAACTAAAAAAAATTTCTCAGAAAAAAGAAATTAGAGAAAGAAGGAAACAGGCTGAAAATCATTTGCCAGATTCATAAAAAAAAGGTATATCGAACTGTGAAAATTATTCCAAAATTGTTTGTCGTTGTTGTTGTCTTGTGCCAGTTAGGCTGGCAATATGGGGTGCGCTGCTCCAGTATTCCAACTGAGCCGTAATTTGGTGTAGAGTCCGACTCCCTCAGTACACACATGCCATAGATACCCGTTTATAGGGTAGGCAACCCTTCACAACCTATTCGTACAAAGAAAGGATAAAGACAGGATAGACCTCCCTATCCACAGTCAGGCTCTCTGACCACTAGACAGGGTGGGCGGCAACAAAATTGTTTCTTCTAAAATAATATGTGTAAAATTTTATAAAAATTAATTAATTTTTAACTGGAGGAAGAGATGAGAAAACTGATAGGAAATAACCAGTATGACTTTAGAAAAAAAAATCGATCTGCGGTATATTAAATCTTCCCTTTGAAAAATATATGAAGAATGTTACAAATTCAGTATTCATATTCATCAATTATTTTTCGACTTTAAACTGCTTTATATAATTAAAGGAAATAAATTATTGACGATCTTAAGAATTGGAATATTACAACCCAAGAAAATAAGCTTAAATTAATTTTCTCTAACATATTGATAATATGTAATAATTAAGCACTTATTGTAAGAAGATTTTGATGTTAAAAAAGGGCTGAGACAGGGCGATCAACTATCCATTAATCTGCTTAATATTTGTATGAAATATGTGATTCAAAAAATAAAAAAATTCAACAAATAGGGAAAAATTTTAGCAGAGCTTGCCAATATTTTACATTTGCTGTTGACTTAGCGTTGTTAGTCAAGAAGGAAAAAGAATTTTTAGGGTATATTGTATGTATATATTTTCTTTCTCCAAAGAAATTGGCTTAAGTGGTTAATGAAGTGAAAATCAAATATATGATAAATTCAGAAAATATTAAAAAATTCCAAAATATTAAACATCTTGACTGTGGAGGGATTGCTGTGAAAATATGGAAATATTTTAGGTAATTTATTGCGTAAAATAATGACGTTAAATTAGAAACATCTCTTCTGGAAAAGAAAATCATTTTGCTCTGTGAAAAGTGTTCAGATCAAGCTATGTAAATACAAAAATTAAAATTCACATTGATAAAGTAGTAATTCGACCATTAGTCCAATACGGCAATACGGATCAGAGATATGGTCTTTAAGTGAAAATAATTCTGAGCTTTTATAAATTTGAAGGAAAAAATTATCCCAAAAGATTCTCCAGGATATAAATATATATATATATATATATATATATATAAATTTTAAATAATACTTAAATATATTTTAATTCAAATGTTTCTATTAATTGCATCCATTTGCTCATGAGGAATAAAGTTCCAATAATTCTACATAACAAAAGAAAAATTAACTTTGTAACAAGCAATCAAATAACTAACAATGTAACAATAAATAGTTTAAGAAATGAAATTAAAATTTATGATTTTAATTTTTTCACTTTATTGTTATGTTTTAATAGAAATTTTAATGATATTAATAATTAAATATTTTTGTGTTTATTAAAATATATTTAAAATTTTATTTATATTATAATTATTTTAGTTCCATATTCAGAAAATCTCTATCATATACGAGCGTTATTACAGTTCTATGCGTTTTCTTTATTTTTTTTTATTCATTCACCATGATATGAAGTGAAAAATCAGTCCTTGCATATTTAATGTATGTTAAGTAGAATGTTTTCACAAAATTTTAGGTTTCGAGCAAAAAACTTATGTATAATATATTGAATTTAACTTTTAATATTTAAAAAATAATGAACGCTATCTTAAAATTTATTTCTCTGTTATTTATTCTGTTATGTTTATTTCATTTTGGAGTTTCAAGAATGTTCTGTATTGCTAACTGCGAAATAATTTCCACGATATATAAGAAGAAAGTATCAATTTCCGTTGCACAATAAAATGGATGAAAAAGTTCATTTGCCAATATGTGTTACGCAATTGTAAATGCTACGCAGATTGTCATGAAATATGCATGTCACGCTTTTCAACCAAAATTGACGTAAAAAGCGTTTTGTTTACTCAACACCTGTTCTAACAATTACAGCAGGAAGGATCTTCTAAATGTTAGATCGGACGATTTATTTCTGTTAACGGTTCTATTTTTTGAAATTTTCTCAGCGAGATTTCAAAAATTAAAAGAAAATTTTAATGCATAAACGAAAAATAAATTTAAACTGAAAATTTTTTTCAATTAGTAAAGAAGCTACTCATTTTATTAAAAAAGCATTTAAAAGATTAATTCAGGTCTCTTTGTTTTTTCAATTCAAACAATTTTTTGAAATTTGTTATTCATTTAATTTCTGTTTAATAATTTATGCTTTATCCGACGGCTTTATCCAAATTATCAGGGTCATTATAGAGAAAAATTAATACAAATATATGCTAACGTAGATAAAGTTAATTCTCTAAATTAAATAAGAAGCATGGGAATTATAAAATTATAGTTTAAACCTTAAATTTCTGTCATTCTAATTATAAAATACCAAAATTTGCTTAGCATTTATGAGGAAAACATGTTATTTTATATTCCAAGGATATTTAATTTCGTAATGTTATGGTACTTGACTTATTATAAATATTTCTAATGAATTAATTAGTTAATTCAAAAAGGTATAGTTAAAATTTAATATGCTTAAATATTTTTTCATAGAAAAAATTTAAATAAATTACAAACGAATTGAGTTTATAAAAATAACACATTTCTTTCTATTAATTTTATTACACGTGTGTAATTATTTTATTATAATTTTTAACTTTAATTTTTTATGAAATAAATAAAAGTAAATTAATAAAAATATTAGGCGTGATAGCATAGAGATTATGATTGTGCGTTGAAATTTTAATTATACAGAGAATTTAAATAAGGATTATATTTGAAGGGCAGCCATAGGCTGGTTATTTTGGACAAGTAGCTTTAAATTCTAACGTTTGGAAAAAGTATGTTCACACTGTTATTTCTTTATAATGATAATCGTTGTATTGGATAAGGCCTTAAGATTTTAGTTTAAAGTTTAGTCAATAAAGAATTTTGAGTAAAACTTTTAAAACTTACTTTTATGTAATGATGAAACTTTAATAGCAAGGAATTTTGTATGGTACTTGTTTTGTTTGATGCAATTTAATCATAGTTTTGCCCACGAGGGCTAAATAGAGTTTGATTTATAATCTAAAGGGAACTTCTTCAAAGCACCACAGATATTCTTTTTCGATATGGAAAACGAACCCAAAGTATTAAAGAGAACTTCAGAGAGCTAATAATTCGGTTGTCAGTTTTTTAATGTCTAACTTTTGAGTGTACTCAAAATGCTAAGTTTTTTATTTATAATTTAAATATAAAATATGTTCGGAATACATGCATGCATTCTGACTTTTCATTTTATCAAAAAAGTTTTCATAATTTTTTTATTTTTATCAAAATTGAAAATTTATATTTTTTATACATTTTTAATAGAAATTGGATTAAAAATTTTCATAAAATGGCTTAACTCATATACTGAATGAATGCAAGCATTTGTTTAAACATAATTAAAAATGTAATACAAAAAATTAGTTCAAACTTGCTGATTAACACAAAAATAATATGCAAATTTTAAAACAATAATGTTTTTCTTAAAAAAATAATTTTTTCAAAATTGAAGGAAAATTTTAAGTCTTTATATTTTTAATGGGATGATTAATTTATGTATTTAACAAGAATGTTGAAATGTTTAAAGGTTTAAAAAAAACTTTCAAGGTTACTGGATTTTCTTAAAACACATAACAACATATATTTCATAATAGAAAAAACTTAAGTAAAAGCAAGTGTAAATAAATCTCTAAACTTAAGCAATACTTTCTAAATAAAAAAAGAGAATAATACATAAAACCTTTAAAAATGATTTAATTGTGTAATATTGCCATAACTTCAATTTTTGTGACACTTTGAATTGCACAAGAGTCCTTTTTTTACATTTAGTTGTAAAGCATTACATTTAAGCTTGCCCTGCACTCTTTTCGAATTAACTGCAGCTGCATCTTATTTTTTGAGAAGAAATCTAAGTATTGAAAATAAATTTTCTTTACAAATTGTGAAGTGATTTCGAAGTAACTTTTCCTTACAAATTATAAAGTGATTCATAAATATGCTTGCCATTTTTTTGCTATTTTATAAAAGTCAGACTTTTTTATTGCAATAACTGCCAACCCAATTCGGCCATTTGTACAATTAAAACCACGGTCGACATTAGTGTTTTACATTCGTTCGGTATCAGCAATTTGAGCAGGAGGAAAATTTATTTTGACGTTCAAAACATTTTCGTTTCTCCCCGTAGAAGATTCGTTTTCGTGGTCATTTTTTATAGCAGGGGTGCACAACCTCTTCAGAATGAGGGGCCAAAATATGAAAAAAGATCCATGTCGAGGGCCAAAGCAGTACGTAAATGTTAAAACATGTTATAAACGTTAAAACACTGTTTTTTGTGGCAATACGCATGAATTGTATAATTGTTAATTTACTTATTTACTCATGCAAACATTATACAATGAAGTAATAAAACACAAACATTATAGATATGCTTAAAATACTTTATTTCCAGAAAAAAACTTGAAATTGAATAACGGGAGAAAACATTTTGGTAATTATATAAAGAACACAATTTAAATTTTGAAAAAAATTAGTAAAATTTAATGTGATGGCTATGACTGAATATTTGAAGTTATTGATTTTATGTTGGGCTTAAGATTCGTTGTGGCAATACTAAAACAGAAGAAAGGATCCAATTTCTTATTTTTGATTTGTTTAAATTCATTAAAGAAAAAGTTTGCTCACAAATGTAAAATATTTATTCTGATCTAGAATCGTTTTCCTATCAGATTTTTTCTTTTGTTTATTTGAAAGAGTCTCATTTCTTTTTAAATTAGTCTTATTTTATTAACAACATTCGCGGGCCAATTTTCACCCGCGGGCCATAGGTTGTGCATCCCTGTTTTATAGCAATAAATTCGTGTTATTTAGTTACAATTTATGTAAAAATGAGATATGTTACAGGTTCTTTTCAACATTTTTCTTTGCAAAATATCGAAGAGGATTTCTTTGTAAATAAGAATTTCAGTAAGGCTATTCTTCAAATTTTTTCAAAAGAATTAAGAGTTTCTTTGAGCTGTTTTTCGGCTTCAGAAAAGTGTTAGTAATATCTTCAAACTATTCTTCGGTTTAACATTTGTAATTTATTCGAAAAGCAAAAAAAGATGGCGCAATTTTTCCCTTTTTTAGTATAAAGCCAAACATGGCTTCGCAAGGACTTTAGCATATTCCTTCGTGGTATGCAAGGTTCTTGGCAAAATGAACAAAGGGAAAACCATATGATCATTTCTTTATATCATTATCGTTCCTCTATGCAATTAGCATATTTTATACATGCTGACTGGCCATTTTAATTGAACCTTGTGTTTGACTATGACTATCTTGAATTTATATTGAAATTATTTTGATTTTCCATGAACTATAAAATTGTTGTTTTTGACTTATTTAAAGATGCTGGTCAACGTCTGTCATTTTCTCTTTTTAAGGTGAGAAAAAAGCATTGCAAAAAATAACAAATTCGAATATAATATTCACTTTCATGAAACAAGTTATTGCAAACGATAATTTATTATAAACTAACATTTTTTTATTTCAAATATAATACCAAATAGCTTTTTTTATACACGTTTTAAGAAAAAGATTAATTTATAAAGAATAAATATCATATAATAAAAATTATTATCGCTAGAATTTTTATTTTTGACTTCCCATCATTATCGTTCCTGCTTTCAATGAAAAAAGTGTTTTTTTATAATTGTATTATATGACTTCATTATTATATTATTTTATTATTTTCTTAATTTTTAATAATAATAATAATAATAATATATATATATATATATATATATATATATATATATATATATATATATTAGGTTGGGGAATAAGTTCATAGCTTTTTATTAAAGACGTTTATTTGAACAAAACACAATAATTAAATCAATAAGTTAATCAATTATATATTCGCCGTTGCTGTTTACAACCTCTTCCCACCTCTCGACCAATCTCGACTTAGCGTGGAAGCTCAAAATCAAATCATATATCAAAAGGAAAGGTTTTAACTAAAGATGTGAAATTAATGGGAATTTCGGGAATAAACCGGGATTTTTCGGGAATATCGAGAATTTTGAGGAAATAAACTCAACCAATCATCTTTCGTTTTAATAGATAGTTTTGCCTTACATATATGAAGAGAAGTGAAGTACATAAATATGGTTAAAAAAATATATCTTCCTTTTTTCGTATGAAAGATAATTAATGTTTTATACTGAGAAAAGCAAAAATATTTGTCAAATTTTAATGATTTAATAAAAAATCTCAAGTTATATTTCTCAGGATTGTCAGAATGAATTATGAAATTTTCCACGTTCCTTACGTTACAAATTCATAAACTCAGGCTGAGAAAGAACTATAAAAAAGTATTTCCTCAAAATTAATTTTAGAAGTCATTCTAAATTAGTCATTAAATCAAAATTGTTTTCTTTTCCTGCAAAATGTTCTATTACTAATCAGTAGTAGAAATCAGAAAATAAGTAGATTTTTATTTATTTTAAGAAATGTCTGATAAATAAAATGTAAATCATTTGAATAATTTTAAACTTCTAGTGGTCTTTCAAAATTCCCGGGTATTTTTAAAATTTCCAAGGGAATAAACTGGGTTTATTCCCGGAAATAAACCTGGTTTTTTTTCGGTCCTTTACAACACTACTTTTAACTATATAATTCGAATAAGATTGACAGCAAAAAATTATGATAAATTGCATGAAAACGAATAACTGAAAATATACATAGAATATATGTATATAACTGAAAATATATATCTAAATGACATTATAGTAAAATGTCATTTAGAGCTTTTTCTAAAACGTGTGTTAATTTAATTTATCTTTACTTGATTAAAATCAGCACTATGAGAACAATTTCCCAAGCATGAATAAAATATAGAGCAACAAACTTTATTAGAGGATGGAAAAGAGTTAACTTAATTGTTATGATGAGTGACCGACAACTCGAGATTTTGATTTTGATTTACACGAAAGGAAGGAAAAATTGGAGTAGACTTTCGTGAATTCACATCGCATCAGTTTTGAGAGTAATAAACTAGGAAAAAAGTAATAACGAAATTGGGACGAATAGTCGCTCGGTTAAACAAGAATCTGTGATCACGAGTCGAGTTAAAAATAATTGAACACTTCCGCATTTCCCTGATAATTTGTTGTAGGTATTATGACAAGCCAGCAGACTGGCAATTATGAATGATTCTATGTTTTACTAAAATAAAAACAAAATACTAATATAACATTCGCAATTGCTACAAAAACTGTCCACAAGCATTTAGGCCCCTTTCTCACTAGACGACTTTTATCAGACGATAAAAAGTCTTCCTTTATTTCATCGTGACAATAATATTTTACACTGAACGACTTTTATCGTGGACGATAAGAAGTCGTCCGATATTTCATTAAATTCTCTCTGAATAGTTTTTCAGCCGCTTCAGTTGCATCAGGGATCGTAGACGCATCATTGCTTTGTGGTTATTGTACCGTTGGTTACGAAACCGAAAAAAATCGGTAAGGATTTATTGGGTGCATCCAATAAGCCAAAAAAGAGATGAAGTCGGTGTTTTTTCATGTCTTTTCGGAGATTTGCCAGCTTAGGAAAATAAATTTTTAAAAAATATAAATTCCAATTTCTCTGTTTTAAATAAATAATAAATTTTTAATTTTTATTATGAGAATTTTATAGTAGTATTACAGTCAAAAAAGCAGGTCGTTAATGAAAAAAAATATTTATAACATTTTGTTCAAGCTTTCGATAGTATCTTCTTTAGGAGCTTAATAATATTGTACCGAGCTCCACGGGTTCGTGTTGATTGAGAGTTGAATAAAGCGACCACTTAATGAACACAAGACTTTTATTCGTTAAAAACTTCACTAAATAAACGAAATTCCCGCTGTAACAGTCACAATTATACAGCTACAATTCGTCAGATATAATAAGAAACAGCTTCCAATCACAGGTCTCAAATACCTCAGACAGAGAACAACTAGCAGTCACAACCAATCGCGCGTATTCACTCACTGACTGTCTTCACAAAACTCTCTCTTCCATGTCGGGCTGCGGTATTTATACCTGACTTGGCGGAGAAATCTACCAATTTCGCCAAGGTTCTGGAAGCTTCTAGGCTATCTCGAAAAATATTGGTCCTAGAGCTTAGGTGATGGATGTTTCCAGAAGTATCGATTTCTCGCCAAGTCGCCAAAAATCTCGCCAACTGTCGCCAAGTCGCCAAGAATCTCGCCAACTGTCGCCAAGTCGCCAAATCATTAGGAAATCCGCTTTTAAACTACAGCACGTCTAAATACCGCAATTTTTGCCCAAAATGTGAGAATTTCTGATCTGTCTGAGATATTTTAAGACAAATATAATCATTATTTATAAATTTGTAACATTGCCCCCTCTCAAGGACTGCACGTCCCGGGCAGTACAATCCCCTGATAGGAGGCCAAATTTAATATAAGAGAATTTACATTTCAAGAGGATACATTACATACACAAGCAACTAAAAATACAAAAAAATAGAAAAGATAAAAAAAATTATCTATACTATTTACAAAGAGACCATGGTCTACTAATTTTTACTTTACATTACGATAAGGAGCTAATCTATCATAATGTACTACCTTTGGTTTTGAGGAAGATGATTTCCTTATACGAACCACGACGTCGTTCAGTCTTTTTAGGACTGTGTAGGGACCTTCCCAGTTGGCTTGCAACTTTGGAGAAAGTCCTTTACGTCGAATCGGGTTCCACAACCAAACTTTGTCACCTTCTTGAAATTCATGTCCTGTCGCTCTTGTGTCATACCTTGTCTTCATTCTTTCGGTCGTCAGGTTGATTCGGTCTCGAGCGAAGTTATGGACATCTTCAAGACGTGCCTGAAGTTCTCGAAGGTATTCCTCTGGCGATGAAGATGTATCCGGTGGACGACCAAACTGAAGATCACAAGGGAGACGAAGTTCGCGACCAAAGAGCATCTGTGAAGGAGTATATCCGGTAGTCTCATGGACAGCACTGCGATATGCAAGCAGAAACAGCGGTAGCTTCAAATCCCAATCTTGCTGATTTCTGGAAACCATAAGTGAGAGATTATTCAAGATGGTTCTGTTAAATCTCTCTACCATGCCGTCCGATTGTGGGTGTAGTGGCGTGGTCTGCGTCTTGTCTATTCCGAGAATTTGACACATTCCTTTAAACACAACAGATGTGAAATTTGTCCCTTGATCAGAATGGATTTGTAAGGGTGTGCCGAATCTGGAAACCCATTGCTGCAATAGAACCTCGGCTACTGTAGTCGCCTCTTGATCGGGGATTGCAAACGCTTCAGGCCACTTAGTAAAGTAGTCCATGACAACTAGTATGTATTTGTTGCCATTTGAAGATCGTGGTAAAGGACCCAAAATGTCTAATGCTATTCGCTCAAAAGGTGCTCCTACGTTGTACCGCTGCAACCTTCCTCGGCTACGTTTCTTCGGTCCTTTACGTGCCGCACAGTCATCACAAGATTGGCACCATTTCTCTACATCTTGTC
The DNA here is from genome assembly GCA_037975125.1 of Latrodectus hesperus. Classification (NCBI taxonomy): domain Eukaryota; kingdom Metazoa; phylum Arthropoda; class Arachnida; order Araneae; family Theridiidae; genus Latrodectus; species Latrodectus hesperus. The sequence goes on from JAJQOW010000014.1 coordinate 383,513, forward strand.
TCGTTTTGCTCCAATAGAAGCGTTCTCGAACCTTCTGTAGAGTTTTCATTACTCCAAAGTGGCCTCCAGTTGAACTACTATGCAATTCTTTCAAAACATCTGAAACTCTTGATTTTGGAAGAACAAGCTGCCATTTGAAATTACGTCCATCATCGGACTCCCATTTCCTGTATAAGACACCATTTCTTATATGGAGTGAGTCCCAAAGAGCCCAATATTGCTTAGTAGCAGGACTGTAGGTGGAGATATCCTGCCAACTTGGTTTCATACTGGAAGATTCTTTTAATTCTAAAATTGGATTTATATCTGGGTCTTCTTTTTGAGCTTCTCTAAGTCCTTTATCACTCCATGGGTCTGGTTTCGGTGGAGGTGAAACAGTAACTTGGCGTACCGAAGGATTTACTAACTGATAGTTCTTCTCTACTCTCGAACAATATCGGCAGCTTTCATTGCACGGTTTCCTTGATAGTGCATCAGCATTTCCATGAAGAGTTCCTTTGCGATGACGTATTTCAAAGTCAAACTCCTGGAGTCGTTGAATCCATCTGGCTACCTGTCCTTCCGGATTTTTAAAATTTAAAAGCCAGGTTAAGGATGCGTGATCTGTCCGGAGCAAGAACTTTCTTCCATAGAGATAATGGTGGAAATGTTCTATGGCTTTAACGATTGCCAGCAATTCCTTCCTGGTTGTACAGTAATTCCGCTCTGGTTTCGATAGACATTTACTCCAATAAGCAATGACATATTCTTTATCATCAATTTCTTGCGACAAAACAGCTCCGATATTTTCGTTGCTGGCATCCGTATCTAAAATGAATAATTTTTCGGGCTGGGGATATGCAAGAACGGGCGAAGATGTCAACGCCTCCTTCAGTTGTTTAAAAGCTTTCTCACATTCATCTGTCCATAGAAATCTCTGTTTAACTTCTGTCAACTTGTGAAGAGGTCTGGCAATACTTGAAAAACCCTTAACAAATTTCCTGTAATATGTGCATAGTCCAAGAAAACTTCTTAATTGGTGGACATCTTTTGGACGACTCCAGTCCTTAACTGCGGAGATCTTTTCAGGATCTGTTCTTACACCTTCAGCAGAGATAATGTGTCCCAGATAGCTTACTTCACGTCGGAATAAATTACATTTGCAAGGATTCAGCTTCAGGTTGGCCATTTTTAATTTTTCCAGCACCTTTCGGATGTTTCTTAAATGGTCTTCAAATGTGCGCCCTACAATAATGATATCGTCCAAATATACCAAACAGGCTTCGTAGGAAAGTCCTCGTAATACTGTCTCCATCAGGCGCTCAAACGTTGCAGGTGCATTGCAAAGCCCAAATGGCATAACCTTGAACTGCCAAAGTCCTTGTCCTGTGGTGAATGCAGTCTTTTCTCGATCCTCAGGATGTATCTCTACTTGCCAATAACCACTCTTGAGATCCAAAGTCGAAAACCATTGTTTTCCAGATAAAGCATCAAGTGTATCGTCAATCCTAGGAAGAGGGTAACTATCTTTTTTAGTGATGTTGTTTAACCGACGATAGTCAACGCAGAATCGGGTAGAACCATCTTTCTTCCGAACTAAAACAATAGGCGAAGCCCAAGGACTCTCTGATGGCTCAATAATGTCATTCTGCTGCATTTCCATCAGAAGATTATCCACCTCTTCCTGCTTAGCGAATGGCAATCTTCTCGGATGTTGTTTAATGGGTGGATGATTTCCTGTATTGATTCGGTGCTGCGTCAATTTGGTTCGCCCAACATCATCTGATTTCTTGGAAAAGAGATCTCCGAATTCTAATAATAGATTTCTTGCAGCATTCCTTTGTTTATCATCTAACTCTGCATTCTGAAGGAGTTCATTAATTAGAGTGTCAGGAGGCTCAGATAGTGTGGTTTGACAATTTCGGTTAATACAGGTCACTGGAGTGCAAGTCGCCAGCACTTCTCCTTCTTTTATTAGTTTTACCTTATTGCTTAGATTAGCAACTCTTACCGGGATTACATTTCGTGAAAGGTCGACGAGGGAAGAAGCCACTAGTACTCCTTTAACGCTATTGTCGGAATCTGGATATTCAGTCAATCCATAATGAAAATTATTATCTTCTGAAAGAGCTCCGGAAACTATTGTCTCAGTTCTTGGTGGTAATGTTATTTCACTCTTTGCAGTTATATGATGGACTGTTTTAATATCTGAATATTTCGTCTTAAAAATCGCTATGTCTTCAGAACATGAATGTAGTTCATTATTTTTAAAGTCTAACTTGAAATTGTTTTCTTTGAGGAAATCCAATCCGAGAATAAATTCGTCATTTATATCAGCGACATATGCCATATGATGGTACACGGCATTACCAAATGCAATGTTTAGATTGACTTTTCCATGCACTTTAATCTTATCACCTGTCACAGTTTGGAGGGTAATGCAGGGCGGCGTCCAGATGAGTTTCTCACCAAGTTTGCGAGCCAAATCTGTCCTAATGATAGTTACGTTGGCTCCAGTATCGATTATCATTCTGCAGGGAACTTCGTTGACATGTCCCATAACGAAAAGTCCGTTGTCGCCGCTACTTACGGAAGAAATATGAAACAATTTGAAATGGGGCTTCTGACTCTCTGGACATCTCCGCCCCGCGAGATGGCCACATATTAGTTTCCCTGCTGTGGTGGAAGATCATTTCCACCATCTTTTCGTTTCGGGCAGTCTCTCTGAACGTGTCCGACTGCACTGCAAGTCCAACACTGAATTTTCGTGTTTCTGCCACCTTTACTCATTTCTAAGTTACGGAATTTTCGCCGCAGATCTTCGATTTGCTTTCTGAGATCATAGTCCGTATCAGTAGTAGAGACGGCTCTGATTGAGTGCCGGTCTTTACGCGCGGCCTGCTGGGCAGCCTCTATCTTATGTGCGTAGACTAGGGCAGATCCAATATCTTTGACATCGGCGAGTCTAAGTGTTTTCTGTATTTCCGGATCCCTCACACTATCGATGAAGTGATGGAGAGCCAGATCTTGACGTGTCTCAGCTGGGCAGTCCGAAAATGCTAGATGGGAAAGTCGCTGAATATCGGCAGCCAATTCTTGCAGACTTTCACCCGCTTTTTGATAGCGGGACTTTAACTGTAGTCTGCTATATTCTTTAGTGCACTTATCTCCAAACCGCAGCTCAAGCGCACTCGATAGGGCTTGGAAATCGTGCCTCTGCTCCTCCGGAAGCGTCTCGAGGATGTCAGCCGCGTCTCCTCTTAAAGAAGCCGCCAGGTGAAAAGCTTGGGCTCGGGGATTCCATCCATTAGCTTCCGCTACCATCATAAACTGGGTCTTGTATACTTGCCAGGATGATTTCCCATCAAATGTTGAGAGTTTAATATTGGCTAGGGAAGGCACAAATGCCACGTTGGGTTCCTCATGTTTGTTTGACATTTGCTTCTCCAAGCTTTCAATCTTCTTATTCATATTGTCTAATGCTTCTTCAACGTTTTCTTCTATCTCCAGAACTTTAGTTTCAACTGAAGTTACCTTATCTTCCATTGCATTCATCTTCTCCTGAATGATGTTGGAGAATTCTTCTTTAACACTTACAATGTCCTTCTTAAGTTCCTTTTTAAGTTCCTCCTGTCCAGATTTTATCTCTTTCATCATCTCGGTTTTAATCTCTTCTTGTCCAGCTTTCATCTCTTCTTGTCCAGCTTTCATCTCTTCTTGTCTAGCTTTCATCTCCTCTTGTCCAGCTTTCATCTCCTCCTGTCCAGATTTTATCTCTTTCATCATCTCGGTTTTAATCGCTTCTTGTCCAGCTTTCATCTCTTCTTGTCTAGCTTTCATCTCTTCTTGTCCAGCTTTCATCTCTTCTTGTCCAGCTTTCATCTCAGCTATCTGCTCCGCTAATTTTTCGAGAAGACTTTTCATTAAATCCATATCCATTTTTCTTGTGACACGCTGCATCAACTCTTCAACCCCGATTCTGACACCAGTTGTACCGAGCTCCACGGGTTCGTGTTGATTGAGAGTTGAATAAAGCGACCACTTAATGAACACAAGACTTTTATTCGTAAAAAACTTCACTAAATAAACGAAATTCCCGCTGTAACAGTCACAATTATACAGCTACAATTCGTCAGATATAATAAGAAACAGCTTCCAATCACAGGTCTCAAATACCTCAGACAGAGAACAACTAGCAGTCACAACCAATCGCGCGTATTCACTCACTGACTGTCTTCACAAAACTCTCTCTTCCATGTCGGGCTGCGGTATTTATACCTGACTTGGCGGAGAAATCTACCAATTTCGCCAAGGTTCTGGAAGCTTCTAGGCTATCTCGAAAAATATTGGTCCTAGAGCTTAGGTGATGGATGTTTCCAGAAGTATCGATTTCTCGCCAAGTCGCCAAAAATCTCGCCAACTGTCGCCAAGTCGCCAAGAATCTCGCCAACTGTCGCCAAGTCGCCAAATCATTAGGAAATCCGCTTTTAAACTACAGCACGTCTAAATACCGCAATTTTTGCCCAAAATGTGAGAATTTCTGATCTGTCTGAGATATTTTAAGACAAATATAATCATTATTTATAAATTTGTAACAATATTTATGATGTAAAATATCATTTAAGTTTCATATTTTCCATTTTTAACTTGAATCTTTCTTTAGCTAAGAAGAAGGGTTACAAATGGGAGATTCATTATCACCTATTATAGCCTATATTAGTATGGATTATATCTGTAATGAAATAGTATCAATATTATGTTTTACTAATTATAAAATAGGTACACTTCATCTTAATTCAGTATATGCTAAGAGTATAAATCTCAAATATGTCCGTGTCTATTTTTTCACTCATTACAACCTAAAAATTATATCACTGTTATTTTTCTTTTTAAGTATTCAAATATTTCACCTATTTGCTAAAAAAAAAAAAAAAAAAAAAAAAAAAACTCCTTAACAATGTGAAACACGACAGACGATTAAATATCTTTTAGTATGAAGACGTCCATTAGAACACCTGGGGCAAACGACACGATATCGTTATTTTCCAGTGGTGTGAACGACAGCTATAACGCGCTCGTCCGATAGAAAACCGTTTCCTTTTTAGTGTGAAAAAGACCAGTCTATTGTGTGGTTTTTTAATAACTTCTCACGATAAAAAGTAGTCCGCTGAAATTCTTCTAGTATGAAAGAGGCCTTAAAGGTTTTGACTCCTCATAATGAACAGCCTAACAACTGAAATCTGCTGTCAAGGATTTCTTTGTAGGCAACCAGTGAAAATTTGTCCTCTTTCATAGACTCTAAGACAGAAGTCACTTAGTTTGAAGATCTGAAAGCTCTCAAGCAGCCATCTGAGCAGGCGTGTATTGTTCAATAGTTAAGAAGCGAAATATACATTGTGTATTGGTGGCTGGTATCGAACCTGAGAACTTCCACTTCAAAGAGCAGTCCTACTACTAAACTACAATGAGTAACATTTGGGGGATTAGGAAAAACAATTAAGAAATTGTTTTTCCTAATCTTCCAAATGTTACTCATTGTAGCTTTACTTTGTTTCTTTTTAAAAGGAAGTCTTAAAATCTGAACGTGAGACATATTTTCCAAGTTACTCCATGTCTGAGAATCCTTGAGTATCACTAGTAAAATCTGTTTCTACTGTTTATATTTATTATTATTCGCTATGATAATCAAAACTATATATGCAAGAAAATATATTGTTAATTTCCATAAAATGAAACGAATCACCAAAAGAATCAGATGTGAATCATTTGTTATATTCTAAATTAAATTTTAAAACTTCCAGTATTTAAATAACTCCAATATTTAAATTACAGGATTGAAATTTCGAATACTATACGATTTTTTTCCCTATTGTTTAGAAGTTAAAAATTCACGTATAAGAAATTTTCAAAAATGTTCTATGAACAAATTCATCATTCATTCAAAATAACACAAAAACTTTAACGGATGTTACACATATTTTCCCAAAGTAAAAAGATTAAACACCAAACGCGTTGTCATATGTACGATACTATTTGATACTACTTAGTTAAGAAACAAATGGCCCCTGGCCTTTTCAAAGCACTTTAATATCTACTGCTTAATTGCCTTCTGGGATGAATTTTCGTAGATAGTGAGCTTTATTCCTGCTTTAATCACAAAGGACGAAACCCGGAAAAATTTTCAGTTCTCACCATTACAGATAAGTTTGCAGAAAAGCAACATATGCCTACGGTTTATCCACAGTGATTGGGAAGGAACTAGAGACCTTACTTTCTGAAGAGTTCTATCCTAGCACTCGGTTATGAGTTCATGTTTGATTTTATTTGACAGCGCGTAATGGATAACCCAATGGACTAAGGCTGTAATAAGGGTATATAGTATACGTGGCCCTAATTGTCTTCCAGAAGGATTTCTTTTATATAATGGATTATATTCACATGTCTTTAAAAAGAAAAACCGGAAAAATCTCAGACACCTACCCTAACAAATGTGCAAATTGAAGGCAAAAGCGCAACATCGATCTCTTGTTGTTCAACAATGGCTGGAATCGAACCTACTACCTACGAATATACCAGTTGACTTTCCGCTCTGAAGAGTATTGTCCTGTGGGTATATAGTGGTAATGAGATCCATTATTGTGTGACTGTAAGCAAGTTGTATGGCAAATTATCCTTAATTATTTGCTACATATTGACTTCCGGGTAGATTTTTAATAAATAGTTGCAATATTCACACACACACAAACTGATAAAGAGAACATGCAAAAAATTCGAAACACATATCCTAACAGATATGATATGATTGATAGATAAGGGGGGAAATTTCACATTCCAGTGGTTAGTAGTGGCTGGTTTCGCAATCGAAAACTTCCATTCCAAAGACTGTATTATTATTAGATAACGGTAAGCCCATAGATTATATATATATATATATATATATATATATGTATATATGTATATATATATATATATATATATATATATATATATATATATATATATATATATATATATATATATATATATATATATATATATATATATATATATATATATATATATATATATATATATATATATATATATGTATATATATATATATATATATATATATATATATATATATATGTATATATATATATATGTGTATATATATATATGTATATATATATATAAATGTATATATATATATATATGTATATATATATATATATATATATATGTATATATATATATATATATGTATATATATATGTATATATATATATGTATATATATGTGGTGGGTGAACCACTTAATAGCCGACGTCACTATTTCAAGTGCCCACTTGAGAAGGAGCTCGAGAGGCGCAACAGCTTCCCCAGTGAGCGGGGCAGAAGAGAAACAATACTAAAGACGTAAAGACGTTCCTTTTTGATAGCAGCAAGACGACTGCTCCTGTCCCCCATAACTTTAAACTTGAACTTTAAATTTCAATCTATTAAGATGATTAATTGTAAATATCTCAAACTTGTATATATTTATATTTGTAAATACATGTTAATTAAATATTAGGCTTTGTATAAGAATTGTTAATTAGTTAATCTCGCCTTGGCCACTCCCATCCCACAAAACTCAGAAGCGGGATTGAGTGAGATTGAAATGATTAGCTGGATTACAAAAATTTTGTAGTGATTGGAATAATTATCGCATCAGATAGTTAGAAGGATTTTCATTAGAAGAAGACGTTACGTTAAGCATCGGTTTGGAACGAGAGAAAGACGTGGATCCTCATCGAACATCTTTGAGAGGTACGTGAACATTTTTCAAAGTACATGATGATATTAAACGATATAAAAGAAATAAGCGTTGCATTGAAAAATTTTAAAGCAGATAAAATCACAATTTTGCATAGATTGATTTTTGATCATGATGGAGATAGATTAAATCGTAAAAGAATTAGAAATTTTGATGGTTTTGATTTTGATATCGAAAGTAATGAGTATCGAGACAAATTAAAAAATATAAACAATGAGTTTTCGCTTGGCGAACTTATTACTGCATCGAACATTTTGAATATTTCTTTTCAAGGATCCAAAGCAGAGCTCGCAGAAAGAATTTTGTCTCTGTTATGTGACCTTGAACTCTTAGCTCAAAACACTAAAGAGGATTCGGAAACTGCTGACTCAGAAAGTGAAGTGGAAGAAGAAATAAGTAGAAATGATTTTTCAATGCAATGCAATATAAGTAAAAAGAAAAGTGCATCTGACTATTTTAAGAAGAATGAAAATGTTTGTGAAAATGATTTTTATGCACATACTGTTATTCCAAGTGTTAATATTAATTATGAAGATATCGAAAGCACTATTACTAAATTTAATGCAGAATCACATGAAAATGTAATTAATTGGATTGATCATTTTGAGGATATGTCGAAATTATTTAATTTATCAGACTTACAAAAATTTGTTATGGCTAAAAGATCGTTAGGAGGAAATGCTCTATTATTCGTTCGGACAGAACCACAAATAAATTCTTGGGAAAAATTGAGACGAGCCTTGATCGATGAATTTTCGTTTGAAATAAACTCAGCTAAGTTACACGATCTTTTGCGTAAAAGGAAAATGCTTTATTCTGTATCTGTTCAAGAGTATTTTTTAAAAATGAAGGAGTTGTGCAATTGCGGTAAAATTGAAGAATCTGCTTTAATGCATTATGTTATTAATGGAATAAATGATAGACAAGAAAACAAAATTGTTTTGTATGGATGTAAGAATTTAAGTGAATTTAAAGAAAAACTCAAAGTTTATGAAGTAATAAAAAGTGATTCTGTTAAAAGTAAAAATGCTTTCGATAAAACGAAAACAAAATATAATTCTCATTTTAAATATGATAATTTCGATAAAACGAAAACAAAATATAATTCTCATGATAAATATAATAATTTTGATAAAACGAAATCAAAATATGAATATAGTAATAGAGTTAATTCTAAGAATGAAAATGTAAATAAAATAAGATACAATGATGGTTTTGGAAAAATGAAATACAGTGATTTTGATGATTGTAAAGATAAAATTTGTTTTAATTGTGGTGAAAAAAATCATATTTCTAAATTTTGTAAACATAAAGAGAAGGGTATTAAATGTTTTCGATGTAATAATTTTGGACATAAAGCTTTATTGTGTCCAGAAACTAATTCTAAACCTGAAGTAGCAACAATGAATGTTAATGTTAAAACAATACTGAATGATGTAATTATTAATAATTTGAATGTTAATGCATTAATAGATACTGGAAGCCAAGTAACTTTGATTCGTAAATCTGTCTTTGATAAATTAAATGTTGTAGAGTTATTTCCGTTAAATTCTTCTCTAAGTGGTTTTGGTAAATGTGTTGTAAAGCCGTTGGGCTATTTTAAGGGAAATATTAAAATAGATGATTTTAAGTGTGAAGAAGATATTTATGTGGTTGAAAATAATGTTATGCAAGTTGGAGTTAAATTAAAGTTGAATTGTGCTGAAGGATAGTCGGAAGTCCAACTGACTATAATGAAGCTAAAAGATATACTGACTCATTTCTTTATTTCAGATCTAAGAAGATGAATATAAAATTTGTTTCTTTTCAGAGAATTATTCTGTTCTGCTTGTTTCTTTCCCTGTTTTGCTGTTTTTCTTTTTTTATGTATTTGCAGTGTCGTCTGGAGGGCCAGCCGATTTCAGGACGGCCGAACTGTGGTGGGTGAACCACTTAATAGCCGACGTCACTATTTCAAGTGCCCACTTGAGAAGGAGCTCGAGAGGCGCAACAGCTTCCCCAGTGAGCGGGGCAGAAGAGAAACAATACTAAAAGACGTGAAGACGTTCCTTTTTGATAGCAGCAAGACGACTGCTCCTGTCCCCCATAACTTTAAACTTGAACTTTAAATTTCAATCTATTAAGATGATTAATTGTAAATATCTCAAACTTGTATATATTTATATTTGTAAATACATGTTAATTAAATATTAGGCTTTGTATAAGAATTGTTAATTAGTTAATCTCGCCTTGGCCACTCCCCATCCCACATATATATATATATATATATATATATATATATATATATATATATATATATATATATATATATATATATAAGCATTGTATAACACATTCTTTTCCACTAAAAACGCGTTGGAGCGTCACCTTCTTGAGACCTCGTATGTACGTGACAATCTGGGATGACGATCGACTTATATAAATTATGCTTTATTTTTTAGTGCGGCTATGCAGATTAAACGAAGAGGTTTTTGAGGTATGTTAATGAAGCATTATTTTTATATTTTAATGCGTAGTTCTTAAATTTTTTTTTTATAAGAAATTTTTTTGAATGGCTTCTGAGGCATTGAAATATATAAACTTCACTGTCAACGAATGTGTTAATATTAAAAAACTTGATATCGCGCAAGATAAAAAAAAATGTTAACGGATGTGAATAAATTATTTTAAATTTGTACATTTTTGAAGGGATATATTTACTTTAAATATTTCCTCATTACTTTTATCAACGTAAATCGATTATTCCATACTTATCATAGACTGAATAAAGTTAAATTAGAGCCGGTTGGAAATGGATATTATAAAAGTCACAGAAATAGGCACAATTTTGGAGAAAATCATGATTATTTAAATTAGAAATATAAGTGTTTTTCTTGTCTTCTTTAAAATGTTATATGTGCAGCACATACCTTAGAATCGCAAACAAACTATGTTCAGGAAACTAAAGAAGTAACATTTATATTTTAAAACTAATTTGACAATATCACGAATTGTTGTTGTTTTGTGCTAGCTAGGCTGGCATTATGGGCTGCGATGCTCCACTTTTCCAACTAAACCGTAATTTGGTGTGGAGTCCTACTTCCTCAGTACACACATGGCATATGTAACCGTTTATAAGGTAGGCAACCATTCACAACTCATTCATACAAGGACAGGACAAAGACAGGAGAGAGAAAGTACATCCATGCCCAAACTGGGATTCAAACCCAGGACCTCCTTATCGGCAGTTAGGCACGCTGACCACTAGACAGGGTGGGCGGCAATATCATGAATTCGTACTAGTTTATACACGATTGTAGGAACTTAATGTTCAACAAAAAATCGTACATTATAAGGTCAAATCATATTAGCTACAACTACACAGTTTCTATTTCCCGTTGAAAATCTGCTTACTATTATATATAAAATATTATATACTCTAATTTATATCTAGTGAAGATAATACAAATATTTTTTTTATTTCGATTCAATGGAAAATGTAGAAAATTAAAATAAAAATGAACGAAATTGATACAATTTTCTAACAAAATTTAAAATCTAAAAAATAAATTAAAAATACATATATTTGCAAGAATTATTCACTAAATTTAAGGTGTCTGCTCAAAATTCCAGAAGTTTTTTCAGATCATTGAAAAAAAATATTACTTAAAGTTTCAAGATCTACGACCCTGTAACACAAAATGTATGATGAAATCGAATATTGTCAAAATTTTGACCGCTTAGTGATCGAATAAAATTAAATAAATGTAACAAAATTAGTAAGCGTATGAAAACAGAACAATTAAACATTTCAGAAGACATATTATAATCAAAACGAATCAGAGCAGTTTGGACACATCGTAGTGAACAGCCTAACGGTCGAAGATCGTATTAAATCATTTCAGCACCCACTATATACACTGCTGGCCACCCAAATTGCAGCACCACGAAAGGCAAGAGATATCACAACGAAATTTATGTGGATAAAATGCTCATCAAGTATCAAATGTTTAAATTTATATACGTCTGTGAAGTGTGATTCCAGCCGAAATCAGTAGCCATAGTAGTCTCCATTGTTGGAGATCACCGATGCTTCGGCATTGACTCAAAGAGACTTTGGATGAGTTCTTGGGGTACAGTAGACCAAGCAGCTTCCACACGTTGCCAAAATTGATCTGGTGTGGCAGCTGGGAATGTAATCTGGGTCAATCGTTGAGCAACCATGGACCACATGTTTTCTATCGGTGAAAGATCCGGACAGCGAGATGGCCAGGGAAGCAATTCAATCTGGAGATTGACGAAGAACTCTTGGGCAATGCGTGCCACGTGTAGTCGCGCATTATCCTGTTAAAACATTGCTGTGGGTTAGCCCTGAAGGTAAAAAAGGACATCTGGCTCTAACACCTCGGAGATGCAGAACTGGCTGTTTAAGGTATCGGCAATGCGTACTAGAAGAGTGCGAGAATGATATCCAATACCGCCCCATATCATGATACCCGATGCTGGACCAGTGTGGCGGTGGATAACGCAGCTCTGTTAAGCATCCTCTCTCCACAGTGTCTCCAGACTCGAATGACTATCATGGTGTTGCAGACAGAAGCGTGATTCGTTAGTAAAGACAATTTCATTCCATTCTGTCGTCCACATCCTTCTTTCATCGCACCATTGGCGGCGAAGACTTCTGTGGTTCTGCATATCACACTGCCTTATCATTTGCATATCTGACCTCCGCTAATGCCTGTTGTAAATTTCATGTTATTTGCATGCTTCCTTCAGAATGTTGCATTTACGGCGGCCAGCAGTGTATATTGCGTTTCGAGACGAGTTTTCGTAGGTCGTTGGCCGTATTCACGCGTCACAAGAGTGGAAACTAAAAACTTTCCATTCCGACAGACATGCATGCAGAAGGAAAAAGCGCAACATCTGTCTCCCGTTGTTCCACCATGGTTGAAATCGAATCAGGAACCTTATGCTCTGAAGAGTGATATCCTACCACTAGATCACGATAAGCCCTACTGGAGCTGCTTATTGTGTTCAAGATTATGTAATGATAATTACTAGTCACTTCTTTTCAAGCACAAAAGCAGGTTGCCAGCCAAGACCATCAAAGTTTACGCCATCTTGATCTATTCGATATTTTATTTTTCCATCTGCTGCTCATAGGTCTTTTGACTATTTTTCCCTCTTAAGTTCAGTAAATTAAATTCACTGATTTAATTTGACTACAATTGAAAAAGAATTTCTGAGACGTTACAAATATATAAATGTTACATTAATTTTTTTTAGCACAATATAAGATTCTGACCAAAAAATGAAGTTAAACTATAATTATGTATGAAACAATTTTTTTTAATCTGTTAGAAACTTAACTTGGGATTTTATTTATTAAAATAATATGAATATTTTACAAATATAAATGAAATCTTGAAGTATCGTACTTTGTCGCAGTGAAACATTCTATGTCAATGACCGTAAATTACACTGACATCCTAATTACAAAGTAGGGATATCCTGTAAAAAATTATGGGAATCTATATTTATGATTCACTCATTTCCTGATTTGCTGTATGAAAAATTGTTATAAAAATATTCGATATGCATGTAAATTTGAAATCATAAAAAGTGTTACATCAAATTAAAGTTTCCCCACGAATTATAAATGTAATTTGACTTTTAACTGATTTATAAGATTGTTCTATTTAATATATATATATTACAGAAATGAAATATTAGAATGAAAACTTTTAACTATTAGTTGTAAAAAATATAAGCTAGAAATGAGGAAAATCTTAAATTAAGCATATACCATAACCCATAAATATAATCATTAGCCGTAGGCCTCTTTCACACTAGACGACTTTTATCGTACGATAAAAAGTCGTCCGATATTTATTGTGAGAAGTTATTAAAACACCACACAATATACTGGTCCCCTATAAAATATCGTTTCTCAGTGTGAAAGAGAGCAGTCTATTGTGTGGTTTTTTAATAATTTTTCACTATAAAATATCGGACGATAAAAGTCGTCTAGTGTGAAAGAGGCCGTATACATTAGAATATAATGGATGAATCGCATAAAATTACGGTTTATTTTATGAAATACAATTTAAATGTTTGAATGCTTTTTCTTAACTCTTACTTACGAGCAAAAGTAATTAGAAATAAGCAGATGCACAATCACATTTGATGATAATCGAATTGCTCAGATTCACAAATATATCAATTCTATGTATATTTTCATTGTTGATCTGTATTTACACCATTTATGTGTGATTTTACGAGCATTGAGTTGTTATTTTATTGCAATTCTATCACAAAACAAAATCGACTATGGAAAGTTTTAAAATCCAATAGGGAGCTCCGTGGCTGAGTGGTCTAAAGCATCACCGCTAATCGCTTGAGAGCGTAGGAGTGTGGGTTCGATTCCCACCATGGCCCTGGGTGTTTTCTTCGTTATTCTTCTGTGGTTGTACATCTGTGCTATTTGTCCTATTATCGACGAAGACTTACAAGCGGATCTCAAGAATCAAGCATACAAGTCTGAATATATGTAATGTAATAAAATAAATAAATAAATAAAATCCAATAAATTTCCAACTCTTAGAAGAAAAAAATCATGCAAAAATATACGGTATTTTCAGTTTACAATTAGATAAGCAATGTAATTTGTTAATAAAACTTATAATGAATAAAATAATACCAGGAAATAAAAAAGAGTAAAATAGAAGAAAAAATGCTTTCTATCACTGCTTCAAAAAAGTAAAATAAATAAAATTAAGAATTGTATGTTCTCTCAGCAATATACTTTGAGTTTTCTACAAGTGATGCTTTTTATTTTACTAATACAACTTAAGATAATTTAAACGTTGATACTGGAAATTTTTGAGTATTTATACAAACCTATCAATGATCAACTAAAAATTTTATTAAAGTTATAATAAACAATGGCAGCAGGTTACGTGATTGAAAGGTACGCGTCATTGTAACTCTAAATTTGTTAAATATTCCAGATTTTTTTAAGTCTTAAAATTTCGTCTGAAATCATAAATTGGCGACTTATTAAAGTAAATGATGGAAAAGATTCAGTACGTACTAAACGTATTTGTTTAAGTATTATAATTAAACAATACTTAGTTTGCATTGATATTCAAAAATTCATTTTGATAAGATGAATTTGAGTGTTTCATTGCTTGTGTAAATACACTACTGGCCATTAAAATTGCTACACCAAGAAGGAATGCAAATAACAGAACGATATTTATTGGATATATACATTATAGTGGAACGAACAAGTGATTAGATTTACAGGAAATTAGGATGTATAGATCTTGAGAAATCAGTACCCAGAGCAGCCACCTCTGGCTGCAATAACAGCATTTATCTGCCTAGGCATGGAGTCAAACAGAGATTGTATGGCATGTACGGGGATCTCAGTCCATGCAGCTTCAACACTATGCCACAGTTCATCGACAGTAGTGGATGGTGAGTGATGGCGTGCCAATCGCTCGGCAACCATTGACCACACGTTCTCAGTTGGTGACAGATCAGGAGAACGTTCTGGCCAGGGTAACAGTCGAACCTGTTCTGTATCAAGGAAGTTCAGAACAGTACGGGCAACATGCGGTCGTGAATTATCCTGTTGAAACAAAGCATTAAGGAGGCCTCGAAGATAGGGCAGAGCCACGGACCTTAACGCATCGGAAATGTAATGGTTGCTGTTCAAAGTGCCGGTAATGCGAACAAGAGGTGATCGAGACGTGTATCCAATGGCACCCCATTACATCACTCCAGCAGATGGGCCAGTATGGCGATGTCCAATGCAAGCTGGCAATGCGCGTTCTCCACGATGCCTCCAAACACGGATGCGGCCATCATGGTCCTGTATACAGAACCGAGATTCATCTGTAAAGATGACGTGATGCTATTCCCACGTCCAGATTCGTCGCTGATCACACCATTGAAGGCGCTCCTGTCTCTGACGCAGCGTCAATGGTAGGCGAAGCCATGGTCGCCGTGCAGACAATCCATGCTGCTGCAAACGTCGTCGAACTGTTCGAGCAGAAACTTGTTGCCTTGCAAATGACTCCATTTCTCGAATCAAGGTTCGTGACGTGACTGCACGATCCCTTGTGACCATGCGGATAAGATGTCTGTCTTCTGCTGTTAGTGATGGGGGGTCACTGAGATCCTGCATGACGTTCTGTATGATTATCCTGAACTCATCGAAATTTTAATGGCCAGTAGTGTATAAATGTGAGAGAAAAGTACTTATATACACAAAAAGAAAAATAAAGTATTCCCTGCTGCATAAATTTCGATACTGAGTTTTACTCCCTTTTTACGAATAGTTTTATAATATTCAATTTATGTGCCAATATATAATATTTAAATTTCATAAGCATATTTTTTTCGCGTTAATTTCTTTCTGATTTTTACACAAATGTTTTTAACTTTATTCAGTAATAATTTTCTTCCTTAATACAGATAATTTAAATGTGCAGTTTGAGAAAGTAAAACTATTTATATCTATTTTGCTTATTTTCAATGTATTTTTAAAGTGTTAAAAATATAAGCCAAATAGACACACAATTTTATATATAATTATTTTTGAGTCAGTGAACCTGAAAATAAATTTTATGATATAAAACTGCCTTTTATTTGAGATATTATACGTTAAATCAACAATTTAAAAAAAAAAAGATTAAACCTTTATTTCTCTAAAAAATGAGATCAAAATGCTGAGTGCTTTTTAAATCTATGAGATTTAAATTTTTTCCCTCAAAAACATTTTTATACGGTCAATTTTACTTTCTGATTAGTCGATATTAATTACTTTCAAAGCAGTTCAATTCATATTTTCGCGAGTATCAGCCAAATCTTGTTGTTACTAATGACACTTAGACAAGCCAAGCTCGGTATGCGAATTTAAGTCAATTGGAGGCGTCTTTCCTTTAATCAGAGCACCATGAAGGTGAAAGTGCGACTTTTGCTCTTCAAATCCTCCGATAGATGGCAGCACCAGAGGATCTCCTACCTCAATTTTGGCATTGATCGGAAGGTGGAGTAAATTTTTTCAGACCATTACTCCCATGGTAACTGCTCAACGACCGACCACAAGACTTTCGATTCTCCAGATTTAACGAGCACATATATCGCATGTACTCGGTGGGTCTTTGGCGACATTGGGAATCGAACCCCACCCTTCCGGATGGAAGGCTGATACCCAAACCACTAGGTTACCACGGCCCCTAGCCAAATATTACACTATGTTTATAATCAATGTCATAGGGAAAAAGAATATCAGTTTTCTACAACAGTTCTCTACAACATAATTATCTCATACCCTTTGGCCACTACCTTATGAGATACCTAGAGATCGAAAATTAATATAAAAAATAACCATATATTATGAGAACTGAAAATAGAAATTTTGGAGAGAATTAATAAAGAATATTTACCTTAAACCAACTTTTCAGGAAATATTTTAGATAATCTCTTCAGGTTTTTTTTTTGCTTCTTAATTTCTTTCGACTCTAATGAGAAGTTATAAGTTTTTTTATTATTATTAATTTTGATTTATCGTAATTTTAAAAATAGAAAGTTAATTATTATGAAGCAGAGAGAGTCCCTAAACAAGTTTTTGCTATCAGTCCTAATTAGGGTAAGTCGAACCCTGGTTACGATTGAGCATTCATATAATAAAAGAAAAAATAGAAACATCGATATTCATCAGTCTCGTTAACAGTATTGAAACCTCTAAGTTATTTTATAGATTAGTTACAGGATAATACGTTTTAACGTTAAATCGAAGATTTACCAGTTAATGATTAATATAGTGACTATAAAGATAAGGAAATAGCATAATATTTGCATTTTATGTATACAAATGTTATATATTTGCTTATTAAGTCAATAGTTTTGATCTTGTTTCCCATGTTTAAGAACAACGCGTAATAATTATAGAAATTAAGATTTCGATTTATAAGTATTGAAATTTTTAATAAAATTTCGAATGTATAAAATGACAGTATATTTTATAATTTGTTCCCGTAATCCCGATATTTTGAACTTTAATTATGGTCACTCTTTTAGAAATACATATATAAATGTAAATATATACAAAATCGTTTAAAAATGGCATGTCTGAAAATAATTATGTTGAATATGAGTATTTTCATTCGCACTCCTTAACTTTTCCATTCAAATTATTAGCAGATATACGCATTTTCAATTGATCAGAGAATATTTGCAGCGGATATAAGTTTCAAACTGAATATAAACTAAAACAATTAAATGAATAAAAAGTTTTGCTAACACACTCATAAATCTAAAAAATAAATTACAGAAAAATCGTAATTTGTCCGAACAAACAAGTCAATAGAAATTAAAAATATTTACAACTAGAGAAGGATATTAAATTATAAAAAAGTAATTCTGAGAAAAAAACTATTCTGACATTTTCTAGGTTACTAGAACACGGAGTCTCATCTTTATCCTGTTTCACCTGCATTCATGTAAAGGTCAAGTTCAAATGTCTTCCTCGAAAATCAAAACTGTACACTTTAAGCTTTATATCGTGAGTTATAGACATAGGCATAAATTCTATTTTCGATTCGTGGCTACCTACTTCCTTCTAAAAAGGTCAATTTTTGAACAGGATCACAAAGGAGCCAATGAATGCTAGCTGAGAATTTAGGGCAGCACATTGTTCACTCGCTTATAAACTGGGGTCAATATCCGAGAGATGAAGAGAAATATTACGAGCGCCTTCTTTGAGAAATGCAGATATTGTGTGAAAAAATTATAAGGATAGAATAAAAGTATTATACCTATCGAAATATTCATTTTTTAAAAAACTTAAATTCTTCCTCCAAACGGTACATGATTTTTATTTAGTCTCATCCAAAATGATTATAGTTAGCAATTTAATTTCTTAAATATCAAAACATATTTTTATGAATTTTCCAGTGTGCTTTATACAAATATATATTTCAGAATATATTTTGTATTTTACTTATTTAAAATTACCTCAATTTATAGTTTTATTTTCATATTACTAAATGAAATACGTTAGACTTGTGTAAAATGCGATAAAAAATGTAACTAACGAATTTTAAGAGTACTATATTTGCAATATTTTTTCTCCACATTATACAAATTCGCGTATGAGTCCACTGTAATGTGGAAAAATAAATTTTAAATCAGATATTAGATATGAAAATGTTATCCTCAACACATTGTCACTAAATATTTTTATTTTCAGAACCTACAAACCTCCAACTTTGGAGGAAACAAATCAGTAGATTCTGCAGAGTTTGAGAGAAAAAAATCAGGAGAGCTTACTATACAGCGACATTTTTGCTTAAAACAATGTTTAAAACGGTAGTACTGCAAATAGACAATTTTACTCTAACATAAATCATTCTCAGAATGTATAATCTTAAACATATTTTTGCATTAATCTTTATTTTAATAAAATATTCATCAACCTCATAAGGGAACTACGAAAAATATAATACATGCAAGAAAATAAACATCAATGTTGCAACATTTATTTTATAGGGTAACTTTTACTACATTAGAGCAATTTATAAATTATTAAACTTTTAATTAAAGAATATTTGACTTTATAAACAATTTTTTTCAAGCAAACTATCGAATTTCATAATACAATCGTCAAATATTTACAAGAGTGCTTTGTTGGTCTTTATACATACAATAGCTAAATTAGAAATAAGAGCAAGTTAAAGTAGATTACAAACCATTATAAACAATTTTAATCGTAAGCTGCAATCGAACTCACCAGCAATTGAACCGAAGGTTGAAAACGTTAATTCATTCTGTTGCCACCTCGAAAACATGCAAAAACTGAAGCAAATATTTAGAAATTAGACTCATGTTAGCATAATTTTGTATCAGCAAGGCTATAACTTGACAGTTTTTGTAAATTTTTATTACACAATGATAAATATTAACTGCTATTGTTAAACATTAACAAATGTTTGTAATATAACATTTTGTAGACAATCTTAATAATTTTGACAATCATATATTTAATATTTTATATCATTGTAAAATAATTTAATTTAAATTGTTTAGTAGAATTGCCACAGAATTCATAAATATGATCAAGATTATTATACCTGTTTCAGAAGCATTGGTAACTCCTAATAAATGGACAATTATGGTAACATAATATATATCTATCATCCTTTTTACTTTGAAATGAATAAACATCATACTAATTATTTAGTAATAATCACATTTTATTGTACAAAATTTTCACAAGAGACACAATCAGGAATATAAGAGAACATAGCAGGTAAATGTACAAAGAGCAGACAGTTCAAAAATTACTGTGTTCCAAATACACAATATAAAAACAGTTAAAATCTTAAGCATCCTTCAAGTCATCTGGTAAAGGCATTTTTGGATGTTTGTTTTCAAAATGTTGTCTGTGTGTTTTAGGATCGGGCATCTGAGCCTGTAAGAAACAAAACGATTTAAAACAAAACAATTATTAGTTTTTAATGTTTTTGGAAAATTGTTTCTAATATCTTACTAGTTTTATCTTTTATATTTGAAAATTACACTTTTAAAAATAAACTTTACAATTTGATAAACATGAAACAAATAAAATCAAAGAATTTGTATCTAGTTCCCTTTTTCTAGTTATAATCTTGAGTAAATTGGATTAAGAACTTTTTATAAAACAAATTCTAATCATGCTGGTAGATATAGTAAGATTTTTGAAATTACAATTATAAAAATTAGCATTTTTCAAATTTAAAAATTTGATGTTTGTAAAGAATGTTTTCTTTTAAAGTTATGAAAAACATTCCAATGTATTTTTGGACCATAAAAGAAATTTAGAATTTCCATTAATAGAATAAATAGGAGAAAAACAATTTCTAAATAAAAAAGCTGTCAACAATCTTAAATAACTGGTTCTTAAACTTCATCATTCAGAGCTTAATCTTACTTACCATGACGAGAAACTTTTACTCCATCACCAAAGGTCAAGTAAAAGTTCAGATATGCACATTTTCCTAAGATTCACGTATCAGTTGTTTTATATGAATCTTAGGAAAATGTTTTATAAATTGAAATGTAATATTCCATTGACATCCATTAGAAAACTTTAATGTCTTATACTAAAGTTCTTAATTTAAGCAGCTCATAATGAAATTAGCCAGCTATTGCACAACTGCTTAATCCATTTTTTTAGTTACACACATGTCTATTATTTCAACCTATTTTCCTTTATAAGCTCTTAAGATTATATTACTGTAATAAAGCTATCCCACTTCTTAAATTAAAAATCATTTTTATAATCAATAGGTATCATTTTTAATATTACTTATTCTTTAAACAGCTGATTAAATATTAAGATATATACTTCAAAGAAAGAGCAATAAGAAATAATTACCCAATGACATATGTATGACAAAAACATTAATAAATTATTTCTAAAAATCATAATCATTAACATGAACTAGCCCTTTAAAGTTCTGCATATACTTGATTCTGGTTGCAAAGATGAAGGATAAATTAAAATGCATGCAAAAACTTTTTAAAAATGATAAATACAAACATAAGAAAACAGAAAAAAGTTGGTTAGTTTATCACTTAAAAGTCATTATTCCCATGTAAGGGCCAATTAAATGAAATGTATAATTTAAGGAAGATTTTGATCCATCACAAAATTAAGCTTGAGATGAGATTCAAACCCACAAGCTATCAAACAGAAATCTGGAGCTATAGAAATTCGGTTGTGAGTTCAACTTAAAACGAATCACAAAATTCATAGAAAAATATTATGAAAAAATAATTTTCCTTTCAATAATAACTTCACAATATATATTAGGTGCACTTTTTAATATATTTAAATTTTATATTGAAACAAATTAACTAAAAAAGAAATTAACTAGATTTGTTGAAAAAATATATTTTATACTAAATTTTAATAAAAGATATTTATTCCACAAACAACCATTGTGTTATTGTATTTTTTAATAATTTATGTGAACTTGATGTGAAGTTTACAGTAATTGATAAAACATTTTAAAATCAGAAATTCAACAAATTTAGGTAGAATTTACATATAAAGAAAACCAATTTAAATTTTTTTAAATAAACTTAAAAATAAAAGTACAATTTTACTCTATTTTTTTTAATGATAATTGTTACAATATAAATTCATGTTGCAAAAATATTTACATTAGTAAGATTTGAAATTATATTACAAAGAAATCTATACTTATTGAAAGTAATAAAAATGTTAAGTTTGCTATTAGCAATAATAAATGAAAATAATTTATTACATTATACTGTTTTCCTCTTTTCTAAATTTCATATTTATTTTCTCCAGGATCACTTTTTTATTAGTGAAACTATCAAGGAAAATGTTCAGAAATTTTAGTTGAAAACAATTTCTCACAGCATTTTCTACATCTGTGTAATACTATAAGCTTTTTTTTTAAAAAAAATAAAGAAGCATTGCAATCTCAATTGCTATCAAATTTTGAAAGGATTATTTTAAATTACATCTACTAACATGACCTTGAAATGGAAATGCAGCAAACATGGCATTTACAGGATAATTTCAAAATATAAGAGATTAAACAGCTCTATTTACTCTATTTTACTCAACTATTACCAGCAAAAAACTGAGAACAATCACTCCATTTATTATATTTTTAATTATAGAGACCTGTTAGCATAAGTAGCATAATGATTTTCACTTTAGATGAATTTTCTAGTTTTCTTATTGATCACTTGTTTTGTTAGACAATTAATCATACATAGTTAAGTTACATTCACATGACATTTATTTATACTGCTATACTAAAGTCTAAGTCATTATATTTGGTAAATCAAATTATTACAATTTTAAGAGCAACCAATTTTCTAAACATAAATTTGTCATTATTTTAAAACTATATACCGAACTAAAAAGTGGATTAATAAATTTCAAACCAAAATTCTTGATAAATCCAATCTACGATTTGATAAATTCTGAAAACAATGACTGATCGAAATAAATTATTAGGAATTTCTTGTTTTCTACTTTGTTTCAGTATTGCAAATCTAATATATAAATCATATCTGAAATGACTGATCTACCCCAGTAACTTTGTCATTATCATTATATATATATAATTAATGTTTCAATTTTAGAGAATTCACTAGTTTTATAATATTTAAAAGACATTATAAAATTAGATATTTCATGAGGAAAACATATGCAAGCTTTGCATAACCATTAGACTTAAGAAATATTCAGATATATAATTAATCACATATTTCATTTGTATTTGAAAAACTTGAAGAGAAATATAAACAGACATTTTAAATTCACAAACATATAATACACAGCAAGAAATATAATTTCAATTACTTTACTACTGGGTTATGATTTTCACAAAACAAAATCTGTTGCTACTTATGACACTCAAACAAGTCAAGCTTGGTAAGCCTGTTTGATATGCGAATTTAAGTAGAGTGAGTCTTTCGTTTAACCAGAGCAACATGAAGGTGAAAGTATGACTTTACTATTAACTCTCCTGATAGATCTGTATATTTCTATTACAACTCACAAATAAAAATTATTGCTGTCTATACAAGTTCTTTGAAATTTTCTTTAGAAACTCATAAGATATAAATTAATGGTTTTAGATATTAAAAATTAGAAACAGCATACTATTTTTGTTATATTTTTTAAAAAGCTATAATAGATAATAAAATCAATTAAATTTAAGGTCAAATTTATATACTTTAACACATAAATTTTCATTAGATTAAGCATGTAATCTATACCTTTTTCAAAATACAGGTTATGAATTCCAGTAGTTAAATCAGAAAATTAACCATATATTTTATATAAGCATAAATGATTAAAATGTAACATTAATCTCTAAGAAATTATTATGATTGAGATTAACATCTCACGCTCAAGAATTTAATTTGAATATTTTCATTCAACAAATTCATTTATCAAAAAATATTAATATAAAATTCTGATATTACCTTACACACAGAGCAAACATGAGTTAGAGCTTTTTGAGCTGCAGCCTTTTGATCATGACCTTGCTGTTTCTTCTGATCTTGAATGCGTTTTGCATTTTTTTGCTGTGACTGAATCTTTTGCTGACCGCGGGCCATGTCCTAAAAATAAATAAAACAATCAAAGACAATGTCAGATGAATTATTTTCATCCTATATTCTTTATAAAATCCATGGAACTCATTTTTCTTTAAATATAGACCAGAGTTAAGACTTCAAAAAGGTATACATAACAAATTCTATATTTTAATAACAATACTATATTAAATTTAAACCCTTACTTTCAATTTATAAAATTCTTATTTTAACTATTATAAACTTGAAGTCTTAGTGATTTAAAATTTTTTTTTATGTCAGATCTTTAAAAAGGATAAGGATAAGGACAATTTTTTTTAAATTTAGAATTCGACCTTTATTTTCCACATATCTGATTTTAAACTGTACAGTAAGTTTCTTTTCTCATATTAAACTATTTTCTAATTTTCTCTTTTGATTAAATGCTATTTTAACAGTGGATAAATTTAGATTTTTCAAGGTTGAAAGAAAAATTAATACAAAGTTGCAGATGGTCAAAATAATATATTTAGTTTTAATGCTTTGAAATTTCATTTTTGTAATTCAATATTCAACATTTTAATGCTCAAGAATTTATCAGAATATTACAAGTAAAAGTATTTGTTTGTATTTTCAAAAAGCAGTAATTTAATATAATTTTCCAGTATAACACCAAATAGTTAAACAAAACTGTAGAAAAATTTAAGAATGATCTAAGTTTTTTTTTAAACTAAAATTTTTAAATTATAACTTTTCCTAAAAATGTACATTTGTTTTCTTGCAAATTAAAAAGTTTAAAGCACTTCAGATTTTAAAAAATATGAAGCTTCATATAAACATTCATATAAACATTTTAAATAAACCTAAAAATACTGATTGAAATTTATGTCATTTTCATTACTTATGATAATAAATGTGAATAAATAAAAAAATCATCTCCAATATAAATATATAATTTTTAGTAAGTGGCAAGCAAATAAACCATATTAATTTTGATTGACAGTTGAATATCCTCATGGCATATATAAATAAAGACTTCAGTATATTTCATTAATTCTAAAATTTTAGTATATACACATATTAGAGATAAGTGATTTTTATGACAAGGCATCTCAGTACAAAGACACCACTGAAATTCAAGCAATATGGGTTAAGAATTTTGACAAAGTTTTCAATTAAAGGTTACTAAGAAACTATTAGAAACGTTTAAACATACTTTGTGTTATGTAGAACATATAAAACAGAAAAGCCACAGAAAATATATTTTGGTGCTAGTTATATTAAGTACTGAAAATTGAGGCTTATGCATTCGAAAATTACTGAAACACTTTCATGTATTATCAACAATATTGACCTATAATTTCTCAATAAAGCATTTAAAATATTTGTAACAAAGAGCGTAAGAAATAATACTTTCATATACTTAACATGGTATTCAAAAACGTTAAAATGTTTCACAGAAATTAAATCGTGTGAACCACAATAGAAGCAATTAGTAATAAAAAGTATAAAAATAATATAATAAAAGAATATATCTTACCTGTACGATTATTAGTTAAATGGATAGTGAAAATAAATTTTAATTTTCAACCAAAACCTAATTTTTATCAAACCCCACAGGCACACGAGCCCACTTTCGACAACGTCTAGCCCGTTCTGTCAGGAATTCGGAATAAAGTGAGACTGAGAAGTTCAGCAGAGGGTAGAGATCTGAGCAGGAAGTTCATATCAACGTCAATGGAGGCCTCTTCTTAGTAACGATTTTGAGTGTCATTTGAAAAAAAAATGTAATCCATTAGATTAACGTTTTCAATTAGAAACATTATGCATATTTTAAAATTTAAATATTACCATTCACATTTTAAAAACATTTTAATGGAATACAAAGAAATATAATTTTCATTTTTTTCTTTTTTGTTGTTGGCAGCAATTTATTGATTACATCAACTTCCACTTGCGGTCGACAATCGAAACTTTCTTTTCGATTTTCCGTCAATGAGAACACATGCTGAAATTATTCTTTATGGAACTATGTGCGTTAAATATTGATTTTTTTAAAAACTAAAATTTTTTAGATTTTTTTTTAATATTTTAGTGTGTAACTTGCATGTAAATGTATAATTTTGAATTTCATCACGAATTTCACATTAAATTTCTTCATTGCATAATTTTAATAATGAATGGATTATTTTTAAAATTATAGATTTTGATTGAAATTAATAGTTACCCATAATTTAAACATTAGATTTTTAATTTACTTTTAATCGTAAAATGTGATTAATATACTTTCTGCAAAAATTAGCTTTTTTAAAAGCTTAATTATGTAATCAAACACATTTTAAACTACTTAAAACAAGTAAGCACTTGTTATGAAATGGAATGTATATAATTCTGATTA
Organism: Latrodectus hesperus; assembly: GCA_037975125.1. Lineage (NCBI taxonomy): Eukaryota > Metazoa > Arthropoda > Arachnida > Araneae > Theridiidae > Latrodectus > Latrodectus hesperus. Next base: position 409,785 of record JAJQOW010000014.1, read on the forward strand.
GTACATGGTAGATATTTAAAATCTTATGACTTATATAAATGATGCATGATTAAAGTTACTGACTAATCTATTTTTCAAATTATCAGATTAGGAAACATTTTTGTTTTTATATTTTTTGTATGGTGTTCCTTTATTTAATTGTTAAATTTAATTTTCTAAATATATTATAAATTTTGTTTCTTGAGAGCAATGCTTCAGAAATTTAAGGATAAATTTAAAAGTTTTTATGAATGCATTGATGAAATTTACTTTGTATTTAAAATAAGTGATTTAAAATAAAATATACTTATTCACACGTAATTCTATTTTATAATTTTTTTTAATTCATATACGTTAATTCTAAAATTTTTTATTTTATTTTCAGAAAAATCAGAGGGATATATTAGATTTTCAAAGTATATTAAGATCTTGTCATAAAAATACTTAGGAGAATGGTGTCTAAAAATTCATTGATTTCGTTTACACAGTCTCATTTTCGAAAACTTCTGTTTCCTCAATGCAGATGTTATGCAAAATTGGTACAGCAGCAAGATTCAGAAGAAGTGAGAAATATGCCAATTTTTCAGTATGCTACTGAAAATTCAAAGAAAAGCAGACGAGTATATATGTGGGGAAATACACAGTTTGGTGCTTTGGGATCTGCCAGTTTTATTAAGCCAATTTACCATAAATATCCATTGAAAACTATGTATTTTCCTTGGAGATTACCATTTGCCACTTTTCACAAGGTGATAAAGGAGTAAGAAATTTAATATTTCATTTTGAACTGTTTATTACATTTTACATAATATGAAAATACACGAAGTTTCTATGAATCTAATATACATTCATATGTTTTTTGTTAAATTACCTATTCAAGATTTGTGTATGAAAATGAATCTAAATACTTGTATCTGAGCAATTATTTATGATATATAAAATCTTTCTAAATTGAGCAGATATTTTTAACATCTCTAGTAAAAGATTTGCTATTTAAATTGGATTAAAATTTTTTTCTACTGTTTTTTATGCCAGTTATATTTGATACTATGTAAAATCTTATATAATCTAGGTTTTACACTGAATCAAATCAATTAAAATTAGTTATAAATTTTGTTTAAAAAAATACTTACCACAAAAATTATAAAAAATTTAATTGAATTCATTTATCTGTTAATTATTTTTATAAGGTGACATTTAAAAGGACATTTTTTTTATCATTTTTCGTTATAACACCTTTCTCTAAGAAAATTTTATGAGAGGAAAAACTTTAAATAGAAATAAAAATTTTAATTTATTCATAGTAGGAAAATGCAATTACGTTTTTGTGAAATGTTCTTAATATATTAATCTTATTTTTTTATATCTTATGGATTATAGCTTATTTTATTTGTGTGTTAATTCAAATTAATAGAATTATTAATTAAACTGTGTACTAATTTCCAGGTTAGAGATATTGCTTGTGGCTATGGATTTACTGCCTTTGCTGCATCTAATGAAGAGAATGATTTCTCTCTTTTTGGCGTTGGTCTCAATACAGATTTTCAAATTGGTTACCAGTGTGCTCGAAAAAGTAAGAAGTGTCACTTAATTTTTAATTTAAAAAGTTTGTTTTATTTAGGTAAATTTGTAAGTATAGTTTGTTTAGTTGTAGAATTTCATCTTCAGAATGAGAGGTCCCAGGTTCACATAGTACAAGGAAGGTTTGTTTATAATGTGTGAATTCCGACCACTGTTTAAAAAGAATATTCCTTGCAAATTAAATAATGCAGATGTTAAAGTCTTTTAATAATTTTATCAATTGTGAGATGTAATTTTTGTTTATAAATACACTTGTAAGTTTTTATAAATATGCTGATAAGGTTAAACACTATATATTGTTTATATTTTCATAAAAACCAATATACATCATCATTAGTTGTTTTTCTTTGAATCTGATTATAGCTTTTGTGATAATTTTCATGTCTTCTCTTAGAAAAAGTTTAAAGAATGATTTTAGTTTCAAAATTAGAAGTGTGAAAATATTTAAATCTATTTTTTAGGGTTAGCTTTTAATATTTTGCATGTTAATTTTTTATTATTTTAGGGTACAGTTTAATATTGTTTCTTACCATCATATTGTTTATTTTTAACTATAAAATTATGTTTAGTTTCAGGTTCTAAAAAGCATACTTGTAATTCCAAATCATAAGCAAATATAGTTATTAAGTAGTAATTCTTTTACACTTAAACCAATGTTGATATTAAAAAATTTTCTCCTGAAAATTCTTTTTTATTTACTTATTTTTTTCATTCAGCATTTGTATATTAATCCAAAATCTCTGTTGTATTAAGTAAATTTTGTTGCACAGTTTATGAGCAAATATGGATGTCAATCTCTTTGTTTGGTGAGATACGATTACTGAATGGCAGTGTCATCATATGCTAATTCATAATAAAATATTGTGTGTAACATTGTCCTAAATAAACTCAGCAAAAACTATAAAAGTTTATAGAAAAATTATTGTAAAATTTTACATATTATTACTGCAATACTCTTAATTTCAAGATAACTTTTTGAAATGTTTCATTTATTAAAGCAATTTCTATAATTGTCAAAAAGTTCATGATTTTATTTAGGAAATTTTTTTTTTAAAGAAAAAGAAAGAATGAAAAATTGTTTCTATAATTGGAATATGAAGTGAAAATCCTAAACATACTTTCCTTGCTGAAATCAACTGCCTTTAGTATTTTTATATTTTTAAGAAATCAAATTGTTGAAAAGTAATTACAATTAAATATAATGCAAATGCATTCATTTCTAAAAAAAATGTTCAATGTCATTCTGGCAATTTATTTGAGCTAACCTTGTTACACTTAACATACTCTTCAAAGATTCTTTGGCTTTGTAATAAATCATTTTTAAAATATTGATCAATAAATTAAAAATTATATTGAAAAATGAATCATTCAACTCAACATTGAATTCATGAAGAGTAATAGTTATGTTTCTGTGTTATCATTGCACACAATCATACCAAAAATTCTTATGTGCTTCTGCTATGAACAATATAATGTTGCATTTCTTGTGCAGCAACATGTATTTCTGATATTTGAACTTTACTGATTAAATTTATATTGTAAGAAAAAAGGGATAGTTTTTATCAGTATTTAAAGTTAGTCTTAAATTGGAAATTTTTCAGTTTTGCCGAAACTTTGTGTGTGTGTGTGTGATAATTAATGAGTTCGAAGAAATAATCAATCTGATAATTTGCTGTTTGAAAATATTATGATAATTGTTGCAATTATTTAGTAAAATCAAAGAAAAACAGTTACAAATCTGATCTGAATCCAGATAGGTATTTATCTTTCATAAAATCTTGAGAAATGTTTCATATAGTTTGAATTTATATGCCTTGAAATTAATTCTTAGATTTTTTAGGAGATTGGAAGGAAATATGTCTAAATGTGTTGTATAAATGGCTATAAAGGGGAAAAGTTATTTTCAAAATGGATCTTGTGTTTGCTAACAAGGGATCAAGAAATAAAAGAACTAAATCAGTTTCAAGGACAATTTGCTGTTTAAATAAAATCCAATCTATTTTGTAATGTAACTATTAATAAGCACTTGGATCTACCTTTCATTTCAGAAAAAAGAACAATCAAAAGAATGGATAGATTGAACATCCCCTATCCCAAAAAAGAATTTTCCGATCTTCTAGAAAAGTTGTTGCACCTTCTTTTTGAAACTCATAATAATATTATGTAAAAAGATGGAACTATGTGTAGTGACTGTTTAAATATTATCTGAATCCTTATTTTATTATCCAAACTAAAGCAAAAGCATCCTCATTTATTAAGTTTCACTTCTTAATACACAATCTCATATATTTACAGTTATTCAAGGAAAATTGAATATATTGAATTTTAAATTACATAAACACCTCTTCTAGTTCGTTGACCTCATTATCAAATCATATTTTCCTTGTTTCTGAATGTTAATGACTGGTGGAAAACAATTTTAAATTAAGAAATTATAGAAGAGAAATTGATATGTATTGTAGAATTTCTATCAAAGTAATTTAATAATATTAAAAATCTTAATATAATTGATTGAACTGTATCCAAATTCAATCAGTGTTTATCAGCAGCACTTATTTTTCTATCTTATTTTTGAAAAAATTTGGATTAAAAAGTAAATTTTGCTGAAAGAGTTTTTTATTTTTTTCCAATTCAGCTAAAAATTTGTTACTCATCCCTTATAATTATGATTTTAGCAATGAAATAATGTCTGATGTTTGTTGAAATACTGAAAATAAGAGAATTTATATTTGTTTATTGATTTATAGATCTTAGACAATAATTAGCTTATGTTTTGTACTAAATTTCTAGATCATCCACTTGAAATAGTTGGAGAGCCAGTACCAATAGCTTTACCTTTGCGTTATCAGAGCACCAAAGCTATTAAAGTTGCTTGTGGTAGAGCTCATACCATAGTGTTAACAGACAAAGAAGGACGTAAGTGTCATAAGAAGTTATTGATTATGGCATGATAGATTGCCTTTTGTCTTAAATTATTAGTCATTTTATTTACTAATTTAATAATTTTTATTGTGCTAAAAATTAAGTTATGTAAAGTTTAAACTATAAACATCTCTGAGAATATTTTTTACTAACAAATAAGTGGCCTGTTAACTTTTTTACTTTTTTTGCATATGAAATTGTAGAAAATTATATATATATATATATATATATATATATATATATATATATATATATATATATATATATATATATATATATTCTTTTTTCTGTTGGAAATATTGTAATTAGAGCAAAGCATGTGTAAATTACCAGGATTCTTTATAATATTGTATTTTATTCAACATCTTTTACAATAGAAAAAGGATGATGTTTTCTACAAATCATTTTCAAAAATTGTATATCTATCATTTTAATTTTATTTATGGACCTGGGAGTTTAATAATACTTACATACATACTTATTAAAGGTTGTTGATCTATTTTGCTTAAAGTTAAGGGAGTAATAAAACATTATCCAGATGATAACAATTGAATGCTTTAAGCATAGTGAACTGAACTGAAGCTGATGATGTGGGGTCATATCAAAAGTACCAGGATTCTTCATAATATTGTGAGTTTCTCATGAAAAATTTTTCTTTATTCATTGATGGAGACTGAAGTTATTTCAGATGTTTAACATGGAAATAGTTAAAAATGATAAAAATGGAAGCTAAAAGATATACTTATGAATATATATTTGTCTAGCTCTTACACAATTTGTAATAACTTTTTAATTTTAATGATTATTTTTTTATACTGAAGTAGTAAAAAATAATGAAAATAGAAAATATATATAGATAGTTGGGAAAATACTTTATCATGAGTACTAGGTAATGGGGGAAAAGGTGTGATATAATAAAATAAATAAATGTTAAATATGCTTTGGGTCAAAATTAGTTCATTTTTCTCAGTCACTATCATCAGATTATTTATTTTATTGATAATAATTGATGATAGTAAGTTGAGATAAGTTTCAGATAATTCTTGATATTTTTTAAAAAAATTTTATAACTGAAAAAATTTTGAAGTTTTATTTGGAAGAAGTGTTCACTTTGAGAAGTATTGTTTTAAAAGGTAAAAAGGTGTATAAAATAAATCACCTTTTTAAGAGGGCTTTTTAAGAAAAGCAACCTTGATAAGTATTAAAAAATACTTTTTTTATAATAAAAAAAATTTGTTCTGAGGAAATTTACTTAATAGATAAAATCTGTGGATATATCTTTCTGTTACAGTCATTAATTTGTTTTTAGATTTTTATTAAAAAATATTTAAGTTTATTATTATTATGAAATTAATTGTTTTTCATATGTAATTTTTGTATAGTTTTCAGCTTGGGAAATAATAGTTATGGGCAGTGTGGTGTATTTGGTGATATCAAAGAAAAAAATGACCTCATAAAAGTTAACAAAATTGAAAACATTGATGAAGAGATATCTGAAGTTAGTATCAAAATAATCTCTATATTCAATTTTACATTGGTGTTATGATTGTATTTTATGTAATTTTCAAAATTTTTAATTTGTTTATAAATATTTTCTAAAAAGTATGTGGGGAAAAAAGCAAGCAAGAGGAAAACAAATTCTTGAACACTCTAGTGTCATCTAGCAGCAAAAATGGGCATCAAATGACTAATCTTTTTAACACACTGGAAATTGCATGGTCCACATTAAAATAAAAATAAATTCACATAATATGTAGTTGGGAATGAAAGTGACACCTTGCTCAAATCACAGAAGCCATATGCTGGGGGTTGAAGTTAACAGGTTTATTCCTTTCTTTCTCAAATAATTGTAGAAACAAAATTGTGGTAGTTGATGATAATCTTTTATGGTACCAATGCTTTTTTTATTTTTCCCTTACGCATTATACAAACTACCTAACTTACAGTTTCTAAATTAATGGGATGCAATAAATGTAACTAACTCTTGGTGAGACTGTATTAAATTTAGTTATGTATGCCTATTAGGAAAATATTTCCTGTTATTCTTAATGTAGGCTATTGATGTTTTCTTGCAGGTAAAAGACTTACTTTTAGGTCCATAGCCATCAGAATTTGTCAATTTGATGTATTGATGGTTTGTGATTAATATAACATTTTAGCTGCTTTATAATTATTTAATTGGTAAGGTGTCTAAAATGATATTTAATTGTTATTAGACATTCAATTAAATGGTGTTGCAGTATTCCTACTTTGCCATAAGAGCATAGGGGTATGTTCCTCCTTCCAAATTTATTTTCTATGTGTTGTATTATGTTTATTTATGGTATGTAGCGAATGGCTCATATTGTGTAATAAAGTGATTTAGGAAAGAATATCTGTGCAAAAAAGGGTTAGATGTGGAGATTTTTGGTATTAGTGAATATGCTTATTGTCTTTGTTCAAATGAGTTCGTAATTACTGCTACTGGACCATTTAGTTTAAATTTAGGGGAGATTTAGGCTAAGCTGTGAAATGTTAATAGTTTGATGGTTATATTCTGTCATTGCTTTTTAACTTATATGTTAGCTCTTTCCTTTTCTTCTGTTCCATCATATTCATCTACCCATTTAGTATTTAATTTCCAGTTGATGAGTTCCATGATTTGTGTTGATGTAAAAACTGCTAAATGTCCTTTACGGAGATATATGATCTGAATTATCTATTGCTGGTATTACTGGGTTGCAGTCATTCCAGTCTGGAAAGTTATTTATATTATGATCATGTGTATGGGTTAGCACATGATTGAATAAACATAGCTTCTGCTTAAGAGAAAGAGTTATATAGATGAAATTTATTTGTCAATGATCTATTTCTTTTCCTTCTTAGAACCAAGTATGTTCTGCTCCAATACATGAACTATTTTTGAAACATCTATGTAAAAACTGTTGTAAGAAGATATTGATTTCTAGTATTCCTTTTTGATTGCTGTTCCCGTATTTAATGATGCATATGCTTGCTTTGTTTTCTGATGGATGAACTTTTTGTTTATTCAAATGTTGTTCATGCTTGGATTGATCTGTTGTGCAACTATTATAGTCTGAATTTGTAGTTCTGAAGAGTTTTGGTTTTAATGCCAATTTCTTTTGACATAATATGAAGCAGAGGTATTTCTGCAAGTGTTAAAAGTGCTACTGTAATTGTTCTAAAGGATTTGTTTAGAATTATTGGTAGGTGTCTTTGTGAATGCTTAATAGAATTTTTCTATTGTTCAAATGTTATGCCTATAAGGAAGCTCTATATGTTATAATTTTTTCAATAATTGTTTAGTAAACTGTTTTTAAAATTTTGTTGTTTAGACCTCATTATTTACTTGTCATTTTTCTGAAACTCTATGATTGGATTTATTTTTGTTTACATGTAGCAGAAAGAGAATTTCTTGTTAAAAATAATACTGAAAAATTTGGGGTTATTGATAAATTTAACACTGTTATTGTTCAATGGTATTTGGGTTGATTTAAGTTGTTTTTGTTTCCTGAAGATAAAAAATTGTGTTTTCTCTGCTAGGAGAATAAGTATTTTCGAAGCATAGTGTCTAAACTTCTGTAGTGTGACAATGTTACTTTTTTAAATTCTGATTTTGTGTTGTCTTTTATCACAAATAGGGAGGGCATCATCTGCGAAGAGAAATAATTAATTGTAATTTGGCTAATCATGAATGAGAAATTTATTTTAAAAAATTCAAAAATATTGGTCCTCCATTGCATTTGAGCATTACTGATAAGCACTTCATCGATTACCAAAAACATCTTGTTCCTTTTATTCTTGATGTATAACATTAAATATTTCTGGCAGTTACAGGAAAAGGTTCTTCTAAAGGGCATTTTAATATTTTCTTGATGCAATTCACATTAACAAATGTATGTGAAAATAAATCTGAATATGTGAACATCCAATGTAAAAGAAAAGGAATTTCCATTTTCTTTTACATTCAATATATTGGAATGCAGTTGGAAAAAGTTATGGTTTAAAATTTTAAAAAAATGTTCATTAATTTGATAGTCTAACTTTCAGATTAAGCTCAAGAAACTTATGAGCGAGATTTATAAAGCCTCAAAGGGTTCTTTATATAACTTTCTCTGGAATATTAAAATATCTCCTATGTCTATTCTTGGCCGAGCTGGCAGCCGAATGGTTAGCGCTCTTGCCTTCGGTTCAACAGTTCGTGGGTTCGAATCCCACCTTGGGCATGGATGTTTGTAGTGGTTCGGAATCCACTTTAAACCGTAAGTCCTGGTCTAATTAGCCCTTGTGTGCAAAAAATGACCGTTGAGCGACAAACAAACAAACCAAACCAACTATGTCTATTCTTGAGTTTTTGTATGTGCAAGTATATGCATATAAAAAAAGGTGTTTGAGATGCACCTTTTTATATGCATATTAAAGCAGAAACTAACATTTGTTTGGAAAAAAAAAATCCTCAAAAGAATAGCTCTGAAAGGATTTCTCTAGATTTTTATCTTAGGGAAACATTAATTCTGATATAACTAAGCATACTTTCATAAGTATGTCTATTGATTCTATGATTGTTAAATAATTTTTTCAAGACTTGTAAAGTCAAATTTTCCTTGTAAGAAGGCAGGAACACATTTATTTACAGTGAAAGTTGTACTTATTGTGTTGATCAAAGATTCCAACACTGAGACTAATATTTGTTATCCCTTTTTGCAAATACACCATTGTGCTCCATAGACAAAACCTTTGTGTCTGTCTGCTAAATTATTCTATTACACACTCTTCTTATGTACAGTAGAATAAGTTTAGACAGAGGTTTCTTTTGAAACAAAATAATCGTTTATTTGTAAAGTTTTAATTGTTAATTTAAATCTTTCTATGCATTAATTTTATGCTGTCATATGGCAACTTAATTCTTTAATTTTTAGTTTTTTGTTTCTCCTGTCAAATTGATAATTGAGTTGTAATGTTTTAAAATATAAACTAAAAATATTTTTAAATATTACAATGCAATATTTACTTGTAAGTTTAATCTGAATGTTTCTTATTTTTACATAAGTCAGCATTCTTATTTTCTTATTAAGAAATTATATGGTTTTTGCCAACTGTAATAAATATTACTACATATAACAACTTTTATGAATGTAGAAAAAATTCTTAAAAATAGTTGCTAAAATTAACTATAAAAATTTATAAAATAGCTTAGAATTCAATATTACTTTTTAAAAAAAATACCACCATACATTTCATTATTTCTTTAAAATTTTGTCAAATTTAATGAGTACATTTTCAACTGTTATTTTTAGATGGCATAACATTTTTTAATATTCATACATTTTTGCCTCAATTTTTCAGTTTTAAACTTTTTATACTTATATTTGATTTGATAAACTAATTCTGTAAAATGAATATTTATCTTTCTTTAATTCATTTTGGAAAATTTTATGCTTTTTTCTAATTATTTTTAAAATTTAGATTATTTGTGGCCAAGATCATTCATTATTGTTAACAAATACTGGAAAAGTTTATAGTTTTGGCTGGGGTGCTGATGGGCAGACAGGTATGTTTTCTGTCATATTTTAGCTTTCAAAATATAAAATGAATAACTTACATCTTACTACAATGAAAAATAATTATAAAATGTTCTATATCAAAATAAACTTCTATGTATTAATTTTATTACACTATACATATTCAATGCATATTAAATTTTTAAATTGGTATGTTTTTTTATTTATTTACTGAAGTCCATGGTTGTGCATACATGTAAAACTAACCATCGAACCTTGATCTTTTTAAATTTTTGACCATTCCTTTCTGTTGACACTGACTTGCTTGTATTAGATCACTAAGCATTTTCAAGTTCTATTTCCATTTTTTTTTCCCAATCATTTCTTGGTCTTCTGTAACTTCTGATTAAACCACCAATGATTCAGTAGCTTTATTTCACTCCTTATAAGATTGCAAAATGAAGCATAACTTAATGCTGTAATGAATGATTGGGGGGTGACCACATTCACCCTCATTGACTTACTGGTGCACTGTGGGTTGGGGATGTGTCTATAAAGTCTACTACTGTGGCGTACAAAGTCCTTTTTTGGTAGTGGATGTGTAGTGATTGCCAGTTTAAATGTTACCTTGTCACCTGACATTAGTTAAAACTTACAAGACATTTGGCAATAGGCTAGTATTCCAAACCCATTAACCTTAATGTACAGTCCTATGGGCTTGCCTACATAACTATGTATGTATATAGCTCTTGGCTGCCTGGTTTTAAATCAAATCATTTTTACAATTCCCTTTTCTTATATTTTCAGTACATATTCAAACCATTTTCTTCTTTTTTTATAATTTTTAAAAAGTTCTAAAGTTTATGATTGAATTACTTTTTATCTGTTCTAATCCCTGAGGGGCCACCTTCACAAATTGTTTAAAAAATCTTCCTACAGAAATTTATTTTTATATATTTTTAAAAGTTCATAGTCATTATGAAATCTTTTATGGGATGAATATTTATGATAATTCCTTTGTGTCACACCATAATGAATCACAATTCTGTTTGACCAACAATGCATCAGTATCATTAGAAATACTACTAGTATTCTTGTGATTATAGATTTTTTTTTTTACTGTGGGAGTTGTAAAAAAAATTAATAAGGAATTCTTGCATATTTTGATTTCTTTACTACTGCAACATTCTTGATGTTTATCTTAAAGATCTTTCATATATAATAAGGAAAAATATTATATTAAAATACATATCCTAAATTTTTATGATTTTTATAAAATCTTTAGCTAATGTCAACTGTAAATTATTTCCCATTTGTATGCAAAATTTCTGTATTCAGTATTCAAAACTATATAAATTAAAAGAACTTTTTAATTAAATGATTACTATTACAATTAACTACTGTTGAAGTTATTTAAAATAAAACTCTAGAAAAATATTTTTTCTTTTGCTTCATCTTAAATAATGAATTTTTTTAAATATTTTATATATAGAAGTAAATTTTATGAATGTTAAAAAAATTTATTTAGCATAAGAATTATATAAATGAAAATGGTACTATAAAATAAATTTAATCCAGGTGCTTTCATTGCGAATCATAATTTGTTATATACTTAGATTAATCCTTTAAAATACTTATGGTGACATGAAAGAAAAAAAATTTAAAGTAATCTGTTACAAAAGTATACAATTGATTTTGAATGGAATTACTATCATTTCTCAAATTGTAATGGATAAAATATTGAAAAATACTAAGTACTATGTCTGGCTTACTTTAAAAAAAGAACGCTACAGTTGAATCCAATCAAATTCAGTTTGTAGTATTCTCAAACATTTTTTGTGTAGATTTATTTGTTAGTCTTTCTCTTGTCACTTTTTACTATGAAGGCCAATTCTACTAAGATCTACAGTTGAAAGTGAATTCTAAATTAATGAAAACACTAACACATTCAATGTGGAAATCAATCCTGCAAATTATTGAACTGAAATACAGAATACTAGCTACAAATTTTATAGGAAAATTCTGAATTATAAATACTGCAAAGTAACATATTTATAATATCAGAATTTCTTACTTTTTCCTGATTTTGTACTATAAATGTCATATACATATTATTGAATTATTAATAATTTATAGTTATATGATATAATTGTGTTTAATAGGAGAATTAGGTGACCTGTATTTCACATAATCAAACATAAAATAATTTATAATTAAAGAAATAAATTATAAGTTTTCTTATTGCACATTGTAATATTAAATCTGTGGCAATTTAATTGAGATTGTTTTCATGATCTTTCAAAATGTGATGTTATAATTTCTTAAGGTGTACATAAATAAGCGCTTTTAATTTTAAATTCTCATATTTTTTGCAGATAAGGTAAACACTTTTCAAATTGATTAAATTTTAAAATCTCACATTTAAATAAAAATCAAATTAAACTTATTGTTAATTTTTCTATGTAAATTGATGAATTATTTAAAATTTATGTTTATTAAATACTGTACATGTTACAATAAAAGAAAAAATGTTTCTTTCCTAATACTACATTTTATTTTAATATGAAAATATTCCAATGGTAAGTGTTATAAAATAGTTGTATGTAATTTTGTTAAGATTAGTAATAAATTAATCATATGTAAATGTAATGAAATATTTTAAATTAATTTTTACTTTTGCAATTTGCAAATGCTTTAAAAATTTGCAATTTTTTAATCTTCTAAAACTTTAAATTTATATTAAGGTTTGGGTATCTATAATAATCAGTTCACTCCAGCACTTGTTAAAGGAGATATTGAAGGAGAAAAAATCATTCAAATTTCTTGTGCTGCTGATTGTGTCCTTGCTGTTTCTGGTAAATTTTTTTATTGTTTTCTTCTGGTATGATATTTAGCTTAAGAAATATTAGCAAATTGTAATTTAATTAAACAAACATTTACTTGTGAAATAATATTTAATTATAGAAATTTACTTCCCTTTCAATTTTTATTAATATATTGAAACCATTATGTTCAATATAATTCTTTAGATAGTAATTACAATTTTGTATGTTTAGATAAAATTTATTTTATTTTAGTATAATTTGTTTTCATTATATACGCTTGCTTGTGTGTTTGCATGCGCACATTTATTTTACATGTAAATAAATTATGTATATACAATACAATTAGTATATATATTTTATTTTTCAATTCATATTCTTTTTATTATCATTGTTTTTATAATTGAAAAATATACATTTTTTCCAACTTTTAAATTTCTAAATTGTTTTGTAAAAATTCTGTTTTTAGATAAAGGAGATGTTTTTGGATGGGGTAACTCGGAATATAGTCAACTGAATTCAGTAACAGATAAACAACAAGTAAATATACTATCAACATTTGAACATGATTTTTTTTAAAATTTGTTCTAAAATGTTTTCATTTGAGCCTGCAAATTATAAAGTCACATCGAAGAAATTTACAAACTATATGAATGTTTTTTAATTTAATTTTCCTAATTTTTTTGTCATCAAAATTTTGGATTTCCTGATCAGTAATTATAAGTTTAATGAATTTTTTAATCATTTAACCACTTTAACAGTATTTCAACTTATTTTATTAAAAGTATTATACACAGCAGATTTTAAACTAAAAACTATTAAGAAGGCATATAAAAAAATATGGGCACACATATTAATGTAAGTTGGAAACAAAATAAAGTGTAATTTAAAAAAAAAATGCATCCAATGTGCAACTCAAAAACAATCCATTTCTTTGATTTAATTATTAGAGAACAAAACATATTTTAGTTTTAAAATGTCTAACCAGTTTTTAAAATTATTGAAATCGAAAGAATTAATAAGTTATACTAGAATCTTCTCAGATTAATCGCTTTTGATTGATCTGGTTCTTTCATCTCAGTTTTTCGCACTTTGTGATGAGACCATAATATTATTTTACATATGGTTTATTTTATATTCATTCATTTTAATGTATCTATTTTGTTTTAACCTTGTAATTGCATTTGCCTATATCTGACATGAACAAAAGTTGCTGGCAAATTTCAGAGGCATGTGCAACTCAAGTGATCTGTAGTTTTGTGTTATTTTATTTCTGGAGTTTGTCTGAGATCCATTAAGGTAAAATAAAGGGTGTTTTTTTTCGGGGTATGAAAGTTTAAGTTGGCATTACTTTCTAAGATGGCGACCGATTTAACAGCTGTCAAGTGATTTATTCTCAGTTTGGTTTGGCAATTCATCATGAATAGACTCACGCCTGAGCAACGCTTTCAAATTGTGCAATTTTATTTCGAAAATAATGGTTCTGTGTGAATACGCATCACGCACTATGTCCATTTTATCGTCGACAAAATCGTCCATCAGAGCAGATAATTTGATTAATTATGGAACTTTTTGCACCACGTTTACTCTAATTGATAACTTGTATCCCCAGAGACAACGTAAGGTGCGTACAGAAGAAGCTATTGCTACTGTAGAGCATAGCATTGAGGAAGACCCGAATGAGTCCATCCGCCATCGAACACAGGAATTGGATCTGTGTCCATCCACTTTATGGAAGATTTTGCGGAAGGATCTTGTTTTGCGTGCTTACAAAATCCAACTGGTGCAAGAATTGAAGCCAAATGATCATCAAGCAAGGCGTAGAATGGGCCCAAATCGAGATTGCCGTTGTTCCCGATTTTCATAAGCGAATTTTGTTTAGCGATGAAGCGCACTTCTGGTTGAATGGTTACGTCAACAAACAAAACTGCCGCATTTGGAGTGAAGCTAATCCACAAGTGTATGTCGAAACACCGTAACATCCAGAAAAACTGACTGTTTGGTGCGCTTTATGGGCTAGTGGAATCATTGGTCCGTACTTCTTCAAAAATGATGATGGCCACAACGTTACAGTTGATGGTAATTCGGTATAGAGCCATGATTACTAACTTTTTCATTCCTGAATTGAACAGTCATGATGTCCAGGAGATGTGGTTCCAACAAGACGGCGCAACATGTCACACAGCTCGTGCCACAATCAATTTATTGAAAGACACATTTGGTGACCGCCTAATTTCACGTTTTGGACCTGTGAATTGGCCTCCAAGATCTTGTGATTTAACACCGCTAGACTATTTTCTGTGGGGCTATGTAAAGTCATTGGTCTATGAGAATAAGCCACAAACGCTTGATCATTTGGAAGACAACATTCGCTGTGTTATTGCCAATATGCGGCCACAAATGTTGGAAAAAGTCATCGAAAATTGGACGTCCAGATTGGACTACATCCGAACCAGCCGTGGCAGGCATATGCCAGAAATCATATTTAAAATGTAATGCCACAAGATTATCTTTCGAATAAAAAAAATTCATGTCAATCGAATAATACATCGTTGTTTTATTGCAATTTAAAGTTCTATACCTCGAAAAAAAAACACCCTTTATATATAGGATTGATTATAATGATTTACCATTGATAACATCGCTGTGCATCATTTTTCTTATGTAAACAATTGAACTATTAAAAAGTAAATTACACTATGTCTTTATATTTTCTGGAAAAAATCTGAAAGGAATAAGACTAAGGAAATATAATGAATTCATGTCTTGTGTAGTTTTATTTATTTTTCAGTCTTAATAATGAATTACGAAGCCTCTTATTTCATTTACCACATATCTAAATAAGGAAATCTTGTGAGAATATATTCATTTTTTAAAAGTTTGAAATTTGAAGATTTATCACTTAAAAAATTCATCCAAATCAAATCATTTCAAAACTTGAAAAAAAAAGTTCCACAATCCTGCATATTTTAAGCTTATCTTTTAACAATACAATTTTTATACAATATAAGTTGTCCTATTTTGCTAGTTTGATGGCCCTCAAATCTATGATAAAACAATTGTTATGTTTATCATGAAAATAATTATTCATAAGATACACTGACTACTGAAAACTTCAAAAAAATTATTTAGATTTCTCAGATAACCAAGCAGGTCTTCAAATTCTGAACTCATACTAGTTTTATTATAAATTGATGAATTGCCCCAAATCAATTTTAAGACTGGTTGGCAACAATAACAAGATTCATCTTGTATAGATTCTCCACAAGCAGGATTTACCGGCAGTGAAATTCCTGAAATGTCCATTATTGGATTATGATTAATTTGTCAGCCCAAAGGTTGCACCATTCTATCTCTTCAGCATTAGTTTCTAGCAAATAAGGCCTGGTCTTATTAAATAAGAATGTTGACAGCTTTTAACCTTAATTGTTCCAAATATAAAACTGTAGTGTCTTAAAAAAGCCATTATTGGTAAAATAAATTTCTCCACATTGTAAACATTAAGCAGAACTCTTTCCATAAAAAATGTTAGAAGAGGAAAGAAATACCTATTCTCATTTTTTGCTATTGTGATGCTGTGTCTATAGTCAGACTAACCACTTTTGAAGTTCATATTTTGGTTTCTAAAGTATTAACTTCATTCTCATTCACAGATATTTTGTTTTTTCTTTCGGGTGACTTTTAGTCAACTTTTAATATTATACTACCTGCACAATAGATTGCCTTGCTGATAATGCATGGAACTCCTGGTACCCCATTTCAGTTATCATTATTAAGTTCTATTGATCAATATGTTAATGAAATCCTATGATTTGGCTGTGGTTACTTTAGTATATGTTTAACTGTTCCATTCGTTTTAAGTAAATCACTGCTTCTATTAGAAAAAGCTTAAAAAATATTATTGACCATTGAGATAGAGAAACTGGTTATGCTTAACAATGTACAATTCAAAATATAATTGAGTTTATAAAATTGTATAGTAGCTGAAAGAAAATATTAACTTTTAATAATATTTTTATATTTTCTGCAAGAACATATTACTAATTTTCTTATGATAAATTCCATAATTAAAAATATGTTTTTTGGTTTTGTATAAAAATCGTTAAAGGCAATAAGAAGTTTTACTTTTATTGTTCATTGTTTTTTTCTTATCTCAAATCACATGAAAAAATGCAATTTCTCTTAAAGAAAAGGAAAAAAAAATGCATTGCAGTTCCTTGCCAAACATTGCCAATGTATGTATGAAGTAGAAGGAAGTTTTTAAGTTAATGACAAATTTTTGGAAAAGAATAGCAGAATATACAAATTTTAAATACATAATTTAAAAGTTCAAAAATAATTAATATTTTAATTGTGTTATAAAATTAAAAGCGAATATAATGTGTTTTCAATGGAATATAATGAATTTTGTAAAAAATTTAAATGGAATGTGATTTATTTTTTGAAATTTTTTTTGAATAATTTATTTAAAATTTTAATAAATTTTTCTTTTTTTCCCTTTCTAAATCTTAATCATTAGTCACTTTTATTCTTTTTATTTTACATTTACATTACATATTACTAATTACATTACATTTTTATTCTATATTTGAAATAAGTAATTTTGTCAGTTTTCTATAAATTTATTAATTGTATTAACTTTTTGAAAAACAAAATCAACACACTTTTCGAATGAAGATTTTAGTTATGTAAATGTTTTAATCAGATATATATATATATATATATATATATATATATATATATATATATATATATATATATATATATATATATATATATTCAGCAACATATATGTTTTTTAAAAAAACTTCAAATGAAATTTTTGTAGATTAAAAATTTCTGCCTGCAAATAAATTTGATAAAGACTAATCTTTAAAGGTCAAAATAAATGTTTGTACTAAATGTTTATCATATTTATAACTTTATATTAGTGTATGATTTTGATAAATTTATATAAAAGTAAACAAAATTTCCTAATTGTATGCTGCATATAAAAATGAAATATTTTCTCCAAAACTTGTTTTAAATAAACAATGAATAATTGTGATTGCTTCCAGTATTTTTTTATTATATATGTGAAATTGTATTCCATTTGGTATTATGGATATAAAACTTGTAAGATAATTTAATAAAAAAAATTATGCAATTTTATTGTCAAGTATGAATTTTATTAACTATTAACTCTAGTTAACGAGTTGTTTAAATGCAATTTTTTATGTATAATTTTAATAAAATGAAAAATTGCATTTGTGAATTTAAAATTTATTTTAAAAATTAATTTGTGAACATCAAATTGACTTTTAAATTAAATTTTTTTAACTTAATAATTTAATTTACTTATTTGTAGATAAATGTTCCTCATCACCTTAAATTGAATGTTGGAAAAATATTGCAAGCTGCTTCAGGAGGAACAATGTGTGCTGTGTTGAATGGTATTACTATATTTTGACCTAAATTTACAAATGTTTCAGTACAAATAATCCAATTGTTAGAAATACTTATTTATATGTGATCTTAAAATTTGTTATATTATCTGAAAGTTATAAAAAATCACATTAATAAATAATATATTATTTTTAGTAACTTACTTTTCTAAATTAACTTAATAAGCATTTCTATTTAGTTATACTCTATAGTGTTTTATACATGCATAAAGCACTATAGAATATATTGTTTTATGTATGTATAGCTGAGTAGAAATGCATATTACATTAATTCATATACAATAATTACTGAATTCCCTGAAATAACTTGCCAATAAATATTTAGTTCAATAAAATGTTTTCTAACAAAATTAAATAGGCAAAATAAAAAATAATAATTTAGATCCAGTTGATTTTCAATTTTAAAACTATGCTCTCTGATCGAACTTCTGAATCAAACTTTTTACCTTTTAGTTTAATTCACAAGTAAACAATAAGTTACACTCCATTTCACCATCCATTATATCATTTCCTGTTTTTAACTGTACAAGGGTTGGATGTCAAATTTACTCATATCTGGATCGGTCATACCTAACTTAAATCACCAGCACTTCCTATTCAAGGAACATCTATCACATTGTATAAAATGTAATGTTACATATTCTATCCATCATATTTTTATCAATGTCCTGATTTTAAAAATTCTCTCTCTTTTTTTATAGCTCTATCCCTTTAATATTGGAAATTTTAATTGGGGTAAATCCATATCCTAACTTATTTTTCTTTTTTAAATGTTATTGGTTTTTTAAACACTATATAACACTTATCTCGTTACAATTTAGATATAATTTTAACATACTTTTTTATTTTTTGATAATATTTAAAATTTACAATTTGTTTCATAAAATCTTTATTAAATTTTTGAACTATAATCATTTATTGAAAATGATAGTATATAAGTAAGGGAGTAAAATTTCACAAGGCATCTATTACAAAAAAAATGTTTGCATGATAACAAATATAGTTACTGAATAAATGACTAATTTCATCTTAAATTTGATTTTTGTTTGAATAGATAAAGGCAATGTTTATGTTTGGGGTTATGGTATTCTTGGCCAAGGACCAAATGTGACTTCTTCCAAAGTACCCACTTTACTACCAGAACCTTTATTTGGCCAAAATGAATTTAATACAGATGTCAAAGTAAAACAAATAACTTGTGGGCTGAGCCATTTTGCTGCTTTAACTAGTAAGTTTTAATATATAAAATGTAATTTAATTCTGAAAGCTTTGAAATTTTATATAAACTATTAGGTTCTGAATGAATTAGCTTTCATGAAAAATGTGAGTTTAAAATAACAAATAATTTTTCTAAATGTGGTAAATATTTTTACTTGCTGTAACTTGTTACTGATTTTGTCATAAAATATTAAATGTATTAAATTTGAGAGAGGATTTAGTCTCCCTCAAGTCTTTTGAATAATCGTTATGAAACAGTATGTTAATAATTTCTTTTATTTTATTAAGTTATTAAAAATTTTGCAATTTGGAAAATATAATGCAATTTTTTTTTCCTTACTTTAACTTTTTGCACACATTTGTATTTTTAGATTATAGACATTTATATATGTGGGGAAGAAACAGACATCATTGTCTTGGTCTTGGGAAACAAGGAGATCAGTTTTTTCCATTTAAGGTACCTGGTTTTATTCCTGTAATAGTGAACATAATTTTTTAGTATATTTTTTAAAGTTTTCATTCATTTTCAGTTAAGTGCATATAAATACAATAAGAAATTCTAAAAAGATTAAATTACATTGAAAACACAGTTAATTAAATTTTATACAGATAAATTATTTCTTTACATTTAATTAAAAATGCAATTTTATGACAACAGAAATTTTTAAGTTTTATAACGTGTAATTGAAATTGTTTTTTAAAGAAGTATAAAGAATGAATTCGTAAGTCTGTAGATGAATTCTGACCCCTATTTAACTACTCATACTTTAAATTGTTTTAAATTTTGAAATTTTATCAAATATAATTTATAGGAAAGTATTTTTTAATTCATATCAAAATGATATATGAAGTAAAATTAACACTATAGTAATTATAAAATTTGTGAATTTTTATTATCATTATTTTTTATTTTTATATTCCTAAAACTTTTAGAAATTCCTGGAATTTGATAATTTTTAAAGGGCCTTAAAAACTGTAAGATATATTTTTTGCTGGAAAACATTATTTTGTCTTTTAATTTAAAATTTGTGATAAAATAAATTTTCTGAAATAAAAAAAATTGAGTTTTAGATTTTAATCATGCTTGTAGGTGATATCACAGTTAATAATGAATTGTTTTTTAAATGCATTTCTGTTGACTAAAATGAAGATTCTAGTTCAGCCAGATCTGAATAAAATGTTTAGATTTATGCATGTTAAAATGAGTGACAAGTCTTAAGTAAGTGACTATTGCAAGGAGTGATTTTAATGATTTTTTAAACGGTTTTCTCAATATTTTACAAAATTTACTCAATATAAATGTTTAAGTAATTATCTAAGTTCAAATATGATCCATTATTGAATTGAGATTAATTTGATTATGTCAATAAAATAAAATGAAAATAAATGAAATAATTTGATTCTTTGAAAGTATTTGTTCATTGGTCAGTGGATTAGGGAAAAATCATATAAATCTTAGCCTTTAGAAAAAACACATGTCCATTATCCAGTTTGTAAAATATATTTCTGCATTGCAAATGGTAGAATTTGCTATTATATTTCATATGAAAGGAACAAACTCACACACACACACACACACACACATATATACACACACATACATATATATATATTAAAACAAGCTTCACCTTCCATTAACTGTTAGATAGATTTCCTTAGTGCTACTGCTTCCGTGGAAGAATGTGAACTTAAGGCATATTCTGAAATTTTAGATACATTTATTTTATCAAAAAAAATTATTTTTACATAGTTACATAATTTCGAAACTTTATGTTAGTAATAATTATATATTTTTTTATTGAGTACATCCTCAAGTATTCAGTAGATTTGCAAAAAGTAATCTTGTGAAGAAGCTTAAGAGTTCAAAATTTACTTCATTATTATATAATTCAGTACTGGAAAAATTTTTATTTTTCTTTCTTAAATAAAATCATTTCTATCATTCTTCTATGTTCAGTGAATGTTTTTGAAGTAATCATTAAATTTAACTCCAACTCAAATTAAAAATGTTCTCAATAACTTTTGCCATCACTTATTTCTGTCATTTAAAAACATAATTGGAAAATGTGATATGTGCATAATTTTATGTATATTTAACTAAAAATAATTTGTTAAATAAAAGTATTTAACATTTACCCCTGGAAGATTCAAAAGCTATGGAATTCGATTTTGGAAACCTGTACAAACTTTATAATTTTTCAAATTAATATATGTAGTTAAAAAAAATATTTATATGATATTTAAAAGCATAAATTATTAATTTGAAAATTTTCCAGTACCTAGCTTTTCATATTTTATTTGTTTAATTTACTTCCTTATTTATTATTAAATTATTTTTAATATTCAAATTAGTACTTCTCTATTATTGTAAGTGCATATATATTTATATATCAACACAGTTTTAAAATATTTAATTTTTCTTTTACTTTTGTTAATATTGAATTCAGTGACAATGATAATTCAAAGCAATTTTTTTTGAAAAATTTAAGTAAAATAATAAATTTTTCTAAAAATTTTTGAATCCATTTGAATTATGTTTCAATACCAATGTGAAACTAATTAAACTTTAAATTTACATTCTTTATACTATTGTAACGTACGTTTTCCCTTTTTTTAAATTATTTATAGTGCTTTTAAGCTTTTTGTCAAAATAAATCAAATTTTCCAGTTTCAAAAATATACATATCAAATATTTAACCTTAGAATTCTATGTCTTTCAATATCTCAATCTACATTTTAATTAGCAAGAAATGACGTGTAAAAAATTTTTTTATAATATATATACAGGAAAAGTGCATTGAATATTGTACTCTGCATTCCCTCAATAAGAAATAAATCTATCCTCCAATATATTTTTAAGCTTTCACAGAATTATTTTGAAATCTTTTCTCATCAATTTGCAGACTTTGTTTTTTGTATGCCATATATATGTATTTTGTCATTAAATGTTATTTTTAACTAATACAAATAATGTGACATTTTTATTTTTATTTTCAGTCAATACTCTTTCAAAAATAATTTCTTATTAATTTTTCTTTACAGGTCCCTGTTCCGGCTGAAGTTCTTAAAGTAAGCTGTGGTGTCGACCATACAGCTGCTTTATGTAGATCTTTTGCTTAATTTAATTAGAGTTTAGGATAATAAATTATTTATTTATTTTGTTTGTGATTATTATTACATTTTTATATCCATTCCACTGTAAAAATTTTCGAAAATTATTTATGTTTAAATGCAGGATAATATTTATTTTAGTGAACTATGTATATTAACTGATTTTCATAAACTATAGAATTTAAATGAATTTAGTATTGATTAAAATTTCTAACAAGCAGAATTAATGTTATTTTATCTAAGAATTTAAAAGTGAATGAAACTGAATTTGCCACATACATACCTTAAATAGAGTAAATATGAATAATTGCAAAAAAAAAAAAATTATTTTTTTCCATGTGAAGTCATTGATAATGAATATATATATTTAAAAGTTTTTGTCAAATAACTGGCTGTCATGTTAATTTAACCTGTCAAGAAATTAAATTTCAAAATTTCATAAACAATGCATTGGAAAACTTTAATAAAATATTTATAAATTTTTGTCTTTCCTGTTATTAAGAGTACTAATGAATCATAAAGAGAAAATAAACATAAATTATGCATATAATTATACATTTTTTAGTTATAAAAATATAAGCTGAAATTTTTATGTATGTTACATTAATAACATCAAGAAATTATTTTTTAATATTGAGAATTGAGTCAACTCTCAAACTCATCTTGTTGTAGAATATTCGGAATCTATACTTGTAGTGGTATTGTGTGTGTGTGGAATTTATTTTGGAACTAGGTTCTGGTACATGGGTTCCCAAACTTTTTTTTCTAGTAGACAACTTTCAAAATTTTACTATTTTCGGTAGACCCCTTGCTGCTACATATCTACTGTATTCCCAAAACTCCTAAAAATATCACCCTAAATTGGGGGTGTTAAGAAGAAAAAAAAAGTAGCACATTTTTCTGTGTCCTGTTTATTAAAATAATACTTGTGGTTATACAAAATTATAAACATTTTTTATTACAAAGAATCAACAAATGACAAAAAATCAACAATGAACTCTGAAATGTAAGTCAACAATAAATAGTCATACTTTTAATGAAACGGATGTACTTGATGAATTGACAGTAAATTATCAATATTTGGCTTCAGTTTTGTAAGAAGTAATCTCAAAATCTCCCTGTTCTGTGATGCTCAATCTGCTCCTTTTTTTGTTAATAAGTTCGTAACTGCACTAAAACTTCTTTCGACAAGATATGACGAGGGAACACGCTATCAAAAATTTTCTCGCAATTTCCCACAGCCCAGGATATTTTTCGGGAATTTCTGCCTACAGCCAAAATAATTGATAGCCTTTTTTTAAATTTGACCTTCAGTTCCACGTTGGTGCTGAGCTTAAGTAGTTCTTCTTGTAATACCACATTCGCTTCTTCCATTTCATCAAATGGGGTTATGATCCATGGTGGTATTTCCATCGTCAGATTATCTTCAAATCTATTTTTGAAGTAATCATGCAGGGTATTTAAATGTTGAGCGCAAGTCTGAATATCCTCATCAAGACATTCTATGTGTGACAAGTACGGAAATTGGCAGAATTCGCGCCTAATGTAGATGGCAAGCACAGCGCAAGTCGCATTTCATCCTTTGCAAGTCTAAGCAAGCATCCCGGACGAACGGGCGCACAGGCGGCACTTTGCAAATCTCGACATGTGGTGTACACTTGTACTATTATCTATTGTTCTATTCAATTCTATGTTTGAACTGAGTCTCGAATATTTTTGAGTACCTACCTAGTGAATGATACTACCTGCCTATGTTGATAGGTAAATCCTATACTATAGCCATAAGTTTTATTCATTATTATGAAAACCAGAAAAATTTTCGTGAATTACTACTTACAACTTGTGAACCCCTGTTTTCTTTTCACATCTACGTGGACCACTTAGGGAACCTATGTTCTGGTAGAATTAACTTTTGTGTGCATAAAATGACCGAAGTGTGAAAAGTGGTTAAACTTGTCTTCTAAATCATCCTACTTTTCGATATTCATTGACAACTGCGTGAAATCGATTCATTTGGCATCTCAAACAGCAATGCTGGATGTACAAATCGCTAAATTACAAATGCCAAAAACGGGATAGCGAGTTTTGACCAGATTTGAGGCTGCTCCTTCCACAAGTAGGCGAGTGGTAACAAACAAAATGCGTAATTCTTAGCCAGTGGTATGGTGTGTTTTAATTAACGAATGCGTACACCACTATATCACATGCAAAAAATGGAATCTTTGGTCAGTGATGATTCTTTTGGACGGACTTTGTTCAAAGGTTACTAGAGATTAAAACTGATCCACTATTTCCTACATTAGTATTGGTGATCAGGCTACATGCATGACAATTTTTCTGACAGCAATCCCCAGAGAAGAGACATGTAATTTATGCTTAGTAAAACTCCAGCCTTTTTTTTTAATCATTATCTACAACTTCTTCAATGAAATATATTCCACATGATTGATTTAGCATATCTGACATAGGGTTTGGCTTCCTTGCTCTCCAGACCTCAACCACTTTTTATTCTGGGGTACATGAACATGTAGACTCAACTTTGATCTCATGACGAGAATCGTTGTCTCGGACAAAATTTAACACCAGGAATTTTCCAGAGGGTGCCAAGTCGTTTCTTCTCGCTGGAATCATTTGTGTAACTACAAAATACTGAGAAAATCTTTCTAATGATGGGTATGCTTTATTCTTAAAAGCACTAGACAACGTCCTGAATATTTTGACAAATTCTGGTTAAAAGATATAAAACGTTTTGACTAAATAAACATTATCTTCATCCGAATATATGTTCATTTTGAGTGAAACAAAGTTTTTCGAAATTAGAACCGGTAAACAAGTTTACTTGGAATCCCGGCACTTGCATGTTCAACTTAATGTTTGCATCACTTTTCTTGATTACATGAAATAAATTTTAAATTTGCAATAAGAAGGTTGAGTTCTTTTTATGATTTGATAGTACAGATTTTGTCTTATTTTTTAATGCAAGTTTTAAAGTAATCTATATTTTTAGCCCTAATATCACGATCAATCGATAAGTATCTTGCCAGTATCAAAAATAAATGTGCTCGTTTCTTAAAAAAGAGTAATTTTATTGTATTAAAATGTATGATAAAGTACAGGTACTCAAACAATTATTGGAAACATTAATTCTTTTTGTAATCGTTTTAAAATTCAAATTTACTATCCATAGCTGCAATTTGTATAAATTTATAAAATCTATAATATATTACTATTGTTAATTTGAGAAAGTCAATGTTGCCCACAGAAATATGTATCTTTTACGAGGGCCACTCTGAAATTTTTGAGATACAACTAGGTTTTTAAAGTTATACTTACAAAATTTTAGGTGTGTTCAAAGTAGTCTCCTAAGCATCAATGCACTTTTGTAGACGAATTTTCCACAGATTAAATGCCTCAAGCCATTCATTTCTTCGAATAGATGAAAAAAATGCATTTATAGCCACATCAATCTCTTCTTCTGAATGAAAACGACGTCCACGTAAGTTCTTTTTTAGATTAAAGAATAACCAAAAGTTGCACATAGCTAGATCAGGTGAATACGGCGGATGTTCGATCACTTTAATTTGTTTTTGTTTAAGAAAATTATCGGTTAATCCGGCTGTGTGTGAAGATGCATTGTCAAGGTGAAACATTAGTCCCCTAACATTCAGTTCTTATAGAATTTCTGGAAGACATTTAGTGGTATACCAGTTTGTTGTTACTGTCTTCTGTCCTTCCAACTTGATGGCTTTGACCAATCCCGTACTTCTGAAGAAAACGTCATACATCATTTTTTTAGTGCACGTTTTTTCACTATTGTCGGCGTGGGATCATCTTCAAAGACCCATACTTTACTTTCTTGACGTGTTGGAACGTCAAAAAACGGTATGTACGTTTCATCACCTGTTACAATTTTAGAAATGATGCGGTGGCTACCATCATTCAGCATATTAAGAGTTTCTGTACTGATTCTGACACGCTCCTCTTTTTGATGCTCAGTTAGATTTTGGGGAACCCAACGGCAAACTACTTTTTTCATATGTAATTCTTCATGAATGATTTTGTGTATGGCTGCGGATCCAATAGTTATAAGTTTCTTCTGTATCATTTGATAGGTACAGCGATTATCATCCATTAACATTTTTCGTATGGCAGACACATTATCCGGGATTACTGCCGACGGCGGCCTTCCTGTGTGTTCTTCATCCTGAATAATATTGCCTCTTCTAAATTCTCTAAACCATCTGAATACAGTAGCACGAGCTGGTGATTCATCACCAAATGCTAATTGCAATCGTTGAACGCATTCTTCTTGATTTAATCCTGCTTTGAAATCGTAGAAAATCATAGCGCGAAAATGTTCTCGCGTCAACTCCATTTTCTCTTCTGTTTAAAATTTATTCCACGCTAAACAAGTTAAATTAAGTAAAAAATCGTGTTCTGTGTTAAAATACTTTGTACTTTAAAATTAAACCGTTATTTTTATTTTGTAAATTCTCGTCTGCGCGTATCTCAAAAATTTCAGAGTAACCCTCGTATAACAATCACAGTACTGAAAAATATAAACGACGGATACCAGTATTATTTTAAAAGAAATATTAAACAAGTCAAAAAATTTTGCCTGGCTGTGCATTATAGCTTTCTTAGCATCCAGTCTTTATTTTCATAGCAACAAGTATGAACACATTTGCTCATATTCAATAAGAACAATACTGAGTGGTGACAAAAGTAAATTAGAATAAGGAATAAAATGAAAAATATTCATTTTGGAATATATTCAAAAATTAGAACTATTAACATTCTTTGTTTGTGCCTACACATGAGCACTATATCTGGATTATTTACTGGTGTCTAGTTGAACAGCTCGTATGTTTGACTTTTATCTCTGGCATGATTGTAGAGGTTCAGAATTCATTTTACATAATAGGTCTCGGTCTGATTAACCCTTGTATGCTATCAGAAACTGAAGAGCGTAATATTTGTCAAATCACAGAGACTATTTCAGAAATAATATTTAACAGATCAATAACTTAGCTTTGTCTTCGAATAGCTTATGTAAAAAACTACCTTTGTGCGATTCAGAGACTACAAATAAGCGAATTATTCATAAATAGATCACACATAAAAAAGTTAATTTCTAAAATAATAGCAATTTATATTTTTATTTCGATGTACTCTTAAATCATTTAATTAAAATCTTTTTTTAACCACGGCCACTGGGTGATTAACTCCTTACCGCAACAAGACTGGAAATAGCTGCGGATTTTTCGTTACCTAGTGGGTACATGTGAACCAAGTCACGGAGGCGAGTAGCATTATCCACACCATACCACCACAAACCCGTTTATAAGAAGGGCCACATTTATACATGAACTCAGAATAAAGGACAGAGTAACACAGACGGAAAGTAACATCCATGGAATTCGAACCCAGGATCCACAGCTCAGGAGTCTGGAACACTAACCACTCAGCCATCTGTCGGCTTAATTAAAAACTGTCTATATTTCATTAATTCAGTCAAACAACTTTTTATTTTAATTAGAATTTTAAAAGCTCACATTAAAAGTTTTTCATTTATATTTTTTAATTGATTAAAAGTAAAACTTAGATTTATTTACACGTTTGTTTTACGCTGTTATTCTTTTGAATATTTATAAACTACTGAGTAATTATAATGATAATTATGTCATTATTACGCGTGTTTATTAATAGTACGCTTTCGACCCCATATTACTGTCGACTATGAAGTCGCAAAATTCTAAAAATCACCTTGTATATTTGAATTGCAGTAAAATAACGAGGTTGACACCTGAACTGGCTACAGCTCTCCACATCACGTCATTTCAACGAAGAGACATGTGATCACCATGTCAAAAGATGCCTTTTCCGATTGGGTCACTACGACCCTTCAACGCTGTGACGAATATCATGCTGAGAGGTTGTCCGTAGAATATATAAACATCTATTTATTGCTGGGATCAGAGCTGACTAAAGCAGGGCATTTGCCACGGGTCTCCACATCGGAGGGGCTCCCAAAGAAGTTTTCGCCTAGGGCTCCAATTAGGCTATTCAGGACCTTGCTATAACGTGGTGAGAAGGGTACCATTTCAGGAAATGACCTCCGCCTTTAATTACATTTTAAAAATAGGAAGTGGTTAACGGTATTTAGGAGTTTTGGTTTGCAGAAATACTCAGCCGAAAATAAATCCTAATAAGCCTATTTACAATGTCTATGGTGCTATAACAGCCTGATTTAGAATTCTTATGTACGTTAAGTATTCTTAGAATCTTATACTTCTTCGATTTGTATGATAAAATTTGATATTAGTTCAAAGTTAGGAGCTGGTTTGTGTTATGTTTAGGAAATTAAGTTCATGAAAAAATGACAGCCATAAACTTTTTTTTTATCAAAAGTTGTATCTTATGATATAATATATATCTGGTTATTCTATATCAACTGCATAATGAAATTGTATGGCGCCCTCTGTCTACAGCACCACCCATGACGTCATCAACAAGGAAGCTTGTCCCTCTCCAGCAACCGTATGAATGAGACGTATATCCATATGACTCTCATGTTTACCCTATTTCCATGTCAACTTTAACTCTGTTTAGATGTAATTTTGTTTTATTTGTAGTATATGTATCTGTGTGTTGTGCTCAAATTATACCCTAAATTGTAATAAATTATTTTGAGCTATTTAAGGAACTCATTTCTTTGTTCCTATTAAACCAAATAAGTGCTACAATTGTATATATGTATTGCAATGTCGATCTTAACAATTTCTTTCAATTTTAAATTATACATTTCTGTTTTTGCAATCTTTTTTCAAATTATCTTACTCGAGTTTTGTTCGTATCGCGTATAATGGATTAACACCACTTGGCAGTAATCATTTTTTGTTTTGTCTATATTTTATCACCTGTGAAAGAACAAGGAAAGGAGGGAATAGGAAAACTTCTAAGTTACCAATCAGATTAATCCACCTGTTTATGAGGTAAAAAGTTACTATGCGTTTCCCCAAGCGGCATGATCGAACTTATATATCATCAATCGTTGCTGCTACTCCAATCATTTGACCGTGATGAGCTTCTGCTCAAGTAGGAAATAATATTTCATTTGAATTCCTTAAAAAAATAGGTATAGAAACTAATTTGGTTATTATTCCTCTTTCACGTTTATATTATGAGTGGTAATTTGAATTTTATTGAACATGAAGTTTCTTTTTCAATGCATTGTTTTTTTTTCTCTTTACATATTTATCATTTAATAAATTAAATTTCTAAACGAAGTTTATCTGTTTAAGCTTTGTATTTATTCAAGTTGCATGAAATGAAATACTATGCATTCAAAGCAACCTTCTTTTCTGGATAATGGCTTTGATTGTGAAGAATTCGTGTTTTAGATTTCTTTATTCTAAGTTATATCATTCAAGGTTTTCTTTATAAATGTTTGTTTAATTTTCAAGGTCCTTAAAGAAAATTTGAACTGACTATTTTATCCTTGACAACCGCTAATTTTTTACTTATTATTCATATATAACAGGAAGTCCTTTGATCACGAGTTCTTAGAACAGGTTTGTTGAATCGCAACAAATGTAGTTTTGAGAAATACTCTGCATGTAAAAAGCAATGCATGTTTTCTAGCATATACTTTGTTTATTAAGGAGCTTATTTAAATACTCAATTATTAAAATCAGTAATCCTTGAACAAAATGAATAAGAAAATTCATCGTAGGAGAAACTTTTTATAGTGAGAAAATGATAAAAATATTTTTACGGATAATCTATTTTTTCTTTTCGTGCAATCAATGTTTCGATATATAATGCTTCGATTTAGAAATAATTTGTATTTTCAATCGCTTTGTGCATCAATTCATAAATGGAAAATAAATTATCGATATTTTTGAGTTTACTGCATCGCTCATACAAAACAAATGATTGGTAATATCATTTTTGATCCATTAATTTAGAGGGGAAATAATTAGTTTTGATTTTGTCGTGTAATCAATTAGAAGTAAACGCCAAAAATTTTATTTTTTGCACAAAAATTTCTAAATGGAGAGCAAATAATAGGCATTTTTGTATTTGGCGCATTAATTCAAAATACATTTTTAGTAGTTTTATATTTGTCCAATCTACTTACAAATGGAGAACATAACTGATAAGTTAATATTTAATACATTAATTTAAAAAGGGAGAAATTAGAACATATTTTTATTTATGACGAAGAAACAATTTAGAGATGTTGAATAATTATTGTTTGTCCTAAATATACCAATATTAATTATTTGTGAATTTTTTATACATAAACGACAAATATAAAAACTATTATTCTCATATAGGTTAATAATAAAAAATAAATTTCTTACACACACACACTACAAGAATATAAGTGGAACATGGATTTATAAATATAAATATACGAAATATATATATCCTCACTTTTCTTGGAAGCAAAGCTGAACTCAGTTCCAGATATTTCAAAAAATATTTTTTAAGATGCAAGATTTTTTAAAAAGTCATATATTTAAATGTTATTTTAGAATGTAGAGGTTTTATAAAAAATAAATGGAGGCATGTCATCTCCTTAATGTGCAAGTTTTACACATGACCTCCTAATTACACTACTGGCCATTAAAATTGCTACACCAAGAAGGAATGCAAATAACAGAACGATATTTATTGGACACATACTTTATAGTGGAAAGAACAAGTGATTAGATTTACAGGAAATTAGGATGTATAAATCTTGAGAAATCAGTACCCAGAGCAGCCACCTCTGGCTGCAATAACAGCATTTATCCGCCAAGGCATGGAGTCAAACAGAGATTGTATGGCATGTACGGGGATCTCAGTCCATGCAGCTTCAACACTATGAAACAAATCATTTTACCAATAATCAGAATGCTTTTTAATCAAGATTTTCGCAATCTATTATCTGGTGCCCTGGCTCAAAACTCAAATAATCTAGAATTACGTTTCTCATATTTATTATAAACAACAATACAAACATAAATTAGACTGAATATTTACAGGAGCAATCGAGAAAGGTAAATTACACAGACAAGTAGACTATTTATACACATTCGAATGACGGCAGCTGTGTGGCTCCGCCTTCAAGAAAATAGTTCTTAACACACTATGCACAGTTCATCGACAGTAGTGGATGGTGAGTGATGGCGTGCCAATCCCTCGGCAACCATTGACCACACGTTCTCAATTGGCGACAGATCAGGAAAATGTGCTGGCCAGAGTAACAGTCGAACATGTTCTGTATCAAGGAAGTTCAGAACAGTACGAGCAACATGCGGTCGTGCATTATCCTGTTGCAACAAAGCATTAGGGAGGCCTCGAAGATAGGGCAGAGCCACGGGCCTTAACACATCGGAAATGTAACGGTTGCTGTTCAAAGTACCGGTAATGCAAACAAGAGGTGATCGAGACGTATCTCCAATGGCACCCCATACCATCACTCCAGCAGATGGGCCAGTATGGCGATGTCCAATGCAAGCTGGCAATGCGTGTTCTCCACGATGCCTCCAAACATACATGCGGCCATCATGGTCCTGAATACAGAATCGAGATGCATCTGTAAAGATGACGTGATGTCATTCCCTCGTCCAGGTTCGTCGCTGATCACCCCATTGAAGGCGCTCCTGTCTGTGACGCAGCGTCAATGGTAGCCAAAGCCTGGGTCGCCGTGCAGACAATCCATGCTGCTGCAAACGTCGTCGAACTGTTCGAGCAGAAACTTGTTGCCTGGCAAATGACTCCATTTCTCGACTCAGGGTTCGTAACGTGGCTGTACGATCGCTTGTGACCATGCGAATAAGATGTCTGTCTTCTCTGCTGTTATTGATGGGGGTTGCTGAGATCCTGCATGACGTTCCGTATGATTGTCCTGAACCCATCGATTCCATATTCTGCTAACAGTCATGGGGTCTCGACCGATGCGCGCAGCAAAATTGCGGTACGATAAACCGCAAACCCGGTAGGCTATAATCATTCCTCGATCAAAGTCAGACACGTGCTGATAGGCATTTCTTCTTCTTATACGAGGCATTACAACAACTTTCTTTGCCGAAAACAACGTTGAAACGGAAATTGAGTATGAGAAAACTGCTGTCAAATCTCTGGTTTTATGCACATTGTAGATGTCGCTACTGTCGCCTGCTTTGTATGAATGCGCTGAAAATCTAATCATTTGCATATCACAGCAAGTTCTACCTGTCATGCAAATTTCACGTGTGTGGTGTGCCGCTTTCCTGGTGTAGCAATTTTAATAGCCAGTAGTATTAAATAAAGCCATACTTCTTTAAAAAATGCCTTGTTCGGAATACTGATATTACAAGTAGATCACAGGAACCACAGAAAACAAAATTTGTGCTCTAGGATTTTTCAAAATATTTCTGGAAAATAATTATCTTCAATTCTTTCGATAAGTTTAAAAGAAAGGATCTGGATCCAAATCAACTGATACAAGGCAGATGGACTCTTTTTGTTAATTTTTAATAATCTATTTGTAGATCCAGGTTACAAACGCTATAATCAACATTCCTGGCCTGAAATCAACAAGTATTCTGAATATTCACTATGCCAGGAAAGGAGTGCATTGCATGTAGAAGAGAGCTATATACTAAACTTTCTTAACCTTAAAACCATTAATGTTATTAATTCAAATTTTTTTGTAATACATTGCCCGACACTGAAAATGCATCACCAGGAAGAAGTGGCCAGAAAGTGACTTAACTCGGCAAACATAAAGAGATATCAACAAATAATAAGTCATCTGTATTTTGAAATGATATGCATAATATAAAGAGAGAACAGGGTCAGGTTAGTAGGTTGTAGGACCACCGTAGATGGCGATACACAAAGCAACATGTCAGGTACAGAGTAAAAGTGAGTACGCATGGCATCAGGGCCGGCCCCAGGGTAGGGCGAGCCGGTCGGGCCCGGAGCGCAATGATCTAGGGGCGCCAAAATCATGGAAAATGAAAATAAACTGATAAAAAATTAAGTTACAGGCTTTTATAAAATGTAAAGAATATTTTTTATCATTCTGATATCATATCAATAAATTATTTTTCATAATATTGCATTGTCATCGGACCCTTGTATTGTAA
The DNA here is from genome assembly GCA_037975125.1 of Latrodectus hesperus. NCBI lineage: Eukaryota > Metazoa > Arthropoda > Arachnida > Araneae > Theridiidae > Latrodectus > Latrodectus hesperus. The sequence continues at coordinate 443,489 of JAJQOW010000014.1, forward strand.
GTATACCAAATTTCATTGAAATCGGTTCACGAGAATTTTCTCAAAAACGCATTGTAGAGATTTGACTGGTAGTTTTGATTTTGTTTTTGATTTTGAAACCAAGCGAAACAAGATCTAACAGCCCTTTTTAACTGCATGTAAAAAGGAAGTAGACTTAAAACAATGCATTATTTGCCACTAGACTTCGGCTGGTGCGAAATAAAATAGTTTAAATTGTTAGTGCAAAAGCTTTAAAAAGTGCTCGTGGAAATTGTCCAGTGCATTTGGCTTCTGTGAAGGTAAGTATTTTAATTTTGTTTTCATTTTAAAAACGAATAAAATCTATCAGACATAAACCAAAAAAAGGTTGGGGATAGATTTCAAAAATTAGAGTTTAGATCAATACATGGCTTGTGTGGTATCAAATAAAAGGTAATTGAGTCTGGAGTTGAATAAAATGCATTATATTTTTTTAAGCCAGTGGCGCACAAGGAGGGATTTCATAAATTAGAGTTTGCATCAAAAAATGTCTTGTGTGGTATCAATTTTTGTTTTACCAGTGGAGGTACCTACAATGAAGGGGGGATTTGTTGTTAATTGTATGAGTTTAGGTGCCCATAAATTGGCAGAGTACTTTTCATTTTGTTTGTTTTAGTTTGTCCTACGTGTTAAAAAAAATTGGGTAGCTATATATTACAAATATAAAGATAAAATGTAGGGAGTTGGGACCCTAAAATTATATAGCATAGGGCCACATAAATTGTAAATCTGTTGCTGCATAGTGTGACTTAGTTGTTATGGTGTGACCATTCTTTTGAGGACTAACGAAATAGTAGTTTATAAAAATGTCAAAAAGCAAGCTGTTTTATACAAGCGGTTTTCAAAGCACAGCGCAGCAAGTGCTTAGAAGTAGCGAGTATAAAAAAGCGAAGTTTTGGGACGAGTTTTATTCAATATTTTATCTTGATCGGAACCAAAATGTCCGATGCTAAAAGAAATACCCTGTGGGAGCGAATTTAAAAAGCGGAGATTGAACAAGCAAACACAGCTTCAAAAACAGTCCAATGCGCTGCAGAACTTCTTGAAAGAAGGTAGTTTCAACGCTCCCACAACAGATCAACATTTGAATAACTGCCATCACCTAGATACTGACTTTCCGGATATGGATCTCCCTTTGGACGCAACCGTCAGCATTTCTGAGCCGGGTAAGTCATCTCAAACGAGTTTGGCGAGTAGTGATGCAGTTCCAAAAATTGAAATTCGCAAGTTGTGCAGATCACAGAGAAACATTTAAAAAAGGCTACCGTCCAAAATATCTCTTCTTACCCAGGATTATGGCCCGAAATCATGCGTGCAAGCAGATAGAGTTTTTTTGGTTAAACGTGGTTTAGCTGCACCTTTGTATAATTTTGATTTTCCTTTTGATGATCAGCATAGAAGATTCTCACCAAAATATTACAAGAAAAGGCTTAGAAATGAAGAAGAGGCTTTAAAAGAATGGGTGGTATATTCCGTATTTCAAAACGCTTTGTATTGTTTTCCATGTCGACTTTTTGCTGCACCATCTAGCTTGAGCGCTCTTGGCAATCGGGGATTTAAAGACTGGATGCATTTAGGGGACTCTAGCACGTCATGAAAATGCTAAAACTCATATAGATTGTTTGAAATCATAGCTTGAATTGAAGCAAAGATTGAAAATAGGTGAAACAATAGATGCAGTTTCTCAGAGACTCATCGATTCTGAGATAAATCACTGGTCTGAAGTTCTTTTACGCATTATATCAGTCGTTAAAATGCTAGGCGAGAGCTCTCTAGCTTTCCGAGGAACAAGCGATAAACTGTATGAACACAATAATGGAAACTTTTTTGAAGTTAATTCAGTTATTGGCTGAGTTTGATCCAAAAATGGAGGAACACGTTCGCAGAGTCCTCAATAAAGAAGAAATCAAAGCTACATATCTAGGGAAAACTATACAAAATGAAATAATTGAATTATTGTATGACAACATAAAGCACTACATCAATGAGCAAGTTCAAAACGCTAAGTATTATTCCGTGATTCTTGACTGTACTCCCGATGCAAGTAAAGTAGAACAGATGACATTTTTGGTAAGATTTGTCTCCATACAGAAGTTCAAGTTAATATAAAATTCAAATTCAAGTTAATATAAACGAACATTTTTTGGGTTTTCTACCCATTGAGAGATCAACAGCTAAGGAATTGTCGGAAGTTTTACTAGAAGAGCTTGAGAAAAATAGGCTTAAAGTAGAAAACATGCGCGGTCAAGGCTATAGCAACGGTTCCAATATGAGAGGAGAAAAACTGGTAGTACAAACAAGAATCAGAAATATAAATCCCAGAGCATTCTATGTTCCATGCAGTAGCCATATTTGGTTGTAAACAATATGACAAAATCCTCGTTTGAGGCAGCCAACTTCTTCAATATTGTTCAAAAGTTATATACATTTTTTTCTTCCTCTTTTCGTTGGGCAATATTACTGAAATATATTGATACTTACACCCTAAAACCATTGAGTGATACGCGATGGGAAAGTCGAGTCAACTCATTAAAAGCTCTGCGGTTTCAAATTGGTCCAATTCACGATGCTTTGTACAGCATATATGAAAATTCAGAAATCGATAATATGATCAGAGACGAGGCTAGCGGATTATTAAATAATTTGAAGCAGTTCAAATTTATATGCTCTGTTGTGATCTGGTACAAAATTTTGAGTCATATTAACTCCATCAGCAAACTTTTGCAAACTGTAAATTTTGATATGTTACAAGCTATTGATATGCTTAGCAACTGCAAACTTTTGTTTGAAAACCTGAGATCAGATGAAACTTTTGAAAGCATCATTTTAGAAGCAACCGAGCTTGCTTCAGTGATTGACGTGGAAGCTAATTTCGAAATCACCACACTACGTCATCGTGTCAGAAGCAAGACAAGAACGTTTTTGTATGAGGGCCCGGATGAACCGTTCAAGATCTCAAACAAAAATATAAAATAGATTTTTTTCACACTATAGATCAAGCAATAAATGCCTTGGAAACCAGATATAATTTGCTAAATACTCACAGTAATTATTTCAGCTTTTTGTATAATATTTTTGGTCTAAAAGACATGCCCAGAAATGAGCTACTGGCTCATTGCAAAGATTTGGAAGTAGTTTTAACTGATGGAAATTCAAGCGATCTTAACGCCCTGGAACTAGCCGATGAAATAAGCATTGTTTCGTCATTATTAACAAAAAAGGAAACCCCTGTTGAAGTTCTCAAGTTTATCGCTACACTTAAATTCGCACCAAACCTCAGCATAGCATTAAGAATCCTACTTACATTGCCAGTCACTGTGGCTTCAGGGGAAAGCTTTTCAAAACAAAAAAATAATAAAAATTTATCTCAGAACGATGCAGACGCAAAATCGTCTCAATGGATTGGCAATGATCGCTATAGAACACCAAATTAGTTACAAATTAGTTTTGAAATCACTGGTTCGTGAGTTTGCCGACAGAAAAGTTAGAAAAAGGGCATTTTAATTACTTTGGTTAGTTAGAATTTATTTATAATACGGGATATTAGTTTAGTTAGCATTACTAAATTTTAATTTTTGTTATTTTGCCTTAAATGCTAAATTGCTTATCTTGTTATCTGATGCTTGAGTTTTTAATAAAACGTTTTCTTTATTTTTTTTCAATGTTTTCTTGATTTTCTGATATGGTTGCATGAGATTTAACGGGGGGGCGCAAAATTAAGGTTTTGCCCGGAGCGCCAAAATGTCTAGGACTGGCCCTGATGGCGTTCGAAGGAATAGCTCTCCATTCTCTGTCAACTATTTGTCAAAGTGAATCTTCTGAAGAAAGAAGTAGCAGGGTCTGCAAATGGCGTCTAGTCAATCTCAAACGTATTCGATTGGCGAGAGATCTGGTGAGCACAGTGGCCAGGGAAGCAGCTTTACACCTTGTAAGGCATGTTGGTTGAAGCGAGCAATGTGCGGTCGGAGGTTATTCTGCTGATAAAAGGTATTGCGCACCCCCTGAAGGTAAGGGAGTGTTACGGGCCGTAGCACATCATTCACATAACGTTGGGCTGTCGATAGCGCCATTAATATGAAATAGAGGTTGACTTGGAATTGTTTGCAATGGTGTCCCAAGCCATGATGGTGCTTTATTGCGTGGTGGGGAGTTCCACAAATGCTGCAGGATTGGACCTGCCTCCAAGTCGATGCCACACTCGTACGTGGTGACTATCATTAAAGAAACAGAAGCGTGACTCATCTGAGAAGAAGATCCTATGCCACTTTGGCGTCCACATTGCTATAATCTGGCACCATTCTAGACATTGGGGTCTAATCTGTGGGGTCAATTCAGTCTTAACGCACGCCATGAGCGCGGGCCACTAGCAACCAATCGATAGCAAATGGTTCTGCTAGATATAGAAGCATCCAGAGTGTTTTGCACATGCTGTACAATATCGGTAGAAGTGCTTTGTGGAGTCGCTCCCGTCGGACGCATCGATCGGCGCGTGCTGACTCACTTTGGCTGCATCGGCACCCGCAAACATACCGCAGTCCCTTGTTCCAACCATCTTCGCCGCAGCCGGTACACTGTGAACGCGTCCAGGTGTCTGTCAGCTGCGATTTGCCATAAAGACCAACCTGCCCGTCTCAGTCCGATCACCTACCCCTCGTAAACTCGTCTGTCTGCTGGGATTGACTACGTCGGCGATGGCTTGGCATTCTCTGCAATTACAGGCATCCTTTGAGACAAAAATAAACTTCCAACTATTATTTCCAAGCAGCAACAACAGTTCGAATATTGACAACTCTGCTGGTTCCTCATCTTATATGTTATCCTACGTGCGCTGATGAGTTGCGCATTTCATATCATTTTTATAACTCGGTAAGGTGCGTCTACTCTGAAATTTGCATAATTTTCTGGCCATTTCTTCTTGGTGTTGCATTTTCGATGTCGGGCATGTATTTCAGGAATTTTAAAATAAATAAAAATCTGTCTTTTCAAACCATTGATATTTATTAAAGACTGTTATCTTTTAGCTTACCTATATTTTTAAAAGAGTAAATTTATACATTCATCAATAAATTTGAAAATAGGATATCCTCTACATCTGGTAAGATCTATATTCTTTTTAGAAATAAGTTTCAAGGTCGATCTTGACGATAGTAATGCTGTATATTATTCCTTTTCATACACATATAAAGCCACGTGACGAATAAATAATATTTTGATAGCTATTTTTGATATAAAAAATGAAAATTCATGATTCTATCATGGAGAAGAATTATTAAAATATGTAACTATTCTTTTTCAGGAAACAGAAGTTGTTTCTGATGACGAATGTTACAAATTCATGTCGCTATTTTAAGCAAAAATCTCACATTCATATGAAATAAACACTTTTGTTCTGAATTATTAGTTTGATGAGGATTTTTCTCTTCCAGTACTGGTAAGAAAAATGTTAGATTTTTCGACTTCATTGTCATAAAGTCGTGCAAATATGATTTAAGTTGTTGGAGAGTGTCTCTTGGTGACGTTTATTGTGATATTTTCGATTTTCGACAGGTTACTGTCGCAGGGACGGACAGACTTCTGCGTCAAAAGCTACTTCCATTTTTATTTGTCTCCCGACCAACTTCAGTGATGATCGGAAGTTTAATTTTTAGGTACTCGGATTATAAAAATTAGCACCGGCAATCACCTTAAAATGTCTTGGTGGTCCAGCGGTTAATCGCGCATCCCTCTTAATGCCCACCCCTCTTCCATCGCTTGTGAATGGCATATACTTTGTGAATTTACAAAGTTTATTAATTGGGATTTTTATTTATTATTTATTGGGATTTTAGTTTATTAAATAAGAAATTTTATTCTTATTCAATTAAACATTTTTTTTTGGAATGAATTTAAATGTTATCATTAAAATCACGAATTTCTGATTTTAAAATTCAAATTCATAATCAAGCATCTCTGGCATTAATTTCTGACCTTTTCTGAATCTAAATAGTACCGTAATTTTCACATTGAGCTAACTATTAGAGGAACTTATAATTTTTAATATTAAGTTTAAAATATATTTTTCAATAGACATAGTTTGTTTTCAGATTTTTTTAAAATATACTATGTTTAGCTCAGTTTTTATAAGATACAGAAATTTTGACAATAGTTTGTGTCTCCACGTTAAAAAACTAATTTTCCATTTTTAAATTTAAGTGGAAACACTAAAAAACTTTTAATTTTCTTTTTTTTCCTTAGAAAAAAAATATTGAGATTTTATAAATCTGCAAAATTTAAGATAAGTTTATAGATAAGATAAAATTATTTGCTTGTTCCATCTTTAGACAAAATGACAGATATTTAACGCTGCGAATTTCAAGTTTCTTAAAAAATTCCTAACTTAATTGCGCTAGTTAATCTTATTTCTAAAGCAAAAATAGGCATTTAATAGAAATTTGTTAGAAATTCAAGAAAATTCTAGAATCTTACAATTTATACTAAGGAATACATGATTTCTCTTTCTACAAATTTACTTATTGCTTCATATGTGAACTAAACAAACACTGGAATGATTACACAACTTCCATACCGCGTGACTGAGCGTGCGACAACGAGCTAACTTAGATACTTCTCTAATAAACTTGATTAGGGTCAGTAAATAATTCCAAGAAAGATAATTTGAGCAAACAATGAAATTATCCGTATCAGTGTTTTATTTAAGTTTCGTCTAAAAAACAAAAATACTTGTTACGAAAGAAATTAGATTGATCTTTTTTAAACTTACGTTATTGCAAACACACACAATGCTTGTTACCAATTTTTGCCGACCCAAACCACTCAGTCTGAGCCTATCCCTCGTAATTTTGATCGATAGTCAAGTGACAAGGTCGACATCTGAGCAGGCACTCTCTTTTTCACAACACAACAGAGAAACCTTAAACTGACTTTTTAACTTCTAATGTGCGTAGATTTGCATGACGTTTTCGGCTGTGTCCAAGTTTCGAAACCTTTACGTGTCTGTCAAGAGAATATGTGTCCACAAGATTGAATTTCTGACTAAGTAATTATTTAGTTAGCACAATTATGTTTAATAATTCTGTGAAAAATCATTAAAAATTACATTAGATTTACATAAAAATAAAGAAATTACATAAAAAGTTATTTTAAAAATATTATTCATTTTTTCAGCAAATTCGTAATATTCTCAAAGGTAATTTTAAGAAACATTTTACGTTACTTCTAAAAGTAAATAGAAAAATTGAAATTGAAAGAAGCTGTTGATGTGATAGTCGAATTATACTGAATTCTTCCAATCTTGGAAAAATTCAAATCTTTTCTTATTCTGTACTTATTGCACCTGAATTGCCAGCATCTGACAACACGTATTATCAGTACCTATTACCATAAATTATAATTATTCGTTAATTTTATTTAATCATACATCAACTGTAATAACGTACCATACATCAACTACTTTACTATACATCATGAGGTATAACGTACCATACATCAACTACTTTACTATATACCATGAGGTATAACGGCGTATATATGTGTAATTTATTAACAAACATCAAGTATTACCATCTACTATTAATAAATAATACATGGCAATATATAATATTAATAGGCAAATATAGGTTTGATGCAGTAAAAAAGTATAAATTTGAATCTTATTTAAAAATAAATTTGTGGAACAAAGAAAATGCATTATAGGCAATGCAAAACTCCGAAAGTCCTTAAGAAAGCAGAGATTTGGATGAGGTGTTTCCCTAATCAAGTCTAGTAAATTTAAGACAGTACTGTGAAAAAAAGGTAAGATGAAAGTGGGAGATTTTAAAGAATTAACTGAATTAAAGAACAAAAAATTGCATTTCTAATATACTTACAGTAGATGTTCGTTTTTACGAATATCTAATTTACGAACACTTACGTTTTTACGAATATCTGATTTACGAACACTCACGTTTTTACGAATCCCTCTACCCTGACACCATAGAAAACAATATAATTTTTAACTCCTATTTACGAACTAAAATTTTAAAAAAATCTTTTTCTTACGAACTTTTGCTTTTGATAAATAGTTTTATCTAACGATTTTTTATTTTTATTATCTGATATTTTTTAAAATTTTTTTATTTGATTTCATTTTATATAATACATGAGAAGTTAATTCATTCTTGAACAACGAAGCCAAACGTACAGGCATTCCAGATATTACGGGAATAATAGTCAGAGACACATTTTTTAATAAGGGTGAGCACTGGGCGACTAACCCCTTCGCAACAACAAGGCCAGAAACTGCTATTCTTTTGTCGTTACCCAGTAGGCATATGTGAACCAAGTCACCGAGGCGAGTAGCATTACTCACCCCATACCACTACAGATCGGTTAATAGGGTGGACCACATTTATAAATTATCTCAGAAGAAAGGACAGAAAAACAAACATCCATATCCGAACCGGGATTCGAACCCGGGGCCAGCCGCCTAGGAGTCAGGAACGTTAACCACTCAGCCATTGGTCGGCAACCAAAGGTTCATCAAACATATCAGATATTTGATGGGAAAGGGATGTGGAGCCGAACTGGAATCCTGTCTTCTCCGTATGTAAGAATATAGAAAGGGAGGGGGTGGGGAATTCTCTCTCTTCCTCATATTGAGAGGGAAATTCTAAAATTTTGTGCTCTGTTGATGTGATTGGTATCGTTTCATTTGTGCAACTCAATTTATGAAGTTTCGTTTGTCGGGGAATCGAGCCAGATCAGGTGAGGTATTATCGTCCTTAATGTAAAATTCTAAAACAAATAGACAAAAAAATTTTAAAAGGAAAAAAAAATGAAATTCCCCAAAGTATAATATCATGACAAAAAAAAAAAACTTAACAAAAAGAAAGAAAACCTTTGAAAAAGGAAACTGTGTCAGTAAAAGTGCACCCTCTCGAAAAATTACCCAGAAGCAAAACAGTCTAAACTGGAAAAATCTTTGTTTATTTGGCTGAGAAAAATGAAAGGAATAAACATTCCTATTGATGGTAATGTCCTTAAAGAGAAATCCAACTGATTTACTTTGAAGCTGAATTAAAATCAGACATGGTTTGAGCTTTAGAAAATCATGCAGTGAAAGTGCAGCCGGGAATAACATTTCGGAAACAACATAAAAAGTTGCTAAAAATCACTACTTTTCGAATGCAACCCAAAGGATGTTTTGAACGAGGACGAGACAGGACGCGTATTCCGCCCTGTTGATATGATAGTTGTTTAGTGATAGACATTCAGGCTGCGCAGCGGTAGCTCTTATTGTCAACAGGCTCTCTTATCAACAGGTGTTTACATGTTGATTTTCATCTATAGTTAAGAATGGCAATGTTAATTTCTTTGGCTATATAACAAGAAAATAGTAATGGTATAAATTCAAGACGTCAGGAAATTTATAGGAATAGAGAAGATCCATTCTCTCTTCTGGATGAAGTTTGTATAGATTCTTTTAGGTTAAGCAAACATTTAGTTGTTGATATTTGCACCGAATTATCTTAACTACTCCTATATCGAAGTACAGTAGCGACCGCATTGTTAGTTAATTTTAAAATAATGGAATAATTTGTTCAATTTATCAGAGAAAACATACAAAAATAAGAGTAATATATCTCTAAAACAGTAGCATTTTTCTTTAACATGTTAATAATTATAGTCAAAAGTTTAAATTAATATTCCTTTGTTAATACTATGTGTGTGTGAATGGTTGCCTACCCTATAAACAGCTAAAAGGAAATCGGACTCCATACCTAAATATGGTTCAGTTGGAAAAGTAGTTGGTTTGTTAGTCGCTCAACGGTCATTTTTTGCACTCGAGGGCTAATTAGACCGGGACCTACGGTTTAAAGTGGATTCCGAACCACTAAATACATTCATACCCAAGGTGGGATTCGAATCCACGAACTGTTGAGTTAGAAAAGTGGAGCAGCGTACCCCATAATGCCAGCCTAGTTGGCACACGACAACAACATATATATATATATATATATATATATATATATATATATATATATATATATATATATATATATATATATATATATTTTTATTTGAATTCTTTGAAATGTAAGACGTTGCACATTTCAGTATATCGTGAGCAAAGTAAGGAATAGCATGCATATGCATATTTAAATTTACGTAAAAATACCTCATTTAAATAAAGCTGGCGTTAACACAGAAAATAACTCTGACGCTCTTTCAAAATTTCTGGCAACACCTCACGTCTTCGATTAACAGCATCTGCAATAAAACAAGCTTAGACGCAAATGCATACAGAGACGCGTTGTTGTTTTTGAGCCGCATCCTGTTGACTGATTTTCATTTGCGCGTGTATTTGAAAAGCTGTGCCAGATGCTTGCAACGTGTGGAAATACAACTTTTCGCGAACATTTCATTTCACTGCGAAATTATAGTAGACTTTTAGCAGCAATAAATCTAATTTTATGCGAGTCATACTTACTACATACTAGAATTTTATTACCTGATTAACAGAAAATTTTCCCATGATTTAGAGACAATGTTTATTGACTCGGATATCAAAACGAACGGAAGAAAGGGCTATCTTTCAAGCAAAACGTGAGTAATCCGAGTTTAAACAATTGAGAGATTATTGTCAAATTTTGAATAAAATACGAAAAAAAAAAAGATATATGGTATACTTGCGAATAAAAGAAATAAGAGAATAAAGTTACATTTCAATGAAACACTTTAAAAAGAAAATAGGAAGGTTACACATTTATATAAAGAAATTTTAAATAGGATATTAACCATTTTTCCCCGAAAATTGACTCTATAAAAATTCAAGACAAATGGTATTCAAATGGTACGGTGAAATAGGAAAACAATAAAAAACGCATATTGTTTTTATCTTATGAAATTTTAAAAACATGCTAAAAAAATTAGCTCATATAGGTTAATAAACTACAGTTAACTTTTATTGATGATTCATTTTTTTTATTTTCTCTTCAAATAATGGTACCATCGAAACTGACAGTGAAATTAAGTTAATTAAAACATTTAACACGCACGCGTTAAGCAATTTAGAAATTCATGTGCTTATACTAGTAGATTTAAATAAAGTTTCATATAAATTTATGCTTTAGAAATAAGATCCATGGAATAAAAAAGAATGAATCCAAGGTGTACGTGATGGACTGCTAAACGACAGCCCATAGGGGAGCCAAGACTTACACAATGGAGGGCTAAGAAACATTGATATTGCTTTCCAGTTCATATCATGCCTAAGAGAGGTAATTACCAATACATACATGAAGCACATCCAAGGTGTACATGATGGACTGCTAAACGACAGCCCATAGGGGAGCCAAGACTTACACAATGGAGTGCTAAGAAACATTGATATTGCTTTCTAGTTCATATCATGCCTAAGAGTGGTAATTACCAATACATGATGCACATCCAAGGTGTACGTGATGGACTGCTAAACGACAGCCCATAGGGGAGCCAAGACTTACACAATGGAGTGCTAAGAAACATTGATATTGCTTTCTAGTTCATATCATGCCTAAGAGTGGTAATTACCAATACATGAAGCACATCCAAGGTGTACGTGATGGACTGCTAAACGACAGCCCATAGGGGAGCCAGAACCTACACGATGGAGGGCTAAGAAACATTGATATTGCTTTCTAGTTCATATCATGCATAAGAGTGGTAATTACCAATACATGAAGCACATCCAAGGTGTACGTGATGGACTGCTAAACGACAGCCCATAGGGGAGCCAAGACTTACACAATGGAGTGCTAAGAAACATTGATATTGCTTTCTAGTTCATATCATGCCTAAGAGTGGTAATTACCAATACATGATGCACATCCAAGGTGTACATGATGGACTGCTAAACGACAGCCCATAGGGGAGCCAAGACTTACACAATGGAGTGCTAAGAAACATTGATATTGCTTTCTAGTTCATATCATGCCTAAGAGTGGTAATTACCAATACATGATGCACATCCAAGGTGTACATGATGGACTGCTAAACGACAGCCCATAGGGGAGCCAAGACTTACACAATGGAGGGCTAAGAAACATTGATATTGCTTTCTAGTTCATATCATGCCTAAGAGTGGTAATTACCAATACATGATGCACATCCAAGGTGTACATGATGGACTGCTAAACGACAGCCCATAGGGGAGCCAAGACTTACACAATGGAGTGCTAAGAAACATTGATATTGCTTTCTAGTTCATATCATGCCTAAGAGTGGTAATTACCAATACATGATGCACATCCAAGGTGTACGTGATGGACTGCTAAACGACAGCCCATAGGGGAGCCAAGACTTACACAATGGAGTGCTAAGAAACATTGATATTGCTTTCTAGTTCATATCATGCCTAAGAGTGGTAATTACCAATACATGATGCACATCCAAGGTGTACGTGATGGACTGCTAAACGACAGCCCATAGGGGAGCCAAGACTTACACAATGGAGTGCTAAGAAACATTGATATTGCTTTCTAGTTCATATCATGCCTAAGAGTGGTAATTACCAATACATGATGCACATCCAAGGTGTACGTGATGGACTGCTAAACGACAGCCCATAAGGGAGCCAAGACCTACACAATGGAGGGCTAAGAAACATTGATATTGCTTTCTAGTTCATATCATGCCTAAGAGTGGTAATTACCAATACATGATGCACATCCAAGGTGTACGTGATGAACTGCTAAACGACAGCCCATAGGGGAGCCAAGACTTACACAATGGAGGGCTAAGAAACATTGATATTGCTTTCTAGTTCATATCATGCCTAAGAGTGGTAATTACCAATACATGATGCACATCCAAGGTGTACGTGATGAACTGCTAAACGACAGCCCATAAGGGAGCCAAGACCTACACAATGGAGGGCTAAGAAACATTGATATTGCTTTCCAGTTCATATCATGCCTAAGAGTGGTAATTACCAATACATGATGCACATCCAAGGTGTACGTGATGAACTGCTAAACGACAGCCCATAAGGGAGCCAAGACCTACACAATGGAGGGCTAAGAAACATTGATATTGCTTTCCAGTTCATATCATGCCTAAGAGTGGTAATTACCAATACATGAAGCACATCCAAGGTGTACGTGATGGACTGCTAAGCGATAGCCCATAGGGGAGCCAAGACCTACACTACTACTACGTGATGGACTGACAGCTACTTGAGACGAATAGGCAATAAATGAATAAATGTCATTCCATTAACTGATTAATAAAAATCAGCACATTATTTGATAATTAAAGCAAATTTCGATAATTCATGAAAGATAAATGGAAAAAAGTCAATTCTGCAATTCGGAAGTATGCTAAAAGAAGCAATTATACTGAAAATTACTGTTTCAGGTGATTTTTGTTTACAATAATAATATTGTGAACTCTATTGATTTTAGGATGACGCTTTAACCACTTGGATGCCAAGAACTCCTACGAAATGGCAGTCATATAATTAACATTCAGAGCAGACACCAGGTGCATGTTTACATAAACAGTTCAATTAAGAGGAATATTACTAGTTATAAGTAATTTAATAAGAAAATATTTGTCACTGAATTAAATTTATTTAGTAATACTTGTATGTATATATATTTTAAATATAGTTTTTTATAAGTTTAAAATTTATAAAAATTGCAGTAGAGTAGCAAAATTGCCCTATAAAATAAATATTGGGACATAAACATTGATGTTTATATTTTCACGTGTAGTATATTATTTTATTATTCATAATTCCTTTATGAAATTGATGAATATTTTATTCAAATATTAAGATTAACACAAAATATGTTTAGCATAAATCATTCTCAGCATGTACGAGGGTCACTCTGAAATTTTTGAGATACAACTATAGTTGTAGGTTTTAAAAAACCTATAGGTTTTTTAAGTTATATTTACAAAATTGTAGGTGTGTTCAAAGTAGTCTCCTCCAGCATCAATGCACTTTTGTAGACGAATTTTCCACAGATTAAATGCCTCAAGCCATTCATTTCTTCGAATAGATGAAAAGAATGCATTTATAGCCACATCAATCTCTTCTTCTGAATGAAAACGACGTCCACGTAAGTTCTTTTTTAGATTAAAGAATAACCAAAAGTCGCACATAGCTAGATCAGGTGAATACGGGGGATGTTTGATCACTTTAATTTGTTTTTGTTTAAGAAACTCAACTGTTAATCCGGCTGTATGTGAAGATGCATTGTCAAGGTGAAACATTAGTCCCCTAACATTCAGTTTTTGTAGAATTTCTGGAAGATATTTAGTGGTATACCAGTTTGTTGTTACTGTCTTCTGTTCTTCCAACTTGATGGCTTTGACCAATCCCGTACTTCTGAAGAAAACGTCATACATCACTTTTTTCAGTGCGCGTTGTTTTTTCACCATTGTCGGCGTGGGATCATCTTCAAAGACCCATACTTTGCTTTCTTGACGTGTTGGAACGTCAAAAAACGGTATGTACGTTTCATCACCTGTTACAATTTTAGAAATGATGCGGTGGCTACCATCATTCAGCATATTAAGAGTTTCTGTACTGATTCTGACACGCTCCTCTTTTTGATGCTCAGTTAGATTATGGGGAACCCAACGGCAAACTACTTTTTTCATATGTAATTCTTCATGAATGATTTTGTGTATGGCTGCGGATCCAATGTTAAGTTCCTTCTGTATCATTTGATAGGTACAACGATTATCATCCATTAACATTTTTCGTATGGCAGACACATTATCCGGGATTACTGCCGACGGCGGCCTTCCTGTGTGTTCTTCATCCTGAAGAAAATTGCGACCTCTTCTAAATTCTCTAAACCATCTGAATACAGTAGCACGAGCTGGAGATTCATCACCCAGTTCTAATTGCAACCGTTGAACGCATTCTTCTTGATTTAATTCTGCTTTGAAATCGTAGAAAATCATAGCGCGAAAATGTTCTCGCGTCAACTCCATTTTCTCTTCTGTTTAAAATTTATTCCACGCTAAACAAGTTGAAGTTAAAAAATCATTTTCTGTGTTAAAACACTTTGTACTTTAAAATTAAACCGTTATTTTTATTTTGTAAATTCTCGTCTGCGCGTATCTCAAAAATTTCAGAGTAACCCTCGTATAATCTAAAGAATAAAATTGTCTTTTTGCGATACTACCGTTTTAAACATTCAAGCAAAAATTTCGCTTATTAGTGTCTCCTGATTTTTTTCCCTCAAAATGAGTAGAATCTACTGATTTTTTTTTTCTCCAAGGTTGGCAGAGGTATGCGCGATAACTATTTTTATATCTTAGTCCTCCTATAATTTTAAATAATTTGCATTTAATATTGGTATAACTATAAAGCAATTAATTAGAATTATAATAGCATGATTTATAATTTTAGAACACTATTAACACCACATTTCAAATGTTCACCAATCTTATCAGCACTATTCTGATGATCGAATTTAAGAAATACATACTGAAAAATTTACAGAATTTCTACAATTCCTCTGAAATTCATAGAAATTTGTTGCCGATAAGTTGTGAATTTCCCACAATAATGTAAATATCAATATTATGATATTTACATTATTGTAGGAAACATATAATAGATACACATAAAATATTTATGTACACGGGAAATATACAATCAGAAACGAATAAAACCTTAAAAATTATATAGAAACGAAAGACATTTGACTTTTCTATACTTTAATATAAAAATCAACGAATGAAACGCATTCACGTAGTAACCGTATAATAATTTTAGAAATATAATTTATTTTATATTAGTACGCATATCTATTATTGATTAATTCATATGATTAAATTTATCAAACTTCTATAGACAAATAAGTAATCATATGAATCAACAGATGGAACATACAAGTCAGATGACATTCTCAATTTACTTATTCTAAAATTGAATAAAAGATAAAATTCTATATTTAATACACACAATACAATTATTATTTAATCACACATAAAAATTCTAATTTCTACATATGATTCAAATTTAAAAGTATTTTATTCTGATTTCACATGAAAAATAATGACATTTCTTATTCAAAAGAAGATTAATTTAAATTAAATATATCTGAAAAAATACTCGCATTTTAATGAGTCTATTTATTGACATTTAGGGTAATGGTGCACATGACACGACGAAAAAAAATTGGCATTTTTGTGCATAAGGATGCTATTGCAGTACTATATAATTGGTATACCATATTAATTGTAGAATGAAATCATACAAGCAAGAAGCCCGATCTCTTCCACCAGATTTGATCAAACACAAATCTGGGAGAAAATCTGATATATATATATATATATATATATATATATATATATATATATATATATATATATATATATATATATATATATATATATATATATATATATGGTAATATTGCTAGCTTTTAACTTAACCAAAAATGTGTTAAATTTTAAAAGCAATATGCCTATTTTACGTGCGAAAATAACTTATTTTATCATAATATAAAATATTATAAAAAATATTATCTAACTGTATTGTAACAAAGCATTATAGTATTTTATAAATTGCTAGATAATTACATTTAACTGGTTTATTTGTACTGTTATTTCATCCATTTCAATACACAATTATATCATAAAATAAAAAACTAAGTTTATGATAACTCAATTGTTCTCTAATAAAAGATATTTCAAATTAATCACACAGTCACTTTAAAAATGTTAGTAAATGAAAAATATACAAAATAAAAATATGAAGTTTCAGAAAAAAGAAAAATAATTCTCTTTCCGAAGTAATGTCATCATGATACATTTTTGAGAGTTCATTTAAGAATTTCCAACACTGAACTGTTCACAACCTTATTAAATGAATTTTTCTTTCAAATGACAGGAACATCCATCAGAAAATTTAGCAGTAACTATGGTGCACTATATTATACGTAGTACGCGATAGTTGCTGCTAGTAACTATGGTATGCTACAAGTAACTATGGCGACAGTTGTCTACAAATCAGAAGAAACTGTCAACACTGTGGAAGATATCGCATGGTATTTTCAACAGATAAGAGGACAAACGGTATTAAATTTTACAATGGGAAGGAATCTGTACAAAGGTGGATTACACATATATTAAAAAATTCTTTAATATTTAATTATTTCAGTAATTTGTGGTAGAACGAAGGCAGGAATGAATGAAACATGTCAAATGTTTTTTTAGGAATAAGAACAGATTTCGTCAGTCAAGAGATTCTGGATGATCATATATGAATACAGATGAGGAATCTTCTTCAGCACGACAGCCTGGGGTGGGCCATGGCTTTCCTCAGAACACTCCTCCATTGTGTTCTCCGAGAGGCGACAGTTCTCCAATTTGTCTCTTTCAGCACTTTAAAGTCCTCCTCTACACAATCTGTCCATCTAAGTTGGGGCCGACCCCTAGATCTGTTTGCAATAGGCCTATAATTAAAAATTCTTGAAGTCAAAGACGAGGGGTCCATTCGACAGATATGGACCGCAAATCTCAAGCGATATATTTTAATATAATTGACGAAGTCAGCTTCCTTTTAAAAAGTCTGTAGAGTTCGAAATTGTATCTGTGCCTCCAAACTCCATTCTCATTTACAGCATCAAAAATCTTTCTGAGGACTTTTCCTTCAAATATTACAATTTGATTTGACTGAATCTTTGTTAGAGTCCAGGTTTCGCATCCATAAGTGAGAACAGGTCTTATGATGGTTTTGTATAGCGCGATTTTCAGATGAGGAATCAGGTGTTCGATTTTCCACCTTTATCGAAGATGACACACGTGATGTATCTCATAATAGGGAAGAATATTGCGTCGTAGGAGTATTGGAATAGAAAAATCCTTTGCTTCAATGATATGCCTACTCTACTGCAGTTCTAATGCTTCTTTTCCATCTGATAAGAGTCTCTTTTGTGTTTGTGAGGGAGGTTTTATTGGAAAATATCGTGAATATGTCATTAATTTAAATGATTTCCCAGTTGTAGTTGGCATTACAAAAGGAATTAAACACCATGCCTCAACAACAGCAGGGGAACAACGCTTTCACATGGATTTTACCATTTAATTTTACTTGAAGTAATATTTTTATAAAATGCCTTTGTACTTTTTGATTCCTTGTTTTAATGATTTTACTTATTTATTCCATATTCTTACATGTAGGGAATCTTATGATATGATTTGGGTTATTGAAACACACACATTACTATTCCATGTTACATTTGAAAAACGTTCTAATTTCAAATTCTTGAAAGCAAAACAATGAAAGCTTGTGTTTAAATAAATAACAAATTACAAAAGTTACAAATTACAGTTTCTCGTTTGAAATATTAGAACGCAATTCATGTATTTTTCAGGAATTTTGGAACATAAGTGGAACCGCAATTGCATATTATTAACGCTGTATTATACTGATGTTAAAATCAATCAAATTAAAAAGTCCAGAACGATTTACCATATTCGAATTTTGTTCTGAAGAGAGATATACTTTTTCCCCCTCCTTTTTCTATAACTTTATTAATATTAATCTAAAATATCAATTTTAGTTATCGAGAATATGAATAAAAATATTCTATTTATAAAAAAGTTATTTAAATTTCCTACTTCCCTGGTTATTCTATGCTTATAATAATGATACAAAATGCAGATATTGCAATTGACGATATGAATTCATGTGAATAAATCAAGATTAATAGTCAATAGTTCATATAGATACCATTTATTTAAGAATTAAGAGTTTCAATACAAATCCAGTGTAAGTGATGGTCGATGACTTTATCGATAACTTTGCGGTTGTCGTTCAAATAGTGCTATCATCTCATTTCGTGACCTCCCAAAGATCTTGAAGAATTTTATTTCAGGAAATCTTACTGGAATTGAATGAAATTTGTAAATTTGTATTCCTCTTGAATTATCCGTATATATGATTAATTTCAAAACGCAAATAGTTGAATTAGATTATATTCAGAATTTTTTTGATAATATTCACATCTACTTCATAATGAATAAACTACGATTAAGATAATTTAATAGCATGCATTTTGCATACATATATATCAGCGGGCAAGAGAAAGCGAGTGAACTTAGCTTAGTTGGAAAATGACAGTTCTTTATTTAGCTTAGTTCAAAATGCTGTTTTGTACAATATAAAATTGCTCTCAGGTACATATCAGCTAAAAGCAAATCGAATAACATGTTGAATGCTTGAAAATTTCTTTGAGCTATAAATTTATTATAAATTGAAGTCTAGATAATTTTCATCAGCATTGAATAGAATTTCGTATCAGCAACGCTACAGAAGTATAAATACATACACTGCGATAAGCGAAAACAAGTTTCTTAAATATATATAAAAAATGTAAAATATATTATTATTATTATTATTATGGCAAAGATGCCGTGTAATCCAGAATGCCGAATTCTGAGTTTGGTGATTTTTTGGCGGATTTTCTTATGTATCTGGCAACCTAGTTAGTTTCGATTACATCATAGATATGTAAACCTATAAGAATTATGCAGAAAATTATATTTTAGTCATTGGGTCATCGCACACGTCACGATACGTCATCTTGGCAACATTTCTTTACCGCCAAACAAATTCAGAATTTGGCATCCTGGATTATACGGCATCTGTGCCATTATTATTACACTATGAGATTGTCGAAAGAGTGATTCGATGTGATTTTTTTAAAAATTTCTGCGGTTACACACTGATGACAATTTTAAAAGGAGGAAAAGAAATACATATGCTTATTTCATAAAACGAAAAAAATCCTAAACGGAATTTACATAACTTAGAAACTAATTACATTGCTAAATAATCAACTTTATAGGGAATTCAAATTCAGCATTAATACATTTTATAAATTATTTACAAACGCTTCAATCAAAATAACATAGCTTTAATATTACGTTATCTAGAGACCGACTTTCAGTTATACATTTCACTATATATATATATGTATATATATATATATATATATATATAGAGAGAGAGATAGATAGATATTCGATGCAAATGTTTTAAATTCAACCCCGAATACAAAATAAGGATTATGTATATATTTTAATTTTTTTTATTTAAATTCCTCTCCTGAAAAGAGAAAAAAATATTCTCATTTACTCATTATATGAATATGCGAATAAATAATTTGTTAAAACCAAAGTAATTTTAATAATATTAGATTTTTTACTAATGCCATTTCGTATTTAGAATCAATTAGACGAAAAGGTGCCATGAATTAAAAATTTCTTTAAGTTTTTTCACGAGCGATAAAGTGATGACTAACCTTCAAAAACATTGAAAACATGTAAAAGTAAGAACCAAGAACTTAGGTCTTACAAATGGACTACCAAAACACTTTTTAAGAGGGACATAATATTCAAGAAAAAATGATTTTCAACAGCACCCTAAAAACTTATATTTCTCTGAGTGGACAAAATGATTTTGATAATTTTAATATTGAAATACTCCTAAAGTTTACAACGAATAAAAGCATCAAAGCATTTTTACTGAGAAAACACTGAATTTTTTTGAATATACCTTTTTAATCAATACATATAAACTAATGTCCTTTCACTGTTATTTTTCAAGCGTTAACAAATTATGAAAAATTATTAAAACCAAGGTAATTATCATGGTAAGCATGTTATTAAAATACATTCTTACAAAAAAGATTATAAGATTAGAACATTTTTTACACTATACCCTAGTTTTAACTATGTCAGAAAAACATTTATTAGTTTATGTCAGAATTATACACATTTTACCAGAAAGTATTTCAAAAAATTTTTTCATTGAGTTTATTCATATCTGTAAGTATTTATAAATTCAATAAATTAAAATTCATGAAAAATTTATCTTTAAAGCTTAATAATATGGAACTTGTAAAATAGATTTAAAATAACTACCATGTTTTGTTTGTTAAAATCACAGCTGGTTGAGAACTATTAAAAACCATTGTATTACAAAATTTTGTTGACTTATAAGATTAAAACTATAAATCTTGTATCAAAATAAAGGTTGATTTGAAGTCATAAATATGTAGCCTCTACGGTGGATAATATTAATTCTTTCATCAATATAGTGAATATATTCAGCACATTTTAGAAATTTCATGCTATGAGATTGTTCAGGATTAAATAAATGATAACTGTAAAAAGAGTGTGAATACAGTTTTCCTTCCCACTCTTTATTTACAATTATTAATATATTACATTCATTTCTTATCAAATTACAATAAGAAATATTTCATAATTTTCGACTATTATGAGACATCATAAAGATTTAAACTGGGTAATTTCAGTGATTCTGACGCATCTAAGAAAAAAAATATATATTTAAGTACAACAAAGAACAATATATTTAAGCGGTTATCTCCTTTCCATTGCAAACCACTACTATGATAATGGTTAAGAATTCTCGATTAAATCACACCATATACCATCTGAATTCTCGGATGCTAAAAACTACCAATATACCGTACTGACTCAATTGCGCTTACAATTCATTGAGAATTGTCTTTTGGATATTATTTAAGGAAGCTTTTATGAAAAATTTAGCTGACGTAATTGCCCCCTTGCCAACTGTTTAGCATTCTTTCACAATGGATGTTCCAAACCTTGAGCAATTGTCCGAGTGAGTCTTCTGAAAAATGGCTTACTTGGAAAATCGTGAATCACTTAAGTTTAAACATTTCTGAATTAATTATGCATTCGAATTGTGTTTACTCATCTGCCGAGTGACGTTTCCTAAGTGAAATCCACAGTATTCGGAGACGTGTTAAATATTCCCTCCCAAGAATAAAAAGTCTCATTTCTTAGCGAATATTGCATTTGGACTTATCTGCGAAAAATAAGGTAAGAACTACTTTCTCTAGAATATTATGGAATATATTTTGAGTATTTGTATAATCATACTATCATCTTCTTATCATCATAAAGATAATTGTTAAAATTCATAATAATAATAAATTTAATTATTTTTCCATTTTTATATAGCATTATTATGTTAAATCATTTTTTAATGGTTCCAATTTTTTTTCTCTTACTTAACTATTGTGTGTGTGATTAGGTTTACTTTTCCTAAATACTTCAAATTCCCAAAATCTTCATCTTCATTGAAATTATTGTCAAATAGTAACAATTTACTATAACTAAATTTATTGTTTTTTTATGTTGAGAATATGATGTTAAGATTAAACTTTTAATATTTATAAATTCTTGCTTACTTCCTGCATTTACCAATACTATTATCCGATTCTTTCCCAAGTAAGAGGCAATAATAAGAACCAAGTATTATAAGTTGGTAACCCTTAGTCTATACAAATTAAAAAATTTTAATCTTATTGTAAATTATTTTCTTAAATAATTTTACAGTCTTTTAAAATTATGTATATTTACAAATCGTCCTAAAATACTATAATGTTAAGTTTTAACCTCGTAAAAAAACTAAAGATTTTGTAAATATAGCGGAAATAAATCACTATGGTTCAAATAGGCTGACACTTAGATTTTAGGAATGGGGTACTCTAAGTTGGTTTGAGTAGTTTTACTGCCGTAATTAAAACAAAATTTAACTGCCATTTTCCTTTTAATTATTTCTGTATATTGCATATGCATATTTTGTACTGCGTATATATCGTTTTACAGTTGTGCTTTTATATACGAGAGCTAATTCGATACGAATTTACGTTTTAAAGATTCTAAGCCACCATAAACAACATTATTTGAGGTAGAGTTGTTGTTACTTATGACACTTGGACAAGCCAATCTCGCTATGCCGTTGTCTATGCGAATTTAAGTTAGTAGGGTGCGTCTTTTGTTTAACCAGACTAACACAAAGATGAAAGTACGACTTTGCTCTGAATTCCTCCGATAGATGGCACCACCAGAAAAGGTCCACTCCCTCAATTTTGACATTGATCTTAAAAAGGAGGAAATTTTCTTCAGACCATTACACCCATGGTAACTGCTCAACGATCGACCACAGGACTTTCGATTCAGCAGATTTAATCGCATGTACTAGGTGAGGTAGAGTTGAACACATGACACATCGAATTAATTTTAAAAATGCTGACAATTCAGCAGCTAATTTAATAAGGAGAAAGATACACACATGAGAAAAAATTACATTTTAGATTTCTGCTTTCGAAAAATTTAACAAATAAAATAAATAGGATTAAAATTGTGAAAATCGAACATTAAGAGCGTTACTTAAACAAGAAGAGAATTCGATTAAAAGAATACTTTATTCATTAAATTTAATTTTTGAATGTTACATTTACAATATAAAATAATTTGATATTCTGAAACATTTAACTCGTAATTATGAATCAAATGTTCAATATTACAATTTAAACAAAATACTCATTTTTATTATTTTATTTTAATAACATTAGAAACATTAAAATTAAAAAGTATTTAAAAAAGTTTTCTCGCTTTTAGAGTAAGTTTGGTTTAATGTTAAATATTAAGTCATTTGCATTTTATAAATTTAGAACAATGTAAATTTATGGCCGGGAAATATATTAAACCAGAAATATGTTTAAAACCTAATATCATTCAGTTATAATGTAATATAAGTTTTAATGAAAATTTGACTTCATATTATCAGTATTCATTATTTTTAACAGTTCACTTCTCTAATTAAGCAAGTTTTCAGTTACATATATTATATTTACAAATTTCAAATTTGATTTTACACACACGGCACAGAAAAAAAACTGTTATTAATTATATGTATTCTCAAATTTAGAGAAATCATTATCATTCTCTTTTTGAAAATACTAGTCTTCATATAACGTTTAATTTACAAAAGAAGCAAACTTTTAATCAATTACTACAAGTTATATATTTATAAATTCAATAATAAGGATAGTAATGATCTACGTAAATGCTGAAAAAAAAATCAACGATACAATATTATGTTATTTTTAGAAATTCGAAAAACATGCAGGTAAATTATTCTTACATATTTATATAATAGTTTGATAAATATAGAATTTAATGGATGTTTATATACAAACGATTTTCAATGAAACTACTGCATACAAATTCTTTAGTTCAAAATATAATTTTTATCTTATATAATATTCTTAATAATGAATTTTTTAACGTAATATTAAAAGTAAAAATGGACTTTAGTCAGTGGCCACACTTCTCAGAATCAGAACTGTTATTAAACATACTCGTTAATTACTTTAGAAAAAAAAAACATTTTTGTCGAAAAAATTTACAACTTTTTAAAGGAACCAGCCTCAAGTTTTTAAAATTGAAGATTTATTTGATGCATGAGCCAGAGAGAGGGAAAATATCGTGGTTTATGCATGTTAAAATTAATATCTAATGTCTCTCCCGTGGCATCATAGAGAGAGGAAAGCCTAAGTTCAGAAAACAGTATTTCAGACTACGTTCATTTGACTTTGATTCAAAACTACCGGTAATTAAGTTATGTTTAGAGGTATTTGTCAATAAAAATAGGCACATGCAGAAATGAAAGTAATAAATACAAAACTTTATTTTTTCAAAACTATAAAAAGACGCGTGTTTTATAATTTTTTCAATATAATTTATACGTTAAAGACATTGATATCTATTTTTAAACTTTCAGTTACATAAATATGAATATTTGATATATAAATTATATGATATGAAATGTAGATAGTATTGAAAAATTAATCAAGCACGTTTTTAAATTTTTCATCACTTTTTTATTAGTCATGAATCAGTGAATACCGATGATCTCGATCTAGAATATCTATATATTTTTACAGATAGATTTGACCTAATTGTTTTTAATTTAAACTGCAATACATTATTAATTTTAATTCCTTTTCGCATGCTTGGTAAACAAATAATTTAGTATGCGATCGATTTGAATCAAATTCCCATACAAAAATCATATTTTTTTAAGTACAAACTAAAAGTTTAAGTTAATAATATTAATTCAATGTTAATAAAATTTAAAAACTTTGATTCATAAAATATATATTATTTATACCAATTTCGACTCTCTTTTCCCTTAACATAACTATTAGAACGTAAAGAGAGAAAATAAGATTGAATTTTTTCTTACTACATTTCTAATGATTTATTTCTGTCTAAGAGGAAACATTAAAATGAGGAAAATGGTTGTCAGCCGAGTCACTGCCTTCAATCAAAATCAATTTTCACTAACCCCTACACCTACTAGCTCTTTAGCATTACAGTTACAATAAATTGATATATAGATAAAAGAAATTAACTTAATTTTATCTTGTATTGAAATCAAAATGTATATATGGTACTAGATTAATTAGTTTCTTAGAAAAAAATAATCATTAAAATATTTATAAAATAGAAAATCAAGGAAAATGATGATTTAATGTTTATATATATATAATTTATTAATTTTCATATGTTTATGAATTTCTTTAGATAAATATAAATACATATATTTGATTAAGCAAAATAGAAGTTTCAAGCGAAATAACTGAAAGTAAGAATTTTTTAAGATAACTGCATTATTCACGATAAATCCAATGAATATATTAAAAGTTGTTGTATATTTAGACACACAAATTCATAATCGAATCAAATTAAATTGTTCCATATTAAAATATTATGAGACATTCAAAATTTTTAGATAAAAAATATAACATTTTTAAATTTTACGAAAAAAATTTTTTTTAAAAAACTGACAGACTGGATACAAAATTATTGTTTTAATAAGAACTATACCCGAATGATATAACAGAAATTGATAATAATAAAAGAAATTAGGTTTTTTTAATTGATTTAATGTTTTACATTGCATATTTTGTTATATTATAAGCAAAATGGATATGATAAAAAATGTTTCAATAAAATAAGTTATTATTTTAGTAATTATTTAAGTGAACTTATAATAAAAATATTATTTATTTTTCTATACCAGTCGATACTTATGAATGAAAAATAATGTCTTGTAAAATTCTTTTTTAACCAACAATACAATAATTAAAGGAATATAAAATGCACATAAGTGTTTAATTTGATATCATATTTTATACCTCATAAATCATAAAATAAACATAAACAAAATTCAATTAATTGAAATTTTAGAAACAGTATTATCCAACTTTGACATAAAAAGAAAAATTGTAGAAGAAGCAGATACTTTACTTGAGTTGCCTTACATTTTATGTCCAGAAACAGGCTTTTATATTTTCAGTTTATATTATCAAATTGTATGACATCAAAGCAGCTTTTTTTAGACGTAACAGTATGTTAAGTTATATACATATATATTGAATTTTAGTTGGAGTTCCATTCAAAAGCTGTAGTTGTATGTAACAGAATATATTTGTTAACAAAGAAATTTTCAATATGGTAACAAAGAAATTAAGTCTTCAGATTTCATAAAGAAACTACACTTTTAAGTCACTAGGACAGTCAGGTTGTTTTTCAGGACGAGAAACTTGAAAAGCTTCCAATTCATTCAGCCTAGACGTAATTTCAGATATCAATGGAAACAAAGACATATCAACATTGAATCTATTGGCGTTATACAGTTGAGGCACGAGGCAAACATCTGCTAGGGTGACGCTGTCCCCAACACAATACTTCCCGTGAGTAGAGTGAAGCATTGCTTCTACAGATTTGAATCCAGTTTCTATCCAATACTTTGCCCACAACTTGGAAGGATCTCCAACGTATTTTAGAACTTTCATATTCTGCAGAGGTTGAATGCCAGCAACGATGGCGTCCACAATGGCTCGGACTTGTGCCCGAGCAAAGGCATCTTTGGGCAGAAGAGGGGGATCGGGCACTGTATCTTCCAAATATTCCAATATAGCAAAGGAATGGGTCAATACCTTACCCTTGTCCACAAAAGCTGGCACTTCCCCTGATGGGTTCAACTTTCTGAATTCTTCTGATAAATGTTCTCCTTTCAGGAGATTTATCGGCTTATATTCATAATCAATTCCCTTGAATGCCAGAGCAATACGAACTCTCCAAGAACAAGAACTCCGGAAATAAGAATACAGAATTGGTTTACTCTGCGCCATTTTCTTTGAACGATGTAAAATATTCCAGCCTGGGAACAGCGAAGCGGAAGGAAAAAGGCAATAAAAAGTCACCCGGGAAAGTTCAAGGTCATTTTTTATCTGCCACTCGAGATAAATGCGCGGAGAGAATCGAGAAGTTATATGGCGCAGATTTGCTAGAAAATCTGATAAAACGAAGAAAAAATTAATCTCTTAATAAATTAATCGCTGAAAAATTGATCTTTTCTTACGCTCTTAGACAGTATTAATACTCATATATCTATTTGTATCATTTTATAGAAAAATTTCCCTGAAAATTGATTATGAAATATTTTTAACTTAGGATTTCACTTCCATGTGAAATACGTTTATTTAATACAATCATATTTAAATTTTTTTAAACAAAATCATATTTCGTTTTTTGACTGAACAAATGTAAACATGTACTCGCAAGACGGTTAAAGAAATTGATAAAATTTTTTAAAGGGAAGTTAAATTACCTATTGAAAAAGTTTTCTATTTAAATTCGTAATTTGAATCTTATGAGTTTTGCAAAAAGTACAACGTTTTTATTTTAGTCTATAAAATGCTTATATTATTAAATTTCCTTGTTGACCTTGTTCTGGTTAGCTAAGCGAAAGGATAATGCTATTTATGTTATGAGGTCCTTTCCCAATTTTTTAATTACTTATCTTCATTTAAATTAATTTTGATCGTTTACTTAATTCTACTTTTGATATAATAAATTTACTTTTGGAATCATTCAGATTTTTATTGAGTAAAAATTAAGCATTGAATAGCTAGAAGACTTTAGAAACATATCGATATGCACATAATTTTATACAGAATTTAATATTTACAAAATAAAGTTTATGTCTTATAAGTATTTCACTGGCAGGAGAAATTTACGAGTAGCAAAAGTAAATAAAATTTCCTTCATTTCTGCTGATTGTAGTTAATAGCATTAACCAAAAATATTTTTAATAAACATTAGCTTTATGGCACACAATATTTAAAACTTATGCTGTGTTTTTTAATTTGAATACTTTTATTGCGTATTTTAACTAAATGTGCTATTTTTGTACATAATATTTAAAAGAGTATACAATAGTATGTAAAAAATATTTAAAACTCTGTTTCAATCTTTAAATACTATGTAAATATATTTTAAATGGAAATTATTTTTAGGTTGTTTCGAAATCTTCCTATTTTCTTTATTAAATAAATATTTTTTTTCTCATTAATGAAATCATTCTGATGATTGAATGATTTCTATCTAATCATTCAATCTTCATTAAAAAAGTATAATGTTTTAACTAATGTATACTTCTCCCTTATCTACCAAATTACTTATCTTATAGAATGTTTTTTATTGGGACATGGAAATAAAATAATTTTATATTAAAGCAAACTAGTGATTGTTTAATTTTTGTCTGAAGCAATAATTGTCTTCTTGAAACTTCTAAAATGTTTTTTAGTCTTACGTGTATGTAAATGTAAAATTCAATTTTCCTCTTAACTGAACTTGGTAACAATTTGTATTTTAATTTATTTCAGATAAAGCATGGAATCTCTTACTTTGTATGCTTTGTTAATTGCTTTCATGTTCGTTGGAGGGCGTGGCGAGTCAATGTCCTCGTCTTGCACTTATGTCGATGGTGTCCAGAGATGCACTCAGCAAAAGAGCCAAGGAAATGTAGCTATGTCCAGTTCTCAAGCTGGCTATGGACAGGGCCAATCTTACTCCAGTAACTACGCTGCAACAGGAGATAGTGGAACTGGGCAAGGAGGCTACTCATCTATGAGATCAGGTACAACACTTTTGGCAGGCACAACTACTTCTCAAATCATATTACATCATTCAAATTAAAAATAGACATTAGTTGGAAAAGTTCGAATGCGATATTTTTTAAATATTCGAAAATTTACGTATCTCTCAAAGTATTCTAAATAAGACTCATTATAATTTAAATCTTTCAATATTCCTTTTTCATTTGAAATTATTCAATTTGAACTTAAAAATTAAGATTAATAACTGCTATATTGCGTAATGTATGTATAACACTTTACATTTCAATTTTATTTTAAATGAATTCAGAGTAATTAATTATTTTCTATTGCTATGCAGAGCATTACATTTTACATGACCAAGTGTTAGAGATTCATTATGAAAAAGCCAGATTTATTTAAGAAATACTAAACTTTTCTCGTTATTTGTTGTCGCTAAAAAACTCAGCTAACTGCGAATTATTTCGTTTGTTTTGATACAGATAAATAATTAGGCGATAAAATGTACACACCCTTAATACATTAGTTAAAAATCCATTTTCATTCGATGAAACACAAGTAAGTTTTAAAAAAATGGATAAAAGACAAAATTTTTTTTACAAATCCTCAATGTATTTTTCGTGAATGTTACAAGAATAATTTTTTACATGAATGTTACACGAATGATAAATACAAGTCAATATTTGCGTTAATTTATCCGAAGATTTAATTGTAAATATTACTCAAACTAAATAAAAACGGTTAACATGGACCCAATCAAAATCATGCGAAAAATAGTACATAATTAAAATTCATAATGAAACTTAATTACAGTCACACATAATTTATTTGTAACATAAATAAATAATTATGAAAAATTTATACTGTTACTGAGTAAGTTAAACTTTTTTATATATATGTTCCACGTTTAACTTGTTATGGGGCTAAAAATGCGTATTAACTAATGATAAGGTCTTAGTAAGAGAAGGATAATTGAAAAATATCTTTTTATATTTATTATCTGTTTATATACAGACTTAGTGCATATAGATTATAAGCATATATCTATATGCACTAAGTCTGTACACACAGTCGTCATATGCAAACAAATCAAATGTCCATGTCATTTGAGAAAGCCCCATTTTTTCAAATTTTACCACCACGCGAACAAAGGATTTTGAGCAGCGATTAATTAAAGTGAATAAGTCTTGTGAACAAAATGATGTAAACGCCGTGAAAGACGGATAATTTCGCGAAGAAAAATCATAAAATTATTTGACAAAATTATTTTCTCTCATGTTTACTTTTTTATTTTTTAGCATTTAATACAAAATTAGAAACTGATTATAAGTTATTTATGAAATAATTGTGGAAAAAAAGGTTATGTACAATTCAGTCTATTTTTGTAATTAATATGTATAATTCAATCTTCCAGGTTGATCATAAATTTCAAGAGTCTCATTGCAAAGATTTTGAGAGAATCTCAATTAAAAAATCAATTTTTCACCACTTAATTTTCACAGGATTTAGAATGCCTTTCGTCTGCTTTTGTATACTTCAACTTATCATTTAAATTTCCAAACAAGAATATAGTTGAGCATATATGAGATGCCTGTTTTCGTTCCATTCAGGAAAGATTGGTATAATTATGCTCTCCAAAAGATTTGTGGCCACCCGCCCTGTCTTGTGATCAGGGTGATTGACTGCGGATAGGAAGGTCCTGGGTTTGAATCCCGGTTCGGGCATAGATGTACTTTCTCTCTCTGTCTATCCTGCCTTTGTCCTTTCCTTGTACAAATGAGTTGTGAATGGTTGCCTACCCTATTAACGGGTACCTATGGCATGTGTGTACTGAGGAAGTCAGACTCCACACTAAAATATGGTTCAGTTGGAAAAGTGGTGCCGCGCACCCCATAATGCCAGCCTCGCTGTCACAAGACAACAACAAAAGATTTAGAATCGCTCAGTGGCAGTGATTATCAACCATTTTAAAGATGCCATTGCTTAGGTATGAAAAGATTTTCATCGCCTCCCTTTTAAAGGAAATATTAGATTACAGGGAAAGAGGAATGCAACTATAAAAGACAAAAATTTTAAGCAATTTTTAGATGATCTCAATTAAATTAAGCTCTATACTTTTAATCTGGAAGGCCTTTTGTTAAAATTATGCAAAAGAAAAAAAGTTGCTTGAAGACTCCTTTATGCTTAAAATTTCTTTTTCTCAATTAGGCAATTAAAAAAAGAAGAGTAAAATAATCAATCAGTTCAGTGTTTTATTGGGATGATTGTTTTTAATATGGTTTAGAAGCACTTTTTGACATTTCAGTTCAATATTTTTAGAAAGACGAATTAACACATCTTCCCTTTCCCTTTCCACGATTTGAGGTCCGACATCTCCTACTTTGCAGTTAGATTAGTCACAACACTGAAAGTATTCGACACTTGAGGAGAGACAATTTAAAATACTTTGACACACCACCTTGTGAACTGCTTAAGACATTTTAATGTCCACTGGAAATTACCCTTCTGAAAAGATTCTTCATAAATAGCGGGCCGTATTCACAGGTTACAAGGGATGAAACGCGGTAAACTCCTTACGCATTCTCAGATAGACGTAAATGGAAAAACGGAACATTCATCACAGTTATTCATCAAAGACTGTGATCGAACCCGGGATATTTTATTCTGAAGAATGATATCCTAGAACTTGGCCACAGCAAGCCCCAAATTAAAAAATATTTTGGCAATACACCTTGGTAAGAGCTGTTGATATTATTTTGAAACCTAAGTACTGAGACATTATTCTTATTCTGAGCTGACTTTTGAATTTTCATAAGTTGAGAGAGCGATTAATTTCTATGACGAGGTATAAAAATTGTAAGGAAAGGAAAAAAAGAGAGATAATACTGAAAATATTAAAAAATTTATTATATTTGAAGTAAATTTCTATAGTTTGAAGGTGCAAAATTATGTACAAATGTCATAAATGCTTAGGCGATAAAAGTAAAAGTTAAAACCATTCACTGTGACCTTATATAATAATAATAATATAAGTGGGATAAACTCTAGAAAAAAATTCTAATATATAAATACGAAAACACAGTTAAAGGTGAGAAAGTATTATTAAAGTTTGACTGCATATCTTCTTCTTCTTAGAGTTGGGTTGTATGTCATTGGGCACCTCTGCTTTTATCAGCATTTTGTACTATTAACTCCAAACCCAATGTTTCCTAATTCCAGTTGCTCGGGTCACCCACTTTATTAATAAAGTCCGATAACCCTTTAATGGAGTCTAGGTGTAACTCTCTAGTATGGATGATGCCTAAAGAAGTTAATCTAGGGAGGGCAAGGGCCTCGCATTCGTAAATGATATGCTTGGCCGTTTCCTCTTGCATATGACATTTCCTGCAGATAGGGTCTTCCCGGTAATACCCCTGTGCCCTTTGGCAACAGGTTGGTCGTACCATTGGTTTTGTAGCTTTATTCTGTATGCAGTCATTCTGGCAGTGCTGTAAATGAAGATGTCTAAGGGAGTCAGATCCAATATAACTTCCAATGCTCTGGTTGGCGCGGTGGACATTGCTCCTGTGATGCAGACAGGCCATTCTTTGTAGGCCTCCTAGTCTATCAGTCACAGTCTTCTGTTCCACCTTACGCCACCAGATCACACAGGCATATGTGAGAATGGGCCTGACAATAGCTGTGTACATCCACAACGTCAGTTTTGGATGTAGACCCCAGTTTTTACCAAGCATTCGCCTGCAAATCATAATGCTTTTCTTTGCTCGGTTAATTTTATCATCAATGTGCTTATTTGACTGCACATAATAATATAAGAAAATTGTTTGAGTGAATAGAATTGGAAAATATCATAAAATATTAAAACATAAAAAAATTACAATAAGTCACATAAAATATTCATAAAATTTAATTATGAGTCTTATGCCATGTTAGCCTAGTGATTTGGGCATTGAACTTCCGTCCGGTAGGGTGAGGTTCGATTCCCAGTGCCGCCAAAGACCCGCCGAGTATATACGATTTACGTGCTTGATAAATTTGTTGAATCGAAAGTCTTGTGGCCGATCGTTGAGCAGTTATCATGGGTGTAATGATCTGGAGAAAATTTCCTCCCCCTTTAAATGAATGTCAAAATTGAAGGAGTGGATCCTCTGGTGGTGCCATCTATCGGAGCAGATAGAACAAAATCGTACTTTCACCTTCGTAGTGCTCTGTTTAAACGAAAGACACATCCTTCTGACTTAAATTCGCATGGCCAATAGCATAGCATAGCAAGCTTTGCTATGTTATTGGTTGGTCCAGGTACCATAAGTAAAAACATAAATCTTATAAAATATTATATAATATTAATTAAAATAAAAAATATAGTTAAATACATATTAGATATAAGAGTAGTTAATTTCTCTTATCTAATCTTATAATATATACATAATAAAGGAAATTGCTGTAACCTTGAACTGTAAGAAAATTTTATTTGCAATTAAAGGGTTTTTAATTGTGTTACACTCTGTTCACAGGTAACCCTCCACCTTTCCCTGGTAATGGTCCATTCGCCGGTGCTGCTACTGGACCCGCCGCTGCTGGTAAGCATTTTTATTAATTCGTCATTTATTTGAATTTATGTCATCATGACAATTTTTTTTTGAATCAAACTTAAGTATGACTTGTTTGTATAGGTTTCGATCCCTTTGGATTTGTTTTCGGACGACGATGAAATGTAAGTTATTTTCGATTATCCTATCATAAATTTTTATATTACTCTAAATTGCTTTGTAGATTATATAGAAACGGCAAGCGTGATTTGTTGCACATGCATATATTTTAAATGTTTTTTATTTATTATAATGCGTGAATTTTTTAAAAAATTCTCACAATTAAAGAACGGTAAAAGTGATTTTTTTCTCGTGATAAAGGATGAGAAATTATCGAATCTGTGTGATTTATACAATAATCATTAGCGAAAAGAAAAAATCCCTCAGTGAAGGATGATTAAATAAATGAATCATCGAAAGTTGTGGCTCCAATTGCCAAAATTTATTCAAAAAGATTAGAAAATGCTGATAAACGTACGTAAATTATTATAAAATGCATGCATCCTGCATAATATTATAGAATTTTTGGAAAAGTTAAAGTCAATATTTTAACATAAAAGTATTTCTTGTAAAGTGGTGCGATTTCAAACATTATTGTTGTTTCTATGAATCCCATACTTATGAAAGGATGTGTATCATTATACACTGCCCGACATTGAAAATGCAACACCAAGAAGGAGTTGCTAGAAAGTGACAAAACTCGAAAATCAGAGAGAGACAGCAACGAACAATAAGTGATCTGTATTTCGAAATGATATGCATAATACAGAGCGAGAACAGCATTGCGTCAGTAGGTTGTAGAACCACCGTGAACGGTGATACACAAAGCAACATGCCTAGGCACAGATTCAATAAGAGTACGGATGGCGTACTGAGGAATGACTCTCCATTCTCTGTCAACCATTTGCCAAAGTGCGTCTTCTGAAAGAGGCAGGGTTTGCAAATGGCTTCCAATCATATAGCAAATGTGTTCGATTGGTGAGAGATCTGGAGAGCATGGTAGCTAGGGAAGAAGCTGCACACTTTGCAGAGCATATTGGCTGATGCGAGTAATGAGTGGTCGGACGTTATCCTACTGATAAAAGGCATATAAATATATATATATATATATATATATATATATATATATATATATATATATATATATATATATATATATATATATATATATATATATATATATATATATATATATATATATATATACCAACGGCGTGCACTTGGATGACGAACCCCATGCCACAACAAGGCCAGAAACTGCTACTCATTTGTCGTTACCCAGCGGACGCGTGAACCAAGTCACGGAGGCGAGTAGCGTTGCCCGAGTCATACCACCATAAACCCGTTTATAGGGTGGACCACATTCTTACATCATCACAGAAAAAAGGACAGATAAACACAGAGAAAGAAAGTAACATCCTTGCCCGAACCGGGATTCGAACCCGGGACCCATAGCTCAGGAATCAGGAACGCTGACCACTCAGCCATTGGTCGGCATATATATGTATATGTATATATATATATATATATATATATATATATATATATATATATATATATATATATATATATATATATATATATATAATGCATGTATATATATGTGTGTGTGTTAATTGTAAAGTACTCAGAAACATGTTAACATAATTATTAAATCTTATAGAAAAACGAATTTATATAATAATTAAGAAGAATGGGTTATGAGACAAAGAAAATGCAGTAAATAATTGTTACGTACTTTTGTCTATTCAGGAAATGTTTGTGGAGTCAATCTGGGCATTAGCTCCAAATTATGTGCCTGAAACATGAATATATGTATAAATATGTGTACATGTACACAAATGTATAGTTTTTATATTAATTATATATATCACAGAAT
Organism: Latrodectus hesperus; assembly: GCA_037975125.1. Taxonomy (NCBI): domain Eukaryota; kingdom Metazoa; phylum Arthropoda; class Arachnida; order Araneae; family Theridiidae; genus Latrodectus; species Latrodectus hesperus. The sequence goes on from JAJQOW010000014.1 coordinate 478,777, forward strand.
ATTTTATGATGTTTAATACCTTTATCAAAAACACACACAGTTTCTATGCCGCATTATCTTTACTTGAAGTAAAGTATAGATTACAAATGAAATTTCTTAAAATTCTTGTAACTTTGAATTCTATACAATATTTTTAGAATTTTATCGTGTGAATTAAATTATTTTATTTTAATTTATTTCATTTGATATAAATTCATTTTTAATTTTAAATTTTCTTCCAGATTTAAGATATCTCCAGAGAGTTCATACTGGTGATGTAGTTTGCAGATGACATAAATTTGGAGATATGTATTTACTGAAGAAATAAAGAATTAAAATTTTAAAATGCATGTGTCCGTTAAATTCATTAATTTTGAAGGTATAAATTTTCATCTGGAAGAACTACACATTAATTAGAATTAAAATAATTTCTTGCTTATCAGTGCAAACCATAATTAATATTTTTGTTTTATCTAAAGTTCTGTTGTTAAAAACTTTATAAAATATAATAAGGTAATATTAAAAAAGATTGAATGTTAAACATTATAAATGTGAATATCACTCAACTATTTTGAACCTAAATCCTAAAGTATACAATATTTAAAGTCTTACAATTTTCATATTGCTATAAAACAGCTACTATTTAAATATTGAATAACTATATAATATATATAAGATTGTTAAAATATTTAATATGAATGAAAATTGAATGGAATTATGCATCATTAAACAAGGAGCCAATTTCTACATTTTCGGACATGACGCCATTTCCATCTAAAAAACAATCTAACATAAAAAAATGCATGATGTTATGGTTCATTTAACATGACACCAATTTAAGATTTATAATTTTTTGCACTGTCTGTTTTGTTTTATTTATCACAACTTCGTCACAAAATGATATTTCGGCTGGTTTTCTACTTTTTTGACGGCTTATACTAGGTGTCAATTTTAAAAATTGTTTATTTGAATTGGATACAAAATTAATTTAAAAAAGAAGTCGCTAGAAATGTTAAAGTTTTAAACAAAAAATTTAGTAATTTTTCACCGCAAATTCCGTCCTTCCGAATTTTTTATTTATTGCAATTTTTTTAATATTTTTTTTCGCCTGCATTTTGAAAATTGCATTTTGTCACTATATTCTTTTGGAATGAAAGATGTTTTTCTCTCACGTACTTGCCAAATTTCACTATAATCTCATTATTAAAATAATTTCCTACAACAATTCACAAGTTTGGAAGAATATATTGATTCAAAATTTAAATTTTATTTTATTCCTTATTTGATGTTCCATGTGCAAAATGTATACGAGCAGAATGCACAATGTAACTTTGATGTGTCTTTGTCGTGTAACTATAAATACATTCTCATGAACAGATATACTAGCTTTGAGTAAAATTTGTGCTCAAAAGAGTATATTTTTTTGTCTAAGAAATTATTTATAATACGAAATAAAAGAATTCAAACAAAACAAATTGTAATTCTAATCAACTCTTAATGTATTATTTCTAAACAAATCAAAGTAACTCTACATTAGCTTTTTAAATAAAAAGTAATGGAAATTAAATTCAAAATGGAATTATCATTTCGATTATAGCTACTATGAATCCTTTGTAATGAATATTAATATTTGATTAACACGATTCTTTTCGTTCCTTTTTTATTTTTCTCGTCCCTATTATTTCGTTAAAAAGATTAGTTTTTATTTAGTTAAAGATTAATTAAATTAGTTAGTTTTAGTTTAAAATTAGTTTTAGATTAGTTAAAGATTATTATTCTTTAAAAAGATTAGTTTTCATTATTAATATTTTTAAAGCATTCCATAAATCTTTTGCATTTTATATCAAATATAATTCTTTCATATTTTTCCAAATTTATCCATAAATGTGATCTGAAAATTTGAGAGAATAGCATGTATACGTCTAACATAAAAGATATATTTTCTTCCACAAATAAGGTTTCGCCAAAATCACCTAATTTGTTTTTTATTTATTAAAATTTAAGTAAAGCAAAGAGAAAAACGAATATTTTGGAATAAGTGAATCACGCTTCCTTAAGAATTTCATATATTCTCTGCAAAGATATAAAAAGTTTAACAAGTTATCCGTATGACTCATCAGCCAAAATGTTCTTCCAAATAATGTATGAGCAATCACTATACTTAAGACAAGTTTTTAAAATAAATAACAATATTTAAATTTATCATAAAACTTATGTTAAATCTGAAAAATATCATGTTGAAAACCCTTAATATAATTATTTTTCTTCAATATCAATTCATTTTTTATTTAAAGAGAAGGTAAAATTGTTATCAAAAAGTGTATTTACATCACTTTTACAAGTAGAGATTGGAAAATTTGCCTTTCCTTTTCAAAATTTATGAGTGTGTAAATAAAAGCTATTCTGGCTTTAAAGCAACCATTATTCTTGTTAGTAGGAGGAAGTAAACTTTCAAACAACTTAAGTTTGGTATAACATGAATAAAGAAAAATTTGGTATCCTAAGTTCTTGAGACAAAATATCACAGAACCAAATCATTCAAGAGTTATGTCCACAAATAAGTAATTTTCTAAAGAACAGAAAATAACACAAAATATATGTCATTGTTTCTTGAAGTAAATCACAAGTCCGGTCACTTAAGGACATTGCATGCTAGATTAAAAAGAAAAATAATAAAAAAACTAAATTAAAAAAATATTTAGTTTTATTATTTAAGTACAACTACAGAGAACGAAATAAGAGTATTTTTTAGGAAATTGCGAAATTTAATATACTTCATACACATGAAATTACATTGGCAGTTATTATTGTAGTTATCATAATAAATAAATATCCTTCAAATTATTAGAAGTAATAATCATAGTAAAAATATATCCTTCTAAGATAATCTTAAAAAAAGGAAATAAGTTTGTTTGGAAAGAAATTTAAAATTATGAACCGAATCTCAGAGCAGAATTATCTATTCAAATAAAAGAAAATTCCCCATTTTTAAACGGAATTATTACTTTGTTGTCAAAGGCAATCGATTAATAAAATGCATTGCAGGGCACAAATAAAAAGTTACTAGGATTTTTTTTCGAAGATGGAAAGTTAAATTATAATTATCAACAGTGAATATTAAATTTATTAATAAAGTAATAAGTTGAAATTCTACAAGTATGTAAAATTATTTAACAATAAAGTATGAAAACAAAAATCCTTGATACACTCAAATACTTAATAACTCACAAAATAATAAAGACAGATTTAAATTAATAATATTTGGGGTTATAGAGAATTGATTGAAAAACACATTTTATGGAACTTGTCAAAGGAATTCCGTAAAGTTCATCGTTCGAAAATAGGAAGATGACAATTGAACTCACGCAAATTCTGAGCAATATTTCTATATCTAAGCAACTGGATGAAGGTAGCTGACAGAGCTGGAAGTTCAATATTGAATATGATCTATAGGCTCTCAAAGAGTTTTGGGATTAATTTTCATTTTCAGTGGATCCCGTCACATGTCGGCATTAAGGGAAATGACATTGTTGATTCTCCGTCTATGACTGACTCTTTGGAACCTTCACTACCTGATTTGCCATCCACCTTTAATGAGGTTTTTACTGACTGTAAAAAAACGCTTATGGATGTCTGGAGGGTTCCACCTACTCATAATTGGTGTCCTAGAAACACCCTGCTGGCGCCTTGCTTTTTGAGGGAACTAGAGGCCATTAGACTCGTAATTCAAGCTTTACCTAAGAGGCCTCAAATATGTACAGAGTCAAAAGACTTAGTCTGTGCACGAAATGTGAAGCTGAACAGGCATCACATGAGTATATCTTGAGCTGCTTGAATTTTGACTTGGAAGAGGCTTTTTAAAAACTTCTTATGTTTTTGGTTTTCCTGGCTGTTTATGGACTTGTGAGTTGGTCTAGTACTGGAACTGGGCCATCTGGGATTAGCAACAACAACAACAGTTCTATATCAAAACACAGTATAAAGCTGAAACTTTTATAGCAGTTACGAATTTATAAAAGAAATGCTATCAAAAACAAAAAAAAAATTTTACATCATATTTTGAAAAATTACATATTGATCTATTACTGCAAAAACGTTTTCATTTTTTATAATAGTCATACTTATTTGTTTTTTATTGCGGAATTCCATCTCATTTCTCAACATTTGTTTTACGAATTTAAATTAATGAAAATATAGAGAAATTTTATGAGTCATATAGTTGTTCATAGATGAATTTGATTTGCTTTATAAATGGTTAAAAAGCGAGAGAAAATTTTGAAGCGTAACTTATTGCTATAATAAATTACATAAGCATTCAGAAACCAATCTAAAACATTTTAAATTGAACCCATCTAAAAATTTCTAAAAAAAAATTCAAAATTCAAAATATGTTTTATATGGGAAGAGATTAAATTTTAAAGCATGTTTCTCAGAGGTATATATGTAATTTAGGGCTAAAGCTTCTATTCATCAAAATAATTTATACTGTCCCTTAGCATATTTTGCCATTACTAGAATAAATGGCAAATGATAACAGTGATGATGATGAACGGCACTTTTTTTGACGTAATGAAGCATTTTCGTATCTCGCCATCTCGAAGACAGAAGACAAGTGACAAAAGATAAGACTTAAGACTTTGTGTAGCGACACAAAGATATGATTAAAAAAATTTTAGGACTACTTTACGAATGTTTCAAAATTTTCAGCAAAGATTCATTAATGTGCCCTTTGTCAGTTTTGTAACATGATGCATTGCGTTATCATGGAGCAATTTCACAGGAATCAAATCTTTGCCCACCAATGAACATTTTCAAATATTCTCTTACTTCAATTGCGGAAACTGCTGTAACATTTAGAAGAAGCGCTACTTACATCAGGCTCCAGCCGTGACCTTCTAGGTCGTGAAGGTCCCACTCCAGCTCCTTATCAGGGCAGATAATTTACCAACGTTACAACTGAACTTTCTTATAGCAGGGAATAGATCGCTTCGGTGCTGATATTGTTCTTTGAATGGATTGGCCCCAGGTTTATTGCATATTGAATTGTCATAACACATATCTATTTTTAATCTCCATCACAATTTTCAATAGAAAGATTTTTTGCGTTATCCCTGATTAACAAATAACGTATATAAATATATGCTTATCTTTATTTTTCTATATCAATGAATGTGGCATCTCTGTTTTCAGCTCAAGAATCCGTATTACTAATTGTAAATGATGAGAAATCATTTTGGGATTTTAATAAATTGTTTGAAAAATGCTTTTTACTATTCAGAGATACCTTTATCAAGCAATGATTGCAAACCCTTATCCACTCAATGGAGTATTGCTGCGTTCTCGATTCTAATATCAAAATCACCATTTTTAATAGGTCGTAACCAATATTTTAGTTTGTAATTCAATAGAATTTGTTCCATAAGGCAAGAATAATTTGTTTGGTATGGTTTTTCAGCGTTTTTTTAAGTATGAAACTCGCAACAAATGCAGTCATGAATGAATGATTTATCGCATGATATCTTGCCTACCACAAATTTCAAATTTACTTTTACTTCTATCAAATTTCTAAACATGCTTTATAGCTTTGAACTGCTTTTTAACGTACGTCAAAAGTTCAATACACTTATTTGTAGGCTACTTCACCAAAGAGAACAAATAAAAACTGCTCTAAATTGTCTTAATACGCCCGATAGATACAGATAACATAGAGTTTTACAATCTCAAAGTGGAAGAGAAGCTCGTCCGAAATTGCCAATAGTCTAAGCACTAAAATTTGCTTTGATGACAAAACGGGAAAAGCAAAAATGTTTCGTAAAAAAATAAAAGAAATGTCATGCTTATTTTTTTAAAAATTTATCTTCGTAAAATTCAATTATACTAAGAAGCAATTATTTACAAGCACTAAAATGTACTAAGTATAAGGCCATTTTAACAAGACTTTTCATTGACAAAATTAATCCAACGCTATTAGTAGTGTTGGTGATTGAGTGAATGGAGATATTATATGATTGTGAGGGATGCTGCTCTCAAGTTTTTAACCAAACCTTTTTTTTTTTATCACGTAATGCTAACATTCATTTTATGAATGATATCATGAGTAAAATGGATTATTTCATAGCTGAAACGCAACTGGTAAAAAAAGCTAAAATGTCAGTTTTGTGATTTAACATCCTTTTTTTTTACCAGAATTCAGTCACACTATTAAATACTAAAATATCATTACACCCGATAAATACGGACACAAACATTTTGGCAATGTCCGCTAAACACACTACAAAAATTTTTTTTTTGAAATTGGAATAATACCGAAAGCTGATGCGAATCGAATCATCGAATCGAAAATTTTCGTCACCTGAAATAATTGTTAACTAAAACTCATGGTTATATTTGAAGAGCCGACCGATGACTGAGTGGTTAGCGTTCCTAACTCCTTAGCTCTAGGTCCCGGGTTCGAATCATAGTTTGAGCTTGGTTACTTTCCTTCTCTATTCTCTCTGCGATTTTCTGTCCTTTCTTCTGTGATGATGTATGAATGTGGACCGCCCTATAAACGGGTTTGTGGTGGTATGGCGCGGGTAACGTTACTCGCCTCCGTGACTTAGTTCACAGGTGCCAGCTGGGTAACGACAAATGAGTAGCAGTTTCTTATCTTGTTGTGACGTAGGGTTCGTCACCCAAGTGCCAACCGTATAAAAAATAAATGAATAAAACATTTGAAGAAGGAATAATCTACAGGGTATAACAATACACAAGGATCATTCGAAGCTATGTTTGGAACAATTAATGTCAAAAATTTTACAGTCTAATTAACAAAACAAAAGGTTATATAAAAAAGTAACTTATATAACTCTATAACCTTTAAAGAAACAGCAAAATTAATTTTGTGATTTCTTTTCTAATTGATTTAATTTTTTAATTGATCTGTTAAATGTTATTTATTTTAATATAATGATATTATAAATAAGAATGAATATTACCAACGAAATTTAAATTCTTTATTTACTGATAACTTTTCCCTTTTAATTTTTTTATTAAAGAAAATTTAAGAAAGAAAATGCGATTTTTTATTATCTTTGAAGTTTTCTTTACCTTAAAAATAAATTTTCTTTTTAAATTTATTTCATTGAAATCAAAATTGTGAACATAAATTCATTATGGATTGTTAAATTCAAATGTGTTACAAAATTCACACACACACACACACACACACACACACACACACACACACACACACACACACACACACACACACACACACACACACACACACACACACACACACACACACACACACACACACACACACACACACATACACACACACACACACATACACACACACACACACACACACACACACACACACACACACACACACACATGCTTAAAAAATGTTGCTTTATTGTGGAAAATAAATGTTAATTCTAAATAAATTTTCTCATTTTAATAAATTATTATTGTAATCAGGTGAAATACTTAAAATCGCTATAAAAATTATTTTAAATGAAGCAAATATTTTAAATACAAAATAAATAAATGAAAGCACATCTGTTTTATCTCATAAAATATATATGTATCCTGAGAAGATGCTTTTTTATTAGTGATAAAATTTATGTGTTATGATGATAAATTATCTTACTTTTATTCCCTATTAAATATATAATTAAGATTATAAAATAAACTACTTTAAACATTTCTTTAGTTCAAATTTATTAAATTTGGTTCAATCCATTCTTTTTATATAATTAGAAATTATTCGTTATATTCTCTCTCTTCTCGATGTAAAATAGATGTAGTTTATAAATTGATACATTTAGTAAGTTTGTAAATTGCCATTTATATTTCATACATATAGTTAAATACATAATTTCTCCAAATTTAAGTAAAAATTAAATTTCCTTTTAAATCTTTTTTTCCCATATCAGGTTTTTCATTTACTAGGTGATTTTACTTTATTCGTTTTCCTTAGATTTATATATATATCTAATATATTAGGGTAATAAAGTAGATTAAGTACAACTAACGAATTATTGGATAAATATTCGTTTAATAGCAATAACATTTGCAATAACATCTGGTGGTTGGTTAAAGTGCATTCAATTGATTATTACTGATAATCAAAACTTGATGCTATTGATCTTAGGTAAAATAATAAAATATTTTAATACAAATCTTTTAAATTATTGTAATTATTTCGTAGTATCTTTTACTTAGATTTACTATTTATCTCTGGTTAGAGTTAACTGACAATTAAATACAATTTGTCTTTAGAGAGTAAGAATAATCGTATTTAATTATTTAAATTGAGCTCAATCCTGATTAATCAAACTAGAGCTTGACATTATTAGCTTTTCAATGTATTTTTTCCTGGTATGTATGTTTTTACTTTTAGTTTAAAAATCATTTATGAAACTTAATAAGTATTATGCTTTAAAATTTCTAAGCTTCTTGCAAAAAGGCAGATGGGATTCAATAAAAATAAGTCATATGTGAAAGTTCATTTTATAAATGCTATTTCTTAAGTTTCCATTAAATTTAGTAGTAATAAAATTTCTAGTAAAAATTAGGTTTAAAAGTAATTTTGATTTATGAAATAAATATGCATGTGTATGTTAATCTCTTATTTGCTTATTATCTTTCTAATTTGCTTAGGTTGTAAATATTGGAGACATATTATAACTAAGCATTCGAAAATAAATAATTTTTCAGCATAATTTTTTCCCATTGAATTTATTTGGAATATCTGTTTTATTTCTTTATCACATAATATTATTCCTCATTTCTTCAGCAACAAATGAAATAAGAGTTGTTTTTTTCGTAAGAATTCTCCATCTTCGGTTGAATTTGAAATCATGAATTTTAAGCTTATAATGGATAGATGCATTTTCTCAACAGAAAATTGAAATTATCCGATCTTACTTTTGCACAATGGAATATATTGTATTAAGAAATAAGCTTGAAGGTACTTCAACACAAACTTATATACAAAATTATTTCTTGATTCATTACACTTTCGGTGTCTATCAAACAAAATAGTTACGGCGCACTACAGAATTAAAAATAGTATCTATCAGACAATCCAAGTAGATGTATTTCAATGAATAAATTCATATGAACCTCATCAATAACGCATAAACACAACACTAAGCAATGTAATAACACCAAAAGATGGCGACATCTCAAATCACGAAACTCCAGGCGCCTTTTCTTCATGAAAACACATTCTGATTTTGTTCTTTTAGAACAATCACTAGTCTTACATTAGTGGCAACGATACTCCAGTTGACGCATTAAGAACAAAGCTCCCAGTTTGAGCCATTGTTTCGGTGATGTAACTTTGTATGACTTTTGAGGTAAAAAGGAGTCGCACATGTAGATCATGAATATGGTAAAATGGAACCGTAAAATTTACTTTTGCCTCCATAATTTGACAGTTGAGGTGATACCATTTTAATAACAGCGACAAGTTTTTCACTATATATATTTCTCGCCAACCTACATGCTTTGCACTTGATTTCTAACTGAAGAAAGTGATAGTCTACTTTTCAAGACAACTATTTCCAAAAAGGTAAGTTTCTTGCCCTTGTACTGAATTCATTAAATAATTGTTTTTATGTAATTCAAATTGTGTTGAAGTTTGTTTCCTACAACTTCTATTAAATTATAAAGCAATTCTTCATTTTTACTAAAATTCCAACGTCTTTAAATAATCTTAGATACTGAATTAATTCTTATCGGTTGGCTTTATTTCTTAATATTGTGTACAAAAAGTTGTTTTTAATAATACAAAAAACAGTTTAAAATTGCAAAAAGATACAAAATATAGTTTAACTTTTCAAATTTTTGTAAATAAGATAATAGGAATAATTAAAATAACACGTACATAATAATTTAACTACATTACTATATAAATAATAAAGGTTATGAATATACTTAAAATTAAAAAGCATCATATTGTAATAATTAAAACAATTAACAATAAATTTATATCGTAATTTTTAATTATGTTTAACAATATTTGAATGTTTTTATTGATTTAATAATGTTTAACCAATTGTCTAAAAATTAACATATTTTTTATTGACTATAGATAATTTAATGCTGAGTTATATTTTATTTCTCAATAAAAATATTTAACAGTTGTTAGTGCTTATTTTTCTATAACTTTATAATTATTGCATAAAGTATTTTCAACATTTTACCTTTTAATCATTTATATAATTTAAAAATAATTATTGATATATTTTTCCATTTATATAAGATTAAAGTTATTTGAGATTATGAAGACCTATATTTTATGATTGCTACAGTATTTACAATATTATTTCTCATAGAAAAATAATAAATCATAATGATTTAATAATTGTTAAACTCCTTCAAATTCTTTACATATATAAAATATAGTAATTAGGATTCTACTCTTTCTAACTTTGTCAGCTTAGTTGAAAGTTAGTACCAGTCTGGCTGGTCAAGGAAGTATTTGACAAGATGTAAAACAGTTCCTTGCAACATCATACAAATTTCAGTCATTGAAAGGTATCCTAAATCACATCGTAAAGGAAATTTATGATACCAGATAAGGATCATATCTTTATCTACATCTGCTGGATGTGAAGTACCAATGAACTGGCTATCACACATTTATTGGACACCAAATTTTAATCATTTCCATATTTGGTCAAACATTTATGTATACGAAATTTCAAAGCAATTGGAGGATACATTCTTGGTACATCGATTTATTTTGTTACAGAATGAATGATATTTACTCAGATAATCAAGTATATATAATCACATCTCGTATAAAATACTGGAAATAACAGCCCAGGAGGAGCAGATGAAAGATGTTAATTCAGATGCATAGTGCAAGATCTGTCGCATTGTTTTTGCTAAACGCGTAATGATTATTTTTAGTTATGCACAATGTATCATAGTTATGTGATACATCATTGATAACAGTGTCATTGTGGATTCCAGTACATTTACAGTAATGTTTTGTGAATATATATATATATATTGGGTTGGCAACTAAGTAATTGCAGATTTTTTAGAACATATAAGACAATTTTTTCATGGAACTAAATAAATTTATGTAATGTATTCCCCATTTTGATGACCTTTTGCGATCTTTCAGGCAGCATCATAATCCCACGTTCCTAAAACTTCTGGTTTTTATTAGCAAAAAACTGAATCACAGGTACGATTTGACATCATTATCATTATTGAAATTTTTACCATTCAAAGAGTTTTGTAAAGATCGAAACAAAAAGTAATCAGATGGTGCAAAGTCAGGACTATATGGTGGATACAGAAAAACATCCCAACCAAGATCCAATAATTTTTGCTGAGTGACCAAAGATGTGTGTGGCCTTGCATTGCCATGATGGAATATAACATATTTTCGATTTGTCAAATCAATCCGGTTTTCTGCAACTGCATTGTTTAATTTCGTTAGTTGTTCTATGACGACATCAAAATTGATCGTTCGGTTGGGTGATAAGAATTCAAAGTAGACAATTCCTTTGTAATCCCACCAAACTGATAACAAAACCTTCTTTTGATGAATATCTGCTTTTGATGTTGTTTGAGTTGGTTCACCTGGCCTGCTCCACGATCTTTTCCTCTTGATATTGTTGTAAACAACCCATTCTTGATCGCCAGTTATCAGTCGTTTTAAAAATGGATCATTTTCACTAAGTTTCTTTAGCAAATCGCAACTGTTAATGCGTTGCGTTAAATGCGTTTCTTTCAGTTCGTGAGGAACCCATGTATCGAGTTTTTGAACATAGCCAAGTTGTTTTAAGTGATTTTCAATGCATGTATATGATACATGAAGCTTCTCTGCAATCTCACGTGTTGTACTGTGACGATCCGAATTGATTTGGAGAACTCAGATGCTCAGACTCTGTAAAAAGATAAAAAATAATAAAAGGATAAGCGTAGAATTAAATATACATACATAGCGGTTCAGCCGAAACCCGGACTGTACTTTAAGGCTAATGGGCTTAGAATACTCGTCCATCACCAAGTGCCTCGTCATTTTGAAACAGTATCAAGTGGCGAGGTTAAACCTGAGCTGGTGATCTCCTCTCTCTCTCCACATCCATGTGACACCAGTGGAAGGACTTACGACGTCACACGTTAGCGTGGACTCGTTCCCAACCCATGGAGCGCCAACAGCCCATAGAGGAAGAATGTGGTCACTTTCCCAATCGATGCCACGGACAAATGATGCTTTTCTTAGCTGATCTTAACGGAAAGCGAGGGAAAGCTTAAATATATATATATATATACATATATATATATATATATATATATATATATATATATATATATATATATATATATATATATATATATATATATATATATATATATATATATATATATATATATATACATACACGCACTTGCAATGATTGTCTAACACAAGCTGACGAAAACACATTAAAGCATCACTCTTCCTGAAATTTTGAAATCATTTAAATTATATGACACTTTGAAATTTTATGATTACTGTAATATGACTGGTTAGAACACAAGTGGAAGTATGATTCATTTAACCATATGGCAGACACTGACATCTCCTCTCAATCCTACTACATATGCATCCCATTACATTTTGAGACACTCATTAGATTTTGAATTTTTTGTCCTTTAAAAGTTCCTCAAAATTTTGTAGTGCCATTATCTAAGAATCCGTTGAAGAGAAAAAGCTACAAAAATGCCAATTGCAATGCTGCTATGAACTTAAGATTTGCTGAGAATCAGATGACCATCCACGAAATAATAACATAAATTTTGGCATAAACCGTCTTTTTGAAATATCCATGGCTGTACTAGTTAATGATTCTCAAGAAACAGCTGCATTTGTCAGTCAGAACAGTATATTTAGGATTATATTTTTCATTTAAATACTATTGTTTATGCACCATATTTCAGTGGATATTGTTATTTTCGAGAATAATGGAATAATTACAAATATGGAAGCTTGTTCTAAGTAATGCTACTCATTTTTCAGTATTGGTGTTGTTTTACTCGCTACCAGAATTAAGTTTTGTGAAAGAGCAATACATGTTATTTTGCAAAATTTCCAGAATTGTTTCGCCGATTCTGGAAAATTGTTACTTTTTTATTCTTATATATTGAATATTTCGTCCATGTAAATTCATATCTTCTAAGTTTACCAGACACAGTTATATGCTTTTTTTTAAAATAATTTTTAACATTCAATGTTTTTACGGTTTTTATGTATTTATGTATTTACATAGCCCTCGAATTAATAGAATTTTTATAGTTACTGCAAAAGATCCAAACAAAAAATGCGTTCACGAGCTTTGTCAAATAAATTAAATTTGTCTCAATTTTGTCAAATATAACAAATCTGTTAAATATACCAAATTTGTCAAATATATCAAATTTGTCAAATATAGCAAAATTATGGGTATTGCATTGAATATAATCAAAAAATGCATTAATGAGAATTTTTTCAAGTATAGGCGGAAAAAGAGCAATTTATTTATTAATTATCCTTACCAACTTATATTGCAATAAGAACTGATAAAATTAATCGAAGAGTAATTTTTTTTTGCTTCTTTGAGAATACATTGGAGTAATCTTGGTTGAAGAGAAAATGTTTGGACTATATGAATTCAAGACTGCGAGAATAAAAAATTTTTCAAGCATTATTTTCCATTTTTATCTTAGAAGAATTATTAAAAAAATTACAAATTTTAATGGCTGATTTATTTAATAATATATGAAATGAAAAATGCTATGACGGTGGCAAAATAACCAGAGAATATATACATATCAGTCACAAAAACATTGAATTAAGAAATTTTATGGCTGATGTATACATGTTGTAGGATAAGAAAAAAAGGAGAGCAATGTATAATAAATAAATAATATTAAATTTCGCATTTCGCCGACAATATCGACTGTAAATAAAAAAGAGTCAATTTTTGCATGTTATAAAAATAAAAAATGCATAATTTCTTGGATAAAATAGATTTCATTAAAGAATATGGTTGGTACGCATGTATTATAATGAGCTTATTTTTATACCTAAAAGGTATCAATAACTATATGATAATTTAACTAAATTTAAAAGATTATTTACTTTGTTAAGAGGAGTATTTATTTAAGTTATTTGTAATGTAAAAAAATATTTTACAAATTTTTAATGAATTTGTAAAAAACGAAAAATGAAATTAATTATATTTTCACTTTATTTGCTTTAATTTCAAATGAAGCCTTATAAATTTTTATTTCTAATTTCTGATTTTCCTAGTTTTATTATACAAATAATAAAAAAAAAGTTAGATTTTATAACTTTGTTCAATTACTAGCTTAAATTTTACCTTGTTTTTTATAATGTTATTGATTACATATGTTAAAATTATATTGTTATATATATATAGTGTATATATATATTAATTTACACAGAAATTTTTTACTTTAAAATAGATGATGACCATGAAGCTCGTTTACTTTCTTGCCTTCATCACCCTTTTCTTGGTGGGCTGCAATGCCTATTCTGAATCCATGTCTTGCGTAACCTACCCGGGGTATTCCCAACCGATTTGCAAAAAAAGCTTTAATCAGAATGGAAACTCTGCAAATGCTGGTGCTTTCTCCAATCCAATCAATCCCTACTTGTATGCTGACACAAGACAATTTCCCTACTATAGTAAGGAGTTTCGTATATTTTTTGAGTATTTTTTTGGAAACATTAGAAATTATACTGATTCGAGTGCTTTTAAAATATGCTTAAAAGTTAAATAATTAGAAAAATGTCTCTAAATGTATTATATGTAGTTAAAATAATCCAGTTTAAAAATTAGAAAAGATAACTGTTTAAACAAAACTGTTTATAACTCAAAATGCAATTTTGTGGTTTCTTGTTTATAATTTTAATATGAATTACAGAAATGTGAATTTTTTTTACATTGTGTTCAGCAATTAATTCTGATTTTCTTTTATTTTATAACTTTATTATAATTATAAATATTTACGACTTTAACTGTTTCATACCATTACACATATATGAGATTTAAAAATTTAAAGTAATTGGACACTCTTTTTACATTAAAATCCTTATTTATTGAAATGGCAATAGTTATGGACTAATAGTAAGGCAATGTTCAGATATCACTAGTATTACACAAAAGAAATGTATAAATATTCATTTTCAAAGTTTTCACTTATGCTCAAATGTGTCTAGTGAAATGTTTCCTCCAGTGATTATAAGCATTATGATAAAAAATGTATAGGTTCTGAGCTTCAAAATGTTGTTTTGAGTTCAATGCACTGGGTGTTTTCCTTCAGAAATTGTTGGGAAATTCAACATCCCTAAATCAAGACTAGTGGAATAAACGATTTTAAGCATCGCATCATATCAGATGAAGCAGAGTGGGTGGTTAATTGGTAGTACCCTTGATCTTTTGTTCAATGTTCAAGTTCCACCTCCAGCTTGGGACCTTATAAAGATTTAAAAATCACATTAGGCTGTAAATCTGGCCTATGTTCTCCAAAAAGAATTGTAGGGCGATGTATCATATGAAATTTATCTATGAAACGTTTGATTAACGATTGAAATAAGCGACGCTTCTGTATATTAGTTAGTGAGTACAAATATAGCTAAACTTTACAGCAATAAAATGAAATAAGTAATGTAACATGCACAACAGATGTGTTTGTGTAGGAATAGCAAAATTTGATATGGATGGGAAGGGGCAACAGTATGCCGACAGATATCAAGTACGTTTTTCATTATTGGTTGCAGTTCTTTTTCTAGGCTGGTGAATTTATCGATTTATTGCTGGATACAGATAAAATATCGATTAGTTCAATTAGTCATAGTTTTAGTTAAGAAGAACTGGTGGTAAAGTTCATACGTTGCATAGTTCACAAGAAACTATCGATATGTGATGATAGTTGTCAGTATTAACAATTCAATAAATGATAATCGTATTAAAAGACAACAGGCAAATTTGGTTCATTCCCCTTAGTCATCCCTTGTATCAAGCTGATTGTCCTGGAAGATCTCTTGCTATTGGTCGCGATAGATATGTTCAGACTACACTTTCCCGTTTCATCAGTGGTTACCTGAAGAGACTTACTTTTGAGAGAAGTCTTACAATATATCCACATTCTCCTAAATGCCAAGACGAACCGACATCACCGGCACATATTCTTGAGTGCCTGGGGCTGTTTCTTGAGGACTTATACAAGATTCCTATGCTTGTTTTTGATTTTCTGAAAGTGAGTGGACTCGTGGATCTTGCCTAATATACTCCTAGACATGGAGATTAGTAACAACAACAACATAAATGATAAATGTCATAAGGAGAATGGGGAAGCTGATGATGATACATAGTTGTTTTTAGGTCAGGGTACACTGATACAGATATTATGATCAAGCTGAGTCAATCATCGTCTGAAAATAATCATGATTTTGTATCAGCAAATATTTTGCAGCAATCCATATAATTAAAATATCTAAATAGAAACAAGTGTTTTAGAATAACGATGAGAAACATCACATGGTTATTCTTTTGAGGAAAGCACCGAACATTTCCAGTAAATCTTATAATTATGTAGATCAACAGTCACAAGACTTCTCCTGAATATTTATGAAATGTTATCCACAGATTAATAATCACTGATCTCAATTCAAAATAGAATAATGGACGGCTATATAAGCAAAAATGCACAGTGCATCTTCAATCCTTCAACAGGATTTTTGAAAACATGGTCAGGTCAAGTTTCTTAACTTTTGTTGGGTAAAGTAAATTAGGTTAAATTAGCGATATATATATATATATATATATATATATATATATATATATATATATATATATGTATATATATATATATATATATATATATATATATATATATATATATATATATATATATATATATATATATATATATATATATATATATATATATATATATATATATATATATATATATATATATATATATATATATATATATATATATATATATATATATATATATATATATATATATATATATTTACTGAATTAAAGGAGCTTTTTTCGTGTTTTATTTAATTCTTAATTCTCTTTTGTTTACTTTTTAGTGTACTGAATAAAGGAATTTGATCTTCTGACCTTGGAACTACGGACATTCGGCGAGAAAAAACTTCAAATTTATTTGACAGAATTCAAATCTATGTATTTTATTTTGCTTTAACTAACTATCAATCAATGTATTTTACTTGTTACTATTTGTTTTTACGATTAATTAATCTTATTTTACTACTAAATTCATTCAAATTAAAGTTTACTCTAAAACAATTCCTTTCAGTGTCTTTTGTTTTCAATTAATCCACTTTTAACATTTGTAATGTTGCATACATTATGTTTCATCTCATTTTGATTTGTATATTTTTAATTTTATGGTACATATAAATTGAACATAGCTACAAAAATGAACTGCCAAGTTCAACATTTTTAATACGTTTATTTATAGAAATTAAAACACAGCACGTTTTAGTTGTGGAAATAAATAGAAAAATTTTAAGATTTAAAGCAAATTTAGTTTGGTCATATCTATTTACTAAGGCTATCAAAAAAGCATAACGCTAAAAGCCAGTAGAGACAGACCATCTCGCAAATATACATTTATATATATATGCATATATACATATATATACATATATAGATATATATATATATATATATATATGCTCTTAAAAAATGGAGTTCTCAGTTCGAATTTGTTACTATTTTGTTTTAATAAAATTTAAAACACAA
This sequence comes from Latrodectus hesperus, assembly GCA_037975125.1. NCBI lineage: Eukaryota > Metazoa > Arthropoda > Arachnida > Araneae > Theridiidae > Latrodectus > Latrodectus hesperus. The sequence continues at coordinate 496,548 of JAJQOW010000014.1, forward strand.
TTCTTGTTAAAAGACAATTATGAAAACACTGATTTTTTTGAGTAAGAAATGAATTAATACGTTCAATTTAAAATTTTAAAATGAAAAAGGATTTTAATTTATTTAAATTAATATTCATCAACATAAATAAAAATGTTGTGATAATATACTTGAACTTAACTCTCTCTCTCTTGTTCTGGAATATTTTTGCACATATTAAACACTATAAGTATTAGAAGTTGCGAAATTCTCTTACGTAATTTAAGATTTTTATTTCGAATTTTCAAAAAAATGGGCAGAATTTCCATGATAAAGATATTAGATCGTTAAAATAAAAGTTTTCGTATGTGTTTTATTTGTTCTAAAAGCTACGCACATGAGCTATAGCGGATCAGTAATTCACACCTCTTTCCGTAAAATCATCTGAGTGAAGCCTCATTGGTTGCATGTGGTGATAGGGAGGATGATCGCATTCACCCTTTTTGGGTTGCTGGAGTTCCGTCTTGTAAGGTCGATTACGTTAATCTGTGAAGTTTAAAGTTCTACCACTCTTGTGGCGTGGATGCGGAGAGACCTGATCTGAGTCACATGACCATGCTTTCAAAGTTGCACTGCGCTTGATGATAAACGCGAATTCCAAATCCGTTAACCTTAAGGTTGTTGTTGCACTCTTTTCTGTACCTAGACCATGAGTTTGGCTCTGCTAGTTAGATAGAAGCAGCCGGGTGAAGTCTTCGTGATTTTGAAGCAGGAACCAAGTAGATAGACCCTCAATACTTGGCCTGACACACCCAGAGGTATCATTTCACTTGGAGGACATTGTAACTAAGCCCAGTTTTAACGTGCCCCAGCCACCTTTAGCGAACATGACGGATCTTCGGTTCAATCGGGATTCAAACTCATTACCTACCTATAATGAGAAAGACGCCCTAACCAACCACGCCATCGAGTCCTAAAGGAACTGAAGAAACCCAACACTGCCGCCACTCTGCCACAGTCCGGTAGGTAGTTCGGGGTAGTCCGGGGCTCATATGTCCCGCTATCTATCACAATTATTTACATTACCTTTTAAATTTAAATATTTCCAGTGTTATACACCTTTTCGACATTTAATAATACGATGCTTGTTTATTTCCTTAGTTTTATTCTCGTTATCCACATTATTTATATTACTGTACTGGCAAGAAGGAAAAAGCAAGAAACCATAAATACTCTTAAGAATGAATTTATATTCATGTAAATTATAAATTAGAAACTATGCTGATTCTGAAACCCAGGCATTTCGAAATGAAAATTCCTGGGTTCGATCCCTGGCACTGCTGAATAATGGAAGATGGGTATAATATTTAAATTTTCTCAACATGACATTTGTCAGTGTATTTTGGAGTTAACATATTAATAAAGTCCTCTACCTCTAAAATATCCTCTCGTGGAAGGCAATACGTGATAGATTTAAGAGTAAGCTAAGAAAACCGTTGTAATGCCACATGATTCTCAAATACATTCAGATACTGTTTTATTCAGAAAAACACAATTTTGCAATTGTGTTTTTCTTGTGGATTTAAAAATAAATAAATAAGTAAAAAAATAATAGATGAATCAATTATATTTCGTAGAAAACCAGCATCATTTTTGGTCAAGCATCCGAGTTCGACAGAGGAAGGATAGGGGCCTACCGAAATTGTGAGATTATCTTTCAGGGAAATATCGGCAGTCGTTTTATACGAAACCAAACAAATGCAATGCGGATATGAGATCGTTGGATGCAGGAGGGTATGACGGACTGACGTGTGTTCGATCACATCCACCTCAGTGCACCCCTTCACGTGATGACATGGAAATTGTGCGCGTGGCAGTGACGGATCACTCGGCCACATCACGAATCAGAGCACAGCACATTCAATTTGTAACGCATCATCAAGTGTCTGTCCCTACCATTAAACACCGTTTACGGCAGAGTGGTCTGTCTGAAAGACGTCGATTGCTTCGTCTAACCTTGACGCAGAACCACAGACGTCTCCGCAACCAATGGTGCAGTGAAGGAAGGATGTGGATGGCAGAAGGGAATAAAATGATATTTACTGTCGAGTCACGCTTCTGTCTGCAACACCACGATGGTCGCATTCGAGTCTGGGGACTCCGTGGAAAGAGGATGCTAAACAGCTGCGTTATGCACTGCCACACTGGTCCTGCACCGGGTATTATGGTATGGAGCGGTATTGAATATCACTTTCGCACTTCTCTAGTATGCATTGCCTGTATTTTAAACAACCAGCTCTACATGTCCGAGGTGTTGAAGCCAGTTGTCCTTCCTTACCTTCAAAGTTTGCCCACAACCATATTTCAACAGGATAATGTGCGACCACACGTGGCACGCATTATCCAAGGGTTCTTTGTCATTCGTCAGATTGAATTGCTTACCTGGGCGGCTCGCTCTCCGGATCTTTCGCCGATAGAAAACATGTGTTCCATGGTTGCTCAACGATTGACCCACATTACATTCCCAGCTGCCTCAATAGATCAACTTTGGCAAAATGTGTGGAAACTGCTTGGTCAGTTGTACCCCGAGAACACATCCTAAGTCTCTTTGAATCAATGTCGAAGCGTGTGGCAACGATGATCTCCAATAATGGCGGCTACTCCGGCACTGATTTCGGCAGGAACCACACTTCACAGAAGTCTATAAATTTAATCATTTGATACTTGGTCAATATGTTATCTATAAAATAAATTTTGTTGTGATATCTTTTGTCTTTCTTGGAATTGTAATTTGGGTGGACAGCAGTGTACTTAATAAAAATACAAAAAGTACTTATACATAAGCACTTCCAGAACAAAAAGATTAAAATGTATTTTGAAAATCACTGAAATACTTTCAAAATGTCAGATATTTAAAAATATTTTCTGAAAAATTATTCTAAACAATCCTTCTGAGGTAAAACGATTTCCCCAATTTTTCTGCTTCTCTACCGCTAAGAAGTTTGTTTACATTTTCATATTTTATTCTTTTCTTTGATCATTTTATTTCATTCTTTTTCTCGAAATACAAGACATTCATTTCTTTCTTTTTTCTTTCTGTCGCGTGTTTTGTCGGGTGTCCAGGAGAAAGGACAACAACAAGCAGAAACAGAGAATATTTATTGACGAGGATGATGATTTCAGACAGGAACAAGAGGGTGCGCTGCTTTCTTTTGAAACGGGGATCTATTTTACAGGCAGAAAATCCCACTTCTTCCCCAGTTTTACATTCAAGCCTTATTAGGGACTCGAACCCGAGTCCACTTGGTGAGAGCCGAGGGTCATAATCAGCATACAGGCTGGACGGCAAAACTTTTGTTAAAAGAGATTTTACTGTCCGATTTACTTAGGTCAGTTTGCTTGACTCAATATGCAAAAACAACTTCTATATAAATTACTTGAGAACTACTAAGTTACAATTCTTAAGGTTCTAACAGTTCTTAAATTGCTTAGATGGTTAAAAAGCTTGTTATTGATTGATTATAGATAATGATTGAATCTGTTTTTAGTTGCGAATGTTTATACACAGCGGCATCATTGCAAACTATAAATAGAAAAGAAATTGATGACAAACCTTTCTCCATTTATGCTGCGGTTGTCATGTAGTCAAAAAACTCTGCAACACTCGTATTGGCAGTTTTTTTTTAAAGATACAATTTGAAAGTGAAAACAAAGAAATCCAACCCAAAAGCTCACACTTTATAGCAAGTAAGGAATTTAAAATTTTTAATCTTATACAAATAAAGCAACAATCTTGACAGCGGAATCTGTAATGGAACATATACAAATGTAGTTTTCCTAGTATATATTTATCTTTAAAAATACAGTTTATATATACCTCAACAGAAATGGAATTGTATTTGAGTTATCAGTTAAATATCAGGTTATTTCAAAGATATATCAAGTTACTTTATACAGAAAAATCAAGTGTATATGGATTTTAACTCCAAATGTACAAATATAATTTTTTAAAACAATAAAAGACCTATTTTCAACACCAGTTGTAAAACATAATTTTAGTTGCCTCAACTTGTCTTTTTCTGGTTCCTTGATCTAAGGCTGAGGTAATAGCCAAATGGTTTGTCCTCACGTTTTCGGGTCCTACAGTTCATAAGTTCGAATCCCACTTTGGGCTTGGATGCTTTCAATGGTTCGGAATCTACTTTAAATCATAAGCCCCTGTCTAATTAGCCTTCGTGGGCAAAAAATGACTGTTGAGCGACCAATAAACTAGTCCTAAGATCCTAGGATCTTTTACACTCTTCTGAAATTGGAGATTTGCAAATACATTACAGCTGAAAATGAACAAAAAAATTGCTGGTGCAATATCTAATCGTGCCAAAGACTGACGTAATGAGAGATACTATGCCTGTTACAAGTTCTTTAAGCTTTCATATCCATACGGTGTATCTCAGAAGAGGATGATACATGTTCAGATACCTACTTTTTCACTTGTCTGTGATTTAAAATTACGATATTGTCAGCTGCGTTTAACAGATTCATCTGACAGAAAAAGGCAATCAATTATATGTTTTAATAACCTAACATAACGAATGTTATCGTGTAAAAATAGATAAGAATTTTCTATACAATGTTTTGTCTTTTAATTTCTTTATACTCATTCTTTATTTTAGAGACCATCTCTTTTCTTCAAAAGTTTAATTTCATAAAGTTTTTCAAACAGGGCAAATCATTTTATTTCCCCAGTCTCATAATGGAATATTTATTATTGAAACAATGAACATAAATTTTATCGTTAGCCACGTGATTGAAACGAAGTACTACTTTTCGAACAGACCTTCAATATTTAATTGCTATTTTAAAATTGCGTGATTTGAAATATATCTACCCTTTGAATAAGTACGACATGAAAATGAAAGAAAGTATACTGGTTTTCTTTTCCGGCAAAGATGCCATATAATCCAGGATGCTAAATTGTGAATTTTTTTGGCGATGATGAAATGTTGCCAAGATGACGTATTGTGACGTGCGCAATGACGTAAATACTAGGGTTGCTAAAATGGAATATTTTGGATATTTTCATAGGTCTCTATATCTATGACGTAATAAAACCAGGTTGCCAGATACATACGAAAATCCACCAAAAAAATAACCAAACTCAGAATTTTGCATCTTAGATTATACGGTATCTGTGCCTTTTTTTCAAGCAAGATTAATTTATTGCAATTTAACTTCATGCATTCTTATGATAATTAAGAAAGAAAAGTATTAATGTTGAAACGTCATTCCTATTTTGATATAAATTGCCAATTATTGAAATGGAACTATTTCATAAGGTATTGTTCCCATATTAACCTCTCTCGTATATGTAATATGTGATGGAATACACTTCTATAATTTAAATTCTCGAATATAATCGATTAATTTCTTTACCTTGAATGTTTGTGAAATATTCTGTAGGATTTTTTTAAAAATATGATTGCTTTCTTTTACATCATTTGTTTGATTTGAAAGTTTATTTTAAATCTATATTATTGGAAATATAAGAACAGAAAACTCTGCAGCATAAATTAACATTAAGGGCTATATTTGAGTGAATTCTGTTAGGAAATTACATGGAGAAAATTATCAATAGTTGAGAAAAAAATGAAGCATTAAAATCTTATAACCATGCGTCCTGGCAACATGCCGAAACACACCATCCATGATCAATTACACAATAATGACTAATATCGAACTGATTCCGAAGAAACTTAATACATTACTTGACTGAAATTTTTGAATATTGCTTTAATAATTAGGTTTGATACTCAAAACATTATGCATCAGAATTCCTTAGTTCAATGTTTCAGATTAATTCTGATGAACGTAACTATGTTTTCAGTAAAAAGAAAATAATTTTTAAAATGATATTTCATGCATATATGAATATTTCATTCAATTAAATTCTTTGCACCAGAATGCACATCGCGAGCTTCATATTTGCAAATCAAAATTAACAAATTTTTGCAAAATATAAGACTAAAACCTAAGTCTGTGGCATGACAATCCATATGGGCCAAAGCCTACAGTGCCATCTCTGTTTTCCTGACCCAGAGGTCCTGGGGTGCGAAGTATATGTCCCAATTAGGTCGTCAGCCAGACGAGAACCTAAAGTGTTCAGTTCCCAAGCATGCTTGATACTCGGTTTATCGACCTACTGAAGGGATGAAATTGCAAACTATAAACAACAATCCAATTTTATTGTATAAATAAATTTTAACAAGTGATGTAAAGTATGCATACCCCATAGATTAATTCCATAGTATCACGATTTATGATGACAATTGCTTCTGGATTAAACACATTAAAAAATATTTGTATTCATAATTTTTATATTGATGATTTTCAATACAGAGAACAAATTATCCTAATCCCATGTTATTAATTTTTATGAAATTCTAGTATGTGCCAAGCATACGCAGATCCGAATGAAGTAAGTCATCTGACATCATCTTTCGACTAATTTAATTCAAAATAACAGTAAAATATATTTTTATCTTGATTACATTACACATTGACTTCGCGAGAATTTTGAATAAGTCTCTTCCTTATTTACTCGAGATATTTGTAATTGACCTTTTTCCAGAAATATTTATAATTGACTTTTTTCCTTTTTTTGACATCATAAAGAAAGAAAAGCTACATTTATGAAAGATCGTTATAATGTTTGATGATAATCATATTACCATTTTCCTATTCTTTTGTCATTCAGATTTTATCCTTTTCCTTATTTTGTTCCATGTAAAAAGATGTCTGATTTGACAGTCTAGAATTACTATTCATTCATAATATTTTGAAGACATGTTTTCCTTATTTTAATAAGTATCTACTTTGCTGTAACAATAGTTGTGAACATCATCATAATCATTTTAATTTTCAATATTCATTTTTGAAAGCTTATGTATATTTATAACTTATTGTGGTAAAAACTATATTAAAAAATTAAGCAGAATAAGTAATATATAATTTGGATTTAAATATATTTTAAATATTTTGGATTTAATTGGAATATTCAAATAACCGAATACATTTTATATCTAAAATTATGCTTAAGGCAATTGGTAATTTCGAGAGACTAATTGAAATATTAGAAATTTAAATTGACATGAATTTCAATTTTGAAGAGAAGATTTAATATAAAGAATGAGAAAGCATCAAGATATCTGCAAACAGCAATATTTATAATTTTCAAGTCAATAACAAAAATAGTAATTCGTAAATTAAAATTCATTCTCAATATTTTTGCTTTTATTCAATGACTAGTACTCTCGATTCCCTTTTCTGATTGTTATGTAATGCAGAGATTCAAATTCCCTTTATTTATATTAACTTGACTACAAATTCTGATCGAAAAAAAAGAGAAAGTACAGCAAAAAATAAATAAATAAATAAAAATAAACTAGTATTTGAAGTAGTAGTAACCCAAGTATTTGAAGTTGAAAATGATAAATATATTAAAAAATGAGTACATAACTTTCCATTTAAAACAAGCATATAATATTAAAAACTCATGTTAAAGAAAACAAATATATTTAGATCATTGATTTATAATAATGTTAATTCAAATAATTCGGAAATATTTCTAATTAAAGAAACTGTTTTCCAAAATTTTGTTTTATTTTCTACAATATATTTTTTGAAATATAGTTATTCAATTGTAATTTTATCAAATTATACAAAATAAAAAACTAAATTTCAAACTGTAATAATAAAATTTTTTTTTTCTTTTATTAAAAGTCATAATAAAATATTAAAAAAAAATAAATAAAAAATTAATTACAAATTAATCTTAAGGAATATTACTGCAACTATTCTTATTTGCCACACTTCGGCTTGCCAGATTTCTGATATGTTAAACCGGAATATCCACCCCACACAGCGTCTCGGGTATAAATATAATAAATGACAAGCATATAAATTTAAATAGTTTATTTTCTGACACCTCTATTTATGAGTTCCTTAATTAAGAAGAAACACTTTGAATGAAGAATAAAAGTTTGAGCAATATTTGTATGTATCACTTATCGTTGGCCAGGACGTTTTTTTAGAAAGCCTTTTTTTTTTTTTTTTGTTTTGATCTTCTAGAAAAAATCTTCACAAGCTAATTCGTTAACCGTAAGATTTCTACATCAAACAATCATCATCAGTCCATGCGTTGTTCATCAGAGGAAATACTCTCTCAAGTTAAGTTGATGTCCCAAGTAAGCAGAGGGAATATGCAACAATCTTGCTCAGATTAGGGGTCCTCTACGAGACTGCCTTTAAATAACCAAACAACCAGAGCCATTTTTCTTCTCTCGCTTGAGATAATCGCACCTTTGGTAGTGTAATGATTTCGACGACGCAAGATGGCGCTGCGGAGTCAGCGAAACCTAGTTTAGAAAGAGAAGAGCGAAAGGCTTGTTGGGCTGGATTCTAAAAAAAAAGAAGGGTGTAGAATTGGCCTGTTGAGAATGTTATATGTTTTCATTTATAAAATGTTCCTGCAAATTTAATATTGTGATATGTGCAATCATAGAAGATTGTAAATATTTGATTGATAATATGTTGCGCGATAAATTCACGTCACAAATTTAATTCAGCAAACTGGGAACAGTGTGTTATGAAACAAACAAACAAATAAATGACTCCAATTTTGAAACATACACATTTAATTAAAAAATGAACAAAATTTACAAGGAGCCATGTATGGGTTCGCGACAATCTCTCTCGCCTGCTTCGCGTACAAATGAGAGTCTCTCTGAAAATCAAAACAAAACAAAAAAAAAAAACATAGGATCTTAAAATCGAAAGTGCCGATGGTGAGACATTACAGACTAAATTATTCCTTCCTTCCCCGGAGTTTTTTTTTTTTTCTTTTTCTCATTCTAAGGAAATCAACCTGCAAATAAAAAAGAAAAAAAACACACACAAACAACAAAGAGCAAAATTTAGTATTACAGATAGCCCTGATCAATCGGACTCTGGCTGAAACACAAAATTATATGGAATTATATAATATTAAATATAAAATAAAATTATATCAAAATAGCACAAAATAATTATCTAACACAACAGAATTTTCAACCTTAACTAAACTTACAAATAGACACATTTTTACTATAAAAAACATTTTTTTTTATGTACACATGTAACAACAATTGAAATTTGTATTAAAAAAATTTTAATTTAATATCTGAGAAAAAAGAAAATAATTAAGTTTGGTTATTCAGCATTCTACTGAGACTATCGGCATTCTGATGTAATTTGCCCTTTCTGTGAACAATATCAAAATTTAGGCTTTGAAGTACCAAAGCCCACCTTAAAAGTCTGGGATTAGATCCTGTATGATGTTTTAACCAAACTAAAGGGTTATGATCAGTTTCGATAATAAATTTATACTGACCATCTAAATAATATTTTAATTTAGTAACAGCAAAAATTATTGCTGCACATTCCTTTTCTATAGTGCTATAATTTTTCTCAGATTTTGAAAATTTTTTACTCAGAAATAGGATAGGGTGTTCATTTTCATTTTGATCTCTCTGAGATAAAACTACACCTATTCCTAAGTTTGAGGCATCACATTGAATGATAAATTGTTTTTGAAAGTCTGGACTGTAAAGTACAGGCTTCTTTATTAAAGTGTTCTTTAATTCTATGAATGCCTTTTCGCAGTTATTATTCCATATTATAGTTCCTTTCTTGGACTTCCCTTTTAACAGGTCGGATAAAGGCGCAGCAACTACCGAAAATTCTGGTATATACTTGCGATAGTACCCAACAAGACCTAGGAAAGCTCGTACTTCGGTTTTGCTTGAGGGACGTTCGAAATCGGTAATGGCTTTCACTTTAATATCACCTGGTGTTCTTTGACCTTGTCCTACAAAGTGTCCCAAATATTTAACACGAAGTTGAGCGAATTTGCACTTTAGGGGTTTTACAGTCAATTTCGCAAATCGAATCTTCTCCAGAACACATTTAAGATGTTGGATGTGATCAGACCAGGTAAGTGAATATATGGCTATGTCATCTAAATAAGGCACAGCAAAATGTTCGCAATTTTTTAATAAATCAGCCATTAACTTACTGAAATAGTAAGGAGCATTCTTCAAACCGAATGCCATTCTCAAAGGTTTATAAACTCCAAATGTCGTCGTAAATGCAGCATATCTTTGAGCCTTAGGACTCAAAGGTATCTGCCAATAACCTCGTGTTAAGTCTAATAAAGATATGAACTTCGCTTTCGAAACGGATTCAACACGCTCTTCAATATTTGGTAATGGATAATATTGCGTTCTGGTAACCTCATTTAACCTGCGATAATCAATGCACGGACGAGGTTCTTTTCCAGGAGCTTCAACTAATATTAAAGGTGATGTGTAATCGGATTCACCTGGTTCCACCACCTTCAATTTCAACATCTTGTCTACTTCCGATTTCAGAATTTCTGTCTGTCGTGGGGACATTCGATATGGTTTAGCTATAATAGATTTATTAGATTCTAACTCGATGTCCAGTTCAGCCAGTTCTGTACAACCCGGTTCATTTGAAAAAATATCAATAAATTGAATCAAAAGTCTACTCAATTGTTTCTTCTGATCGTCCTCTAACTTTTCATTAAAACAGCTTTCAGGAAAAGTCTCTAAAAGGGTAGATGAATTAATTTCAAAACTTGGGATATCTTCTTTCTCAGAATCAATATCTTCATTATCAGAATCAGAGGTAAAAATTAAATTAACATCTTCTGGACGCTGAAAATAAGGTTTTAACATATTTACATGGTATACATGTAATTTTTCCTTATCGGGAAATTGTATTACGTAATTTGTGTCCGATAGTCGTTTTACTACTTTTCCTGGACCTATCCAATGAACAGAAAATTTGTTTGATCTAGAAGGTGCAACAACTAACACAAGATCATTTTCTTTAAATTCTCTTTTCGTAGCCTTACGGTCATACCAAAGTTTTTGTTTTTCTTTAGCCTCTGTCATATTTTGCACAGCTAATTCTTGGCATCTTTTCATTCTATTTAAAAGATTAAAAACGTAAGCAATCACACTATCTTCTTCAATGGTTTTACCAGTTAGATTTTCATATAATAGTGTTAAGGGTGTTCTTAAGTTCCGACCATGGACTAATTCTGCAGGAGAATATCCAGTGCTATCATGAATGCAAGTTCTAAGAGCAAAAAGTGCCTGAGGTAAAATCTTCTCCCAATCTGTACCTTTTTCTAAGCAAAGGACTTTCAGTATTCTCTTTAAAGTTCTATGCAATCTCTCAACAGGATTGCTTTGGGGATGCTGAACGGAACTATGCACAACTTTAATACCAAATTTTTCTAAAAATTCTGATGTCAGGACACTCATGAAAGATGTTCCTTGATCACTTTGCAACTCCCTAGGAAAACCCATGCGGCTAAATATCTGTAGAAAAGCATCAATCACAGTAGTAGAACGTATATCTGGTACTGGGATGGCATCTGGATACTTGGATGACATGCAAATGGCTGTTATAATATACCGGTTACCACAGGAAGTTATAGGTAAAGGACCACATGCATCAACGTTAATTCTTGTAAATATTTCCGGAATTACTGGAACCAGTTTCAAAGGAGCCCTTTTCTTATCTTGAGGTTTTCCTACTCGTTGACATTTGTCACAAGATTTAACAAAATTTTCAATTTCTTTAAAGCAGTTAGGCCAGTAGAAAGTTTTGCACAGCATATCTTTTGTTTTAGTTATGCCTAAATGAGCTGCAGTTATCTCATGGCAGATCACTTTTAGTTGGTTGCGAAACTTCTTGGGCACAACTAATAATCTTCTAACAGTTCCATTATTGTCCATTTTATTATAAAACAACAATTGATTTATTACAATATATTTATTGTCTTTTGAAGATTGTCGTTTAGCTTGCTCAAAAAGAGGTTTCAAATCTTCGCACACCTTTTGTTCCCGAGCAAATTCTTCTGGAGATGTTTTTATCAAATCCATCCCTTCAACTTCTGTTTCTAATGGTGGCAAAATTGTATTTTGCTCTAATTCTTCATTTTGTTTAGTTTGGAAGCAAGACCTAGAAGATTCTATTTCAGAATCAATAATCTCTTTATTCGTGCTATTTTCCTTCCGTCTTCTTTGAGCTCGAGTTTCTATAGCATTTATCATATGTATTTTCACCTCCTCATGCTTTTTAATTTCCTGAAATAAAGCGGCTGTTTTGTTTCCCAGTAAATATCTTCCTTGATCCAAAGAATCTCGAAGAACTGCTGCCTTTGTCAAAATGTGACCTAATTCACAATTTATTTCAACCTCGGCAATAGGTAAGCATACTAAAGTTTCATCAAGAGGTGTTCTTAGCCAAACCTTTTCCTTCGTGAACATATCAGGTTTCACGTATTTTCCACAAATCAAATCAAGAGTTGCTCCAGTGTCTCTTAAGATTGGCATTTGAATTCCATTAACAGTGCCGATACTAGTGTAAGGAGCCATCAACTCATTAAATGTACTTCTAGCAATTTCGTTGGATGCTACCGATTCTAAGTTCTTTTTTATTTTGTCACACTGAGGCCGCAAATGACTATAAGAACCACATTCATAACATCGGAGTTGTTTTCTTCTTTCGAATTCCTTTTCATGTGAATAATTAGAATTTTTATTCTCGACTCTTTTAGGAACATGAGATTTATGATTCCGAACTACTTCATTAAACTTAAAGGCACGGTTTTCATTTTGTTGACGAAAACCAAAATTATTTCGAGGGAGTTTTGTAAAATCTTTCGTCTTAAAACTATCTCTTAAACTTTCATATTCATCTATTTTCTCTGCCAGATCATACGGCGAATTTATTTTAAGCCATTCCGCCAAAAAATGTTCCTTAATTTCAATTGGCACACGACGTTTCAATTGATCTGTTACCATTAGTTCCTTAAGCTGTTCAAATGTCGTTATTTCTAATTCCGTAAGCCATTCCGTAAAGTAACTATTCAATTCTTGTGCATAATTTCTCCATGATTTGTCTGACGTTTTCTGGTGTCTAAGAAACAATTGTCTTAATTTTTCGCTATTTAACTTGAATCGTTTAAGAATAATTTCCTTCACGTAATCGTAATCATCAGCCCTTTCTGGAGGTTCTCTAGCTAACATGTTAGATATCTCTGAAGGTAAAGCACTTACAAGATAAACTACCCATTCGTTTTTTGGAATATGAGCCATTTCTGCTCTACGCTCAAAATTTATTAAGTATAAACTCATCTCATCTTTCCTTTCATCGAATTTTGGCGTTATTTGCATTAATTGAATTTTTTGAGCATGTTCAGTCCTATTTGTAACTGATTCTGTGTTCGAAATTGCAGCATTTGAAGAGATTTCTAGACGTTTCATTTCTAAAATATGTTCTCTTTCTTCACGTCTAATTCTTTCTTCTTTTTCTATTTCTTCACGCCTAATTCTTTCCTCTTTTTCTAATTCTTCTCGCCTAATTCTTTCCTCTTTTTCTAGTATTTCTCGCCTAACTCTTTCCTCTTTTTCTTCCTGTTCCTTTTTAACTCTTTCCTCGATTACCCTATCTAATATACATTTTACTTCTTCCTCGTTAAAGTTTTTACTAGTTAAAATTAATTTTTTAATATCTGGGATTTTAAAAGAATCTGGAACCATTTCCCCTAACTCTTCAGCTACTTCTACTAAATCTCCCTTTTTCCCCCGTGCTAAAAAAGCCATTTTATTTATTAACGCTTTATCTCAGAAGAGATGCAATAATGAGAGAAAAAACAGACTACACCCACCTATATACAAAATTTCGTAAATAACTATTGAAATTATTTAACACACTCTACTAATATGAAACATATCCATAACATTTAAAAATTTAAACGAAAACAAACTATATTGTAATACAACAAATAGTGTATAAACAGCAAATCATATATTTTGAAAAGAAGAACAAGTTTAATATTAAATCTTCTACTCTCGATTTCAAGTTTTTTTTATCACCAAGCTAATACTTGATACTCAGATAAATTGAATTATTAATCAAAAATGTATAAATTTTATAAAATCAGATTCTTATACAAATACTACTATATTAAATCAGAAAATGAAATTATACATATTTTTGAATCCTTATTTAATTCAAAATATAAAACACTACAATTCTTAACAACAATATAAATTAAAAGCTTTAACTAATCTAAACCAGAAATCAGCTTTCGATTTTAAATCAATAAACTTAGTTAGTTAATCATACACGACATGAAAATGATAATAACGTACGATATTTTAAACAGTAAGAAAATATCTTTTCAAATCTTTATCAATGAAAATAAACATATGCGTTTTTAAATACCAAATGAATCAGTTTGATACTTTACAAACAAAAATCAAAAACATATAAATAAATCTCACATTACTTTAAATTCAAATCTATTTGTAATCACGTACTTTCGTTTTCACATAACGAAATCAAAACCTTTCTAAAGTATATATTACTTTCATAAAATCTACTTTCAGTGAAACATTCAAAAAATTATAAATATAAGTGTACTTTCGATTTTACACATTAATCTATAACAACATAGTTATTTTAACATATTCCTACGTGAATTGAAATACATCAACCACATAAAAATTATGAAATGCAAATTTATAATAAGATACACTTTTCTTATAAAAAATATTACACTGTAAATTCGAATACACGAAATACAGAAATTAGCTTTGTAACATGGAATACACCATTTACAAACTTATAAACAAAGTTAATTGATATAACATGAAAACCACGTAAATAAGATTGAAACTAAATATTCTATCAATTTATATAACATTCCAAACTATTTATTTTCAATAGTAGCCAGAGAAAGATTGATCAAAATGGCCTACCTGTATTCCAACATTGCAGCACGTAATCCAATATAGTGCACATAATTAATTTCCATAATGGATGCTAATGCAAAGCATTAAAAAAGCATCAAACCGCTGCCACCAAAAACATAAGTTTGTTATGAAACAAACAAACAAATAAATGACTCCAATTTTGAAACATACACATTTAATTAAAAAATGAACAAAATTTACAAGGAGCCATGTATGGGTTCGCGACAATCTCTCTCGCCTGCTTCGCGTACAAATGAGAGTCTCACTGAAAATCAAAACAAAACAAAACAAAAAAAAACATAGGATCTTAAAATCGAAAGTGCCGATGGTGAGACATTACAAGTGGAAAACAGTATTTTCTCCTGTTTTCCACTGTTCCCAGTTTGACAGCAAATACTCTTTAACAAACACAACTTCGCACAAGGCCACGGTTGGCGAGACAAGAAAACCCGATGATAGTATTACTTATTAGCAGACCATCACTCTTCTTTGGTTTACATGTTTCATACAGAACAGAAATAAATGTTAAGTTATTCTAAATAATCCTACACAGATTACTTATTTGTACATATTTTGGTCATTTATAAAATCAAATTTAATTTTTACCGGGACAGGAAGTAAACCAGCTGGGATATCGGGATTTTGTTTGTAAACCTTTACTGTCCCGGTCAAAACGAATTCATTAATTTTTGATTAATTAAAAGTGGCTATATATTAGAAAACTAGAAAAAGCACTCAAACTTACATAAAAAGATGAAATACCTATCTCTTATATTTGGTATAGTAATAAATATAGTTAATTATAAGATTGCAATAAATATCCGCTAACTTTGTACGTATCTAAATAATTTATCATGCCTATTAAGGGAAACATTTTGGTTGGTCTTTTTAGTAAGTTTTCTTTGTTTCAGAAATCATTCATGCAAAAGATAGTACGTAAACAAAAAAACTGCTTAATTGCTTGGCGACATTTGCCATTGGATAAAAGAACACCTTTGTAAAATAATAATATTCTACTTATCAATCATTCTGTTGTGGTTGAAGGATACCATTAGAAAGGGGTAATAAAATATATACATATTAAATGACCCTGAAATAAAAGAAGAAACAATGCAGTTTACTATAGTTTGTAAAAAAGAAACTTTCTCTGAATTGAGAATTCAGAAGTAGTAGATCGAGTTCTACGAAGAATCAGCCGTGACCCAATCAGGGAGCAAAATTCGCCAAGGTTCGTTTCGTTTCTAGTTTTATTTTATTTTAATGATTCGGTGTGCAACTTTCCGCCGACAGATTTTCGCCAAATATTCAGTTATTTAGTTCGTGGGTTTCAGAATAGTTGTTGGTTCCTTTTATCTCGACACCAAAATGTTGCTGTTTGGCTTCCTGTTCCTTTTGTCTTCAATTTTTTCTCAAAGTTCGGCACGGAAGATAGCTTTTGAAAATTGTGGTAAGTTAGTTAACATTTATAAATCACTTATTTTTAAATGTGATATTGCTTTTCTCATTCGGACGACAACTTTTTTTTGTTTCTAATACTTTTGTTTAATTTGATGTTATTTGTCCGAATAAAGTACAAATGCGCTTATCTTTAAACGTGGTTAAAAATGACAGTTAATTAATAATATACATTAATTAATATCCCTCTTACTTCCCAATAAAATTATTGGCATGTATTTATCCCTGTAAAACAAATTCCTAAAATAAATATGTTAACAGTTGTGAATAAACTGAACACAAAATAAGAAATATAAAAATATTGCAATTCTTTTTCGGACTCTGAAAATTTTTTAAATTATTTTAAAATATTCTTTTGAAAAAATAAGTTGAGTTTATTTATTGTTAACATGTATTTAATTAGATTTTTATTATTAGTTAATGTGCAAAAGTAAGTTTGATATTTATTTTTAACTATAGAACTCACTTTTTCAAAAATGTTACAGTTTTTATTAAAGAATTCATAAAACGAATATTGTATTATTTATAAATTTAATTTAATTGAAATAATAAACTAAGGAACAGTAAAAATATATTAAGTTGTATTTATAAAAAGATCTAAACTTCAAACTAAAATATTTTTTGAATCTTTGTAAATTATTCTTTAAACCTGATTCGATTGAATAATCGTATTTTCTTAGGTTGATCTCTTTCTCGTCCTTTTGACAGTACCGAAAAAATGAACAATAAACTCATTAAACCAAATCATAATTACAAGTTACACAGATTTTTTTATTTGAAATTTTCACTGATTTTAAACTATATTTCTTACCTTTTATAGGTACATATGTGGATATTTGTTGTTATTCGGAATCCAATTAAAAATATAGATCCTTATCGAATTAACTCGAGCATGCAAAATATCTTAAAATGCAAATCAAATCAAACCAATCAATTAGCCTTGTACATGTTAATCTCTGAAATCTACAATTAAATTATTTGCTTTCCCTTATAGTTTGTACATTTTTACAAACCCTTATGTACCCTTATTTACATTTTGATATATTATAATGCACATATAAAAAGGCATAGTAAGATTTTTATTTATACTATGCGCTTTCATGTAAAAGAGAAAAATATTATTAGTAATCATCATATGATTTTTAAATAATATCATTATTAAGCCGTCTTTACAAGTCACTTTCAGCTAGAAAAATTCGCATGAAACTATTTTAGCTTTTATTAAATGAAAAATATTTATAAGTTAAGTATTTTATGTGTATGTACCAGGTTTTATTTAGTTTATTTTAGAATTTATAGTTAATTTTTGAACTCGAGGACTAACATAGATTTGGGCTTATGATTAAAAACTTGACTATATTTTTGGCAGATAAAAAAGATAAAAATTCAAAAAGTTCCCAGCAAATAAAAAAAAACTAACATGAAACAAAAATTACAATATATCAATACTAAAAAAAATAGGTATCAAAATGCTGTATGACAATATAAATGAAAATAATTTACAGCACAAATTCACAAATAAATATAGATTACATTCATATTTATGAATTTTGAATATCTCATGAATATTAAGTAGAAATTAATTTATGAACTATTGTTTAAAAAACGACAGAAATTTATAAATGTATGATTATATTATCAGAATCTGTTTATTGTCACGTGTTATTCTGAGGGTGTAGGTAATTGAGAGGGTAACTGATCGAGAAGGAAGTTTAAAAAATATTTATATTCATAAAATATTTTTATAATTTGTAAAAATTTTTAATGTTCACATTCTAAAGTTCGCCATCCCTAACTAGTCAATAGTGAACCCAGTGATTATATATATTCACATTTTTCATAGAAATTATTTGTAACAGTATATTAATATATGGTAATAACTGAACAGAATTTCTTTTGTGAAAATACAGTTGATTCAAAGAACCTCTTTTAATTATTCAGCAATCTCACTGAGTGCTCAGGAACACAGTTGTCTGGGTGAGCACTTGAATGAAAAATGAATGGTCTGGCAGTGGTTGAAAAATGTTCTGAATGAATGATAAAGAGTCAGGGAAAAATCAATATTATTGTCTTCCGCATTCTTTTGTATCTTTCTTTGTTTTAGTAATATATAATTTTCTAAGCATTTAAAGGATTCGTAGAAACTTAATTTAAGGTACTTCCTATTTATGTACTGTACTGATACTGTTGATTATGGTACCATACAATATTTTAATCGGATATTAAAAAAATGCTTTCATTTCCAAAAAGATAATCAAGTTCTTAATTATCACATAATCAAATATTTCGGTTTAGTGTTAGAATATATTTTAACAGCCCATCATAAGAATTAGAATTATGCACTTGAGTAGTGTACGAGGTCGAGTTAACTATATCCTCCGATTAAAATTTTTTTTAAATTACAAAATAATTTCTTACAAACACTTGGAACCAATTACCAAAAATAGTTTTTTCACTCGTATCAAATTTGAAATTTACAGCTCTTAATTTTTATTGTCCATGACATTAAAGATTTGAACGAGTAAATATCTGATAGAATAGTGCTGAACATATTTTATGTTCCTGTACTTTTCAGCGCTTTTTTATAAGTAAAAGCATAATTATGCGGAGTATGAAATAAAAAAAACGATGGTAATGAAATAATCATCTCAGAGTAATTTCGCTTTTTTATGCACCAATCAAGCCTTAATAAATTTAATTTTCTTTTAATTAAAGTTAGGATTACTTAGTAAAGAAATTGCATCTTTATAAGAAATTCAACATTAATTCGGTTAAAAATTATCCTTTTTATAATTTTTATGCATTGATTTTCCTTATTTCTTCATCAGTTGAGGAAAAGAATTGGTATATTTAGCATATAAGTACAAATTTTGATAGTGGTTTGAAAATACGAAGAACCGAAACTAATAACTAATTGTGAAGCTCTATATAATGCGATGCATTTACTTAAATATGCTTGCTGTCCAATTTGCAGTGTTTAGTTAAGGCAAACTTTCTTTGGCTCAATCGAATGGTAACGCTATCAAAATTTTTTTCCTTAAAAAACTTAAGAAGTGGGAACTGATCAGAATCACTTACACTGATTATTTTAGGTGAAAAGATTTCTAATAAAAAGTTTCGTATTGTCTTTTAGTTAAATGTCAAATTTGTTATAATAATTTTATGGTCAGTTTTTTTTCTTTTTCATTACAATATATTACTATTTGATCTAATAGTTGAATAATATAATTAAAAATCTTATTTTGCATGAAAATAAATTATAATAATAAATTTCTAGCTGTTCGTTATTATTGTGAAGTAACCCCTCTGTCTTATAAGTAATTAAATAAAAATATCATTTTCATATTAAAAAAGAATTATTCACATTTTAAATTGCAATTTTTTCGTAATAATGACTAATGCGTTGAGTTTATTTGTATTCTAACGATTATAAGCCCACAAAACTCGGAGTAAAAAGTATTATTATTTATTTACTTCCTAATTCCTCATTATTCCTTTGTGAATAATGAGGAATTAGAAATTGATTTCTTACTATCACTACGAATTAATCCTTAAAGCTTTGCGGAAAAATTAAAATGTAAAAAATATGATTTCTATAACACGAAACATCTCTTTCTAAATTGAAATTTAACTAAAGTCAAAACATATTGTTCGTTTACCACATCATAAATTTCAAGTTTTTTGTTTAAAAATTTATGTTGTTTACTTGTGTTAAAAATAAACTTTAATAATGTCTTATTTCTGTTTCTTGATTACTAATGCGAATTAAACATTATCTCTTAGATGCGCAAAAAATGATTTTTCTTAGATAAACAAATTATCGTTCCAATCATGTTAAAAAAAATTTAAATTTTATTTCTTTATATTGATTTTGAAAGTTATTTCTTAATTCTATAATTTTATGAAAATTTTAATAAGGAGTAGGATTGTCTGAGTTCAGTTAGAAAATATTAATGCTTTTGTAATTAAAGTGATTTTAAAATGCCTGTAATTAATATTACTGTGGTCAGCCTCTTGCAATAGTGTAGCTTATTTAGAGGAAAAAAGATAGTGAAATTCATAAAAACGTGACAAATAATCTTCACAAAAAAATTTTTTTATGTCAGTTGTCTGCTTCAGGCATATTTCCTTGAATCGTGATGTGCATATAAATATTGAGGAAAGTAAATATGATTTTAATTTCAGAGTGAATAGTGTGAAAAACCAGGCAATGAATCTGTCTTGACGAATTATACTGAAAAACTATAACAAGACAAATTTATAAATTTGTAAAAGATATATTTTAATGTTTTGGATTATATTTGACTACTTGAAAGTATAAAAGATTAGAATATAAATATAAATTTGTTTTGATGATAAATAAAACTAAACTTTACTAATTTAGCAAGATTATGAGACTTGGTTTGTGAAATTGTGTATCAATTAAAATAGTTTATCACTTTACACTATCAGAAAAGCATTTTGTAACATTTTGGAAGTATAATATTTTGTGATATGTAATTATTGAATATATATCCAGAGCTGTTAAAGTGCGACAAAATGAAAATATCATAAATTAAGAGGTTTTGTTTGATGGTGGGAGAGCTAATTTATTCTCTTTACACCGAGATGTTGTTTAAATAAAATATTTTAGTGATTTTGTTTATTATGTAATTACAAAGTATTATTTTTTGGAGCAAATATTTATGTGTAAAATGCTTTCATTTGGAGCATATTTAATTTCTTAGGCTTTTGAAAGCAATAGACTTTATGTAATAGTATATTTTATATTATTTATGGTAGATATTCTTATATGATAAGCAGATTAATTAATTAAAGCAATCAGTATTACATGTCGTATCAAAGCGTCACGTGAAAATTTGATTAAAAAAATGCAACATTTTTTGAATCTCATCAAAGAGTAAATTATTAATAGGGTATAATTTACATTGCATGAATGATAACCATTTAGCTACAGGGTATCATTCATAAAGAAATCTTAATTCCACCTAATAAAAAGAATAATAATTCTTCCACTTGGAGACAATTTTAGGTTCTTAATAGAAGAACAGCATCATTTAACAGGTTCCATGGGATCTTAATAGTAAACTCTGATCCAGATTAATCTGAGTTGATAAATAATGAGTGTGGCATTAATATTTTACCAAATTACATGATTTATTCAAACATTATTTTTCCTGATATTTTTATTAGAAATAGAAAACCAACATGTAACTGAAAATATTGGGCACAGTTTGAGAAATGACTATTTTAAATTATTAATCATATTATAAATATGTTTATGAAAAAATATAATTCGAAGGAAGCATAATTAGAGCATTATTATTTGAAAAGGTCATCTTTAAAGAAGGATATTATTTATGATAAAACTTCTCAAGCAATTCTTCGGTAATGCAATATAAAAAAATGTTTTCGCAAAATTTTTTAAAAACTTTTGAATTATTAATTTAAAAATAATGCATTTTTTAATTTCAACTGTTTCAAAAGCATTTTTAGCTAGCATTATTGTGAAATGTCTCAGCAATAATTTATCAGTGATAATATATGATTTACTAATAATGCAATAAATAAATGAATTCAAAATGCTGTTTACTGCTTCAGTCCTTTGATTTCAAAAGTATTCATGCGCAACAAATGCTGTATTATAACAACTTGTTAACACCTTCTTTCAGAAAATATCAACCGTGAAAAGTAGTCCTTCATTCAGAGAAAAAGAATCATTTTTTTTATTTTAATACGTTGTTTAATTTACGTCACTGAGGTGTCTATAAGTAGTGATTCAGATACATAAGTAAGTAAATGAGGTTAAGTGAAGCTAAAGTAAATCTACATTACTTTGAATGAATCAGTTCATAAATTGCTTGGTGAACATATTTAGTAGAGTTTCTTAAATCACTGTGAGGAGCATAAATATAGAACTTATTCAATCGTTCATATTATTGTATACTAGAGACGGAACTTCTTAAGACTTGATATTTTAATTGGTGATAGGTGATGCAAATAACAATTCTCTTATAAATAATTAATAACAATTTCAAGATATATATATATATATATATAATTTTGAAATCATTTCTCTTTATTTCCATATGGAATGGAAATTTGGATACCAACGATTACAAAATCTCTTCATAGTGATGATAAAATACTGTTGTCAAAATTACAGTAACCTTCTTAGTTTTATGAATTTAATAAAACTGAGATAACAATGAAGAATAATATAATCTTAAAATTATATTACTCTTCGTCTTTAAGGAAAAATATAAATCTGTGTAAGCATTTAATTCATAAAGAATAAGTAATGCTAGCATGAATAATAACATTTATTTTATTTGAATACACGCATTGTATGCTATATAAGCATTCATGACAATTAATGCTTGTTAAAAATTTTACATTTATAAGTGAATGGAATAGAAAACAATTGGAATTTTTTTGTCTATTTCTAAGTGGTTTTAGTGATTGCATTGTCCTTCAAAAATCATTGTTACGTCAGAAAGTATTATAAAGGATCCATAAGTAATCACGAGTAAACGAATTGATTGCACAAAAAATTAGAAATTTCCTCCTGCAAAAAATAACTATTATTAAATTAAAATTGTACGTATTCTAAAATCTTATCATTGCTACAAAATTTTTCTAAGATTGTTAAAATTAGACAACATTTCTAAAATTATGAATTTTGTTATTGGAAGAAATTTGCTGTTTTGGGAGATTCTGAAATAAATACTAACTTTATAGGAAAGTTTAAAAATAGGCAGAAAATATATAAGAGAATCGATTGGCTTATGCTTCTAGATCACATTTTTTAATATGCCTCAAATCCATTTAGATATTTATCGATACCTAAGACTAATTTAGTTGACTTAAAATCACATCCTTGCCCATTGTTGGGCAATTGATCCTACTTTCCTAACTTAAGGAATATCTTGTTCCTAATGTATGTTCATTTGATTTCGTTGATAAAGAAAGGAAATGGTCCTGGTTTTCTAAATTTAAACTCTGTGAAAAGTGACTCCATACTTTCCAATTCGAGAATTTGCCATGAGTATGGGCGCTGTCGTTGTTATGCAAGAGTATTCTTGCAAATTTTAGCAAACTATTCAAAGGCTGACACAACCTTTCCCCCATAAAAGCACAAATCACCCCTTTTATCCATTATACATATGTATTAAATGTTAGAATAATGATGTCAGTAAGGGAAAGACGTTCTTGCATTCATACGATAAAAAGATGATACCTTCCTTTCCTAACGAATATCGTCAAATTTAATGAGAATATGCATGTTAATTTTCCGTTGGATCGAATGTTTCTGTCTCTGTTGTAGACGAATTTTTTAGTAAAAGCGGCTAAATCTGGTGTCAAAATTGTCATTTAATTCTAGATCAAAATGACTTGCCTATTGTCCGTGTTTAATGACATTTTACTTTAAAATTTTATACTTGTTTTTATAAAATTTAATAGCAGCAACACTATTTCGGTAAAACACCGTTTATATGTGTCTTTTACTCATATATACTGTATCTGTAGATTAATGATGCCATTCTGAGTAATTTAATAAGATCTGCCTTTATGTGATGTAAAAGATTTTTCTCTTACGTTTTCCAACATGTTATTTAAATTCTGCAAAAGCTTCAGATTTGTATACATATAAATATACAAGGTGATTCTAAATTGTTTTTACAAATTAAAAGAGGTGATAGTACTCATCCATACAAGCAATAATTACATCGGAACATTGAGTCGCATTCCACTCTGAGAAGCAGAAAAGAGGAAAGTAGAAACGCATCAAGAATCTATCACGAATTTACCGCATGCAAATTTCCACAGAAAAGAAGCATTTTGCTCTTATTGGTTATCGGAGAAAGCCAATCAGAGTAGATGTTGTCCTTTAAAAACGCAATCAATATGTTTGGTCTGACAACAATGCCCATTGTACAACTATTCGTAAGCACAAGCAGAAATTTTCCATGAATATCTGGGCAGGTATCCTTGGTGATTATTTGGTAGACCCTTACATTATGCCTGACCGTTTGACCGGCGCAATATACCGTATCTTCTTGAAACAAGTGCTTCCCAGTTTATTGCAGGCTGTTCTATTCCCATCCTGAGAGACATGTGATTTATGCACAATGAAGCTCCAGCACATTTTTTCATTACGGTCTGTAACTTTTTGAATGCCACATATCCCGCACGATGGATTGGATGTACCGGACCTGTGGCTTGGCCTCCTCGTCCACCGGACTTCAACCCACTGGATTCTTTCTTCTGGGGGCACATGAAATCTTTAGTGTAAGAGACGCCTATGGACTCAACTGAAGATCTCGTAGATAGAATCGTTGTTGCTAGGCCAAAATTAATACGACACCAGGAATCTTCTAGAGGGGGTGTCAGTGATTCTTTTGCCGGTGTCAACTGTGCAACGACACACATGGGAATTTTGAGCATTTTTTGTGAGGTTTTCACAAAACAATAAATATAATAAAATTTTTGGTATTATTCATTCACTGACCCAACACTGTTGTAAGTGCTGGCAAGATGTCAGGTGGGAATTCCTCTTTTTTGCTTCTCAGAATAGAATGCAACCCTATGTTCTTATGCAATTATTGTTCGTCTGGATGGGTACTATCACCCATTTTAATTTATAAAAACAATTTAGAATCACCCTGTATATAGACATTCATTTTAACGAACCTATAATTTACGAACTGATGGCTAATCCCTACCCTGAAACAGCAGACATAATGATAATTTTAACTCCAATTTATGAATTTAAATTTCGAAAAAAAAATTTTTTTGGCGAACAATCCTTTCTGACAAATTGTTTTTATCTTCGGTTTTTTTATTATTTTTAATGATCTGATATTTTGTAACTTTTCATTTAATTTCTTTTTTATGTAACGCCTGAGAACTTGATTTATTCTTAAACAACGAGGCTACAAGTTCAAACATTCCATACATTGTGTGAACAGACATTTGAGGGAAAAAAAACCGTCCTGATGAATTTGATTCTTTAGTAAGACTACAAAAAAAGGAAAAACTCTCTGTGCGCTAAAAAATCGAAAGAAAGGGAACTCCAAAGGTTTGAATTTTGTTGTTCTGTAGTTAATTTCGATTTATTAGAACAACTCAATTTATGAAGTTACTTTTGTCGAATGGGAGATAAAACCACTTCGATTGAAGATTTGTCGCATCTGAAGCAACGAACGTGTTTATTAGTGGATGTAAAAAAGAGAACTTTAAAAGAAATAGGCGAAAATATATTAAATAAGAAAAATAGGCCAAAAAGCATGAAATTTCGAAGGACAGCATCTCGAAAATTTAAAAAACTGTGAAATAATTTCTTGGAAAAAAAAACAGTACCAGCAAAAGTGCTGTCTAGCAAAAATATTGTAGAGAAACAAAACATTCCAAACTGAAAAGGTTTGCTTACTTGGCTGAGAAAAATAAAAAGAATGAACATTGTCGTTGATGGTAATGTCGTTAAAGTTATGGTTATCCAGCTGAATTGCTACTTAGCTATAAATGATTTCAAAGCGTCAGACGTCTGTCTCTAAAAATTTAAAATTAGGTACTGAACTTTAGAAAATTGTGTGGTGGAAGTGCAACTGAGAATAAAATTTCGGAATTTGAATGGAAAGAAGGAGTATTGAAATCTCTACTTTTTTCGAATGTGACCCAAAAAATGAATCCACGCTGACGAGATTGGTTAGTTTTTAAGATCTTACCGGAAAGAACACTTAGTTTCAAAGACTATAAATGTAATGAGAAGCAAAGAATTACAGCATTCCATTCGAATTGCGAACTTGAATGGAATAAAAAACTGCCTCAACTTTTCCTAGGATTATATTTAATGCCTGGATGATTCAAAAATATTCAAAAAGAAAATCAAATTAGTTGTTTCAAAAATGTTTAGAAACTATAACGAGACCAGCTGCATATCATGCTTACGTTAGAGCTTAGATGAGCATCATTAAAATTGGATGACAGACGTTGATCGACTTTGTTTTAACAGAGAACTGTAAGGTTTCATTAACTGTGGATAATACCCCGTTCGCCCTACCCTTTTTAAATTAACTAAAAGTTATAAATTTGATTTAACTTAAACACCACGCTGAAAACAGCGTTCGCACTGTCTTACACTCGAAACTGATTTAAGAAACATTGGTTCTTGTTCAGAACCTTATTTATCGCATATTTTTATAAATTATATGATATTTTCGAATTTTTTTTATAATTGAGCACGTTTATTAAGCAGTTACAGACCAAAAGGATATTAATTAAGATTATAATACTTCAAATGATGAATACGAAACCAAAAAGTGTCGTTGACCAATATATTTCTTCTCAAACTTAATATAACGTTTTGATGCTTATTCAATACTTATGTAAATATTTCTATTTTTTAAAATTTTGCTTCGCTTGTATTTATTTTGGTCGATTTCAGATATGTCAACTAACACTGACAACAAGATAGTAGAAAACAAGATGGCGCTGAATCAGTTGAAAAGTATTTAAATTAGTTCATCAAACTTATTTAATATAAATCAGTTCGAACTGATTTAAATCGCAAGTTGCCACCTCCGAGAAAGCTCTGCCGAGACTTAAACGCGTTTAAAAGTGTAGTGCGAACGGGGTGTAACTGATTACGAGCGTAAAATTATTAGAGTGACCTAGTAAAATTGACTTTCTATAAGCAATGCATTTGTCAATTAATGCTAGGAATGATGCTAGTGGAAAGACAATATTGAAAGCATTTCACCATTTAGACTTTATTAAAGAATCCACCGTAACTGAAGAAAGCCAAGGTAATTTACCTGATGAAAAGATGCAACACTCATGCATGAAATCCAACAAAGAACTTTTACCTTATGTAATCTTATACATATCTTATGTAAATAATGTAACCTTTATATATCATATGTAAGTCATCAATACTGTCTCACTGTCTGTCAAAGTTGATTCATCCATTTGCACTGAGAATTTTCTTATTCTCAACTTTTTAACAAATTCTTTTCAATATCTTGACTCATTTCGACTATTCTTCTGTCAACAGTATTCTTACTGAATGGCATTGTTTCTACATGTTTATCATTTTTTTCAAGAACCAATTTAAGAAATGCTGATATGGACAATTTTAATAAACACTCTCCTATAGTAGGATTTTTTTTCCATATTTAGCGATGAATAAAGAAATTTAATCCTTAAGAATCAGATTATTAGTTGCCTTAAGAATACGGTTATTAGTTAAAGTGTGAGCAGTAAATAGACACTTTACTGTTGTCTTCTTTTAAAAATTTTTCTTTAAAGTTTAAAAAAATTCAAATTTTAATTAATATGAGCATTATGTTTCGCCTTTAAATGCGGTTCAAGACGACCCCATTTCATTGATTCGTTGATCAAGCATTGCTGGCATAAAACACCAAAAGGAAACCGCTCATCCTGGACAGTAGGCATGAACTTAAATTTGAAATATTCCTCCGAATATTGGCGAATTTTTTTTTCTTGCTTGCACCACTCATATTACTATGAGCTGAAAGAAATGTATATAAGATCAATTAAAAACTAAAAATAAATGTTGAAATTAATTTAATGTGACATGGAGTAAATGTATACTAAGAAATGCATATATTTATTATGTAACACATTTACCACATCGCCACCGCAAAATAACATATTTTTCCGTGTGACAAATATTTCAGGAAAATTATGCTTCTAAAATTAAAGTAAATAAAAATAAAATCATATACTTACGAATTATATCCATACAATGCATATAATTTTTAAATCAATAATACTTTTACAATAGTTTTTATAGACGTCTATTTCAAATTAACACCTACTGAAGGCTGCAAAATACTACAGAAATTGCGACGGGCCATTCAGATGCAAACAACTGCGTTGTTTAACGAGATTTTAAAGCGTTCTCGGATCCTGCTGTCTACCACAAGGAGGTTAACTTGACGACACCAAAATCCCCAGTTAATATTTTGGTCTCGTCAAACGAATTTATAATATTTATTAGCCCCAATTATTTAAGAATTTGCTCTTTTCTTTCAATTTTGGCACCGAAATCTAGCATTGCATTTAAATGGCCCTATGCAAAAGGGTTAAACTCGTGTCGAGTCTATTTTCGAATTGCCCTTTGTGGGGCGAGGGCCCCACGTTGGAAAACACTGACATAGTCTATAATGCTCCTTTCTCTATCCTGGACCGTTCCTTCAATGGTTGCAGGATATTTGCTTTCAGAAGCTCACGTCGCATACGCCAATCTCCATCTCTTCGATGGAGCATAATACGTAATCCATCGGGAAACGCTACTTGTCGCTACTTAGTGGACGTCCAACTGCGATTCTCGCGTGCATATTCAAGCTTAGTCGCCGATGTATATGAACCAGGCGTTTGCTTCAGAGGACCAGACACAGTAACGTTCGCTGAACAGTAGCTTGGGAGACGTTGTCGGTAATTCTTTGTTTCATAATGGCGATCAATTGCTGAATGGCAGCATGTCTATTCTCACGAATGTATCCCCACAGTCATTCACGTCTATCATCTATGAACCGTTTCGCTCCCCATTCGTCAGGTCGCTGATTTTGGGCAGTCCCATCTTGCTACTAACGACCGCTTTTACCACGGGGGCACGTGAATAGTTCACGAACTTAGTCATTTCGGAAATTCTTGCATTCTTGGCCCGAAGGCCAGTGATCATGTGCTTTTTTGGACGTCGGATAAATTGCTCCGTTTCTGCGTTACACCCACGATTGCAACATTTTTTTGAAGTCTCCACACACTTTTTATATAAGCTCAACTGCACTGCACTGCCATCTGCCTTCTGTGAATGCTTATTTAATGTCGAGATCGAAAGTTCCCAGTGGTCAAACTAATGTGACTGGGTATTACAGATGATATGTAATCCCTTTAGTGCTATTTGGTAGGTAACAATCAAAATGATACTAAGCTTATGAAACCGTTCATAACAAATATTGTTATCTTCAAAGAAAACGTAACTTATGAACGCCTAAATAGACAAATAAATGTTGATTATAAATAAAAAATTTAAAGTATTAAGCATTAATATTTATAAGAAAAAGGATACGAAAATTAAATTCGTATGACCGCATGAAAGTAAAATCGAGCAAATGCAAAAAGAAATTTCAAACATTTAATTAAAATCCCTAATAATTAATTAAAATATTTTTATCATTTTACAGCACTTTTAAGTCCATTTCGGTGAAACCAAAAAATGGAAAAATATTCTATAAACAAATATTATGTTAAAATGAAAATATGACCTGTGTCGATATATTTTATTCTGTTCGTTCCGTAAATTTAGCGTATAGTCATAAATTCATTTAATTCATTATGATAAACAAATAATTTATTAGCAAATCATTAAAAAAGATTTCAGTTTCTCCTAAATGATTTTTACACCTATTTTATATTATAAATTGAAATATTTATAAAGACACAAATGACTATCCAAAACTTTTATTATGTTGAACTCTAGTCTGCTTGGTAATCAGTATAGCATATAAATATATTAGATTTTTAAGATACCTTAATTGTTTTTGTTGCAAATTAGCATTGTTATTCTCAAAGAAATTATTTTTGTAATCTATTAAACTTATAATTAAATTTTAATTTTCAGTCAAAATGATATTTTAAAAGCGTAAAAACATTTATCTTAAGGAATATGAAAGAATTGTGATTTTTATTTTTTACATCTAAAATATAAAGTAAAGAGGTTTTTATTTCCGAGTCTAGCAAAACATTGTAGGAGATTACTCTGGATTAAATTTTTTTAAATAATCTTAATAAATACTGATAAAAAGGAAGGAAAGATAAAAATGGAACAATCCATTTATAAAAATAATATTTTTTAATACAATGTGTTTCTTTTCTAAAATCCTCATATTGAAAACATATCATTAAAATCATCTATGCTGTATTTTTTTAAATCATTTTCATCAGATTTTTTAATAATTTCTTACGAAACTTGAACTTTTCTGTTGGATTATTATGATTGTTTTACATTTCCAATTAAAAATAATAAAAAATGCATTTTTTATGCTTGGTAAATGTATGCTTAGTTGGTAAAAATATTAATTTAATATTTACAGTTTTACCTTGTCTTAATATTTACAGTTTTACCTGGCAAATGTCAGAGAATAATGAACATTTATATTAAAAATATATATCAACAGTTCCATGGTTATTAGCTAAGCAAGAATTATGTTATAAAATATTTTCTATGTTAATGGTATTTGATGGGTGACAAATATTGATCCAGGAAATTAGGCATTTAGTTTGGAAATCCTTTAAAGAAAAAGATGATCGATGACAGCCTTGAATACGGCTTTTAATATCTCTGTTGTTTGATTAATAAAAACAATTGATTAAAATGTGAAGTGAAAAGATCGCTTCGTTTATAGACAACAACCGTATTCTTGCTATTTTTCCTATTTAAAATCATTTTGACTCTAGTACATCCACAGTTTCTGGTGATTTTATCTGACGTGTAAGAAACTAAATTGCCAATCATCAAAAATTTCCCTTAATTGTATTTTCTTAATAACTTCTGCTAAAATAATTTATTAAGAGATGGAATCTTACTGTATGTTTCCTTTTTGCCTGAGATACTTTTTAATGATCACTGGTTTACCTGTGTATAATGATCAGCAAACAAAATTAGGATACTTTTGTTGGTATGTATGGAGAGTGGTAATAGTGCTTCAATATAATGGTAATTTGGCACATCACTTGTATAGAACTATGAAGCATTTTGTTGCAGGTGAACTCTTTGGTTTACTAGATGTCATAGTAGGTGCTTTGATCATCAATGCCTTTATTGGTAAACACCAGCGGTTGATTCGACTTCAACAAACAATCACCGAAGATTTGAAAGATTATCATCATAAGTTGAAAATAGTAGACGAGCGTCGAATACGAGTTCTGGGAGCAGCTTTCATAGTCTGCGTGTTCTATTCTATCTTTTCATTTTGCCATTCTTTTTTGTCATTAGAAATTGATCAAGTTAAATTCATTTTTGAATCACTTGTAGGAAATTTAGCTTATGTAATTTACTTATCCGCTTCTAGCTGGCTGGCCATTATCAGTAGCTCTATGTTTTATTGCGTGTTTTGTATTCATTTGAAATCCATGTTTCAATCCACCAATAATGAAGCAAAGATATTGATGAAAAAAATGGAATTACATAAAAAAACCGTCCTGTTTGAGCATGATGTTCAAACTGAATCAAAGAAGGTATCAAGACATCACACCACTTCTTCATTAATAGAAGACGAATCGGAAGGAGGCGAAATTGAGTCATCAACTGGTGTTAGAAATTTGAAACAAATGAATTCCACAAGTATTCTAAATGGAGATAAATTAGAAATGTTATCTCTCCATGAGCTTAATAAGAAATCATGTGAGTTTGGTAATTACAGTCTTGAAACAATAGACGATGTATTTGAAGAGTCAAACCGAAAAACCACCCGAATGCAAAGAAATATTGAACAAATGTTTTACCTAGACAAGAAATTGGCTCATCGAGTACAAAATGTGCATAAGAAGTTTCTAAAAGTTGCTGAATTGGTGCGAGAAACAGATGATATTTTTTCTCTTCAAGTGTTCTTGATATTATCTTTAACTTTTATACGAACCTGTTGCAATATCTCTATCTACCTTAGCATAGATTGGAAAATCATAAACATCTCTAGCAGTGTACTCTGCATTTTTGGTGAAATTTCTCTACACTTATTGGCTCTTGTATCGGTTGCCATGGCGGGATCTGTCGTTGCAGAAGAAGCCAATAAGCTTGCCCCAATTATAGTTCGTGCTCGACATATTTTTGAGAACAAAGACATGCAAACTCACGTTCAAAGCGAAGTCACAATGATGGCAGTTTACGCATCGAATGTACAACTTACAGCATGGAAATTCTTCACTGTGTCCCGAAGTATCGTGCCGTCTGTAATAGGCGTTACAATCACATATATGTTAATAATTATACAGATTTATTATGTAATTGTTGATAGCAAATGTTTGAATAATACGGCTTCATAAATGTATAAGATATCTGAAATTAACCGAACTTTAAAACCCTATAATATATAAATTTATGTAGTAGCTAGACATAGCAAAAGCGTATGTATCACAGCTATAATCATATAATGAAGGATATAAGATGATTCCCAAAAATATAGCTAAATATTTAAGTGTTGTAAATCCTTGCTGTTATAGTTTCTTAGATTTTTGACAGGTATAACTCAGAAAATAGCTCTTAAATAGTAAAGTTATAATAAAATGTAGTTAGATAAATATATTAAATATTTCGTAGTCTAGAGTGTTTTTCCACTGTTAAATGTTCTTTTTACAACCCTAAATAATTATTTTTTATTGATATATTATAATTAATATTCTTATTTCACATAACTAAATGAATGACAAAGTAGCATACTCATTTCATTTTAATGAAAAATCTGAAAAAAATAAACTTTGAATTGCTTATACTTGTACCTGCTTGAGTAAGAAAAACTAAGCTTGATCACGAAATACAGGAAATATAATACAGAACATTTAATATAATGTTCCAAACTAGTATATTTTGATCAGTTTTTTTGTCCTTTTATTCCAAAAATTACATAAAAATCTTATTCTATATTGTTACTATATTTTTAGTTTTTAATTATTCTCAAAAGTGATAATTTTAAGATAGAAAAAAGCATTGATTCTTTATTATTCAATAATTTTAAGATTCTGAGGAGATTAAATATATGCAGTGAATTTCCCTATTTTATTAAAACATTTGAATTATTAAATATAATGAAATATTTCAATAAAATATTATCAAAATATTTATCAAATATATTTTAATCGATAAAGAAGTTTACGTAAAAGTTTAATTCAAATATAATGTAAAATTCGAAAAATCAAACTTAAATGACACTTTAAAAAGTATAAAAACTTAACTTATCCATAATTTATCATGGAAATGAAACAAACTATGAAATAAGACAAAAGTCAAAATGAAATAGTGTGGCTAACAAATATAATAAAATAATACGGATAAAAAAGAAAAAGAAATGTATACAACTTTGAAAAACACTAAATGAAAATTATAGCTAGTTCATTTTTAAAAATAAAGATATATTTTTAATATGGAATTTAAAACTTTGAAATCTTATTAAATGAATCCAACTAATATTTTTGTACTTTTAGCACAAATGTTCTATTTTAAACAAAAGTAAGAATCATTGAAATAAATAATTCATTATTTTTGTATTAAAATATATAAGAATACCTCATGTTCTGTAAATATTATTAAATTATTTTATTGGAGACAAATATTTTTTTAGCAATTTGATTTTTATGAGACTGATTCTGAATTAACTAGATTTATTAGTCATTTAGATTATTTTATGATTTTTTTAAAAAATTATTCTTAGAAAAGAATATTTCTCAAAACATAATTTTTATGTGAAAAAATCTGAACTAGGATTTGTCATTTTTTTATTACTTAAAATGTATTGTTTATTTTAAGGCAATTATATTTAATGATAAGCATAATTTATGCACTCTTGTGTTTTTCAAAATTTCCTGTTTGCCTTAAAGTATTTAATGTATTCTTAACAGAAAATCTAACTGCAACATATATTATGTAAACTGCAAGATATATATTAAGTAAAATTTTATTCTTTTATATGAAGCATTATGCTTTATATAAAAGAATATGAAGCATATTAATTAATTTTATTTTTTTATTTACTTATAAGTAAATGTTATAATATAATTAATTAATGTCACCCATTATATATATATATTTTCTCTTGTATAAAACTGTTATTCAATGCCATTTGATTCTATTAATTCTTATGAAACTATATATGTACTTTATATATAAATGCCAAGATTATATTTTGCTCTTTTATTTCACAATATTTTAAATGTCTAAACATATGCCTTATAGTTAAACGAGAAAAGATTTTCATTTAAAAAGTTCTAAAATCCTATAATTACTAACTAAAATTTACAAAATTCTTAATGTAACTTGACTCTTGTGAGAGATGTTAAATGCGTAAGATCCTACATTCTCATTAAGCACATTTTTATTCTTTTGTTCTAAGAATTATGCATATGAAAAATTTTTAATTTTATATTTCCTTATATTTTTTTACATAATTAATTAATTTCATTTAATACATTAGTGCAAAATCTATAATGTTCGGTGATGCTTTATCACAACAGAGGTACGTAAGCATTTTGCTTACTGTCAAGTACACCTTTCTATTTAGTGTATCAGAGTATAATATATATATATATATATATATATATATATATATATGTATATATATATATATGTGTGTGTGTGTGTGTGTGTGTGTGTGTGTGTGTGTGTACTTTTATAAAGATTATATTAATGATTTATTTTTTCCAGGACTATATTTTTAGAATAAAATTACTATATAAACACTTAATCTATGATTCAAATGATAACTTTTATTCTAAAATTTTCACTATGTCAAATCTTATCTCATACCAGATTAAGTATTTTATCATATTATTTTACAACTTTATTAAAGTTATTTATAAGACAATTGTGAATAAATATCTACATTTATTTTAAAAACATTTAACTATAATTGGATATATTTTAATAAAAATATTTAAAATTTAGATTAATGTGTAATCAAATTTATTCGAATATAGTTAAATGTTTATTTTAAAATGGATTATTTTTTGTTAATATTAATGGGTTTTTTAAAATTCTACAAGGAACATTTTTAGAACAAAAATTTAAGTGCTGATAGACGTGGTTTTATTTAAAAGAATAGTTTCAGTTTTAAAATCGAGAACAAAAATACTTTTCACATAATTGACAGTTTCAAGCGCTGTTTTTAGCTGAGTATGCAGAAATATTTAGCTGACATTACATTAATAGTGACTTAACCTCACGTAATTTAAAGTGAAGAATGCTGAATAGGTACATTTTTGTCTTTACAAAGTAATAATGCGAATTAATTCAAATTACATTTTACAGTTTAATTATTATGTTTTATTTTGGCGACATTCATAGGATAAAATTCAAACATAAAAGGTAAAAAAATATTATTTTCATAACATTATTATTTAAATAATGCAGAATAATAAAATAGTTTATAATTAAGTTCTGTTATTTATATTTTGTAAAATGGAAGTGTTTCAAGTTTTTATAAACCATATTTATTTAATTATAATTATAAAAATTTTTTTAATTGAATACAGAGTTTTATACATACTAATGGAAATTAATGACATTAAAACATTCAAGAATATTAGAAAAAAATAATTTTAAATAATATTAAATATTAAGAAAGAAATATTTATGTCTATTTTTAATATTAGTATAAATTATACTAATATTAGTATGAATATTACTATGAAATATTAGTGTCTATTTTTAAATAGATATTTTTTAAAAGTTAATATTAAATTTATTCTTTATCCCATCGTTGATTTCTTAATTTGCTAGAAATGGTTTCATTTCTTAATTACTTACACTCATTTAGTTTTCCCCTCAAGAAATATAAAATAACTAAAGGGTGAATTCCTCTCAAATTATCATAAGAAATAGAAAACATTTTGTTTCCTTAACATAACAATACAATTATAAGAATAAATGAACAAAATGATTTCAATAATAAAATATCAAAGTGTAAAACTGAGAACAATTATATTTTTTGATTATATGGATTTTCAGCATAAACTTATAAAAAGTAATCTCTATAATAACGGAAACTTGTATGTGTTCTGATTGCTTCTTTCGGTAAAATTATACCGTACGGTCACACTTAGCGAAATTTTCAAAAAGTCGCCAAGGGTGACCGTATGCCGAATTTCGTAGCGGGAAAAACGGCGGGTGGAAAATGGCTGAAATAGTGACAAATATTTCATACATTGTTGATATCTAACAATATGATCAGCTAATTTTACAAAATTAACAAAAAACGCAGATTTATAGATTTCAAACATCAATGGTAAAATAATAAAATTGATATGTTAAATTATCCATAAAATTTTTTGATTAAACTTTTATATTAATGAATTTAAATCTCTAAATATTCATGAGAAATTAATGACAAATAGGATTGCCAAAATACTAGTTTGCCGGGTTTCCATTAAAAATGGCGCCAAAAAACGCGCCAAAGGTGACCGTACAGTAAATCTGATCCGATTCGTCTTTCATTGCGTTTACAGACATAGGAAGTGAGTTTGGGAAATTAACAGTTTTCATTCAGTAATTTATAGTGGAAATATTGAAGTTCAATTCTTTTTTTAATTGTTTTTGTTATTATGTAAAGCAAAAAGTTAAATTTATCGCACTCCTAATGCATTTAAACTTCAAATGAACGCTAATTTTTGCTATTCAATGAAGAAGTTTTCTTAAAATAAATAAAAAGCAGCTTTATTAATATAAATAAATAGAGAACGGTTATTGAAATTATTCTTTGATTTGTTCTAACTTAAATTTTTAAACAAAAGCAGTCTGTTACGCATATCGATGAAATGAATAATTATTCAATTATTCATTGTAACGTTATTACATTATATTCAATTATTCATTTGAAACACAAATTTTAGTTTAATTATGTTTGTAATTATATTTTTATTGTTTTATTGAAAAATTTTAAATTTTAAAATCTTTATTTCTGTTTTCAAATTTATTGTGTATCATTAATTTTGTGGATACAATAAATATATTATCGTCTCTTTTTATGGCAAATTAAATTTTTATCCTATTTACTAATTATATTTTTTTATTGTTTTCATAAGGCAAATACCTTAATGTGTACCTACACTAATAAAAAGAAAACATAAATGGTTTTCTAAGTCACTTTTTAATAAACTACTTCATATTCTACACACATATGCATACTTTTTTAAGAGCAATTGTAAATTTCACATAAATTTCGCTTTATTAATTTATACAATGGTTGTATTTGAAACTGCAAAACAATTAAAGAACATTCCTTACTTAAAGCTTTTAAGACTTCCTTATTAACAAGGAAAGAAAAGCCTTTTATATATCACATGAGCATTATAATAAGCATAAAAATATTTTATTTAATAACTGAACAATGGAATAACTGGACTTTCAAAATTTAGAGATGTTCCGAAACAATAGTCAATTTTTTACAATATGATTTTTACTAAGACGTGTGTAGTGCTACTGAAAGGATAAAATCATTAATTTCATAAGCAAATAAAACCTTTCAGAGAAATTTTTTGCGGTTATTTTGGTATAATAGATTTATAATTGACGCCTTTTGTAAAATACAGAAAATGATTTTTAGTAATAAATCTGCTCTGCTCTAATGTCAGGATTAAGAAAAAACCTTTTTTTTTAAATCAATGCTGAAACTTAAGAACATTTTATAAAATTAAAATAAAAAATTGTGTACAATTTTTTTTATTTTATGCAAGAATTTCAGGTCTGAACGCTAAACGGGATTATGACTGTAATTCTAAAATTCACATAAAAATCTCGATAAATTCCAGAAATACCGTTAATTCTAATGAACAAGTAAATTGATGCTGATAAAATATTTTCGAAGTTATGCATTTCTTTTTTTAATACAATATTTGTCTTCTGAGTTCAATATTAATTTAAAAATAGAAAGCCGTGAAATTACTTTCTGATGGAACAAAGTTATCACTATTAAAAAATAATTTAAAGCCTTTGTTTCAATTTGCATTTAAATAAAAAAAGTAAAAAATTTCGTTTTAGTCAAATGTTGATGTAAATTTTTTTATCATAACGTAGAATTATTCTGTCTTGTATTTTTTCCTCTAAATTCTTATTTGTAGCTAAGAATTTTTGTTTTATGTAAAAAAAGTATGAATCAAAAATTGCTTATCTAAGTTTCTCTGTTTCGCTTTTATTATTCTTGTTTTCTGATATTGCGTATATTTTTCAAAAATATTTCATAAATGTAACGCGAAATTAACTTTAAAATTATTTAACTATCAGTTTAAAAGTTAATATTCTTGTGAAAATCAAGAATGGTTTTTTCAGTTTGGTATCTAAACTTACTGTTTTTGAACTCTAAAATGTGTTTAAATTTGATAAGTAAATACTACTTAGATAAGATTGTCCTAAGAGTTCTTGATGCCCTAAAAGTATCCGTTCTGGTAACTCGTTAATTTTTAAACAGTCATTAAAATTACAGTAATAATATTTTGTTGATTAAGATAGAATATATCACAAACTATAGCGAAAATATAGACTCTAAATTAAAAGTAACTATTTGAAATACTTGCTTTTTTCTAGAAGAAATCTAACTAAAATTGTCTACGCAATTCTTAAGAACTTTTTTTAAATGTATAAAAGGACTTGCATCCAATTCCAGTTTTAGATCTATTCTTTGAGATTATTATAAAATAAATATTGTAATGAAGTCAGTAGTGTTGAATTTTTTCCAAGAATGCTTAAGGTTTTTATTAGAATATGTATGAATCAAATAAATGCATGGGATATGTACGTGATTATTTAAATGGAATTATTCTTCTTCAGAAAAAGTATTTCCCAAATATCTATACTTTTGTGTGTAAATCTAAAGATCATTGCTAATAAAAACTTTCTCTTTTTTATTACAAGGTTCATCAAAATGAGACACAAAAAAAACGCCTTTCTTAAATGCGAATCAAAGAAATGCGAATCACTCTAGAATGAAGATTAAAAAGATGAGGCATATTTTTTATTCTAAATTTTAGTTCATTTAAAAGTCTGATGATGAAAGTTAATTTATAAAATCAACTACGTGAGTCACAAAACTGGAAGATAGAAAGGGTTTATTTATTCATTTACTTCACATGAAATATAATTTGAAATCATGCATCTAAAACTTGAATCCATTAACAAAAAATTACGATAATTATTTTGAATGTTAATAAACATAAAAAATATATAATAAAGGTATTTAAAATTTGATTTATCCATAAAAAATTCATAATTTTTTCTTGTATTGAGATTTAATAAATTTTTTTATATTTAGCTATTATAGAATGGAGTAAGGCGTGTCTTATGTATAAGTGTATGGTTTGATACTATTTAGAGATAAATTAATAAAAAGCTGTCTTAAAAATGATTAGTTCCTGTTTGATATATTTCCCAAATTTTCTTGTATAAGATTCAGTTCTTTTATTACCCAATCTTAATATAAACAGCTCTATTATGATAAACATACGTTGTATTTTAGGTATCTAAATTATTTAGGTTGATACCATTAAACTACTATCTTTTCCATTTTAAAACACTTTATTTTGGCTGCGTATGTTTCTTATGTAAAGTATATTAAATATTTTTTCTGATATAATAGACGCTCATTTTTATGAACTCTTTGGGGCCAATAAAATAGTTTCAAAAGTAGAAAAATAAATTTTAGATTTTAAAATTAATTTTTTTACTAATTTCCCCTCTATTTAAAAGTGAAATAAAATTAGAAAAATATTATTTAATATCTATTATATAAGAAATAAAGGTAGAATAACTCTTATTTAAAAAATTTTTAATTTTATTCTATCTATGAGAAATCACAGCAAAATAATGGTTTATTTTTTCTTTCTGTTTCAAAACTGCATTAAAAAATTTTTTTCCCCATTTTTCCATTGCATTCTAATATTTTAGTAATATTTTTTCAAGATGTACTATTGCCGCTCGTCCTCTAGTTTCATTGATATTACATTATTTAAAGTAATGTAATGTAGATTAAAGTAAATTAAAGTAAGAAAGTGATGTAATGTTGCAGCATTATATTACATCACTTTCTTCTTGTTCGATATCTGAAAGTTTTTTTCATTTTCATTCATTAGGTTTGCATAATCAGCCGATTATTCTTACATATAAATTATAAATGTGTCTTCATTCAAAATTTCTTAAAATGAAATTTCGGATAGCACTGGGTTTCTTTTACAAAGTTTATTAATAAGAGAATATTTCGTCTTCTCTCAGGTTGTTAAGTATATATCTTCGGCTTTCTTCAGTTATGCTGCTAATTATAAACCTGTTAGTCAAAATAACTTCAAAAATCAAAATAAGGAAAATGATATCATTTTCCCTACATTATCATTCCAAATATAGACTGATTATTATTACACATGGAACATCAATTTCATAAGACTACTCCAAACAATGATAGTTTTTTGTAAAAGCATTTGGCAATATTATATATAATTATATTTTATTATGTTTCTAGTGTTATCCATCATTATCCTTTATTTATTTCAGTCAATGATGCAATCGATTACAATTTACTATCTCAAAACTTGATAACTACTGAAATCGTACTGTAATTTTTTCGCTTCAACAGCCATATCAAGGTCTTGCATATTCAGTTTATTACTGTAATTGGCACTCTTTCAACACATAACATAGACTTAAAAACACTCTTTCAACATTCAAATTGCATATAGTATTCAGTTTCCTTAGTTTCAGGCGTTAAGTCTGTCTTAAGCTCACCAGTTTAAAATTAACATAGTTTTCCATATATCTTGTCAATTTGTTGAGAATTGCTTACTACGATGTCCGATAGTACTTATTTCCCTATCAACTACTTAAATATCGCTCTCTATAATTTATATATTTGGTATGTATGATGTGTAATTATTATTAATCGTTATAAAATTAATATGGTAGCCTCTGTGGATTTTACAAATGAATGTAAGCAAATTATTTGAAAATTCTCTATTTTTCAACTCGGGATTTTCTTTTTTTCTTCCTTAAATCAACCTCGTTTCAATAATGATTTTTATTTTAAGCCCTTCATATTTTTCTTTGTAAAAATGTTAAGCAAGTGCTTCTCTTTTCATGGAGTCATCCAATTACGTGAATCCAATTATTCTTTAGATACCTGGTGTAAATTGTATTCATTGCCGCTGTTTTTTGCTCACAATCAACTGATGATGACTTTGTCACTGTCTTTATCAAATAATATTCTTTTCTTATAGGTCCCGTGGAATACGGATTATTGGTTTCAACTATTTCATAATGGGAACATTAGGAAGGGAATAATCAGATTTCAATTTGGAACTGTGTAAAAATCCATCCTGAATCTTCAATCTCCTTGGTTTATAAATATTATAATTTTTCTACGTCTGTATTAATGGTTATCTGATTAATTTCCCATATAAAATTAAAGCTTTCTCCTGAATAAATACTCCAGTTGGGTTATTGCTCCTATAAGGACCATCCTTTTATTTACTGATTTAGTCTTC
Source organism: Latrodectus hesperus (assembly GCA_037975125.1). Lineage (NCBI taxonomy): Eukaryota > Metazoa > Arthropoda > Arachnida > Araneae > Theridiidae > Latrodectus > Latrodectus hesperus. Next base: position 538,109 of record JAJQOW010000014.1, read on the forward strand.
ACAATCCCAGTAACTAGTCTTAGGGCTTCCTTTTTAAAAATCCCAAGTTTAGAAATATAAGTATTTCTACAAGGCCTCACAATAATAGCAAATTACTGATTTACCATGTAAATTATAAGTTTTATTTAGGGTTCCTTTTCCACAGCCACATTTTACTGCAAGTGGCTTACCTCTGTTTATCTTTCTCGAACTCTAGCAGTCACAATATTATATGTCTCTATCTAGGGACTTTTTTCTCAATTACAGTCCAAATCAACATTTTCTTGTGTTTCTTTGATACATAAACTATTATCTTTAAATTCATTTCATTTGGATGGTGATTTAAATAAAAGTCTGGCTATTTTCTATTAACCATTAATATAAAGCTTTCAGTACCTGGCTGTTTTTAAATATAGTTTTATTGGTATACCTTCTAGGAGCTGAAGTCCATAGTACCAAACCATCCGCATGTAAAGCACATTCAGCATATTATGCTTTTTCATTAATTCCAGCAGGAAGGTCATTAATATACACAAAAGAAAGTTATAATATGGTTCAGTTGGAAAAGTGGAACAGCGCACCCCTAGCTGGCACAAGACTACAACAATAACAACAACAACAAAAGAAAGTTGTACTTGTCACACCTCCCTGTGGTAGAACACGATGGATTGCTTGAAACAAATATCGTGGTCTGTACCCCACGGAGGTGATACGATTTCTTTAAACAACACAAAAAATACTAATTAAAATATCAAATATCTTTAATAAATTTCATGTTGTCCTATATATTGGTGATTACATATGCAAACTTTTTGATGCTTATTTATTTGCAACCTAAAATAAAACGCAATGTTTTTACTCGTGACCATTCTAAAACAAGTTTTGCGCATTCTGCTCACTTACATGCCAAGCTTTTTAACAAAACTTATAATTTTATTAAATAACTAATGATTTTCTGCATATTTTAATTTTTATTTCTTAATTTTCAGGAGGTAATGTGAAATCGGTAGATGTCACTCCTTGCTCATCGGAACCATGCGAAATTCCCAAAGGAACGTCTGCCATTATTTCTGTTCATTGCGTTTCAAGTAAGTAGTTTTCTTTCATAGTCATATTCATTCATTTCAAACGATTAGCCTGTTTGTTGTGGATAATAAAAGTAAAAGTAACAGAAATAAGAAGAGGAAATCTAAAAATAAATTTTAAAATATGTTTAATAGAATAGTATTTATTTCTTTTAAACGTTTTTGACATGTTTTTAATTATTTGTAAAATTAATTTATCTGTGAAATTCCTTAATACTTTTTTTTAATTTGAATACATAATTTATTTTATATAATCTTTAAGGTAACTTTCTAATCAATATCAGATTTATAAAATGATAATTGTCAATTCGTTTTCACTATAATATCTAAAATGGTTTTTTTTCCCTAAATATTTCCTATATAAAAATATTTTATATGCAGTGGCTAATTTGTTTTTTCGGTTGTGAAGTCAAGCAATATACTTAAGTATTTGACAGCTGGTGGATTAAATTGTCATTAACTATTCCACATGCTGAGTAATTCAGCACTTTGTTTTTAGTTATTTATTAAAAATAAAATTAATCAAATCCATCTATGGTAAATAATCTAAGTAATTAAATTTGTAAGTTTATGAAAATTTATGTGTGCAATAAATAATATTAATTTCTAATATATAAATATTATTAATTTCAATATTATTAATTATTTTACAAATTACTGTTAGTTTACAATTATTTAAGGTAAAATTTTAAATTTTCTGTCCATGAATAAGAATAAATAAATTATTAGGTAAAATTATCTTATTAATAATTATTCTTCATGCAAAAAACATGACCATCTGAATTTAATAAATTACTTCTGTAACTCATTAAATGTGATAAAAAAATGAATCTGATCCACAAATGATTTCAACTAGTAAAAATTAAAAATTGAGTCGATTAAAATCAATAATGTAAAATAATTGAATCTTTTTTTATATTTTAACTGGATAGTTTATTCAACTACATTTTTTAACATCTTTGCACATTGTCAAGTACTGTTGCGAAATTTTCATAATAAAATTTGATTTCACACGTCTCTGAGACAGAGAGAGTTACTAAACAACTGAATATCATAGATTCCTTCTTCATCCGCTTAGTTTGAGTATTTTATTTATTTCACTTCTCTTCTTCAATTTAAAGTGATTTGAGATTTGGACTTAAACAGCCCTTTTCTCATAGCTTCAAATTCATTTTAATCTTTTTCGATTATTTATATGTATGAAACCTTATCCACCAGTTCCACCAAAACACTTCCGAGTTATCAGTTGAATAGTTATAGTGCTTTTGCTTCCAAATTAATAGCTTTTCAATTCGATTCCATCCTATATGTATATGCTTATTACAGTTATAATAAATTTATTATTACTCTTCACAAAATAAAATTTTCTGCTGCAGCTTCAGTTTTATTTTCCAATTATTTTTAATATTGAAAACTTCATCTGTACTGATACTAAAGTGATTTTAATCTTATCTTGCTTTAAAATTAAGTTTTTCTTTGCGTATGCTTAGAACTATCATAAAATACCAAAGCATTCCAGAAAACTAGATTCACCGTTAGTCTCGCTAATTGAGGGCACTTTTTTTTTTCTTCTAAAACTTTTGCCTAAATCCTCCACTGTTTGAACAATTACATTTTAAATTTAATAAACTTGCAACCTTTCTAAAAAGAAGTCACATCGTTAATGACATATTTCACATTTACTTGCCATTGTGCTACATTAAATCAAGAAATTTAGTTTGTCTCTTTATTATAATTTTTTTTTTCATTTTTTTTATCCTACGCCCGACCTTGGTTTTTCAACCATCAGTCTCTGTCGGGCAGCCCAATACAATCTTGAGGTGGATGAAAAGTCATCTTCCGCAGAATTTCTATCTGCGACGTCCGAAAGTCCAGGGCAAGTGAAAAGGTGGTCACCAGTCATATCCTCTAGTCCGCAAAAAGGGCAGATTGGAGAGTCCCTCAAACCCAAACGGTGAAGGTGTTTTTGCAGATAATCATGCCCAGTTTTAAGGCGAAAATTTGCCACTCCCACAGCTCTGTGGAGGTTACACGGAATAGGCTTTGTTAGTAAGGAAGCCCATGCTTTCTCCTTTATGCACATCTTGTAAATATTTCTACGATAGGAGGCTATATTTGACTTAATAAGCCTTTTAACAGTATGGTACTCCAAGGCTGGAGAAGGCTGTTGTAGATTTGAGCCAGCCTTTGCCAATTTATCAGCTGCCTCATTTCCGGCGATACCACAGTGGCTGGGTATCCATTGCAGCACAATTTGTCGTCCTTCTTCCAGTAGAGAACTAATTGCCATTTGACAGAGATAAACAGACCCAATACTGCTAGGAGCAATTGAAGAGAGAGACCTGATGGTGGCCTGAGAGTCTATAAAAAATACTATGTTGTTCTCATTACTTTTTCTGATCTCCTCAAGTGCTAATTGCACAGCAGCCACTTCACCATTGTAGCTGTTATAGTATTTCCCAACAGCCTGGCAAAGCCTGAAACTCTTAGAGTATACTCCTGCACCAGCATTTCTAATGGCATCCACAGCTGAACCATCTGTATAGACATGGAACCAAACAGATGATGGATAATGCTCATTGATAGTAGCTAGGGTAGCCATCCCTAGTTCAGAATCAGTGGAGACCTTCTTACTAACAGGTAGTATCAGGTCTAGACAGCAATCAGCTCTATAAATATGGTTTTGAAAGATAGGGGGTCTAAATAAAGGCACTCTATTTGCATCCGGGATCTTATACCTATCTGACAATTCCCTGGTCAAAGTCAAAAAAGTTCTCTGTGTTTTCAATCTTGGGAAAACAGGAATATAATTTTTCCAAAAACCATCATCCCTTAGAAGCCTTTCGGAGAGTTTCAGGGCAGCACTTTGTCTTCGATCTACCAAAGGTTCCAACCCAGTCTGAATTTGCATTGCCTCGATAGGTGTAGATGAAGCCCCACCAGTAATAAGTCTAAGGAGATTATTCTGAACAGTCTCCAGTTTTTTCTGGATGTTATCCGATGCAGTAATTAGGAGCTCAGCTCCATATTCAATTGCAGGTCTGATGTATGACTTATAGGTGGTGCAGAGTAAGTCCTGTGAAGCTCCCCATTTCACTCCTGCAAGTCTTTTCAAAAGCTTACTTCTGGATTTCTCGATATCTATAACTTCAACAGTTTGACTATTCCAACTTAACCTTGTATCCAAAGTGATGCACAGATATTTAGCTCTAGCTGTTTTACACAGGCGATGGGGGCCATAATATAAATTAATATCAAAGGGTTTTGTACTTAAAGTAAACAGCTGGTAAAAGGTTTTATCAATGTTTACTATCATTTGATTTTCATTAGACCAATGAAACAGTTCTTTTAAAGCCCAGTTAAGGGAAAGCTGGATGTGCTGTATATCTCTGCTGGTCGACCAAATGACCAGATCATCTGCAAAAAGAAGGGCTCTAACATCCCCATCAGCATCCATAACCCTCTGGATTACATCATTTATCATGATGTTCAACAATATAGGGCTCAACACTGAGCCCTGAGGAAGTCCCTGTCGAGTTTGTCTATTTCTCTTGCTGGGACATTTTTTTTTTTCATGCGAGGATAAGTTCGAGCGGAATTCACACTTTAAGGTAGATTCCAAACCACTACAAACATCCATGTCTGCAGTGTAGAACTCAAATCTATATAAATAAGTATATGTTGAACTAAAAAGTCACATCACTAATCGATTTAGCTAATAAATGGGCAAAATTTGAAAGTAATCTGTGAGGAAGTATTGAAAAATTGAACATGATTTGTACATCCATTGTTCCAAAATTTCTTTCAAGAAGACGAGTTGTATCCTTACCTCTTTCAAAGAGTATATGTTCATCCATATTATATAGTTCATTCATATAATAAAGTCGTATTAACGCCATCACACTGACTTTTTTTGTGTCGGTCCCGTCGCTGTAGAATGACAAGGTTGGATATTCAGGGAATTTTTTTCTGCTTTACAGGTGCTCATCAAAATCTGATTAATCAGTACATAACATTTGGAACAGATTCTATTATTTATTATTTGTTTCACTTATACACAGTTTTGTACGTATACTTCAAATGCAAATAAAATGTTTACCACAATCTTTTGTAAAATTTATTGTGTAGCTGTATCTTGGAAAATTAATACCCTACACATTGCTACTACCTCATTTCACGGCCTTAAACTAAATTTCGGTCAACATTCTTGAATTCTGACTGTGAATTCTAATATAATTATATGTGTGTATAACATTCATTTCTTTTTCGTTTCCTTATATCATAAAAAAAGTTCTTACTTACATACCTTTTAAACAGTGATGTAAGCAAATTGTTATATTCATTGATTTAAAGTTATTAATTTTTTCAGCATTAAGCCTAAGCCATTTAGCTCATCAGCTCTTCAAATTACAAGTATGACTATGGATAAGCTATTTATAGATATTGAAAATAACTTTTAAATTTAAGCATGTAATGCAAATTTTGTTTTGATCGTCTGGATTCATTTGCGTAGTATTTGAATGAGACATTGTCATAACAATAATTTCGTATATTATCTGTTCTTAATAGAATATTCATTTTTGTGCGCCATTTTTTTTAGGTGTGAAAGCGGAGAAACTGAGACTTACAGTGTGGGCGAGTCTGAGCGGTATTGAAGTGCCTTATCCCGGAATGAAAAGAGACGCATGCAAAGATAAGAACGTGACCTGTCCCATCACAGAAAATCAGGATTTGCATTACATTCAGAAGTTTGAAGTAAAGTCATTTTTCCCAAAAGTAAGCCCCATTAAAACTATTCATATGTGAGGCTTTTCCATTTGAAATATTAATAACAATGTGTTCCACCAAATATAATTAAATGATTTGTATACTTATCATAAACCGAAAAAACTGTGCTGATTAATCAGTAAGCATATATTGAATTAATTTCAAACAAGTTATTGTATTTTGAATCATTGAATATGAAACATAAAGAATCAGTCTAAGTATGAAATGTAAAAAAGATAAAATATTGAAGGACATAACTCAAAACTAATAATCTTGGGGAAAACATCTTTCTGTTAGATGCACAGTAAAAATATCATCATTCCGTCTTTTGTCAAAGTAACTTCAGCATTTATTAAAGCTCGTTCTTAAAGATTATTATCGTGTATTGATATGCATATATAAAAGATTCAAAGATGAAAATAACACACAATGGAACTAGTAACAGAACTGATGAAAAGATCGATCAAAAAGTAATCTGATTTCCGATACTGTTGTGCATATTCATATGTTCAAAAGTCATGGAATATCAGTATGCAAATAATCCAAATGGAAGTAACACTACGTAAGAAATTTCTAGATTGTATTGTATCTAAATTTTAATTTCTTTACAAATCGATTCACAAACTTTCTGACTTGATTATAGCCGAATATTACAAATTAAAGTACACTGAATGCTAAAGTCTACACTGTATTAAGCATTCAGTTTAAAAAAATTTGAGTTTATTTTATTCTCAATGTCAAGAATATGGGGACGCTACTTGATTTCTTTCATCATCTGCCATTATGGAATTTCTGTACAGGTTTTTCCAATATTCTCATATCTTTTAGAAATTATAATTTGATTTAAATCGATGTGGTACTCTTCCGCATGACATTCTAAGATTTTCATCCTCAAATTTTGCATATCAGCACTTAAGGTATAAATATCCAAATTAATAGTTTCGTATGAAATTACTGATTCATGTGTTTACGATATTAGAAAAGGCTTATCGAGAAAAGATTTGGTATGTCGGAAGATACATGGAATTAAATTTGCTTCAGTTGTGATCTCAAAGTGTTTTGAGATCTTTTCAAAAAATTAAAAAATTTTCTTTTTTATTTCTTTCAGGTAGAGACTAAAGCACGTTTTCATCTTAAGACTAATGATAATCAAGATAAGGATATATGCTGCTTTAGAGCTCCTGTGAAAGTAGTTGATGCCAAGAAAGATTAACTGCAGATTTATTACAAAGATTTTATTTCTCGATATTTGGAAACCTCTGTTCTTCCCAGACTCTTCAACTTATTCAGGGACTGATCAAATTCATACAGAATATTTATTCATAACCCAGAATAATAATTCTGGTTTCTGATTTTTGTAGAAACTTTCATATGTAAATACATATTTATAATGTAATTTTTACAATAAATAAGAGAAAAATTCTTTTGATTATTTTTTAAGAAAATGATTTATGTAACATTTTCAAAAGCCGAATTTCTAACAGTAATATAATCCCTATAGCCGAGAATACGATTCCGATGCATAAAGAAAAGAATTAATCACTCATTAGTTCCTACATGAAACCAAACATTGAGGAAATGTAAGGCTAGTTAATATCTATTCATAATGATGAATATATAATATTATATCTGTTGTGAATGTAGCATAATAGAGATATCCTCTAAATACTCTAAATATAGTATTAACATACTCAGAATAGAAAATATAAATATTTTTTACAGAGTATCCTTTCATTTAACTTCCCGATTATATATACAAAATTTTGTAAGGAATATTTTGTATTAAAGACAAATGTAAATGTATTTTTACAGCGTTCTTGCATTTGACTTCCGGATTTCAAAATTTTGTAAAGAATCTTTTGCATTAATGTAAATGTTATTTTTACAGCGTTCTTCCAAAATATTGTAAAGAATATTTTGTATTAAAGAAAAATGTAAATATTATTTTTACAGCGTTCTTGCATTTGACTTCCAAAATTTTGTAAAGAATATTTTGAATTAAAGAAAAATGTAAATATTTTTTACAGCATTCTTGCATTTGACTTCCAAAATTTTGTAAAGAATATTTTGTATTAAAGAAAAATGTAAATATTCTTTACAACGTTCTTGCATTTGATTTCCGGATTACAAAATTTTAAAAGAATATTTCGTGTTAAGGCATGTATGTACAACTAGAATATGATTCGAATAACTACTTTAATTAATGTTTTTGTTAGCTCTCAGAAAAATAGGGGGCGCTCCGTGGCTGAGTGGTCTAAAGCATCACCGCTAATCGCTTGAGAGCGTAGGAGTGTGGGTTCGATTCCCACCATGGCCCTGGGTGTTTTCTTCGTTATTCTTCTGTGATTGTACATCTGTCATTGTGCTTTCTGTCCTATTATCGACGAAGACTTACAAGCGGATCTCAAGAATCAAGCATACAAGTCTGAATATATGTAATGTAATAAAATAAATAAATAAATACAGAAAAATAGGATATCAATAAATTAATGTATATAAATAAATAAATCTCTCTGATATTTTACAGAAGTAAAAATGAGCTTACTGAGGTTTCTTCATTGTTTTTCTTCCTCGTATAACCCCAACTTCACTTTTATTATTACTACTCAATGATTAAAATTTATAACTTTTAAATTATACTAAATTAGGTAGGCATTTATATATGTTATTTGCCTTATTAACCATAAAGTGGTTGTTTATTTCGTTCCGGTTGAGATTATGACTACGCCACTTTATTACAATTCTCATTGGTTTAAAATATCCATGACGTCAAATGACGTTTCTTCTACTTCACACGTTACGGTAAAGGGGAGCTGACGCATGGACGGGACTTCCCGGAATGTCACAAACACTATGATTGCCATAAAACTTCGTATGACGCAACATTCTAACATACGTTAGTTTATATTTCATACGTTTGTTTTCTTTGTTTGGGACATTTCTAAAGCAATATTTTCTTCCGTAATAAATTTTAAAAAAGATTGTAATGTGCAAAAACTGTTCTTAATATTTTTTTAAGAATTTAAATTGTATTTCACTAATAGACAATAAAAAAGAAACTATCAGAAGTAAAAAAAAAAAAAAATACATATTTACTATATATAAACCTATGTTATAACTTACATACATAATATACACCTGCATATAGTGTTATATAAAAAGGACAGTAGAGAAACTATTTTTTAAATTATATTATACTGTAAGTAATGTATAACAATAGTTTTCACATACATAATAACTAACAAAAATAAAAAATAACAAATAACATTTCATATATATTGTAAGTATATATCATTACTAACTAGCAATATATTCTACCAACATATATATGATTTGCGAGTAATACATATTTAACATACAATATAATCTAAAATAAATTTTATAGTTTTGCATTTTAAGGCTGTAACAATAAGAATAGCATAAAAATATTTTTTATATTTTTTTTCAGTTTGTGAAGAATACTAAAATTATGGATAACTTTCTTAATAGTATCTCTTACTAAAAGTAATGTTTTCTCTTGTTACAATTTAAAGAAAATTGTAATGTACAGAAACTAATTTACTATATTAGTATAATATTACTGACAAGCAATAATACATGCTTACAAAATATAAGTCTATGTTAAAACTGACATATAGTATTATAAAAAATAGTCTAGTTAAAGAAACTATTTTTTTATTAAATTATGTTAAACTGTAAGTTATATATAACAAAACAGTTTTCATACACATAATAACTAACAAAAATAAAAAAAAACTTTTATACATATTATAATTATACTAGTAAGCTAATATATATTTACAATATATAATTTGAGAGTAATACATAATTAACATATAATATAATCTAAAATAAATTTTAAAGTTTTGCATTTTACTGAGCCATTTATTTCATTTTATTTTTTATTAAATGTGTTTGGGTCGGAAAAATACAAAATTTAAAAACATAACAAAATTACTGTATGAACTCTGTAATTCAGATACAAATAAAATGATAAACACTTCACACAAAATACCATATAATACGATGTTAATTTTAAACTTAATTACATTTTAAATAAGCCTTTCCAGTAATTAAAAGTATTATTTTTATTTATCTTAAAAATAGTGATATTACTTTTTTAACACACGTACGTTTTTTTATCAAAATAAGCAAACCTAGATTATGACAAAAGGGCGATTATAAAGAAAAAGTTGTTAACTGTAAGCATCATAAAATAGTTTCGACAATTAATGGTTTAAACATTGCCTTTTTCATTATTTAATGACACAAAATAATCTTATGCCCTATGTCGAACGTTTAGTAGCAAAAAATTCTGAAAAATTTGCTTTAAATTCCTTTATTTCTCAAGGCAATTAGCAAAAAACTCCATACAGATACATTATGGTCGCCAAGATTTGGACAGCGGAAATCTCATGCGTCGGCCTGGGTAATTAAGGGACTCCACGTTACGGCCTAGAGAATTGAGACGGTGTCATAAATCCGACTTGCCGACGAATTTGCTGCCTGCCTTCAAATCGTAATCTTCGAAAGGCAGCAAACAAGGCGAGGTTCGCCATCGAATGTCTGAGAATACTTTCGAACTTTATTTTGTTAATAAAACGATTTTCTGTTAAAGACTAAATCATAGGTTTAAGAAGTCACTTTCCATTGATTCAAGCCTTAGCGAGTTGACAGTAGAACACAGAAGCAAAATGAAAAAGATAAGACAAAACAGCCACTTTATAGTTAGTGAAAATCGGCAAGGACGATTTCAATTTAAAAAAATTTTTTTTTTATTAAAATCAATGATATCGTTTGCTTTCGAATATTATTTAAAACTGAATGCTCCCAAGCATTTCCCGAATAACAAGCAATTTCTCAAGATATATTGAGAAATTTTCAATTTAAATATTCGTGCGAATCACAAGCCACTTGTGTCACTTAATCGTAATACTTACAAAGGCGTTTTTCTTCAAAAATTTATAGTAATTTTTTATGTTATTTTGCATATTAGAAGGATGTGTATCTGTGAGAACGTAAATATAAGTATGAGAATATTCTGAATATTTACTACATTTGCTATCATAATAATTGACTAATCACTGATTATTATCGACACACACACACACACACACACACACACACACACACACACACACACACACACACACACACACACACACACACACACACACACATATATATATATATATATATATATATATATATATATATATATATAGACACACACACACACACACACACACAGAATGCAATAAAATGTAATTTTATATAGTAAACATTACTAAAATAATTAGAATTAGCTAAATGCTTTTAAATAGAATATATTTTTTAATCTTTCTCTGATTTTAAATAGAAATTATTTAACTTTTTAGTTAAAACAGCGAATTGATACATTCTTGAAATCCATCTATTTTCGTTAATTTTGATACAGAAAATCCCTATAAAAGCAATGAAAACTTTCATTCTTTGTAAACATTGTAATGAATCATTTTGAGCAAATTCTAATGTATCTAAGTTCTTGATATTGATAATATGGTCAACCCTCAAACTTATATAATACATTTATAAATCAAATACTTTTCATTAATTTTTGTAGCTTAGACTTAGAAAACCCTCTGCCAACAATGAATTTCATCATACACAGATCGCAATGCTATAGTGAATATAGAAATATTGATATTAACCAAAAAAATAAGTATATAATTGATAAGGAGTTTTCTTTGCGTATTAAGAACACTGCATAATACGATTTATATTTCATGTTTTTTATAAATTGAACTAATGTCTACACAATTGCTATTCTTACAAAAATGGATGTTGATTTCATAAAGAATTCTCTTCAACGCAATTACTGGAACCAACTATATGGCCACCGCTCTGACTTACAATCAGCAATTGTTAGATTCGATTCTCTCCTTGGATGTGGATACTTGTAGTGTTTCAGAATCCATTTAAACTCTAGAAACTACTCGAATTAGGCCTCGTGTGCAAAATGCGAATGTTTAGGGAAAAACAAACCAAATCAATAATAGAATTGATAGCAGTTAAAGCATATAGAAAAATTATATAGACTGAGAATAGTTGTAGATGTACAATGTTTTGCTAAAATAAAGAAAATTGCCAAAATCGATACTGACAGTGTTTGTTTTCTTTACTGATTATGTAACGATAGTCCATACGTTTCTTATACATCCCTACAGTCCATTTAAAATTGTAGATTCGACTGAATCAGCTCTCTGGTGCAAAAAGTGAATATAGAGCAGCAAACTAAATCCATAGAATACATTGAGATTGTTGCTGAATGATTCAGCCCTCTAGATTTTACTCATGGAGTTTGTAGATTCGATTCTCAAATCAGATATATATATTATTAGGTTCGGCTTGCTTTCTTACTTGGTTCTTAATTCTGATACCAGAAAAAAGTTTTAAATGTTGATTGACGTAGCACTTCTTACTAATCTCCTTAAAAATTGTCTGAATGTGTGTTTTTAGGATTTCATTTTAGCCCGATATATTTGTAATTTCCATATATTGCTCTTTTTTAATCTGAAATAAGAATATTTTAAAGATTTTATAAGTGGAATATATTTTTCTAAATTCTGTTTTTGATAAAAGATACAGTTTAATTAAGAAAAAAATGTTAAAGTACTTAAGTCCTAGATACAATCTCGAAATATAGATTTCATTTGTAACAAAAATGATGAAACTGCTTTATGATACAAAATATCAAAGAAACACAGGAAAATGTCTTTATTTATATCTACAATATTAATTTGTCTTTTAACAGCGAAATTCAACAACACCATATTGCAATTAGTGTTTGGAAAACACAGAAATTTTAATCTCGAATTTACTATGAATTTCCTTTATGAGTGTTGAGAAAATTATACCTTTATATATCATGGTCATTAAATTGTCAAACATGAGCTTACCAAAAGATCAATGTTTGTGAAACACCTTGAGAAACATGTCTTACCAGTTACTCAGACCTTTTTTTTATCCTCTCTTCTTGAACATAAATATTTTTGTCCGTTTCAGTCTACTTGTTACTTACGCAACTGATCGCTCTCTTTAGTACCAACTCAAGGTTAGCTGACACACAACTTTCCATTGCAAAATACAGTAATTCTATTGACCTTTTGATATACCTCTAATTAAGGAATTCTAGAATATAAAGTGAATAAATAAGAAAATAAAATGTCGGTGAACTTTGGGCTGATATTCTCGGTGTGGGCAAATTACCCTTAATGTTCAATTTAATTAGTGACATTGATAAAGTAACTTTTGATATCGTAATACTTTTGTTTATATCCTTAATAGATGGTTTATGATTCACCAATATTGGAAATTGTAATATCCTGAGCACAGTTTATTATTTCACTGTTGATACTATTATCAAATATTAAATTTATGATTAATTGGTGACAATCACATTTTTGGTAAATAAATATGTGAATGAAATTAAAAAAATAAAAATAATATATGCTTCTCTATTAGAATTTCTCCTCCGCGATTAAATCGTAAAGCAAAATTGTCAAAGTAATGGTAATATCTCGCTTAATTAGCTTTGCCTCAGGTCATAAAAATATCTTAGCCTCGCGTTTCATTTGTATTAATGTTTATGGATTCAAATTCTCCCGTTTTCTTAAAAACATCTTATTTGTTTTATATGAATATGTAGTTGAGGCACAAGTGCCGTATAATTCATGATTCCAAATTTTTTGGCGATGAAGAATGTTACCAAGATGACGTATCGTGACGTACTCGATGACGTAAATACTAGGGTTACCAAAATAGAATTTTCTGCATAATTCTTATAGGTCTACATATGAATGACGTAACAAAAACGAGGTTGCCAGATACATAAGAAAATCAGCCAAAACATCGCCAATCTCAGAATTTGGCATCCTGGATTATACGGTACCTGTGCCGTAGTTGATAGTTCTTGTATTATTTAATAAACAAATAGATAACAATGTATTTTATTCGAGAAAAAGGTCTTTTACTAAAAATAATGGTAAGTGTATGAGAAAAGGACCGCAATGTGAAATCAAGTTTTAATGATGAAATCATTTTAAGATGCTATTAAAAATAAAAAAAAAAATCCATTTTGATAATTTATTCTAGAACTATTAGAATTATGAATTCATGAGAAGTATTAGGGTCTTTAAATAAAATATTATAACAACTTTGTCTAAGTCCTACAAATAATTTCAATAATTGCCAACAGAAAGTGTGTTATTTAAACAACATGTAGAGATGTAAGGGGCGAATAGGTGGTCTGAATAAAATTTATTTGCTAGAGGCCAGCAGATTATAATCATAACAGTTGATTTTCGGTGGAATATCCATTGAAGATCTTGTGTGATCTTAGTAACTTTAATAGAGATGCTTGTACATATTAGCAGAGCTGCCAGTCGAATAATTAACGCTCTGGCCTTCGGTTGAACAGTTCGTGGGTTCGTTTCCCGTCTTGGATGTGGATATTTGCAGTGAATTGGTGTTCATTTTGAACTTTAAGCCTTGGCATAATTAATTCTTGTGCGCAAAAAGAGACCGTAGAGGTATTAATTCCTGTTATAAGAATATAAATTTCTTAGTTAAAAAAAACAGTGCAAATATACAAAAATCTAAGAAACCAGAAGAATTGATTAAAATGTCTTCTCTCAAAAAATTCCTTTTCGCATCATTCAATGTTTTGACCTTTTTCAGATAGTAATGTTACTAGATAATAGCTCTGACACAAACTTTCGGCACAGGTGCCGTATAATCCATGATTCCAAATTCTGAATTTTTTGGCGATGAAGAAATGTTGCCAAGATGACGTATTGTAGCGTGCGCGGTGACGTAAATACTAGGGTTACCAAAATAGAATTTCCTGCATAATTCTTATAGGTCTCCATATGTATAACGTTATAAGAACGAGTTTGCCAGATATATAAGACAATCCGCCAAAAAATCACCAATCTCAGAATTTTGCATCCTGGATTATACGGCACTTGTGCCAAACTTTCTAACCAATCATTTACTTCTTTGAAATTAAATAGCACATTAAAGCTAAGTTTTTATCAAGACAAATCCAAGATTATCAATTTGGTCACGAGTTTTGATTCTCCTGTTGAAAAAAATGACTGGAAATTCTTAATAAGCAATTCATACATGAACTCACCTGATATAAGGTGTGCTGGGTTTTGAGTTTATTTCGTTAAACAGGAAAAATTTGTTAACAATGAAAACGAACCTTTTTATGCTACTCTCAACTTAGAATGAAGTAAGAACGATATGTTTTAAGATTTATTCATAAATTTGAAATATCGCTGCATATATTCTAAATACCTCATATTCTAATTAGTTTAATTATTGAATATAAATTAAATGTAATCCTTTTTCTCGTTCAAAACTGATTAAATGGAAATCAGTCCGTTTGCGATGTAATCAATTCATAAAATCATTGTCGTTGCAATGACAGTTTATAATTAAATAATAATCAATAATTAAATAATTACGTGTATTGTTTTCAATGAATTTGATAGTAAGAATAATGGTATGTAGATGAAGAATGCAGAGATATAGATTAAAAAAAACCAAAAAACAACTCTTCAGAATATAACGTATCATTCTTATTAAAATCTATTTTAAGCAAAATCAGAAACTTAAGAAAAAAAAAGACAAGATGAACATTTGAAAACTGATTTTTTTGATAAATGATGGTAAAATCCTAGGAGAGCCCACACCCTTTGCGACTAACTGAAGAAAAGCGGCAAGCCAGAACAAATTCCAGAAAAAGTTTGGTTTACTATATCAAGTGTATCGAAGTTGAGTTGCTAAGATTGGCGCAAACCACAATTATCGCCAACCAACATCATTTGCGCCAAGGGTGTGGGCTCTGCTAGGATCCAACCTAAATGATTTAACTAGTTTTGAAAAAGAAATTTTTTTACATGTTACATTGACAATCCCATTTCCATCCATCCGACCACTCTCACTTTAACAAATCAGACAAACGTCTCCTCTCAGATATGGCGGACCCCACTGACATTTTTCAACTAATCTGTTAATAAAGGTTGAAAATCAACAAAAGTTACACTCGTAATTACGAAAGCTAGATGTTTGCCTGTTTTTCTCTCATTAATATATATATATATATATATATATATATATATATATATATATATATATATATATATATATATATATATATATATATATATATATATATATACCTGTTCTTTTTAATAAAAAAATGCAGTAGCTAGCACATTGGCGGTTTCAGCTCTGGGGAAAATTCAGTGAGCAAAACCCCTTTCATATCTCAGAACACAGTGGACATGATTTTTTGTGCTTACATTGCGGAGATTGAGTGTGTCTCTACTCCATCAGACTGTTGTTTCGATTCTGGTGTGATATGGCAAACCCACGTTTCATCACCTATCCCAAATTGGCATAAAAAATGCTCTCTTTTCTGTAGCGTGTGAGAAATGTCAATGCGCTGCCGATTCCCTTGGTTTTGTGAACGCCAGTGAGCATTTTTGGAATCCATCGTGAACACAACTTGTGATAGCTTAAGTTGCCTGTTACAATTTCGTATAAAACAGTACGTGAAATTCGTTTGATAGTTACGTCACTGTGAAACATCTTTCCTCATGGAATTTTTCATCAACTTTCCTTACTAGATCATCGTTGACAACAGAAGGCAGACCACCACGAGCCTCAACGTGGATATTTGTTCGACCTTCATTAAACATTCTAACTCACTTTCTCACCATGGCATCTCTCATCGTTTCTTCACCATAAACATCTTTGTCTATAGATTTCAGCCGGTTTCACATTTCTGGAGTTTAAAAATCGAACTACAGCATGAATCTCACAGTCGACGGGATCAATAATTGTCTTAAGCATTTTAAATGTGTATAGCAGGCTGAAAACAAAACTTAGAATAACTTAAATGGCGCCAGCTGATAGGCAAGAATAGTGCGCATGTACGGAACACAGACAATAAGACAATAGTATTGAGGCTGGTGTACAGTAAAACAGTACTTGCCTTCCGAATATGCCTCGTATTATAATTTAATTTTAAAATAAAAAATCACTAAATATGTTTTTTTCACACAATACTATTTTTGAGAAGCATGCAAGTATACAAATATAATGCTTTAAATATGGCAATCATTTAAAAATCTATTCGATTACTTAGGTTTTGCAGAATTTTATGGAAAACAGAATTATGTAACATTACCTAATATTTAATTAAATTTGCATATGGAATGAAACCTAAAATGCAAATGAAATTTATCAAAAATGCAATGAATGCTTATGATAAATTTTTTTAATTATAAATGTAATTGTTTTGATTTCTTTATTATTTTTCACACAGAATATCTTAAAACAAAATACTCATTTAATTTATTTTTTACTAATATACTAAATATACATTACTATCAATCCAAAATGCAACATTCTGAAGGAAGCATGTAAACTATGCAAAATGCATAATATAATTATGCGTTTGCGGCAATGAGATATGCAAATCATTAGCACTGTAATAAAAAGAAATGAATAAAGTGAGAATAGATTGTCGACTTAAAATACGACAACTGCTTATTTATTTTTTTAAAAAAAAGATATTTGCAGAATCCTTGCAGAAGACATCGAGCATCTTTCGAGAAAATTTTAGAGCTTGAGAGAGAATGAATAATAGCTTACAGAGATTGCAGATTATTCCTCAGAAAAATTCGATGATCCTGTTAGATAAAACCAAGCAACTGTGATACGGATCTGTAGTCGCTAGATACACAAGAGAACGGTGGACCGACAGGACTAATCGCACCCAATTCGTAGCACCACTACAAGTGATGACAGGCATATTGTGCGCATGGCAGTGACGGATCGCTTAGCCACATCATGAATGATAGCACAACATATATCGTCTGTCACGCATCATTCGGTGTCCGCTCGTATCATTCTACATTTTTTGTAACTAAGTTGAATGCCCGCAAATCGTCCATTGCTTCGTTTATCTGACTTGAAACCATAGGCGTCTGGGCCGTCAATAGTGCGATAAACGACAGATAAGGTCAATGTAATGGAAGGATATTGTCTCTTACTTATGAACCCCGTTTTTGTCTGCAACTTCATATGGTCGTATTCGCATCTAAAGGCACTGTGGTGAGAGACTGCTAAATATGATTTGGACTGGTATTGGATTCCATCTCCCGCATCCTTCTAGTACGCACTGCCACGTACTTCAAAGATATATCTCTGGCACTGAACAGCCAGAAATACATCTCTGAAATGTTGGAGGCAGTCGTTTTCCAATATCTTCAGCATTTGTAATCAGTCATATTCCAACAGGACAATGCGCAATTACACTTGGCACACAATGTTCAAGAGTTCTTACCTTCATGCTTCTTTATCCCTCAAATTGAATCGCTTT
The DNA here is from genome assembly GCA_037975125.1 of Latrodectus hesperus. NCBI lineage: Eukaryota > Metazoa > Arthropoda > Arachnida > Araneae > Theridiidae > Latrodectus > Latrodectus hesperus. The sequence goes on from JAJQOW010000014.1 coordinate 556,379, forward strand.
CTTGGACTATAGTTTCCTTAATGTATCGCTAATCGAAAACGTGTAGACAATGCTTGCATAACTGGCAGGAATGCACCAATTGCTGCTCCACCAGGTCAACTTTAGCAATATGTGGACTATTTTACTCCAATGATAAAAAAAACTCTTAGATACTATGCCGGATTAAAAAACTCTTTGATACTCAAATGCTTCGGCATAGCTATGACCGAAGCATTTCACAACAGTTATAACCAGAAATAGTGGATTAATTTTTCATTATTCATGCTTTATCAATTTTGCAGAGATATCTTTCTTGTTGCACTTTGAATGGCCAACACTGCATGTTCCGAATTTCGTAAGATATTCCTTTTCCATGATCTTGAGTTTCGGTATTACAAAACAAACTAAGCGAGGGAATTCCTTAATTATGACTTAATCCTGAATTTTGAATGTTAATTAAACTGCAGATGGACAGAAATTAAATTGGTGACACAATGAAATCAGAAAATCCACAAAGCGATATTAACATTATATTATAATTTAGATCGATGTTTTCCCATGAAACTATAATGAATAATATACTTACAAATGCCAACTTGTTACTTTATTCAAAAATATGAAGTAGTCACATAAATAATATTAAGATTATATGATAAATAAGAAATTATATAAATTTGAAATGCAGACTGTTCAAATTATGTCTGTAAATACAAATATAGGAAAAAATTAACCAGAAAATCTCATCAGATTATGTATAAATAACATAGTTATTTCAGTATATTGAAAGGTTTTAACAATATTAACACCTTTATTAGCAAAAAGATTTAACATTCTTCTCAGTAATATGTATAACCCAAATTGATAATAACCATTTTCAAATATCATAGATGCCTTACATTTATGATTAAAACGATGTTATGATAAAAAGCAATAATTTTAACATTAACATGATGTAAAAAAAAAAATTGAGCTTCATGAGTTTTGCCAATTTATTGATTTGAACTTCTTATTGGTGTAAAAAATAGGCCAATACTTACAGCTTTCAGTTCAAGAAATCATTTGTAGGATTAGAAACATTTGTCCTGAAACTTTTAATAGGAAATTTGTTATGCTAAATACTGATATGTAGATTACATGTATGTAATATGCAAGCGAAAATTACACAGGATTACATAGCAATTTTTTAAAAATTATTAATATTCATAGCTGATGTATTTATGTGGACCATAGTGGAATAAAATCAACTCCGAGGGAAAAAATTCGTTAAATAATTTTACATTAAATATTTTGAATTTTCGATCAGACAAACATAGGTCTGAAAAAATTTGATATACTGAGAAAAGCTTTTTTTTTTTAAAAAAAAATGAAACCATAATTTTTTCAATGTTCTTTCCACAATGACTTTATTTACTGATTAAAAAAAAAGCGGTTCTATTAGTTATGAGATTCAAAATCTATGGGATGTATTTCAATTTATATTTGAACAATTAAGTATAAATTGAAATGCATCCCATGTAAAAACAATATTCAATTTATATTTGTACACTGGATGTAGTTCAATTTATACTTGTATTACTAAGATTTTAAGATAACAAAATATGAAGATGAAGTTATGAGTTTACATAACATCTTTTTAAAGTTAGGCAACATTCACATTTTGCTGTATTGCAAAACAATTCCAAACTTAATGGGAGTTAACAGCACCTAGAAAACAACTTTATATGGGTGTTTTCTACAGATTCACGGGATCCCTTCACATCCAGGAATTCTTAGACATTTTGAAAATAAAGACTAATCATTTTTATACTTAATGGCCCTTTTCTAGCTTGAATCCAAAGTTCACTTGCATAGAAATGTTAAAAGTTTTCAAACTATATGAGAATAGGGTTTCCTACACTTGTGCAAAAATTCCTCCCTGATAATGTGTGAGAAAAGTTATAGTTAATAAATATAATTAAGGTAAAAAATAATAATAACTGCAAAGGCTTTCTTTACAGCTACTAAAGGATTGGCCTTTAAATGTGTCATTTTTTGCTAAATATTAAAATTTGACTTACAATCAAATTAGAAATAAAAACAGTCAGATTAAAAATTTATTAAATATCACAAATGTAATTTTTATAGTTAATCCAAAATAAATATAATACCATTGAAAAAATTCATCTTAAGATTTGAAAATAGAATTTAATTAACAGAAAATACTTGAACATTACCACAATATTTCCAAAGAAACAGTGAAAATTTTGTTCTATTTATTATTAACAATAATATTTATTATATAGGATGAATATTTAAACTTATATTTACTTCATATATTTACTGATGGTTATCACAACAAACATTAGAAATCATTCTTTGACTATTGTTTAAATTATTTGCAATGATCTTTCACACATAAATAAACTTCATTCTTCAAGTAAAAGAACTTTTTAGTTGACATTGCCCCGCCATCAAATTATATATTTAATAATAATTTTTTTACCCAAATTGTGTATGATTTTAATTTAGTATTTTTACCCACAAATTTTCAATTGTCAATTAATTTAAGGTAAGGTATTTTTTAACAAAAAAATAACACAATCATAATGATGTTACTACCATACTAATGAAACCAATGCCATAAAAATAAATTAATAACACTAGTATTACAAAGTTTCTAAAATTAATGTTAATAATGAGAAATAAAATATTATTTAATCAGTATTCCAAATAGTAAACAATCATAATAAATTTAAAATATTTAAATGTGGATAATTAACATAAATTATTTATTATTTCAAAGTTTAGTTTAATTAATTTTAAAAATAACATAAATAAAATATTAAAGACAACTACATTTATATACCAGCAATATTCATCAGGCATTCATCATAAAAATTGATAATAAAAATGCGCATAAAATTCGATTACATATAATTTGAATAATAAAACTTTGAAACTTAATTGTTCTCTCACATAGCATTCTATTTAACATCTAACGCTTCAAACTACTAAATAATCTTTAAAATAAATAATAAAGATTTAAAATTACAATTGGATATGTACAACTTAAGTTGCTTCAAGCAACTCAACATCAAATGATAATAACTTCAGTTAACAATGTAAGAAATACTTTCAATTTGTTGTTATCAATTTTCTTTCAATATAACAGTCAATGAGTTTTAAAAACATTTCATGGGCTCTTCTAAGGATATTTTATCACACATTTATAGAAAATCACATTCGTGGACGGCAGAGTTAAAAGTTATATTCAAATGAAGCAGCACAAGTCAACTGCAAAGAAAAGGTATGCAGAAATATTTCCATGCTCTTCATTAATTACAAAAAAATATTCAAAACATGGGTTTGACATCATCTGGGAAAGTGAGTTCGAATAAAACATCCATTCAATGAAAATGTTTGGGTGAGAATTCATTCCAACAGCTCTTAAATACACACTTCTTACATAGTTCTATTTAATAGACCAGTTCGATATGTATCACTTTTCAGTGTTCTAGCAGATATACCTTCTTTAGGCATTTCTCCAGGACCCTATAAATAAATGCATTTTTGAATACAATTTATTATTCATATGCTACAATGAAATTTCCTTTAAAGCAAATAATTATTTTTACATTTTGTCACAATCACTATTTTAAAAAGTACAATACATAAAATTATTAATACCATGACAGGTGTGAAACAAATATGCAAAAATCTTCAACATTTTTACATCTTTATATCTATTTTATATCTCTCTTCTAATAAAAAATTACTGAAGTGTTTTATATATTTATGATGAAATATTACATAAATTTTGAAAGTGAGGACACAATAAATGTAACAAAGCTAAAAAAAATTTCTGTTTAAGTGAAAGAGGTTTAATAACATATTAAAAGATTTTATGATGTTTTATACTGGCAAGAATTTTTTTAAAACATTTTTAGGAATTTATAAAGTAATAAACCCTTTTGTAAACTGTAAAAAGAGAACTTAATTGTTTTAAATAAATATGATTGTGGGTTAATTTATTGTCAGACTGCAGTCATTTTTTGTACAGGAGGGCTAATTAGACCTGGATCAATAGTTTAAAGTGGATTCCAAAGATACTACAAACATTGAAGCCCAAAGTGAGATTTAAACCGCCAAACTGCTGAATTAAGGCAAGAGTTATAACTCATTAAATGGAATTGTACATGTCTTTACTGTCAAAAATTTGAGGTTTCAAAACATATGCACAGCTCATTTTAGCAGTTCTTTCCACCATCTCATTGCTTTGTTCACATTCATATAGGTCTGATTCACAAAGTGGCCTGAAGTCATCCCAATCAAAGATACTTCTGCAGAAACTGTGACTAATACTCTTTTAGTCCAATGGACTGCTTGTTTTGGATTTCCATTCGTTATCACCACAGATCAAGGACCCAGTTTCGATCACAGTTGTTTTTATTCCTGGTTTTCTTTTTGGAAATAAAACAAACCAGAACATCACCATACCATCCTGAAAGCAATGGTCTGGTAGAAAGCTTCCATTGCTCATTGAAAGAAGCACTAAAGTCTTACCATAAATAGATTGAAGCCCTACCATTTTTTAGATTACAATCAGCATTCAAGTCTTATCTTCAGCGCACCAGTTCTTAGATGCTATATGGCCTTACCCAACAACTTCCTGCAGACTTTTCCCCATATTCTAAAGTTCTGAAAACTGAGTTTCTACAACTTCAGGGTATTATGCATTCGTCATCATCGCACCACAGTACCTCTAACTTCTCGTACCTCTGTTATTTGGGAGGAGTTATGTGAGGAACTCCCATTACTGTCCACAGATGGCAGCACCTGCTCGCAGATTTGAACTTTTCCCGGGCTGTAGCTTAAGACCAGCAGAAAAAAAGCACTTATTTGCGCACATGCTGCATGTTGATCTAATCTAGCTAACTTTATTAAAATAATTATGTGTTGTTAATTAAATTATTTGTTAAAATTATGTTGCCTAATTAATCAGAGAACAAAGTATATAGTAACCATTTAAATAAATTTTAATATTTGGTAATTATATATATTTATATATATATATATATATATATACATATATATTCGAAGGAAACTGTAATATAATATAATGGCAGACAATTAACTCAAATGTTATTTCATGATATATTTTCAAGTTTTTATCTTTAATTAGGCTTAAGAAAACATAGTAAAAAATTGCAATTTTTTTGGTGACCGTGTGGTTTTGTTCCTGAAGTCCATATTTAAAATCTACAACAGACTAGTATATTCATTGGCTGTATTGCTTCTTTTGAACAGCAATTGAAGAGGCAGATTTTGTCATAACAGATTGATAAAAAAAATTAATACACACACGTGTAGGCATGCATGTACATATGTATATTTCATACTACATTCAGTTGGTCATCTCCTTCCTCAAAGGAAAACAAAATTAATTTACAACGCTACACAAAACATGGATTAAATATCCACCATGTTTGTGATGATCATATGTATCATGTGTTGCATGTTTTCAGTATGTTGCATAAAAGTAACACTGTAATGTAAAAAACATTTAAGAAATTATATATATATAACAATTCGAACATTATTTCATTGAAACTATACATGATAATAAATAAAATTGATAGGAAATATAAGAAAATGAATTTTGTAATTTTTATACTTAAATATAAATTAAAGCTACTTAACGACAAATTTTTGATATCATTTACATGTATTCATCAAATGAAAAATAATTCTTTAGTAAAGATACTTATCTTGGAAATAAATTTCAAACATTATCAAAATCCTTAAAATAACTTAGTTTTTGAATTATTTAAAATGAATTTGAATGATTCACATACCTTTTTCCTTAGAGAATCAAGAATACTGTGAATATTACGTAGCGTACTAGGCTGAACATATCGCAAAAGTAATTTATCAAAAACTGGATGTTGCATTAAAATGTGATATATTCTACGACCATAATACCTGCATAAAACATAATCAACATTTATTTAGATCATAGCACATACATTTTTAATTATAAAGAAAATTAATCCATAAAATAAAACCATCATTACATCCAGTATTTCATTACCTATGATTTTTAAATTGTATAAATGTTACAGAATACTTATTATTTTAATTGTCTTTACTTCAGAAATGTGAATCTAAAATTTTACAATTTACATTAAATAATAAGATAACATTTACTTAGTTAACTAGGATTTTACAACATTAAAATTTAAAAGCTATATGTAGATTAGGAAAATTTTATGTTCGACTGGGTGAAAAAAAGATTAATTTTATAACAAATTTATGTTAAAAAACAAAATTGCAAAAAATGAAAGCTACTATATAAGCATTTTATTAGAAAGGGTGATTGAAGCTACTAATCACCCTTTTCTCAGTTCCACTAATGTATTATTTGTTGCCTGGTTAATGATTTATAGACAAATAAGTCTTTTTTGTGAAATAAAAAACCTAATTTTTCTGGAAGAAAAAAATCTTGCATGCAGACATTTTATGATCTTTTACATTAAGTTCTTAATGAAATATTTAATACAAAAATTATCAAAAAATAAATATATTTAAATGAAAAAAATCGTGTTTTGACACCTAAGAAATTTGATAATGATATAAATAAAATTTTTTTAGCTAGATTTGTTAAATTTGTAAATTTAGAAAGTTTGACTAACAAAAAAAGTGAATATAAAGCAAATATTTGTAGATGGAAAATTTTTGAAAAATCAGTTTATTAAAACAAGGTAATTACTGGAAATAGTATTCTTATTTTATAAGCAGAAGTAAAGCATCATTGATAGCCTGCTTATAAAACAAATAAAAACTCAGTATTGAGACTGTAAATGTTCTTCTAATTATCAACTTCTATTTGAAAGGATATAATCTAGTTTATAAATTCAATATATATCTACACTCATTGTAAGATTAAAAAATGTACTAATATAGTGATAAATTTTCAGTAGAAAAAGTGAGACTTCATATTTAAAATAACTTCAATGACATAAAATGAAAAGGATACTGCTATTTTCATGCTTCCTCTAATATGTATATTTTCCCTTATTTTCTTTTTAAAAAATTCAGACAAATTATTGATATTAGAAGTAGAAAATAATAGGAAAGCAAATCTTAAACAAAGGGTTAAACATTTCAATACTAATAAATTATTTCCGAATATCATTTTTTGTACTTAAACATGTTTGAAAAAGTATGCTTGAAAAAAGAAAGAGTAAAGTATCAAAAATGGTTTTATTCTTTATTGCAGCTTTTATTTTTCTACTTCAAAATTTCCAAAACTTTATTAGCTTCAAAGTCATTTAAAATAACATTAATTAATTAAATCATCTGTTTCTGTACTTATTTATCAGATTTGTAAGTTTGTGATACATTTAAAACATTTGGTGAAGGAGCATGCATTCATTTTTAAATACAGTAGACTAGAATTGAAAATAATTAAATATTAGAATGAGATACATGAGCAGTTTCTACTATAAGATTATCTAATAATAATATTGACTTCTAGATGGATAATGTGCATACATCTTTTGACAACACACATTGGACAATTAAACATTGTCAAAAAGCATTTTTATATCTAAAGTGTATGTTTCCTTCTAGGAGGACATATAATAGATAGTTGGTCGTATCCCTTACGATACACACAGAAAAATGTAGAAAAATTCCCAAAAACCCATTCGACTCACATGCATACAAAGGTCAGAAATACAACATCCATCTCCCATCATTCAATAGTGGATGGAATGAAGTCCAGAATCTTTCACTCTGAATTGTGCTGTCTTACCATTAGATTCAGAACAGATGTTTTGATACTGTGTAGTGGATAGTTGAATGACATAAGATTGTTATAAGGAATTTTAAAATCCACTGTGTAATTGCATGCTCCCTAGGATAATTTTACATAGCCTGTAGGCGAGACTCACAAATCGCAAGTAAGGAAACCTAAAAAACTTTCAAGCACTCATTCCCACAGTGTGATTCCAGAAATGCAAAATGCTGCTATCATTGTTCAGTGGTAGCTGGAATTTAACTTGGGATCTTTCCCTTTGAAGATTGTTGTCTTTTGATCAAGAGGTGATTTCAGGGCTACCCTTCCAGTTACTTATATTTCTAGTTCACTGAGAAACAAGACATTTTAATTCAAACCTTTTCCTGTTTTCATATTACTGAATGTGTTAAAATACTACTTAATGTTACTTGATATGGAAGAAATTCATTTTATTAGGGTATAAAGAGTCTGGGAAAAACACTCAATTATAAAAAAAATTATGAAATTTTGATAGTTGCCCAATGAACACTCTTGTAAAGAGAAATGGAAAGACTATCAAAAGGTCAGAACATGATATTTTTTATTTCTAGAAGTTGTATTTACATTACATTAAAAGACAACGAAACTTATTTGCAGGCACTAGAGAAGCACTTGTATAAAATAGAAAAATCCCCACAAAGTAGAAAATTATTTTTAGAATTTGTTGAAATTTCACTTTAATTTGATTACTTTTAAGAACACTAATAACAGGAGCATCACTGACATGGAAGACAGACATGCTCTTAGTTTTTAAAGTGCAGAGCTGCAGATTAAAAATCAAAACAATTCCTAAATGAAACCCATCATAAGAATTAAAAACATGATCGATTTAGATTTTTCATAACATTTGGTGTATAGATTTATTGCTCTCCTTTCAACATTTCTTGAACCATACATAAGCAAGGCCAAAACTTCCATTATCACTTGTTATATAGAAAACATAACCAAAGCATATGGCCCCCTTCTAATGATGTATATAGCAAAAATATCCATAGTCGAAAACACCATATATTTGTATATATAAGCCTATATATATATATATATATATATATATATATATATATATATGTATGTATATATATATATATATATATATTTTTTTTTTTAGCTTTTCCAGAGTTAAATTATGGGGTTCAGCATATTTAAGCAGAACTTACTTAACAGAAAAGTATAATCTAACTAAATGTAAGCAATAAATTGTTAAATATTAAGACAATAAATAGTGACCTGAAATAAATAGCTATATGGCAAATTAAACATTTCATCTGAAAATCTTCAATGTATATGATTTATTTTTCTCCCAGAGGATGAGAATAATCTTACAACATATACTGACTTCACTGATTTTGCATTTTAGCTAATTCAAGATATTTACTACCTTTAGTACATTTCATTTATAGATAACTGTTGAGTAGTCATACTGCAATATAGTGTTGTCTTCAGGACAATATGTCAGAATACATTACTTTTTAACTTTTATTTTGTATTATATTTGGATATACCATATGTAATTAAAAATACTATTAAGAAATTAATATAAAAATCTGAAACTTTTCAAACCTGGTGAGGGGTGTGCCATCCATTAAAAACTGTGCAGTGGTTGGCAACAAACGCTCAGTTACTTCTTTGCTAGAAGTAAGTATACGAGCAGCTCCCATCTTTTCCACTACTGCAAGTAATGACTGTGCAGCAACTTTACGTACTGCTCCATTGCGATGACTAAAAGAATTAAGGAGCAAACATTAGGTGCTCAATGAAAAAAATAGCTTATACTTATATTCATATTATTTTATTGTTAAGAATTTAAAGAATACAATAATAGAATTCATGCAAAGATGAAAGGATTTTTTTAAAAGACTAATATGATAGTCTATCAGGCAAAGAAAATAAAGTTTTTGATAATTTTACATTTGTAACCCTGATAACTAAGATTTTTATTGGATGTTGCTACGAGCAATGTTTGTAGCTGTACTGAAAAGGAAGCATCATTTCATTTGAGGACAGATTGTAGAAGAATGATATTTTAGTTTAATAACAAAGAAGTTGCCAATGTACAACATGCTAATGGACTCATGACTAGAAATAGAGAAGTGACAAGACGTGCATCAAGAGATTTCCAAACAATTGTCAGTCGTTCATTTTTTTGAACAAATACTGTATTTAAGAAAATCTAGAACAAGGTGGCTAACACTTTGCATATTATATGCTAATTTTTTGATAAATGAAGTTAGATATGCAGCATAATGTGAGCACTTTTGTGTCATTTTAATTTATAAGTAGGAATTAGAATAGAATCTGTTTTGATATAAAAATAAATATTATAGGAGTGAAAGGAACTATTTAATCATGCACTTTAATTCATTCATACCATTTTTATAAAGGATAACTTACAATATTCAGAAATGGTCTCATGCATATGTGTAATCATTTCCTAATGGTGTTACAAGTAAACTATGAAAATAGTTCTAAGCCACAAACGATTAAAGTGCGATAAACTTGGAACTTTCAAGACATTGGATTGAAAAATTGGAAACTTTAAATTCAGAGAGAATCCTGTTTGTTTTTTATTTCTTTTTTCATTTTTACATATTAAATAACTTCTTTATTTAAATCATTTTATAGACATTATTAATTTTATAAATGATTTCATTAATGTACAGTAAAACAATATTTGCTACAGCAAAAGACTTTAATCTGAAAGGGAATTTTTTAACCTTTTTGATTTTGATGTGATTTCATTAGTCTTTTGAAATTTATGAATGAATCTGTTATAATTGATAGTAGAAGAATCTTAGTTTTTAAATCAGTTGCTCACTATTGTGTAGTTTTTAATCTATTTTATTGAAAAAATGAACAACTGTGTGTCATTTCAAAGTGCCATACCTAAATTTTGGAAATTTTCTAGGAGTTACAAAAAAATAAATGACAAAAATCCAACATTCAATAAGTCAGAGGCCTTTATAAAATCAAAATCTTAAAATTATTTAAAAAATAAATGTTCCTTTTGTATATTCCAAAATCATCATAAAGTTTCTTTGTAAACCAGCAATATGAAAAAATCATTTTGCTTTTTAACTTTCATAGCTTTTTGCTAGAAAAAAGAATTTCAAATATATTTTACAATACTTTTTTAAAAATATTTGATTAAAAGGCCATTATTTACTTTGTCATTTAATTTTAACTTCTGCAAACTTATTTTGCTCTTTAATTTTGAGAGTATAATTAACCTCAATTTATGCATTCAAAACAACATGATAAAGTTCAACAATGGGTAGTCGTCCAGTTTCTAGGATATATTGTGAGCATGACTTCTATATTGAGCTTCATAACTGTTTGCTTTGATACATCAAGTTCACCTGTTTTCCTTTTAAATAACTTTGTTATATGGACTAGAAACAAATATTCAAAGAATTTCGCATGAACTTTCAATCATTGTTGACTTCAATGCTAATTTTAGCAAATATATTTTGTCTGACGATTTTTATCAATAATGCCTAACCTATTTGGAACTCTGATCAAAGCACTAAATTACTTTTATACTCAGTTTTATACTTTAATTTACTTTGAGAGTATCTATTAAAATCATGTTTTTCAAATGTATTAAAAAGTACTTTCCTGAACAGGCAAATGGATTTTGATAAATTCGCAATTATAATAACCTATTTTATTACAGTTCATTAAATTTCCATTTATTATTCATTTTTACAGTTCTTTAGCAATTTTATTTATTAATAAAATAAAATAGAAAATTTCATTAAAATGTTTTTCAAAACAAATAGATCATAATTAATAACACTGCACCATAAAAAATAAATAAATAAATAAAAAGTTTTTTTTTAAATTCTACCTTAAAACAACATACCATAATGTCTCTAAACTTATTAGAAACCCTATATAAAGTGAAATTTTTTTAACAACCCTGATCTAGAGCTCTATAAGTAATCAATCACACCAATCAACTATACACATTATATGCACATCAATTATTGAAGATGTTGTACAACAGGAAATTCACTCTGTAACTCAGCAAAGCAAGGCAGATTAGAGAAGAAATTCTGAATTATAGCAGAAGGTTAAATTTCATAGTTTAAAATAGAGCTCCAACACCTGTCAGGCATATCCTACACCTTCTCACTATAGACCAGCTGCTTCCACAATTTATTGATAAAGAAAAATGTAGACAAAGGCGAAGTTTGTTGTGAGACCCTGTAGTTTAGAAAATTATATATCACAGTTTAACAATACAACAATATTTAATACACAAACTTTTGAATAAACAAAAGTGTAGGGAAAAATAAATTAACTCTCTGCAAAATAATATAAGTTTTATCAGAGGTGTTATTAAACTTATGATAGCTAAGAAAAGTCTATCAATAATTAATCTACATTTGTAGATTATCTAATGACATTTCTTGCCTTAAATTAAAATCTCATGTTACTCTATCAGTTAATGATTTGGTTTCTTCATTGCTTAATCATAATTTTTTGCCCACTAAAGCTAATTAGACCTAGACTATCAGTCTGAAATTGATTTCGATTCACTACAAATATCTAAACTTAAATTGGTATTCAAACTCGTGAACTGTTAAACTAGAGTCCAGAGCACTAAACATTAAACTGCTAACTCAGTCCATCAGTTAATGGTAACAAACTTAGATTGTAGGTTTCATTTTTCATAAGTTTATATATCCATAAATTAAATAATGCTAAAGATTATACAGTTAAAATTTAAATAATAGCAGCATGAATTCTTTGTCTTCATCCAATAAATCAGCACTTTATTAGTTTAGATCATCTATAGACTGTAGCACTCTGCAAATGTTTGAGATAACTTTGAATTTCATCCATAATTTAATTTGCATAGCTTGGGTTTTTAATTGATAGAATTGAAAATTGTGAGTCACATGATATTGTTAATTCTTTTTGTAGACAATGTTGTATGTATTGAAGAACCTACAGTATTTAAAATCACTTAGCTTGAAAAGCTGAATTATGGTCTTGAAGTTTTATTTTCTTGTGGTTTTATTTCTTGAAGTTTTATTTTCTTATTCTCATATCTATCTCATTCAATGGCCACAAAAACAATTCCAGTTTCTTCATATCCTTTTAATCCATCTCTATAATATAAATTAACTTATGGAGTGTTTCAGAATTTATTTTGTCAGTTTGTAAAATTGATATATATAAATATTTTGCTGCATTTTTGATACATGTCTAGGTTTTCATATTTGCTTACTTTTATTTGTTCGAGATCCAATACAACATTTGTATGCAATTGAAGGATTAGAGATCTTTAAGCTGTTTTTTCTATTATTAAGAATAGAGGATAAAATCTGATAGAATAGTGAAAGCTAATGTTGTTCCATAAGCTCTGGTAATAAATAAAAGAAATGGGCATTGCATACTGCTCAATATTTTTTCTACTATTATCAAATATATTATTTATTAAATTTTGATACACATACCCCATCTGCGGCTAGTCAGACTTTAAATTCTATGTTATCAGAAAAATTTCAGTTTTCATTATTTCAAACAAGATATAAAAGAAAGGTTTTTTGTCTATTTGCATGCCAAAGTAGATAACGATTTTCGTATGTTGGATACTTGTTCCATTAACATGAATTTTTGAATCAGAACATAGTAATTTTTTCTCTTTTCCCAGAATTAACATTGCTGATTAATATGGTGATGTTGTTTACTTTTTACAAAGTGTTGAGAAAATAAAGGAGCTAAGCAACATATATCAGAGAAAGTTAATGTACCTAGTTACAATATTATGCGAGTATATTGCATGAAGGCATATTATACATCACCATATAAAAAATAAAATTGATGTTTATAATTATTTTAAATAAGTCATGTTTATTCTGGAGTCAAAGTTCTTTTCTTTGTATGTCAGAGATATTACTAAAACAGTAAAAAGTGTTCATTATAGACTGAAACAACAGCTCATACAGTTTTTAAAAACTTTTAGATACCCTGTAAAATGACACAAACTCAATAATGTTATTTTGATGCACAAACAAAATATTATATCATAGTTTATTGCAGTAAAAAGGTTTGCATACTAAGTAATGTCTCAAAACTTCCACTGTTTAAAGTAAATTTAAATAAGCTTCAGTTTTTTAGTTTTAAAGTTTAAATTGTATTAAAAGTCTTCGTCTTTTATTCACAACTGTTAAAAATTAATAAACAGAATTCATAGTATATTATAATAAAATCATAAAAGGCACCAACAGATTATGGAACAACAGATTTCTAATATTTTTTATAATAAGGAAACAAGTAAAACTATGGAACAGATTTGCACACAAATCTCAAACATGATTCATTAATGAGAAATATACATATTGTCTCATAAAATACAAGTATCAAAACTTTTAAAATAGTATGAGATGAATATTAAATCTTTAAATAATATTTTTTGTCTATCTTTTTTGAAGTTTTATAGCAATACTTATTTTTAAGTTTTCGATTACATTGTGAGTTCCAGATAATATTTTAATGAATTCCTAACTACCCATAGCTGTATAAACAATATTCAATTAAATTTTAAATAATAATAGCTATTCATTTTTTTAAAATAAAAATATAACTTTAAGTAAAAACAAAGTAAAGAACATAATTTCTGTTTCAACAGAATTAAAAAATAATAAAGTTGAATATATTTTCAATTCTTATATATATTAATTATAGCTTATATAATATTAATTTAAAGGTAATTTCATTAAGAGATTAGATTTTTTTATTTGAACAAGCCCTAAGAGTCATTCATTAGAATATAGGAGCAAAATAAAATCATTTCAAAACTTTGAGGTACATAAGTAAAAAACAATACATTATACAATATTAAATTATATGTGAATAATTTTAAATGTAATTGAGATAAATTAAAAAATCATTGCACCTAAAAAATTAATAAAAGCAAGAAGGTTAACAATTTTATAATGCCAAGGAATTAAAAGAATGATAATGAAATAGTTCATTGGTTTAGAATTCCATTGTGCATGAAAAGCTAAAAATGTGGTACAATTTTAAAGTATTTAATAATGATAAAAATTACATAAATTACATGTACCTTGCACCACCAGCAATGATGGAAAGTGCTGCTTTGCATGGAGTAATGGTTTCAATTAAATGATTCATAACTTTTTCAATATCATCTCTAATGAAACCAACAGTTTCACCACATTTACTCAATAAAGTGCTTGTGATTAGATCAAGATCCTATAAAACACAGAAACTATATTATGAATTTGACTTAGATATTTTCATTTATTAAAAGAGTGGATAAAATAATAACAATAATATCATATCAAAATATTAAAAACAAGCATAAATTAATTTTATAAAGATTGTACAATTTAATATCATATATTAGTCATAACAGTTGCACTTAAATATGAAAAAATATTGAAGCAAAGATATTTCAATACATGTTTTCCACAAATAAAAATTGCACATTACATTTTTATTCAAAAAATAAATGTCATACTTACAGGCTCAACATTTTTCTTTAAAGCAATAAAGAGATCTCCCACAGCAAGAATTGCTGCTCTTGCAACAGAAGAACGCAGGTTTTTTACTTCTGTTAGAAGAGCGAGCACAACAGCATGCAACTGCATTTGTAAAACATCAGGATGACTTTTGGAAAGTCGCTGAATGGTTCGAATGCCTTCTATTTTTCCCATCCTGAATATAAAGCAAATATTAGTTATAATTCACATAGATGAAAACTATGAAGATTCAGTTGAATTAAAAAAATTCTTTAAAGCTTTTCTTTAAATTTAACAAAATATTAATGCTATTGTTTAATTTTCAAACTAAACAAAAAATACTCATAAAATCTAAAAAAACTTAGTATCAATCTGAATTTAAGTGTAAGTTAAATAAAAAATATTCAATGAACTCATAATGAAGTACATCACATAATATTGTCTTGATGAAAATTTTCGATGTATCAGAACAATTTATAATATTCATACCAGGTATCACTTGAAAGAGACTTGAGTGCCTTTTTTAAAGCTTCATTTGGATTTGGATAAGAAACTACTTCGTCAGCTGATTCATCAAACAATGCCAATGAGCTTGCTGCTAAATTGTGCTTAATACTTTGAGTATTCTTCGTTGTGGCAGGTTGATTCCTACAAAAACACATCAATTATATACATAACATATATAGAAAAACAATTATAGTTTTAAAATAGTTGTAGTATTTCTAGAGATGAATAATTGAAAAACAAATAAAAGAAAAATTTAGCATTCACTCAGAACAAGGTAGCTAAATGAAGTATTAACAAAAATATACATGAACAAAACTCTTCAAAATTGAAATATGCAATAGAGATACAAATATTAAACATCAATAAAATATAAATCGAAATTGCAATACAAATTTAATATAAAGAGAAAAATAAATATTCAAACAGAATTAAGTACTAACTGGGTCAGCTACATCAAGGTATGCTGACACCAAAGAGTAACTTTTCTGCAGTGGCAAAGATCAATCAAAATTGTATATACCACTACACACTAAAATTATACAAAATCACTTAATATAAAAATGATGATGACAAATAATCAGCATATAACTACAAGTAGATATAAAATATCAAATAAATATTGCAATACAAATATATAAATTAATTTCAAACCAGGTAAAATTGCAATATATAAATATAAAAAGTCATTGAAACAAGTAAAAACACTAGATAACATTTAAGCTATGAATAAGAATTTCAAGGCTTGCAACGACTCTTCTGTAACTTAACAATCATGACTTACTTCACTTTTATAAGCAATGGTCTACTTGCTAGATTGTATTTGATAAAGTTTATTGGTATATTATTATTTAATTTATAAAACAATGAATTTGTTTTTTATATTATTAAAAAAATTACATATATTCTATCTAACTGACAAGAATATTACATTTTTATAAATTTTAATAGAAATATTTGAATTCTAGTAAGTTAATTTATAAATTATAAAATTTATTTGTTTCATCATTTATATCAGTGCAATTAAATATGTGTTTTAACTTAAAACTTAAATTTTTAGATAATTTTCATTGAAGTTGTTGTTTTAATTACCTAAGTTATTTAAATATCATTTTTGAAAATATTATGTAATTAAGAAACATTCAGATTGTTAATAATAATAGGCCGATGACAAACTATATTTTCACATAATCAAAAAATTAAAATAAAAAATTTATTTTGTCAAGATGTAAAATAAATACTATAAAAAGCATAATGTATATTATATCTTTGATTTTACAGATTTCTTCACAAATATTTCTGTTGATAAACTATTCAATGTTCTATTTTTATGAATTTGGTTCCTTATTGGATTTAAATATAAAATATTGGAAGAAATAGATTTAGCTACATTTTGTGTGAGCATCTACAATAATTATATTTATAATGGAGAAAAATTATATATGCAAGTAAATGGAATATCACAGGGTTCAAAATTCTCAAGTTTTCTCAATTTATTTTTGCATTATTTTGAAAAATCTTATGTGATAGAAATAATATATGCTTTCAGATATATAGCTAATATTATAACACTTAATTTCCCCAAATGTTTTTAGTAGCAATTTTTGAAAATATATCGTTTGAAAAGTTAATTGAAATAAAATAATAAGTTAACATCTTAATTTTTAGCTATTTTTATTGAAGTTAAAACATATTACATAAACTGATATATATGATAAAACTTAATTCTTAAGTTAAAAATTTATCAAACTAATCTATTGAAACTTGAATACTTTTATTAAAATAAAAATGTTAGAAAACAAATAAAATCTTTAATAGTTTTCGATTAAATAATAATGTATAATGAACTACTATTTAGCAAGTAATACATTGTTTAATACAGTTAAGTAAGGCTTAGTTATTAAACCACAAAAGGTTCACTCCATACCTTGAAGATCTTATAAAAAGCTTTATACTATTTAGTATTTCTACTTGGTATTTATACATAGTTTTACTTGGTTTGTGATAAATTTTTATACTTGTGTGGCAATGCTTATTTGATATTTTGTGTCTACTTACATTTATGTATTCTCTGATTATTTGTTATCCTCAATTTTCATATATGGTGGTTTTGGGATGTAGTGGCACAATATTGACAATTGTATCTTGTCATTGCAAAAATCTATACTTTTATGACAATGTGTTAAACACCTTAATGAACACGACACACACAATATCAGTACTATATTCTATTTATTTATTTTGCTCTCTATATTAAAATTCAATTTCATTTATACTCTTTTGATGCTTTTTTATTATATCTTAATATCATTGTATACTTTAAGTTTAAGAAGTTTGATTTATGTATACGTATATACATATATTTACATATATACAAATACATACCATATTAATATACAAATACCTCTAAATTTCTTTATAAACCATTATTACAAAATTTATGAATAAGAGAAACTTCAAAAATGAGTAATATGATTCATACATTTTTACTTATTGTTTTATTAAATTATAACTACATTTTTAAATGAAGACAGATAGTTTCAGTAACTAAGTAATTGAGTAACAGCAATCAGATATATTTTAATTCTCTGGAAAACAATTTTATAAATTTAATTGTTTTTGATTTAATAATACATATTAAACTATTATCATATGAGTATTAAAATGTACAATAAAAGCACATAACATTAGACAATTAAGCATTATTCACTTAGATATTAAATCATACACACTGTGCTAAAAGAAAGAAATGTGTGATTCAAACTTTTCTTTAAAATGAGTCTTCAGCTATGAATTTTTAGAAATAAAAAAAAATTATAAAGAAATAAATACACTAGTGCAAATGAAAAAATATGCATAAGAATGCAACAGAGACAAAACAAAATTTCATTTTTTTCAATTTATAAATGCAAATTCAACATTTAATAAAAATTTTTATAGGCTTTATAAGAAATAAATTCCTTAGAACTTTAATGTATTATTACAAAGCAATTCATAAAATAAAGTAATTAAAATTATTAACATGAAAAAGTCAATTAAATATTTTGAAAATATTTTGATCATGTATAACAAAAGTAAGTTCTTAATAAATAAAACTGCACAAAAGTACTTTTGAGTTAATTATGAAAACTATAAATGTTTAGATAACACAAAAAATTATATAAATTAAACAAAGTAACTGTGATTCGATTCATCTTAAGTATGCGTGCATGCACACACACACACACATATATATAATAAAATTTGTAGACATCAATGGTACTATATGAATATACACATTATTTAGATATATTAATATTTTAATAAACAAATATAGACACAGAAAGAATAAGATTAGGGCTTTAAAACTGATTAGCATTTAAATTAACAGTACAGAATTTTCATGTTAAAAAGCAGTTAATTGTATGAGAAATTTCATTTTATGTGCAATATAAAAAATTTAATATTGTTTCAGATTCTATAAATAATTTAAGCTCCTTACTGTGTTAATCTTCTGAGAGAGCTAGGAGTTTTTAATGAGGAAGAGCGAGATAGAGGTTTTGCAGAGCCTAAAGAAATATGAGATAAGTAAAATGATAATACAAATTTTACTTAAATATGAAAATTTTATTGGCTACTTTTGCAATTATTTTCCATTGTATAATTACTATCTCACCTTTGTTTCTAGCTGAATCATTTCTCTTATTTTGTTGTGGAGATGGTTTAGTTGGCACAGGAGTTTCTGGTTTTGGCAAAATATCTGTATTTTCGTTGCAACTGCATACTACAGTTTCAACATTTTGTTGCTCAGAAATACTTATCTCATTTGAGAGATTTTCTAAAGATGGAGTTTTGTCATTCTCTATTTCTTGTTTATCCTCATGTTCTTTCTGTTCTAAAAGTATTTGTTCCTTTTCTTTATGTACTCTTCTTTCTTCAGCTTCTTTCATGATTTCTTGCTGTCGTTTCACCATTTTCTCACGAGTTATTTTTGCAATTGATATATTTCCATTATCCTGTAACAAAATGTAAAATTGAATTAAATACTCAGTCATATAAAGTAATGTAAAATAAATTCATATTGATCTGTATTCGATTATTATTATTTTCTTAGGGAAAGTTTTATTTAATCTACACCAAAAGTATTCCTATTCAAACATGTCAATGAATTATTCTGAGCATTATTTAAAAATTTACATAATTCTAGCACAATATATTTGGTGCAATAAAATCAATTTTTCATTATTTGTTAAACCTTTGATCATTTTAGAAAATCGAATATAAATTAATATTTAATACATTTTACCAAAAATAAAACATATTTCATTTGGTTTAAAATTTTGATTAAGAATAACTTGGAATACTTTAATCAGAGAAATTCTAATCTAATTCTTAACATCAAAAAAATAAAAATCATTTTAATATTATATTATATTAATTGATCAATTGCTTCTTAAACGTATAAGATTTTCCCTTGAACACATATATGAAAATCTTAAGGGACATTACAATTATGAAGTGCAGAACATATAATTGGCAATGAGAAAAAGTTAAAATTTTAAAACTTACTATCAGTCATGGAGAGACTTAACTTTAAATCTTATTACGAATTCAGTTTAAATAAAGAATAGTTGTTTTTTAAAACTAAGGGATAAATCATTAAAAATTAAATTCTTCAAACATAGCTGTGTTAAAAATTTTGTGTGATGAATTAATAAATAATTTTTTTAACAATGTTATGATCATGAATCACTCTGAAAGATTAGTAATAGAACACAGGTTACATAATTACAGGTGCTTCGATTATTTTGATGACCAAATATTTTGTAAAACACAATCCAGAAAGATGTGTATAAAGGAAAACATATAAAAGGCAATGTAGTAAAAAATAAATAAATGTATATTAAAAATATGCATCTGAAAGAAGTAAAACTAAATATCAAATATTTCTCATAACTAAACTTTATAAAAAATTGAAGTTGTATAAATGTTTTAGTTTTAGAAATAAATTTGTCTACCAAGCTCAGAATAACTAAAATAATTATTATTTAATTTAAAAGACAAAAAGAATATATATATATATACACACACACAAAAGATTTGACACCATTCTTATATACTACACATCAAAAACTTAAAATACCATATTTATGCAAATCTAATGCGCATCCCCATTTTAAAACTTTAAATAATAAAAAAATTGTTTGTCTGCGAATGTAATGCACATCAATGGTATGAGGAATTTATTGAATCTTATTTTATACAACAAAATGGATTTATATATAAACTATCAATCAATGGTATGATAATTTTATTTAAATTTAGATACCATATTTTATACAACAATGGATTTATACATTAAGTAGCAGAACATAGAATTAACCTATTAGTGGGCTATTGTTATGTAAAACAAACATTGTTAATTACCACTACCGTATATTCGGTACCTATTCTAAAATATGAACATGAAATAAATCGTAACATTTCTATCAAGCTAACAGTTTCTACAATCAGTGATTAATAGTTTAAATTTCAAGATATTTGATACGTAACCTGGCCCATAATCTTTTTGTCAGTCTGTACCACTTTTTAAGTCTCTGTGGGCAAATGTCATTTTACCAATACATTTTTACAATACATTAGGCTAATTGCCAAAATAATTACCATGATAAGCAGAGCTGCAAATATTAAATTTTAATGCAATTAAAGGAACGCTAGCTATTGGTTTAAATACCTATAAAGTATTTCATTCTATTAATAGAACCTTTAATAAATAAGAAACTAATAAAATGCCAATAATTAGGTTTGCTTAAAAATAGTAAGTTTAATTTATTGATACTAAACATAAAATAATTACATAACATAAATTAAGTTTAAAATTTGAGAACAGATAAAATAAAGATTTTCCAATTAAATAATTCATTATCATTACTAACAAAAATAAGTAAATTATAATATCAATGACAATAACAGTTTTTAACCAAAACTATCAGACACCAGAGTTTGATTTTCTGAATCTGGTGCTTAAAACACCTGGGATACGCCTCCTTTGACGAACTGGCATGCATATACAGTACTCAATAAGTTAATAATTCGATTATGAATATAGAAATGCCAGATCGGCAAAGTAAAATTTTAAGTGTGTTAGTAATAAATGGTATAGTAGTATGCCGGTAAGGCATAGCAGAAAAAAATAAAGTTGAAAATAACACACAAGTATTTTAAATGAATGATAAATATGGTGATAAGAAAAATTAAATAGAACCATACTAGACTAAAACTTAAAAGCACTGAATATATAAATTTAAGTTTGTACTAGGGTAACAATACTACATTTGGCCAAAAACGATGCACATTAGATTCGAGTAAATACGGTACTTTGATTTACGCCTTTTTAACGTAAGATTTCTATATCATAAACAAATATAAGTTTTTTACAACTCTATATTTAACACATAGACATATGAAAGGGATTAAGCATTTTTAGAATCTTGTAATTTGATCATATACTTGACAAATTTCCTGTAATAAAATTTGAGGATTTTTTTAAAAGTAAAGAGAATATTCCAGAAAAACAATTTTTTTTATGTTTCAAATAAATTTAAAAAAATGCATAACAATGAAACTAATGAAAAAAACACAGTACAAGTGTTTTGTCAAAAACAGGAAGAATATATTTACCATTAATAAATATATATATTCACCATTAATAAACATAGAATATTCACCATTAATAAAATTAAAGGAGGAGCATGTCCTCTTAATCACCTCTATCTATATTTCCCATAACTGAAACAATATTTTTCATTCCAAATAGTGATAAAAATTATGTAAATATAATCAAATATTAAAAATAAATGATCTTTAAGTTATATAATTAAACTTTATTGGCTCAATAATTAGATATATTACAAAACTATAAAATCAAAAAAATATTGTTTAAATTTGAAAAAAAAAAATTAAAAATTGTATAAATTAAATTTCAGATTCAAAAATTAACAGAAAAATAAATTTCTAATAAATTAAAACACATGTTATTGCCAAAAGTATTTTAATTAAATCGTATACTATTTTCATTTAAAGAGTGGGAAAAAATAATATATTATAAAGTTAATTGATAAGTATTACATTTTTAAAGATTGATATACAATAGTCCAGTTTCAATACATATGCTAAGAGAGCACAAGTTCTGAATAACTATACTTACGAGAACATTCATAGGAGATGTGGCGATTTTCCTACCATAAGATGAGGAAGAATCAACATGCACTTCATAGACCTCTGGCATTCCATCCATCGTTTTTTGCCAATTCTCAGTTCCAATATTGTTATTGTTGGGAGTATTAGATTGTAGCATGTCCCAACCATCACCGGATGTACTGACTGGAATTTTGACAGAGCTATCTAACACTGCTTGAAAAGCAACATAAAAAGAACGATATAATCTTCCAATAAATTCAAAATGAAAACTTTTTAGAAAAATAACTCAGAAGTAAACAATTTACAATTCTAATGAAATTATAATACAGAAATAGAAGTAATCGTTTAAAAACATGTTACTTAAAAATTCATATATCATAGTTTCAAATTAAATTAGAAGGTATAAAAAACAAACATGTATGTAATGCATCTTATAGAAATGACACCTTACTCTTGGGGAATTACAAGTTTAAATTTAGAATTTTTACTTAATATAGATGTATATTTTAGATTATAATATTACAAACATGAATCTCATATAATAAATGATATAAATAATGGTACTGATTTCCAGGTAGAAACAAAGTAATTGATTAATCTATATTCAATTGATATTTTTAAAAATCGAATATCATCTATGTACTGTCTTTGTTTTAAATCAAAATATTTGACAGAAATGAATATTCTGTAAGGTTATCAAAATTGTAAGTAGAGCAAATATTTGTATAAAAACCTTATATTTTTGTTAAATAATTTGTTTTAGGGTATTATTATCGTTTAGTTTGCGAAATTATTCAAACAATGTTAATTTTGTAAAAATAGAGATAAGAAATAAGTCCGTAAAATCTAAAACAGCTTGGCGACATTATTGGCAAGACGAGAATGTTTTAGGAACAACCAAAGAGGTATAAATTATAAATATCAGCTTACACCAAGCAGTGAATCAGTTGAAAGATATCGAAAGTCAATCGAGGAGTCAGATGCCTGAGTTATCAGCTCTAATAGTTGCTGCTTTAGTTTCTGTATTAAAGGAACTGCATCGCTTTTTCTAGCTTGTGCAGGGCCCGACTTAGGCTAATTGGGCCCTGGTTAAAATTTTCTCTAGAAGGCCCCTCTGCTTCACAACAACAAACTTTCTATTCGATTTGGCAAATGTTTCTATTCGATTGACAAAGGAAATAAACTTTCTATTTGATTTGGGGCCCGGTTCAACTGCCTCGTTTGTTTGCGTCAGGGTTTGGTTTGTTTGTCACTCAACCGTCATTTTTTGCACACGAGGGCTAATTAGACCGGGACCTACAGTTTAAAGTGGAATCCGAACCACTACAAACATCCATGCCCAAGGTGGGATTCGAACCCACGAACTGTTGAACGGAAAGCAAGAGCGCTAAACATTCGGCTACCACCTCAGTCTCAGGAGAGGATGATTTTTATTGACCCTAATCAAGGTTATCTCATTCTGCACTACTTATTGAAGACAACGAGAATAAAAGGGTGGTTACCTTGACAGTTGACATCCTTTACGGTGCAGTTTTAATTTACATGGGCAACTGAGTATGCTTCTGCAAGCATTCTCGTTTCAAAATGATGGCACTGGAACCATCGCAATATCTTTGGAATAAAAGGCGGGAGGGTAAATTCATATAAACAACATTTACATAATGCAGAAAGAAGGTCTTGCATTGCAAAAGTCAGAGTCAGATATTTAATATCAATGATCTCTTGTTATCTCTTCTGACTATAATGCGTTCAACACCTCAGACCTTCTGATTCGGTAAATTTTGCAGAATCTCATCCGTCGGCGAATGATAACTCCCTTGCCGAGATTTGTTTTGTTTTGTTTGTCGCTC
Source organism: Latrodectus hesperus (assembly GCA_037975125.1). NCBI lineage: Eukaryota > Metazoa > Arthropoda > Arachnida > Araneae > Theridiidae > Latrodectus > Latrodectus hesperus. The sequence goes on from JAJQOW010000014.1 coordinate 581,206, forward strand.
AACGGTCATTTTTTTGCACACGAGGGCTAATTAGACCGGGACCTACGGTTTAAAGTGGATTCCGAACCACTACAAACATCCATGCCAAGGGTGGGATTCGAACCCACGAACTGTTGAACCGAAGTCAAAAGTGCTAACCATTCGGTTGCCAGCTCGGCCCCTTGCCGAGATAACGCCTTGGCACAAACTAAGGTTGACATGATGCCAGAGTCACTTCAAAGTTAGATAAGAAGATCATTTTTGCCAAGATGGCTGCTGGAATATCCGAAGCAGTCTCTATAAGCAAATCACAAGAGCGCATTTTCTAAATATTTTTAACTTCCAAATTATACTGGGTATTTCTTAGGTAATAAGGAAAGGAGACAGTTGAAAAAGTTCTCTCTTTCCTTTTAACAATAAAAAATAAGGCTTAAAATTTTGCATTTGTAACTCTAGTGAAAGAAAAGTAAAACTAGTTTTTTCCATACAAATTACAAAATTTCGCTATCTGATCGTTTAACCGAATCCAATAAGGGGATGCAATCCAGCTGCATCAATACTAGCCAGGTCATTCTGTGATGACCTTCTCCGATACGAATTATGCAGCAGATGCACCGATAGTTAGATCTATAAAGCCGATTGATGTGCTGAGGACACATAGCACACTTGCCGTTTACCTGAAGCAGAGGACAAAGTAACTGGCTTCTGGGGCCTCAATTACCAGGTCACGCAGTGGTGACATTTCGTCATTTTATTTGGAGGTGCGAATTTTGCAGTCAGAATTTGATCACAGAGAGCAATGAATTCAATGTTCACAAATGTTCCACGATGGTGTATGCCGTAGGGGAGGAGGAGAAATTTCAAGTGAAAATGGTAGCTAACACAATTTCTTTGGTGATTTTTAAATCAATATTACTAAACTGCAACTACTGTTAGAGATCAAATAGACGGAAATTTTCTGGCTCATGTACATATTTAATGATGGCTTTACACCATCACAAAAGCAACTTACTATATTTTTGTTGAAATTATATAAGCACACAAGGGGTATTTAAATCAGGATCTACGGTTGAAAGTGGATTTCGAACCACTACAAATATCCATGCCGAAGGTGGGATTTGAACCCACGATCTGTTAAAACCGAAGGCAAGAGCATTAATCATTCGGCAACCAACTCAGCTTCTTTCTTTTTTCTTGAGGGGGGAAGGTGTGCAACACTTGCATGATACAGAGCATACACATTTTGCATTCATCAATGTAAAAAAACTTTTCTTATCATACTATATTAAAATTGTATGTTTTTCATTTCGTAACATTTGTTTTTGACATTGTATTCCCCTTTTAAAAAATGTGAGATTACTACTGTTGCTGTAAATGCACAAGTTTTTGCATAAATATTTGAACAAAAATGAATGACTAATAAGCTGAGGACATATTCAATGCAGCGAGTAGAGAACATATGTGAACCGATGAACCTGTGACCAAAATATGGACTTATAAGTTGCTGCCGAGCCGCACGCAATTGCGATACATGGCCTTGTGTGTCTAGTTGGGCGTGGACATGGCGTCAAAACAAGAATCCCGATTATCAAGGATTAATCTCCCCTTTAATCGGCGTACGGGGTAAAAAATTTTATGTGGCTTGTTTGTCACTCAATGGTCATTTTTTGCACAAGAGGGCTAATTAAATCGGAATCTACGGTTTAAAGTGAATTCTGAACCACAGACATCCAATATCTCGGTGGGATTCGAGTCCACGAACAGTTTAATCGAAGGGGATAGCCATTCGGCTACCAGCTCGGAAAACTTTTAGGTAATATATTAGATATAAAATCTACTTTGAAATAAGAAGGTTGTTAAATAATATATGCAAACTATTTATTAAATCTAAATAATTGAAATATTAAAAAGAGAGCTAATAAATTTTCACTGTCATTCGTTACAGAATTCATCTGGAAGACAATTCTTTTGACATAAGTAAAAAGAAAGTCCGCCTGCTTCATCCACTCTCTACCTCTGCAGCCGGTTGGTGTGTTGTTACTAATCCCAGATTTTCCAATTTCAATACTAGACCAGCTCCACAAATACATAAACAGCAAGAAATACAAAAACATAAGGGGCTTTGAAAAAGCCTCTTCCAAGTCAATATTCAAGCAGCTCAAGATATGCTCAGGCGATGCATGTTCAGTTTTGTAGTTTGTGCACACACTAAAATTCTCTTGACCCTGCAGTAGGGTTGGTGTAAAGTAGATCACCACAAACTCATTTGCATGACTTGCATCGCGGGAGTGGTATTTAACCCTAAAGTGGCAGTGAACTTAAAACAGTCATCATGCGTGCGCTGAAGTCAAGATGGCGTCAATGTTCCATAAATATATTTCTTTTAAGATGAGCATCTTATGTTAAAAGCGGTCACATTTCAAAATGTCTTAATTTAACAGTCGATCACGATCGACTTAATGACCACTCTCGTTCATAAACCAACTGCACACGGAAAATCCTTTTTTTTTTCCTTTAATAATTACTGACATTTATCTCCAAATAATATCTTCTATAGTGTTAGAAATGCGTCTTATAACCATTCTTTTTAATTTTTTTCACAGCAAAATAAGATTCTGTGAAAAAAAGCATTACATCTTTTACTGTCGATGGCAAACTGAAAACAGTAAGCTTGAATACATGGAGAAAAATTTACAGAGTTTCTGGTAAGTAAAATACGAGTGCATAAATACTTGAATTAAATGAAAATCGCGCGCTCACTTTTTACTAAATTTTTATCAGAAGTGGCGATTTTAACACTCTCGTAATTAACTACCAACAAGGTGGTTGAACTGTTGTAAAAGTCAAATATTATAATAAAACAGTATATTATTTTTCACTTAATTGTAAGATCTAAAATATGTTTTTACACTTGTTCATTTTTAAATGTCATTTTCTTTTTTCATGTAAAAATATGTATAATGATTCATATATTTTTATTTATGTTTTCATTATTAATAAGCATGCTTACTTAGGTCGCGGATTTCGAAAATATAATTTCTAGCCTGTGTAATTACATAAAGTTGCAATAAATTTGAAAATAATGTATTACGAACGAATGCACGCGAATAGATAGTTATATAAAATTGGCGAAGGTATTATTTTACAGCAACGAAATTGTTGGCGCAAGCGCATCAATTGCGCCTGAGCTCAACGTTCAAACGGCATTTGACTGCCAAGCAGGAAAGACGTAGGTAAATAACTCTGGTAAAACAACACCCACAATATTTTATTAAAATTCCTGCATTAATCTTTAACTGTTTTTTATTTGTGTTATTTGTAAAATAAATGTTGTTGCTGTTGTCTATAACAGCTGGTTCATCTTCTCTTTTCTTATTAATAATCTGAACGGTTGACAGTCATCGAACAAAAGATATTGACATGTATACTGAAAACTTACTGATATGAAACTAAGTAAGTTTCACATTTATCAATGAAATATTAAATAGACATAAAAAATTTATATTTTTTAATTTAAATTTTTAAAAGTAATTAGATCATAAGTGAAAAACATATTTTATAATTTATCACATTACATCAAATATAGAGAATTCTAGTATTTGCTTCAAAAACAAATATACATTTAATCATTTCTGAAGCAGAAAGTATCTATCTTTTTTTTTAATTTTATAATCAAATTATCCTGTAGGATTTCTAAATTAAATACATAAAATCTGGAAAAAATTCAGATAAAAATATTTCTTTTTGTAAACATATGTATGATAAAAGATTTCAATTCTTCACATCTAATCTGGGTTAATGAGCAACCAAATAGTCATTTTTTACACTTGTAAATAAAAAGTTAAATAAATGAATAAAATTTTAAGTTTTTATAAAAATGTTATTACAACCGAAACAAACGCAACATGCAAATGATTAAAAATATATAATGAAAATTGCTCGGTTTCATATGTATGAATTGTATAACAAAACATCATAACACAACTAATATTTTGTTAGTAATACAAAATATCCTTCTTAATACTTAAATGGCACTGATTATTACTATTAATAAAGGAAACAAACTAACCAACATCAAAGACATTAACGTCATCCAAAAGAACAGGAGCTGGCTGGGCAACCACTACATCACCTGGACTCTGACGAAAATAAGATCCAATGTTTCCCATATTTTTGACAGGCGGAGAGTATGCTCCATAGAGAACACGATGGCCAGAATTCGCATCCGTCTGCACTTGTCCCAGGCTGCTAAGAGAGGGCGATCTCACCAGAATGGGTTGCCTACCCGATGGACTCGGGGAGATTTTTCTTCTGCAAAGGCCAGAAATCGCTGATTACAGTAAAGCAATATCAATAATAGATGATACTAACTCATTTTCACTCTAGCCTCAAGGCAAAAATAAAAGCAGCGAAATCTGCATATACAACAGTTAGAGTAAAAAGTAATATCTAAAAACATTTTATAAATAATATCTACACAAGATTAAAAAACATTTTTTTTATAATTCGAATACAGACGTGTATTTTTTGCCAACTAAATTAATTTTTTTTTTGGGAAAAAATGCATTGGGACTTTTTTTTTAATAATTTTTAATTTAATTGTATTTGATTGATATTACTGTAAATTACAAAAGTTGTAGTGCTAATTCAGTAATTAAACATAAAATAGCGAACTATTGATACACAGAAAATATAATAACGTCTAATTTTTAAAAGTGATAGCTAAATTTTCTAATTTGGAAGGTCTGCAAATTATTTCCTATAATAGTTTGTAAAAGCATAAAATACAATTCTGAGGGCATATGAAGTTACACTTAATAATAATAATAATATTTTCCTCCAAAGTGACGTCAAAATAGAATTATATTAATAACAAATTAACTATTGCAAAGAAACAAAAAGAAGCATAATATCACACCATGTTTCATAAAATATACAATTCATTATAAAGAATTTCTAAGAACAGGTAATTGATAATTGAATTTTGTAATTCTATTACAATGATGAAAATCGACAAAATGATGCAGCTTTATCAATTTAAGACTATGTTTTTATGTAAGAAGAAAGGTCATTACAGATACAAACGCAGATATTTAAATAAATAAGTACGTTTTCTTTTGTATTGGATTCGACAGTCAAGATAAACTCTGCTGAAAGCATCTTGTACCAAGTTCCACACACACACTAATCCAAAATAACCTAGCTCCATCTATCAGGGTCTCCTATTAAGTTTTTGAAGTCAGAAAGAGTTATGGAAGAGTATTTAAAATAGTCACAACGAGCATCACATTCATACCCAATATGATGCGTCATTTCCTTGTTCTTATGGCATTTTTTTACATATAGTATCTTTTTTAAAGTCCCATCGCATGAAGTAATCCTATGTAGAAAGGTAGTCATGCCACTAATTGCTCACTGCTAAACTACAGCCGTGGATGAATTAGAGGTCCTTTCTACTTTAAGTACTAAAGTAGTCATTTCTACTCCTTCAATCGATTTATTCGGGAATTTTTTTTATCTTGTAGAGATAGGTCTACTTCAGGTTTTACTTGCATGAGCAGCGGTTTTAAATCTCAGGAAATAAAAATGTCCATATATAGCATAGCCTAAGTTACTAATAAGACATGATACTGTAGCAGTTCGTCAAGCATGCTTGATGCTCCATTACAACATTATAATCCGCAGTGCTATTCACCTAAGGAATAGAGCACATAATATCACGGTTACGGGGCAGGGAAGGTTCGCGCCTTACGAAGATGTCTATTAAAAAAGAGAAAGGATGTTTGCAAATCCCCCTGCCAACGCGTCTAGTGACCACTCAAGCCCCAGGAATGAGTTATATTATAAAGAAGTCGTTTAAATGTAAAGACAAATGGTTAAAATTATTGACATTTGCAACCTGTTTGCCACGGTGGCCTGTTTGGTGAGGGCATCGTTCTCATCGAAACATAAGTGTGTCCGAATCCTGGCTTAACCGAGATACATCGTGTTCACTGCAGGTGAATGGAGACCATTAAAAAGATAGTGACTGCAACGTCCTCAAATATTTGAGTTAGCATTTCAAGAATTAGAGTCTTCTGCTTGGTCCCCTATTCTAAATCACGAAAACTCCCATTCAGCTGCTATCACCTAACTATATCTCTGCCCACTTTGGGGCTTGTGTAAGAGAAAATGCCGGTGTGCTCTACGCAATTTGATTAATTTCATCCTGCTGAAGTTTATCAAATTAAATGCAGAAGACATGATGCGACTTACAAAAAACAGAATCGCACTTAATCGGATAGTTGATATGATGGACCATTAAAAGTCAAGTAAAGTGAGAGTCAAACAAGAAATAATCACCATTTTTAAATGAATTATTCCTTAAACAAATTTATTTGAAGGTTATAAGATGAATTAAATTCAAAGTTTCATAGACACTGTTTGCGCTCTAATTCTACTTTTTGCATATTAGAGTTTACTCAACCGGAATTTATATTTTGCAGTGATTTCGGAACACTACAGGTATCCACGTTTGGTGTGAAAATCAAGTCCACGAACTGTTGAACGGAAGTCAAAGCACTGACTATTCAATACTCAATTTTCCACTTTTTACTGCAAGTTAGCGGAATTGATTTCCCTCTACTTCAATGGGTAAAAACACGGGAATCAATCACATCCCCCCTAATTTGATTCAATGATAAACCATGAACATATCAATTCTTCTCCGTTACATTTATAAGATTAATAATTAGAAACTTAGCATGCCTCATATAGTAATCTTACAAATTTTAGAGTTGTTGCACCAGCATACTTTCCTGTACCTAAGTCCAGAATTGGGCTCTACCAGTTATATGGAAGCAGCCAGGTAGAAGTTTCCGTAATTTAGAAGCACGAACCAAGCAGAAGATTTTCCAATATTTGACCAACCACTTCCAGAGGTATTATTTCACTTTGAGGACATTGCGACCGCGACCAACTTAACGAGCCTTATCCGCTTTTAGTGAACACGACGGATTTTCGGTTAAGCCGGAATTTCACCTCATTATTTTCCAATAACGAGAATGACGCCCTAACCAATCAGGCCACCGCGGACTCACAAATTCTATAGTAATCTTCGAATCCTTAGTTGGCTCGTTTGTGCGCTTTTTGTACATTTGTAACTATATTTGGTTTCTATACAATAAAATCGATACACACAGCACTTTTTCCCCTTCAACTGCATTTTAAATGTACATCATATTTTGACACTATGACTATCGATTGTCACTGGAAATTCTTATTTAGGCATCTAAACATCCTCCACGTGTTGCCTTCTAGTTAGATTTTCCGTAGAATATGGGCTGTATTCATTCGTTCCAAGAAAAAGGTAAAAGAGAAAATATTCATCGCTTCACAGCGACATGTGCAAGCATAAAACAGATTAATAATATTCAGTTTTCATTGTCTAATAAAGAGTGAGGTCAAACCCACAATCTTCCACTCTGAAGAGCTATGTCTAACTATTAGATTTTAAAGCGAATCTCAAATATACATTACGTCAGTGAAAAAGAAAACAGAATTTGATCTTACTGAGTCTGAAGTGTAACAATATAATCTATGTAAAAAAATAGATACAATAATTATGCAATAGACGAATACTCTGATAAAAAAAGTCAAGTCGGTGAAAGAAAATAATAGATATTTTACACTAGTTAGATCAACCAATAAGGGCACCAGTATAGAATGTCGCATATCATTCATACGAACAATGGCAAATAAAACCTGATCAATATTTGCACCGCAGACTGACTTAGAAAAGAGCTGCAAATATTGATGAAAGAATTTCAATTATATTCACCATGCTTGGTAGAATTTACAAATATTTTTCTTTTCAAGACCTAATTGATTTCGAAAACGTTTTTGTTTTCTTACAAAGGAAAACCAATAGTACAAATATGCACAAAATTTTCTTAGCTTAATAGGTTGTACAGTAGATGAAAAATGTCATATAAGTAAAATATACAATTACTTACTCAAATTATTGAATACTACAAGAAACTTCATTCAAGCAAAAATTATTCTAAGCCAATTATTTTTAAATAACAGTTTTCTCATTAAAACTATAAAATTTCATCATATAAGTATAGAATTTGTAAAATAGTCCAGTTAAAATTTGTATTTAAGGTGAATGTATACAAATTTGAGCCCTTTATCCACATTTGTTTTCATTATCAAATATATTGAAATAAAAACCGCGCGCGCGACTTCTTTTAATATTTATTTATGAAGTTTCATTTTCCCAGTTGTTTAATTTACTACCGTAACAATTGTCGCCATTAATAACAATGCTATAAGCTAAATTTTAAACTAAAAATCACATCAAATATTCACACTCAAGATTACATGCATAAAGGAAGGAATGAGCCCAATTCGGGTTTTCTTGTTAGTAGCTCAACGGTTGCAGTTAAGGAATTAATTACGCCGAGACCACAACAATTTAGAGTAAATTCAGAGCTACTACAAATACCAAATCTGAGATAAGAATTTCCTCCATTAGCTACTAAAATCGAAGCCAAGAATGTAAAATGTTCGACAGCTAGTTCCGCAGGCAGTCCAAAGTTTATTCGGACATAATGAAGTATGATAATGCACTCCAAGGATTAGAGTATAACATGAATACAGCCATCACAGTAGGAAAAAAACCACTCGTTGGCAATGAAAACGAGTCACACAATTTTCACAATCCAATACAGTAGCAGGAGTTGATGGCTTTGCGTCAGAAGGATCATATATAAAGGAATTCGTCGACATATCAAATATCGATGAATTGACGAAAAAGACTGAGATGTCTGTAGGAATGAATTAAGACGTTTCTCACTATTAAATGAAGTTGCATGCGGTCCATCAACGCTATGTGGATAGTTTAGTTTGTTTGACTTCAACGGCCATTTTTTGCACACGAGGACTAATTATACCAAGTTTTAAATGGATTCTGAACTACTGACAACATCCAAGAAATAGGTGGTATTCAAACCCACGAATTGTTGAACCGAAGGCCAAAGCGCTAACTATTCGGTTGTCAGCTCAACACCAACAGATGTCTGTCATCGGATATTGAAGTCACATTTTGGCATCCATTTTCGGGTTTCCAAGTTGTCGTGTCTCGTCTGTTCACTGTTTTCAAATTCACTGATGCTGCTATTACGCTGTACACTCTTAAAAAAATCGAGTGGTTTTTCACCACTCGATGAGCGATGGATATTTTGTACTCCATAAAGATACAAAATGAATCCTTTTCTACTTAATTGGGTAGAGAAGTTCTCCTTCAAACACTCCATCCTCGATTCAAAGCAATTTTCACTCTTTTTTGACGTGTTTATGGCACAAAGTAAATGTGATGTGCTCTGATTGGTTTAAATCATCACGTGGCTCTATGCTTTCAGTTTAGTTACGCTAAAAATGGAGAAATTTAAGACTTCATTTTGTAAAGGCGCGCGATCTATTTGAATTAAAATATACGTATAATTGGACAAGGAGCGCAGAAACATTACGGTAAGTCCTTATTTCTTATAATTAATTGAATGACTAAATCAAATCTTCATATTTGTGATTTTTCACCATGATATAAACTTTCCTGTTCGAAAGTGTGAATGAATGAATTCTATTGAATTTTTATATTCATGTAATATTTATAATATTTGATATTTCTGCTTAATTGATAATGTTTAATAATTCAAAAATGTGTTTGTAAATTTTATTTTTTATTTCAAATACTATTTTCTGCCAATATTTAATTTATTATTAATGAATAGTAAATTATAATGAATGCATATTTAAATTCTTTTAATTTCGAAACTGCGTGAAAATGACTATTAATTTTCTCGTTGATTTAAATATCCAATGTATATTATAAAAATATTATTTAATATAGTTTATTGTACTGAATTGAAAGTGCGATTTATATCAAATACAACATTTTACCAATGAATAATACATTTTTTCGTAAATAAAATTCGAAGCTTTTTAATTTAAATGTTAACACAATATAAAGCAAATATTAATCTACAGAATATTACTTGACTGTATGTATTTTATTTATTAAGATTTCACTGACAATATGTATTTTACTTATTAAAATTTCAATGACAATTTTTGATTTGATTGTTACTATGTAAAAGCATTCGTAGATAAAACGAAAACAAAATTTTATATGTATAAAAATCTACTATTAACTTGTATAATATTTTAGAATTTCCAACTAAAAATTTTGTCGATGGAAATATAATTTATATTCGTATTTTATGGTTGTCATTGTCATCAGTGAAGAAAAAAATAAAAAACAAAATTAGCAAAAGTAAATCTGAAACATGTTATTTTGAAGATGATGAAATGCAATGTAAGGAAAAAATGGCTGACCTGGTATATTCTGTATAATGTGTAATCAAAATAAGTTTTATAAAGACTGAGAAAATGTTAACTATTGTTATTACTACATGTATTAATTTCATTTTGCTTGTAAAATGTATTTAAAAGTTTGAAGTAATATTCTATGTTTAATGTAAGAATGTGGTAACTTAAAAAAATGACATGAAAATTCCAATCAATATTTTCAGTTAAAATCTCTTATTAAAGTTTTTGGTTCTTAAAGTTGGTTTTAAAATAATGAAAGGTAATTATTATTATTATTCTTAAATTAATATTACTTGGTAATTAATTTTAAGCTTAAGAAATTTTAATAATGTTTTTAAATCTATTTTGAAATAACGTTTTGTTTGTTTTTACAGCTAAAACCAAAATTTTCTGAATTTTTAATTTGAATTTGATTGCTCAAAAAATAAATATCCAGCATTTATAATTCACTTGACCACAACTAGTTAATACATATATATTTTTGAGAAAACACATATAACACATATAAACGTATATATGTGTGTATTTTTCCTTTCAGATAAAATGATTACAATTTGAAATGCTTTATGAAATTCATCGAGAAAAAATATTTAAACTTATGAAGAAAATGTTTAAAACAAAATAACATTTTGTGATGAAAAATAGATAATCTATTGTTCTATTCTATAACAGAATTTATGTCTCTAAGTATCCAAAAGAGGCTGCTTTCAATGAAACATTGGTAGTATAAAACCTGTATTTTTTGCATATTTAAGGATGAATTTTAAAATATTTATGAAAGTACAAAACTTTTATATCAACATTATTTTCTAACAATGCCACAATGATTTAAGAACACCAAAATTTACAATTCCTTACATAATTTGTATATCTGCATTTTTAATGGTAGAACGTGAAACATGCTGTTCATACATTTCCAAGTTTTTTATTGCATGTGAATAAGATATTTTAAATTATTTTAATGCCAAAAACATTTTTAGTTAAAATTTTTCAGAGAAAAAAATTTTTTATATAAAAATGGAAGAAAAATCTCATTGTTATTTTGATATTTGTTTAATGATTGCATGATCCAAAAAAGAAAGTAATTAAAATCTATATTTTACAAAATATGCAGTATTGCTTTTGTCTTTTATTATATTGTAGTTTTCTACCTTGTATTTTTAAAAAACATTTTACTTGCAATGTATTTGAATATTAGTATATGTGATACAAAAGCATAGTTTCAAAATTTTTTTGTTGTAATTTGTAAAATAAATTATTCATTTAGTTTCAATTATAGTTGATTGGTTCAAAATGCTTTAACATTAAAAAAAAATTTATGTATGCATGTATATATTTTTATTTAATGTTTAAAAATCCATTTTGTAAATTATGATAGGGGCTATATCTATTTCATAACAAAGAAAAAATCCAAAATTATTTTGTATTTATTTCATTGTGTATCAATAATTTATCATTTTTGCCACATTCTTATAAAAATTTTCAAAAACTACTAGATAATCATTAATTTACTAACTTAAATTACTACGTTTTAATTATTTAATTAATGATACCATTTTTTTTAACAAATTACACTTGCTTTAAATTACAATAAAAAAAAGTTCTATTAATTTAATATATATGATTAAATTCTCTTTGATACAGATAGATTTGGAATTTGATATTCAGAGGCTGACTGTTTTCTTAGTAAATATCCTGTATTCTATATGCTCCTAGAATATTATCGTATGTTCAAAAACTTGTCTTGTAATTTGGAATAAATATATGAGAATTCATGATGATAGTATTTTTTAGGCTGAATATAATTCCAATACAGAATATAATTACGTAGATATCTGATTTCTTGCAGCTTTATTTTTTAATAAATAAGGCTTTATCTTTTTTGAAGTATTATTCTTATGAAATTTTTTGGTATTAAAGTTTATATAGACACTATAATGAGAATACAAATATTATAGAAATTTTAGCTATTATGTTTTTTTAATTAGGTGAAGAGATCTGTAGAAGAAGAACAACGCTCAAAAGTAGTCAACTACTCTTGATTTGCTGTGGTCAAAAGCAAGACCTGAATATGAAATCTTTTTATGTGTGGATAGTGGATTTATTGATGTTGTATATGCAAGATTAAAAAGCGTTCAATATTTTATATAAATGTCGTCATGTGTTTAATGTGTTAAGTACGTTATGTTAAACTTAAAACATATGTTAAACTTACTGTATTTTATGCTCTCATGGATTATATGATTTATAAATTAAAAAATGGTTCAGTTGGGACTTTAATTTAAACTACATATTCTTACTATAATCGATCAATATTTAAATTTTGCAAAATACAAGCATTAAAATGCATATTTTCTTTTTTATTCTTATTTTAATAGTATTCTTAGTTTGTATTATTAAACTGACAATAAAACTGTCAAGCTCCAGTATTAATTTGACGTCATAAACATAAGAATTTCTGTATACATATTTTTATTTAATTTTTTTCTCTATTAAAAATTAAATAAATGTTTTTTGTATAATCTTGCATTTTTTTTTAAATTTCATTCTTAGTTTCATTGAAGTTATTTTCAGTTTAATTTAAAAACTTGGAAAATATATCATAAAACAAGATTTATTTGCAAAAATATAAGTCAGTTTTGTTCAACAGAATAATCTAAATATTTGTCTTTATCCTTCTGTAACTTCAAAAATGCATATTATCAATATTCAAAAATAAATATTTAGCTATACTATAAATGAATTATTTTTTCAAAAGAACTTAAATTATATTTACTTATATAAAATATTTATGTATTTTTTAAATTGTGTACAATTTGTTGTATTAATAGTGTATATAAATTAATTTTGTACTTAATGGGCCCATAGTAAACTAAACTGAAAAATAAGTAGTGTGACGATTTTTTCTTGAGAGTGCTACACTCACACGTAAAACTAAATCGATATAAATAATGTAATAAATGGCTGAACAATTTGCTTGATAATGTATGTAATTTAAAAACCACTATAATTATCCAAATCAATTAAAATGTCATATCCAATTGTACTGTTATATTATTGAATAAAGAAATCATATATCTTTATATTGTAATTGTAAAATAAATAAATAAATAAATAAATAAATCCTTAAAATAAAGAATTCAAAACCTAATTTCTGCACTAAAATTGTCAATATAAAAAAATCAGCAATACTTCTATAAAAGATTGGAATTCACTCTTTTTTCTATCTAATTTACCCCTTTAAGCGATTTGTTGTTTCTCTCCTTAAAAGGAGTGGTTTACCCGCATCTTTCAAAAGAGTGAATTTCAATCTTAAAGATTGATTGAGTTTTGTGAAAATGAAAGAGTGAAATTTCACTCCTTCTGAGTGAAATCCACTCGATTTTTTTAAGAGTGTACATGAGTTGATATTGCCCGATAGGTAAAATCCTCCCTCATGAAGGATAACGATATTTACCAATTAAAATTTTGTAAATTTCAGAAATGTCGGCTTCTTTCGTAGGAAAAATAAAGTTACGTCCCACCAAACGTTAGCAATAAGAAGGTAACAGATTAGTTTTTCATAAATTGTTTAAAAAGTATTGTTACAGCCCTCTATTCATGGGAATTTAGATATTACGTATTATCACGTCCACCTTTTTTGCCATACAAATACATTGTCTAATTTCGCAAATTTTAATAACTTTTTTCTAAAATGTGAAGGAAAAGCAGAATAGTTTACTTGTAATAAATCTTCATTGTATTAAGAAGATAAAAACTATTTGTAATTGATATGGAGCCGAATCGAATTATTAAACGACATAATATTTTTCGGATATACGATCTACAGGATAATACGTAAGTACCGGAATCAATACACAATTCCGAAGGCAAAGCTCATCTCTCACATGCGTTGCGACTCTGAAACCGAATGTAAGTTCATTATGATAAAAAATATTTACTGAACTGCTACAAGTTATTAAAGAATTCCTCAATTAATGGTCCATTTTTAGAAATGATTAAGTTTGAAATTCTAATCATTTAAAAAATTGCTATGCAGATATTAATAAAAATGTCAAGGTCATATATATATTCTATTTAATGGAGACAGTCATACGCATATTTGCCAACAAAAATAAGTAAAATTGTCATTTGTAACGTATTTAAAAATTAACAGCTTCCTCCAATATTAATGGAGGTATTAGCTTCTACTAACGGCAACAATTTGACAGGAAAGCAATTAAACTTAATCATATTTCAAGAGCAAGTTTAAATACTTTTCAGTTAATATTGTTTAATTTGCAATGTCTGCGGTTTGGCTTACATTAAAAAGGTATTTTTTCAATGAAAAAAATTTTAAGCGTGTGAACAGAAAGTATAATGCTGTATATTTTTTTTTGAAATTTAAATGTGAAGAACAAATTTATTAAATTAAATCCATCGCCAGAAACAGAATTAAGTCATAATGTTGTTCCTTACAGAAAAACTTACTACACAGACTGTTACTGCACAATCTTACTAAGACCATACGTTAGTGATTTCGTTTCCATGTTATCGTCAGTCCGTAAATAATATTATTCGACACGCAAATTCCCTAATGAAAATGTGAATTTGATCTTATACAAAAAATTTAGTGACTTATAATACTAAGTATAAAAGAAAAAATTTATTACAAATCTTATATATAACAAATTCAACATACATCTTCTTACTTTATTATAATATTTGCAACGAATTCGGAACCAATTTCGAACAAACAATTATTAACAAATTGTCGATATCATTTATTTATGATACCAAAAGTATAAGTCAAATTGGCGTGATTTCAAAATGTTGGTGATTGTGACATTATAGTCGGTATAATTTGCTTATTTCATTATTTTTTAAGTTTTTAAACTGAAAAGATTTTTTAATGAACAGTGAAAATAATACAAGTTTTAAACTATTTTAACAATAATTTTACTTTAGATTCATTAAACCCTATATTTATATATTAAACCATATATTATTTTGCAAAATGACTTTTACTTGATTAAAGTAAAATTAATTTTATTTGATTAAAGTAAAATTTTACAATTTAAAACAAACCAAATAATTATTCATAAAAAAATATGATAAATTTCATAATATTCATTTTAAGTAGATAATAATTTCAATCATTCTTAAAAAAGTTATTGTAAAAGAAAACGTGATTAAAATTAATCTAAATAAAATGTATAAATGTTATTAAATTAAAAAAAAATACTTTCAATCGTTTTTGCCGAATGAAACTACCATGTAGTGGTTGTTTTTCTTTTTATTTGATTTCGTCATATTTCTATTATATTTATCTTTTCTTATTTTTTCTGCCCTTTTTTTTATTAGAATCGTGCATGTATAGAGGTAAATGATATAACTGAAGGAACTCAGTATATATATATATATATATATATATATATATATATATATATATATATATATATATATATATATATATATATATATATATATATATATATACAACACACGAAATTAGACTCTTAATCGAATATACAACACAAAGATGAATTAAATCACCTTTTATTGATTTAAAGAATTTAAAATCAGCTTTTTCTCTGTCGTTTCCAGGATTTCGAATAGTATTGAAACCGATTAATTACCTGTCTTCACTAAAGGCTCCTTTTATATTGCTATAAGTTAGCGAACAGGTAAGCCAGTCTCATCTAGAATTAATAAATACAATTTTATCAACAAATTTTCGTTTCTTCGACATTCATGGCACTGTTTTGTTCTCCAAACTTTATTCAGCGGATAAGAACACTAATCTTGATCAAGAGTAGAACAAAATTAATCTTCTATAGCTGTCGTTTCCTGGATTTAGCTTTTTTTCGTCGATCAATTTGCGATTAATTATGATTATTATATCATTTGTTTACCGTCACATGGATATGATGAATTATAAGTGAACATGAAATGACATTTGGGAAATTAGTAAGCCTAATTGAAGGCAAGTCAATAAAATAAATTTGAAGAAAACTCAATTCTACTTTGAAGATGATACCAATGGATGTATAACATACAGCTAATGTAAAAGAAAATCTTAAAAAATAAAACTTACGATTTACGGCAGCATAATTTTTTTTCTTTCAAAAGATACGTTATAATAAAACTCTACTTTAAAATAAATTTTGACATTTATGAAAAGAATACACCCTGAAAAACGGATTAAAGCAGAGGGCAGCGGAATAAGCGTTTTAATAAACAAACTATGTTGCCTCGACAACTATGACAACGTTAACGATTTGTTCGCATTAAATGGATGAAATGAAAGACAACACTTTAGTCACAGCTATGCAGCATTATAACATTAGGAGAGAGTAAAAAAAACTTTTGATTATATTTTGTACTAAATCGTTCTCGTGAAAACCGACTAGGAAGACTTGAAAGGATCGCAGTACAATTAAGGGAGCTGAATCAGTCACGGAATGAAATCCAGGCACTGTAAATGTCAAAAACGATTTTAAGATTCAGGAGAATTTCGCAATACATTTAATGTGTTATTTCCACATTACGAAGAAAAAATTTCCTAATGAAACGTAAAAAGGATTAGCGGAACTGACAATTTTTAACAATTGAGTTATTACAATATTATTAGTATCATAACAAAAATTAATACATTTTTGAAATGAAGTTCTATAGTTTTTATTCACACATATAAATTAAATGAGTTTATTTTGGACATATATATAAAATTAGAATTTACTTCATTTTATTTTAAATTATTCTGAACAATTAAGACAGGTGTATAACCTTAATATTTTACAAAACACATTTGCAATGTTTCTAGATTTATGATCAAAATGCAATATTTTATATAAAATCGGTTCCAATCAATATTCATATACAAAAATACAAGCAGTTAAGTACATAACAGAATCATTATGTAACAAACTGGTAATTTTAAGTAGAAATAATAATATTTCCAGACGATTTTATAATCTGATTTTCTTTAAAACAACTGTTAGTTCATGACTTATTTTTAAATAGAAATAGCACAATTTTATAGGAAATTTCAATTTTAACTGCTTTTTCAAGTA
Source organism: Latrodectus hesperus (assembly GCA_037975125.1). Classification (NCBI taxonomy): domain Eukaryota; kingdom Metazoa; phylum Arthropoda; class Arachnida; order Araneae; family Theridiidae; genus Latrodectus; species Latrodectus hesperus. The sequence continues at coordinate 598,611 of JAJQOW010000014.1, forward strand.
TACATTATGATTGAGAGGCACTTCTTGCTTATTTGCCACTCAGCTATCATTTCTACACAAGAGGGAAAATTTGATTGAGACCTAAGGGATATCTTTCTTGCCAATTGCAACACTAACATCAAAATACCCCATTTTAAGATAATGTAATTTAAGCTGGCATTACCTTTTTCATTTTAACAGAAGAAAGTGGAGGCCTTGCAACACTTACGAATATTAAACACCTTCTTAGTAAAGCGATCTTTGAATGGTCAATTATTAATTCCTTCAACATTAGGCTTTTGCTGTCCATAGCCACGAGAAAACAATCACAATAAAGAATTATTACTTACTGCTTCTGAAATATTGCTAGCAGCCAGTAATGCTTAAGTTGGGTACTTGGAAGGAAATTGCAATCCAGTCACTAAGAAACTTTTAGATACAATTAATGAATTGTGAAAAGATATCTGAAAAACGTAATCAATATATCATAATTTTTTAAGAATGAAAAATATCTGTTGTCACCAGGATTTAAAGTAAATGAGAACGTATTTTTCTTTATAAAATGATTTATAAATTTTAATTCCACATTCGTTAGTATTTAAGAAGAGTATAACCAAAAAAACTATCAATACATTAGTACGTTATTAATGGTTTCACAACTATTCGGAGATAGCGTTGCTCGTTTATTGGATGCAAAAATATAAAAAACACACATATATATATATATATATATATATATATATATATATATATATATATATATATATATGTGTATATATATATATATAGCTATTTCATACTACGGAGATAACAGAATAAATATACCTATGACGATAAAAAAATGTTTATAAGGGTAATAAAAATGAACTATTAACAATAGAGAATACAAAAGAGAAAAATTAAAAGATATATCCATAACACATTTCCATTAACGTAAATTCCATACCTATCCATCTTTTGGGTAGCGACTAAAATGATATATTCATTGTAACTTAAATCTCGATATTCTACAACTATAAAGACACAATAACACTAGTCAACATAATGTTTTTTCCATGAGAAAGCTAAATAGTGATTCGAATGTAATTTTGTACACTGAATTCAAATATGTAATAAGATTTTGATCTTGCACAGTTTTTCTGTGAATGTCATTTGTATTTTTCTTTGATGCCAAGTAGACTGATTATTCATTTCAAAAGCTGATAGGTATTGTTTTTCGTTTTAGTAAGCGAATGTCAGTAGTCAGTATTAAAATATTAATGAGCCTGGCAACACGTATGTGGTGGTACCTGTTTTATTGTTGCTCTGGTTTTGCAATGTTTTTTATTTAAGTTTTATAAACTTTTTACTATACCAAGAAAATGTTTAAATCAATCAAACAACTTCTGCTACATCAATGGAGAACTGACACTAAAGTCTCAAAGACGAAATTTCACACCACTAATGAAAAATGTTATGATTGCACTTCGGTTGTAAAGCTGTTGATTTTGATAAAGACTATGCCCAAGATATATGCTGTATACAATGTATTAGACTTCTGACAGGATGGAGAAATGGTACTCATCATATGCAGCTTTCAGTTCCTATGATTTGGAAGGGATAGAAATGCCATTCAACTGATTGTTACTTTAGCATAACAAACATTAGAGGAATAACGTCCAAAACAAAATATACAGAAAAAGATCCCAATTTGTCATCTGCAAAGAGACCCGTGTCTCATAGTGAAGAGTAAGTATTCTGTACCAATGTGTCCAGATTTTAAGATCATGAGTGGTAACTCTGACTTCTAACAAGCTTACATTGAAGACGAAAGAAACGGGAGAAATGACCCAACCTTTGAAGCAGGTAGTTCATCAGAGCTTCATTTTTTTTTTATACTCAACAAGATCTTAAAGACCTTACACATGATTTAATTTTCTAAACAATCGATAGAGCTGTTAAACTCCATGCTCAAAGGTTGGAATTTACTTAAAGAAGATGTATAGATATGCGTTTATCGTAATATATAGACAAAGTGATTTAAAGACTACTTCTCTAAAGAAGACAATGTAGTTTTTGTAATAATGTTTTCTTAGTATTGGAGGCTTTTTAGGGTCTTGACAGACAGACAGACAGACAACGAGAGATGGAAGCCCTGCTCTATACCAATAGGTTATCAGGTATGCTACCACCTCAATCTGGAGAAACAGACACCGTCCACAGTGGCGATGTTCACGCACACACCAAAAGTTAGCTTTAAAGCTATATTACTGCATAATGGAAATGAATTGCCTCCAACAACTGTCGCGTATGCAAATGATATGAAAGAAACATATGAAAATATGAAATTGTAGTTAGGAAAAATTCAGTACACTAAACATAATGGAATGTATTTCATGAGTTAAAGTTAATAGCTTCATTGTTGGATTTGCAATATGGATATACAAAATTCTGCTGTTTTTCGTGTAAATGGGACAGCAGGAATACATAAAAAAACAGTGGCCTAAACTTGAATCTTTTATTCCAGAACTTAAAAATGTATCAAATACTTCTTTAGTGTTCGCGAAAAGGTGTTTTTACCACCTCTGCATATAAGACTGAGGCGGATGAAGAATTTTGTAAAAATATGGACAAAAGTTCTTCCGTCTTTATGTATCTGAAATCTATATTTCCTAAATAAGGGATGCAAACTGAAGGGAGGAATATTTATGCGACCGCAAATAAGATCATTATAATATCGCATGGTGAACATTTTGAGGAACTGTTGAATTCAGCAGAAAACACTGCATGGAAATCGTTCAAAAATATTGTTGATTTCTTGGCAATAATAAAGAAGAAAATTATAAGGAAATAATGAGTGATCTTCTTGGTTCATACAAAGAAATGGGCTGTAATATGTCTTTAAAAACAAATTTTTTGGGTAATTATTTAGAGTTTCCTTGAAATCTTCAGGTTGTATCTGATAAGCATAATGAGCGTTTTCATCAGCAAATCTCTACCATAGAAAAGAGGTATCAAGGCTAGTAGAGTCCCAATATGCTGGCCTAGTACTGCTGTACTAAGAGGGACTTCCCTAATACAAAATATTCTGCTTTTTAGGTAAGTCAGAAATAGGTGAATTTTTATCATTAAGTGTTTCCTAAGTCATTCTTTTAGAAATTGAAAAATGTGTCACAAAAAAAAAATTCTTGCCTGATCGAAAAAAATCTGAGTACATATAAGAACTCAACGAGAAAAAGTTATCCGTTTATTTAGTCTTTCTAAAAGAAAAACAGTTATTTTGTAGACCTGTGTAATAGATCCAATTTGCTCACTAGACACGTGTTGTCTTATAAAGGCGCTTTCTACCATATGACATCGTTTTTTGGTTGCATACCTTCATTATATGTATATGCCCGCCTGTACCAATTTTTCTGGCATTTGAATGTTTCAAGAGTATTTCACATGAAGATAATAAAAGAAAAAGTACATTATTTATGGAAGCCTGTCCTAAACTGAGAAAAAATTTAATTTTTATGATTTAATTTTTATAGAAAAATTTTCATAGAAACTCTGGAAAAGTAAAATGACATAGAGAAACCGCTTATGCAACTTTGATAGCCACATAATGAGCGTTTTTGAAAGAGCTAGATGGATTAACAAAGAAAAATGAAGCTATATTTTTATTTAATGTAGTTGAATTAATATTAGTTTGTGTAAATATATGTAAGATTGACGCCTGCAGAAAAAAAAGAAAGTTAAACTTTATGATAAGTATAAATATTGTTTGGAAAAATACAATATTATTGCAATAAACTTATGCAATTCTGATATATATATATATATATATATATATATATATATATATATATATATATATATATATATATATATATATATATATATATATATATATAGTACCTTTGAAAGAAGAGTTGGATAGATTATGAAGGAAAAAGTATGCAAATGAAGTAGAACATGAATAAAACAAAACTAAATAGCAAATAATAGAATATATTTTGACCCAATCAAAATTTTTTATTTGATGACTTATAAAAGTATAGGGAAATGAGTTTCGCTAAAAGGGCGAAGATATTTCGGTCGTTTTATGTGAGTTTAGGAGCTGCAGATTGAAAATAAAAGCAATTCTTTAAAAAAATGTAGCTCATAACATTTGTTCATTTAACATTTGTTTTCAGAATTAATCTTCTGAAGAATTCATAATAAACGAAATGCATATTCCTTTCTTCCTAACAAAACTAGCATAGTTTTTAGAAGAGATGATTTTATTGAGCGTTGAGAAAGGTCATATGGTGTCATTATCCTAATTTGGCTTACTGATCTAGATTGAATTCTAAGTGAAGGGAAAAAAAAGAGGGGTATTAGAATAAAAACAAATTTAATCATTTAAACTCAAAGTGTAACAGCGAAATTCTTTCTTTAGGAATTAAAACTTCATTTCCTCGTGTCTGAATGCCATAGGTGTGAGTCAATCCACTATATTGAAATGGCAGCCAGAATGTTGACCTTGTAGCCGTTAAAAATTGAATTTATTACATGGAAACTATTTCTGAGAATACTTATTTTATATATTTGTGTCATCTTTTAAATAAATGTCAGGAAATTTATTCTGAATTTCATTCCAAAGCAAGTTCTTTGATTCAATTTACAAATACTCAGTACCCGAATATTTTAATTCATAAGTATTATAAAATTATTAATAATGATCACTTAATTCTTAAAATCTATAATAAAGAAACATTTTCTTTAATGAATATTACAAATAAAATTAATGATATGAATGCTGTAAATTGGATTCAGTGACTATTTCATGTTGCAAAACTAATAATTGAAATTCCAATAACTCAGAAAAAAGTTTTGTGAATATTTTTAATTGGCTCTACGATCACCTTTTGTATATAAAGAATCATTTTACCATGACTTACATTTGAAGTAAATTCCGAACAATCATAGAAATACATTTTAATTGTAGGAGTGGAAGCACGAACTCAGAGTCTAACATAGATTTTTCCAGCTCGCCATCAAGTATGTATAAGAATGTATTCTAAATCAGAAACAAGTCACGATACGAATCAGTTATGGAATGGAAATAAACAATGAACGCAATCTCAAGAAAGATTGTCTGCCGAGTAACTGAAAGTCGATAAAGCCGTTGAAGACTAATGAAAAGTGAAAACTTGCATAAAGGCGAGTCTTTTTTCCCTGCATTGCTGAGGATCTAGAGAAGTTATATCAATGTGGCGACAAATGATTACCGTAATGAAAGGATTTCAAAGCAGTGCGTGCCAAGTCCCGAGAAAGTGGCACGAAATGCACAACACACGCGAAGGCAGTGACATTGGTCTAGAAAACGAATCGTTCGGAGAAAAAATTGGCACAAAGGAAGTTGAAGATTTTTTTTTTTAATTTACTTCTTATCATCTTAATAAGTTACAAGGTTCAAATCAAAATTTGCCGGCTTTTCATCGCTTTGTTAAATATCTGATGCAAATAAATTTAGACAGTTAAAGACAACCAAAAATAGAAAACAAATTCTTTGTATAAATGGAAAATGTATACAAATCAAAATTTTCGCCGAACACTTCTTTACCTTGTACCAGGGTCATAATTCAATGCAGAGATATATTATAAAGATCCTCTCATCAAAAGTTGGAGAGCATATAAAATTTTTTGGATCTTTTTCAATTTTCTTTTCCCCAGTTTTTCCTACAAGACATATCAAGGAAGTGATATCACACAAGTTAATTGTTTTGGTTTTTCAACGGCTTTTTTCATTTTTTGTATAAGAAAGCTTATTTGACACTGAGACATACAAATTAAAGTGAATCTCGAAGCACTACAAATATGAATTTCGAAATTTCGATTCGAGATTAATATGCAATCCATGAATTGCTGATCTGAATGCTAACAGTTCAGTTTGACTGTAAGTTGTTATGAGTAAATATAGCTACATGAATTTAATAAATATTACAGCTAAATTTGTTTTATAAATTAACGATTAATAAATTTTAGAAAATAATAGGATCGAATATAATTATTTTGTACTTCTGGAAACGTTGGTCTCAGAATAAATGTCAAAGTTACGGCGCCGATAAACAAGATATAACAACGCCGATACTATGCATATCATACAAAAATTGATTAGTTTCCTCGAAATGGAATTTACCACAGACGAAGAATAGTCTTTAATATAATCATTATGTACATTTAAATTCAAATACTGAATTCACTAAATGAAATCGACGTAAAAAGTTTAAAAACATTACAATGTTAAATGTATGTAAATAGTATCACTTCAGTAAATTTTGTTTTTAAGTTTCCCTTTATTATCTTTGTAATGATAAAACGCTTTGAAGTAAACGGTAGAATCCAGATTAAATCATGTCACGATCTGCCCATTATTGACCCCTTTTTGCTATATATCTTTATTCCATTTGATTTTAATTCAAATCTAAGGATTCATTTTATCAGAAAATCCGATCAGCTTCACTACCTCATATAATTATTGCCAGAAATATCACTAAAATGTATTTCACATGATACACTTATTTATTATTATTGTAAGAATACATAAGGGGTTGAATCCTCATTAACAATCTTTCTTAAAAAATTTTTTAATGAAAGTTCCTTTTAGATTACAAAATTCACTTTGATGCTTCGCTTCATTTATGATAAATGGAATGAACCATACTTATAAAATCATTATTTACGCCTAACATAAATAGCTATGCATTTTTTCTTACATAATAGAATACCCGTTATTGGGCTCAAAACCTTAATAATTGATTGTTTGGTTTGATTGACAACCTATAATAGTTTATGAATAAACATTTCCTTTCTACTAACGTAATCAATGAGATGATCAGTAAATCTAAAGCAAATTAAATATGTTGCATACACATTTTGACAGTGAACAAATGGTTCCAATGGGCGTTTCAAAATAAATCCGATGATTCAATTTCCTCAAATTCAAGGGAAATTGTTTTCTTTTTTAAATTCATTTTTAACAATAGGGCACATTTAATTTAAAGTCGCATTTCACTTAAATGCTCTTAAGCCTATAGTATCTTCAATCGCATTTGCTTAGATCTCCAATCCTAATCCCAATTTTTAATCTGACAAATTCCCATTCAATTTTATGGAATTTGACAACCTTTTGAAAATACTACATTCCTGTCATAAATCAAACAGACAATTTTATAAATTTAATTGAAATTTTTGAAAAAAAATAATTAAAAAATTGTTCTATTCTGAAAAGTTGATGGTTTTTCGTATTGAAATTCTGTCAATCTTTCACATTTTTAACGATTCTCTTCACACAAAAAGCTTGTAAATCTTGATTTTTTCCAGAGGGAAGGGAAGAATACCTTAATAAATATTTAAAGGTATCAGAATGCCATAAGTATATATTAAAGCACAATGTGTGTGTGTGCAACCTAATTACATGCAAAATAGAGTTCCCCTGAATAATGGGAATCAATAACATATACATTCTTACATGACCGTATGAATAAAATAATGAAAATTCAGAAAGCTACTGAAAATATTTATGAATATAATTGCAGAAACAATTATATAATTATGTTAGTTAATTTTATTCTTTTACTACCACATGAAGAGAATACAGATAACTAACTAATTGAAAAAATATGAAGACTATTCATACATTTATGCGCTAAAAATGTACTCACAAGATGATGAATGAATAGGATTAAATCTCTTATGATACAATTTTTTATACACTGCACACATCTGCATATAACAATTGTTTCTATCTAATCAACAATCGAATGTTCATCGTAATTTTTTTTAAACTTGTACAATGGCCCATAAAAATATTGAGAAAACTTTCCACTTGGCAATCAATTGCTGAAGATTCTTCGAATATTAAGTACACAGCTCGATTTTCATCAACAGCATAGTTAAATCTAATTCACTGTATGTAAACATTCATTTAGCGAAGCGGTAATCTGCTCAATTGTTCAACTGCTTAAAAAAAATTCAAACATAATAGTTATTTCTCTCATGAAAGGGAAAGGAAATAAAACAAATTTCTTGTATATATGTAATAAAATAAGATATAAAAATTAACAAAATATTTAAATTATCAATATTATTTAAAATTTAGTAGAATTTTTTCATGAACTTTAATCGAAGAAATTTTATACACAACCCAGCATCTCTGAAAGCTATAAACTTCCTAATAAAGAGGGAAATTGTTCCCCTGCTTACATAACATACTTTCCAAATAAAACTTTTGATTAAAAGTTTCGAGGAAATAGAATTACCATTAGAGGAGATAGTAGAAATTATTCCCTTTCTTACGAGTATAATGGAAACACGTATAAATGTTTATATTTAACATCACAGCAAATCAAATTATACCATAAAGATAAATGACTAAAATAGATGTTTGAAGTAATGAATTAACAGACGAATGTCATTCACGCTCATATTTCTCGTAAAAAAAATCTCACAATCAATCCAAGAAATTTTATAAGTAATATTTATATCAATTAAACATTTAGTATAGACATGCATAAAAATATAAATATGCTAGCTCAAAAATTTGCTTATACTATACTCAATGAAAAAAAAGCAGATGCTTTTCTTTTTCGTTCACTTCACAGCGATTGAAAGCGTTATTCATGAAAGTGGATGAAACAGTACGTACCCCAGAAAGAAGCAACACTTCCGCTCCAAGAAGCTGCTCATCCAGCCCTACTTCCGACTTCCGCATTCGCTGCAGGTGTCCGACTTTACCGAATACTCGGATAGCGGACAAATGAGCGCGACGAAGAATTTAGTCAATAAATATCAGTCATTAAACTTTAAAAAATTCAACAGAGTGAAGAGGTCTTAAAAAAAACAACTGTTTCCATGTTACTCAATTATAAATAAAATAGGAAAATAAAAATGTCGTGTTGTCAATTCTATATTTCATTCAGAAATAATATCACTTGCATCATATTCATTGAAGGAACTTAGATTGTCGACACACCAACAGTGCATCATATTAACATAACAATTTTCCGTAATTATTTTTTAATATTGAAAGTATATGACATTTATAATGAATGACTTTTTTAATCATAATCGTCTAATAAGGAAAGTTTGAACTTATTCTCAGATCTCGTCATTTTCATTAAGAGATGGTTTCTTGATCACACGGACAGCTCTAAAACATTCTTCCCGAATTATCTCATGGATGACACTGTAAACAATTCGTGGACAGAGCTAGAGCTCGTCTGGTGAGAGAAGAGGGTGATATGATGCTCCGGCGACAGGATCACCATGGCAGCCTTCACAGTCAACAAAACACCATTCGGATGACATAAGAAAAAACTCTCACGAAAGAGCGATCAATGCGTGCGCAAACATGTCTGTCAGATGATGTTTGCTCGTGTTTGATCATCGGAAATACAAACATTTCGTGACCCAGGAGCATATATACTTTAAAATGTCTATAAATAAACTTATGATGATTTCCACGAAGAGGCAAAGAATATGCATTTATAATCAATGACAAGCGCCATCAATTTATAATGGAAGAACTCGGTGATAAATATATTTAATCACGAAATCTAATGTACGCCGTCATTAACAGTAAACGTCGAATAGTCTAGTTAAAAAGAACATTTTTAAAATATTAAAATCACAAATATTACGAAGATAAAAAAATTAAAACAATATATTCAGATAATATATTATGTAAAGATACCGAATTGTTGGGGAATTCAGCAAATGAAGTCACAATCTTCGTCTTTATAATCGTAGAAAAAATTACAAGCCAATTTTGATCATTCTCATGAATATTAAAAATAAGTAAGACTTCAGTGTACTTCTTTCAAACAACACACATACAATGAAGTGGCGTTTCATAACTACATTTGATTGTTAAATAAAATTTTGACACAACGTAGCAGACACACACATCCTAATAACAACATGTATCTGTGGGCATTTGGATACCTGTGATGCCTTGCTTTCTTGGGCGACTTTTTCATACTAAGGTATCACAAAAGAAAAATTCATAAATACTCACATTAAAGTCACTGTCAGATTGCAAGCATAAATGCGTCAACTCATTGTTCAACAGTGGCTGAAAGGGGGTACCTGTGATCTTTCACTCTGAATAAAGTGGTATTTTCACTAGGCCAAAGTGAATTTCTACCAGACGATGTTTCGAAATAATATAAGCAGATAAAACAAATGAAATAAAATAAATCTACACTTGGTATTTATAAATTATAAAGATCTGAAGAGGAGCCAACATTTAAGGATTAAACCAAATTTGATAAAAAAATGCTTGTCGATAATAAATGATGTTACTTTAAAAAATCGTTAACTTATTAATGTATTATCGATAAGTACTAAACTAGTTTAAATTTAAGGTCTCACACACAATTTACATTACAAAATATTTATGAAATTTTGGCTATTATATTCACAAATCACGATAGTTTTTGGTTAAACAAAGAGTTGATTAAATTCTATTTTTAATTACTATATAGCAAATTTAGCGCTTCTCGGATAAAATCACCAATATATGAGTGGGCGATAGCTGAAATCGAAGTCACTAACATACACTCCCTATAAATTATAAGTATACTATGTTCTCATGATATATATTTGTTTAAAATAAATCCAAAAATAGAAAATATATTTTCTGTTTATCTGCAGAAAATACGTGATGAGAAAACTATTTCATAACGAATCACTTCTAATTTTTTAATTTTCAACAAATGATTATTAAAAAACTAGTTTTTTTAATTTAATTTTTATATATTCTCTTTTTATTGATTTTTTCTTAGTTACTTATATGTTTTGCGTTTATGTAGGAGAAAAAAATTAAAACGAGTGATGTTTCAGAAAGAACAAAATGGGACTAAAATGGTTACGAAGACACTCGTCTAACAACAAATTGCAAGATGCAATCATAACAAAGCAAATATTTGAAGAAAATTCAGTATAAAGTTCGCACTTAAATAAAAATACGTGGCAAAAATCCAGTTTCCCTCTTGATGATAAATAAAAATCTGAAATCGGTGCCATTTATTTTCTTTAGAAGATAATCTGCGAAAATTTGATAATCAATTAGATTAATTCACCTCTTCAATGATTTCTCGATTCGTTTGATCTTATACAATTATGAAGAAATGAGTAAAAAATAACACTTCTTATATGTATTTCAGAATATTTAATTAAAGAAAATATAAAATTTACTTTAAGCTAAAATGATTTAATTTCAATGTGTTTAATATTTTCAAGTAAAACAATATTCACATTCATTAGGCATTATCTCACATTAAAATAAAATTTAATTTGAAAATGTATGTTTCCAAATCAATCAGCCGAAACTATTTTTAAAATAAAAATACAAATACTAATAAAATTTAATTTTTTTTATTCTTTTCCCTTTTTCTGCATTCTGTATGATACAATTAAAAAATCATGTATTGTACAACATTATTAATACAGCTTTCAAGGGATTTTACCAAAAAGACGTATTAACGATACGACGTATAATCGAAACATAATTCTCTAAGGATATACATGTATTTAAACGTCTTGAAAATTTTTCGCGTAAAAATTTAACATCTGAACTTGGTTTTATAAATGAAAATCAACAGCTTTGCTTACTTTTAATTACCTGTTGTATAAAATTTATAATTCAATAATATAAAATTAATTTTTTGATACACGCGTACATTATTACTTTATACTTCTCTAAATATCTTTATTTTGACATTTGTGAACAATTTTAGCTTTTAAAACATTGAAAGAATTTTATTTAGAAAAAATCTATATACGAGCACAAACAGTTAAGACTCTCTACTTGTCCACAGAAATTAGAAATCCAGAAAGGGTAAATTTTTTTCTTCCTCACTTTCTCGTCCCTCCACATCCCAACAAGTTCATTCTCTCCTCAAAATATGTAACTTTTCACCCATTCCTTGAGAAATTTTAGGATTCATCGAAATTAAAATGGATAAACAGAAAATTCCTACCATGAAATTTCATAACTTGTAATGTATTTCAAACTAAACAGACAACGGGAAATAAACGAAATACAAATGAAGCTGACATTCGGTATCTACATAATAACGAAATAATCTATTAAAACATAAAAACGTATCTATAATTAAAAAAAAAAGCTGGGTATAAATGGAAAAGAGATGCTGAAGAGAATGTTAAATAAGATGTATTATGATTACGTGTTAATTTTCTTAGATTTAAAATCTTAAAAATTAAAACTGAGATAATAAATTTAAAAAAATGCGGAATCGAAGAATTTTTTATTTGTTAGATTAATATGCGCTAAAAACCTATTACCTAAAACCCAAAATGAAGACAATAACCGGATCTGTAATGGGCTGCGACGGAGCAAAAAATCGTGGTATCCCTGAATAGTATTCTTCTTAAAATAGACAAGAAAAGGAAGAAGTCGTGATGAACTGACATTTAATAAGTGATCAGGACTATATTTCTTCTCGATCCGTGATTTAAATTCTTAAAATTAGAAAATATTGCAGCAAGATGCGTGTGATTTCAAAAAAGAAATTATATATATGGCGTTATCTAAAAAGAAAATATCATTTGAAAGATTAATCCCAGTTGGTAACGATTAAGAATTTATTAAGTACGTCAGTTTGACATTTTATGCAGAATTGACTTTACTTCACTAGTTGAAGTTTTGATATGAGAGTTTTAAACCTACGCAGTATTACAAATTCTATTGACATTCCTCTACAATGACAACATTTACAATTTTATGTCGCAGAACGAGTAAAGAATAACTGATAATGTATATAAGAAAAGATAAAACGGATAAAAAAAATCCTTATTAAAAATCTTTATTAAATATAAAAATCCAGATTAAGTTTCAAAATTTTTTTTTTTCACTGCGACTTAAAAAAATTTTCGACACAATTTACAGCTGAAAAAATATATTTTTACTATATAATTTCATTTTTGAGCTATTTGTTTGATAATGCTAATTGTTTTGACTTTTTGAACTATCATGCTTTATGTTTATTGGTATGATGAAGACATTCTTAAATATTTTATGAGGAAATAAAACAACAGAAAATTATTATTTCATCGACTGGATTGCAAAAATCACAACCAGATAAAATTGTAGCAAAAACGATTTGGATAATTTTGAATATTAAGAAAGACAATATTTAAAAAGTGACTTCGATACTTTGAATTCACGTAATATGATACATATGCTTAAATCAAATAACGCTCGTTTTTATGAACCTCTAGTTTAGGAACACTCAAGATTTTATGAACTAGCTTGATCGCTAAAATGGTTTCATACACAACATTTTAATTCCCTTTTACGAACTGAAATTTTAAAATTTTTTGTAAATTTATCACGTATCTTTCGTTTATTTTTTATCATTTGAATTTTTTATAATTTAAATTTCTTTTTTTTTTCTATTTTATGATTAAGAAATATAAGATCAATATATTTTTATTGCAGACCACAGATACTTCTAATTGTGCATGGTTAACTGCACTGCTGACGCTGAAATACATTTTTTTTAACCATCCGTGTACAATTTCTTCCCGACCTAATTTAACTTCCAACAACAAATTTTTAGAGAATAATCAAGGTTTTAAGAGAAATTATCGATACTTTTACATTGAGTGAGCATAGCTTAATATAGCACATGTGTAATTTACATTCTAGGCGTGATGCATTTGTTAGTTTATGTTCGAAATGATATTGCAGAAGAAACGACAACGAGATCATCTAGCATGTAGGCTTTAGGAACGAAACCACCGTAGCTGAAGAATATTAAGTTGTTGTTCTTACTTATAGAACTTGAGTAAGCCAAGTTCGCTATACCGTTGGTTATGTGATTTGGTTTGTTTGTCGCTCAACGGTCATTCTTTGCACACGAGGGATAATTAGACCGGGACTTACAGCTTAAACTGGATTCCGAACCACTACAAACATCCATACCCAAGGTGGGATTCGAACGCACGAACTGTTTAACCGAAGGCAAGAGCGTAACCATTCGGTTGCCAGCTTGGCCGTTGGTTGTGTGAAACCAGAGCACCACGAAAGTAAAAGTACGACTTTGCTCTATACTCCTCCGATAGAGGGCAGCACCAGAGAATCCCCTCTCTCAATTTTGGCATTGATCTGAAGGGGGAGGAAATTTTCTTCAGACCATTACACCCATGGTAATTACTTCGATAGAGGGCAGCACCAGAGGGCAGCTCAATGAACGACAATAGGACTTTCAACTTCAGACTTAAAGCATGTATATCGCATGTACACTGTGGGTCTTTGGCAGCATTGAGAATCGAAACCCACCCTTCCCCGCCCGAAAAAAATATCTTTTGCAAAATTTAATTTGGAAACAATATTAATAAAAAAATAAATAAAAAATAAAAAAGCGATTACCTGAATTTTTATTAATAAAGCGGAAGTAAGTTATTTTTTTAAGTATGAATTTTATTTTATATGTGTTTCTTATGTAGCGTACATTAAATAATTTTTTTAAAGGAATTGTTTCAATAATGAGAAATACAGAGTAGAGGAATAGGGAAGTGGGCAAATATTCCAGCAAATAACTAATTTTAATAAATATATTAGCAATACTAATTATTAATTTTACTAAATGAAATAATGATCGTTAATTAAAATTCTGTAGCATTCTTTCGTGAATCATCATAGGGAAAATGTTAACGTTATTGAGATCTGGTTCAACAATCCCTCTCTACGTTTATTTCCTGAATTTACAGAATACTTTGTCGAATTACAGAGTGAGCATTTTCTCGAAATTCTTACGTAGAGTTCAAAAGCGAAACATGCTTTACGTATCATGTCATCGCATCATAGTCTTTAATGAAAAGGATTTCATTACAAGAAAATATTCCAAAAATTTTATCGTTTTTCCAAACAATAAGCAAGAAATTATTTCTGCGCGTGTAATCTTAATTTTTAAATTACTATTATTTTACTTTTTCCATAGCAAACAAAATCTAATTTCACTTGCTGCAAAATCAATGACAAGAGAAGACTGAGTTGATAGCTGAATAGTTAATGTACTCAGCTTTCGCTTAATAGTTTGTAGGTTTGACGTTCCCAACTGGATTTTGAATTGTACCGACTCAAAGGCCACTTAAATGCAAGTAAACAGGGATTTGTACGTTGAAAATTGCCGTAGAATAATAAATCAAAGCAGTAAGGAAAATAACGCAGCATTTTAAACTTAAAGAACAGTATTATTGAGTAACTGTTCAAAGTATAATAAAGGGATATCTTATACCAATAAGATTTAAATTGTTATTAATGATCATAATATCATAAAATGAAAATAAAAACATTTCAAACTTAAGACATTACAAAATACCGATGATGATTAGTGTAAGAAGCCCACAATATTATCAGGTAGAATACTTCAAATTTTCTATTAATGGAAATTTTATTCACTTAGCTTTGTTGTAAGAGAAACATAGATCCCTGAAAAATAAAATGCGGAAAAACTTTAAAATATAAAAAAAAAATTTATTCATGCTTTTCAATTTTTAATAAATGTCATTATCTTGAAAAATATACAGGACTAGTAAAAATAAATGATTTATTCCATACGTAAAGACTAAATTTTGCAAAAGTATTATTTGTATTCATTTGAGAGCTATATTAATAAGGAACCACAAACTCACCAAGTTTCATTATGCATTCCTAATGGCAAAATGAGTCCATCATATTTCTGATTGTATGAGGACAGTACCTCCTGATAGTAGCTATAGAGGGTGGTGGTGAGGCAGTACAAGGTTAGTACTGAGACCCAAAATGGGGGAAAGAAACTAAAAAAGATTTTGTCCTTGAATATGCAAGTTGTTGGTATGTTACAGGTTCGCAATAAACTTCCAGAACAGACTATGGAATAGAATAAAGCATTTTGTAATGGTATCGGCAATTCAACAGCACTAACTGTTTGCTTCAAAATAAATAGAATGAGTTTTGATTATCGTCTGGTCGTGCAACTTGTTAACATAGGGGACACATAATAGAAATTTGAGCAGAGTGCATAAAATTGGCAAGTTTGCAAGATTTTTTTTCATACACTTTTCCTTTGAATCCATGTAATATCTTTGAAAATCTTAAATTGAAAGAATCATTAATGCAGGCTTTGCACACGTGCTTATGATGTACATTTGGTTAAATTTGAGTTAACTGTAAATTAAATCGAATCTGATTAAGAGAAATAAAACATCCAGTAAGAATAACAATAAAAGAAAGTATAGCAATATAAGAGAAAACAATAAAATATAATTGCTTTTTTTCCCAATGATGCATTGTATAGTAAAAAAATTCATTTAAGAATATAGTGTTTTATATAGTCACTCAAGTAGCTGATTCTATATTGAACTGATAAAAGCTTTGTTCAAAAACAATGAACACTTTTCTACTGTCAATGATATTAGAATGAGTATAATTAAATTAAATAAACATTTTTCAAATACGAATTTTATATTTTTCGGTTAATGTCATCCGTTTCTTAGCTTGAAATATCAAACATTCTCTTCTTGAAAAAACTAGCAAATAACATGATTTTTATTCAATGTAAAATATATATATATATATTCCCAGCGTTGTCTCATTTTAAGATGTTCAATATCAAATTTTAAATAGCGCGTCGTTTTATTCCCCCCCCCTCACAATATTTAATTCTACTGAGAGAAATTTCGAAACAAATGTAAAATGAAAGTTTACAACAGATTTAAGGATCATAGAATTTGAGATGCTTCAATGACTACAAGAACACAAATCTTGAATAAAACAATAAAAAAATTAAAGATTTTTTCTAAGATAATATGAATCTACAAATATTAATACCACTTAGGATTCTTTTTACTTTAGGCAAAACAATAAAATATATTAATTTATAATTATATTATATCAAGCGATTTTCTTAAAAAAAAAAGGATACTCGCTCTTAAAGTAAGATAGGAAAAATTCCTTTATTTTAATGCACTCATATTAATAAATTTACTTTAAATTGCATTTATTTTAATCTTTAATAGAAAAGCTCTGCGGTCAGTTTTACACACAGACTTCTTTGACAGAGACATACAATTTAAAGGTAGATTCCAAACAACCACATTCACTCGAGATATAAACCCACGAACAGCTGAAATGAAGACAGAAGCCGTGACCATTTAGGTACCAGTTAAGCAACAAAATCGAAGACTAAATAGTAATTTGATAAAGAAATATAAAATTAATTTTGAGAAACGAAATACATTTCTTTAAATATATACAGGAATAATAAATTCTGATATCAAATCTACATTTTTTCAAATTTATTATTTTAAAGCAGAACAAATTTAATTACAGCTTTCCTGATATAGTTATATCGAGATAGATGGAAACAATAGTGTCTGCGAGAATAAATGAGAAATATCACATACGATAAAATCAATCTCTTTAATTATTCTATTCAATATCATAAAACGATATGCAAGAGTCTAAGCCAGTATATAATATATATATCTTTCCATCTAGAACAGCTTTTACAATTTAAACATCGATCCTCCACTGGTGTAATTTCTTACAACGAGACTGATGTAAGAATAAAAACCAAGAAAATAAATGCACATAAGAGATACCAGAACGAATCGATACCGTCCTACATTTGAGACCCAGTAATTACACATGGATTATTTTTCTCCACCTGGTTTTTCACCCGATTGCTCTTTTTCTTTGAAAAGAAATGGGACATGAAGTCAGAGGAGTTGTCGCTCTATCATAACTATCAGCCAAAAGTAATTTCGCTTCGTCAAAAGTAGTGCAAAACACTCTGACTTTCAGGATCTATCATAGTATGAAAGAAAATTGACGCAATAAAACGTATACTTTAAGGTACATAAAGAAACTTTTTAAGAAGAATTTTTTTTTATTTCGTTCTTTTAAACGTACTTATCAGATTAGTAAATACACGAGAAATGTGCGAAAGCAATAATGCGAAATATGGATGTGTACGCTAATATCTATGTATGCTTATGTGATTAGTGGCGTATCCAGGGGGTGCAAGCATATGCAAATTCTCAAGGTTTTTTTCTCAAAATTGAAGTAATAAGAGATAATTTTGTTATATTATTATAGATATTTATAATTTTTTAAATACAAAATAATTTTAAGCTTAAATTCTTTTTGGACATTAAAAAAAATTTATTTCATTCAAATAGATTCCTAAAATAAGTAAATTTTCGGCTATTTCAGAAAATGTGTCTCTAAATCAATGTTTGCAGACATGAAGAGCTGGTGTATATCTCGATAAAAGAGGTTTCCACTCTTTCCCCAACAATATTCATGAAAATAATTGTATGAATAATTTTTTTTTCGAACAGTAAATTATAAGTGACTGAAGCAAAAAACATCCAATGTAATAGACTTAATAAAATTAAAATAATTAATCCTTAAAAAAGTTAAACATTCATTAAAAATAGGCTCATATTTTTGTACAAACTACTTTTTAATACTAACTAGTCAAGAAATCTGAATTACTTATCTTTCTTTTTGCTTAAGTTGTTAAGTGTATAATTTTATAACTTTAAATTTGTTTGAATTTTCTATCCTTACTTTCAGTATTCGGCATTAAATAAGAAGAAACAGAACTTTCTTTTAAATTTTAATTCATAAGATAACCAATTCCAAACAATGATTTCAATAAAAAAAAAAAAGGCACATCAAATAACTGAGGAGAAAGCAATCACATCTAATTTTAAAATGTAATTGGAAGTACAAACAGCTCAAAAATTCATTGATTTGTTAGAAAATATCCAAATTAATTGAAAATGTTACTGCAGTTTGAAAAATATGATATCAAATTTATCAGTCTTAAGTTAAATGATGAAGAAACAATTGATATTGATAAAAATAAGAATGTCATCTACAACACATGTTTTAAAGTTTTTCATTTGATAATAGAAAAAATCAATTAGAAATTTCCATGTTATCTACTAATGAAAAATCCCTATTTCTTTTATTCTAAAATTAAACAAAATTTTTTAAAGCATCGTGCTATTTTCGTTAATATGCATTCAAATTAAACAATTAATCACCCACTGGCACAATTAATTAAACAGTCTTTTATTTCTGTAGACAAATAAGCTTCTTGAACAAAAAGAAAAATATTCCCGCGTATATTTTTATTAATTGATGACAATATAAGCAACATTGAACTAACGGATAAGTTATATTAGAGCTAAATGATATAGTCAACATTCAACAGGAAAAAAAGTCTAGATAGCTATTTAGTCCGGACATAAAAACAGATTTTTTTTGTGGTAAAACAAAGTTTTTTCTAAAAGATCACATCAATTATGGCTAACTTAATAAGATAGTTGAAAGTAATCAACATAATCATCACAATGTAAATTTTCGTTCATTGGTTAAATATCGAACTGATGTAAAGTATGAAATGACAGAAGAGCATTTAATGTATCTGCTAATAATATATCTAATACGATAAAAGTGATTGATCCAGTGATTATAATAATAACCGATGACTTTTCATAATTTCCACTTAACTAGGTAAATATGATAAATTATTGAATATTTATCACTTTATTGGTAAATATATATAATCCCCAACTCGTAATGAGGAATGTGAAAAGTTCCGATTATTTTCTAGAGAAATTATACTTT
The DNA here is from genome assembly GCA_037975125.1 of Latrodectus hesperus. Lineage (NCBI taxonomy): Eukaryota > Metazoa > Arthropoda > Arachnida > Araneae > Theridiidae > Latrodectus > Latrodectus hesperus. The sequence goes on from JAJQOW010000014.1 coordinate 618,250, forward strand.
AATTCGAAAAATAAATATTTTCAAGTAATATTAAACATTTCGTTCTTAAGAATTTGAAGATTATTTTGATGACTTATAATTAAACTTACAGTAACTTATCAATTTTAAAATAAAAAAGGACTCTCTTGTACGTACATTTCAGTAGATATTTTAAGATTGATATATTAGGTAAGAGCATAAACTATATATCTGGTAAAAGGTATTAAAAAATACAAAGTGATCAAAATTAATAAAAGTAAAATGAAATCTATCTTGTTATTTCAGTAAATACTTTATTTTGATATAAATAAAACAGAATTTTAAATTAAATAATAACTCTAGCATTTATAGATAATATATTTTAATGTCTTGCTAATTAAAAGACCTGGAAAAAGAAAACAATTTAAATAAAATAAAAAAACAGCTCCTTATTCAAGCAAACTAAACCTATATATATATATTTATTTATTATAATTATATATTATTATAAACTAATATTTATTTATTTTTACTTGCAAGTTTTCTTATTTAGATACATATAAGATTAAGATATATAGAATTACACAATTTTTCAGTTTTTTTTACATTTGCACTTATCAGGTTTACACTGTGCATTGCAAACATATCGTTATTATAACTGACTTTCAGAAAGAAGATTTTTTAACTCAATCTCGAAGTAATAATTATCAACTTGGAAATTCTTCAAGAAAAATATTTCTTCACAAATTGCGAGATGATTTTTGGTATACCAATAGGTAAATTTTCTCTGTGCTATGTTCCTAAAATATAAATGTCTCAATTTTTAATTTTTTATATCATCGCTAATAAATTTCACTAGTAATTTCACTAATTTCGCTAATAATATTTCAACGCCTTTTTTGCCAGAAATTCATAACTCTTTCTTTAGCATTTTCCCCATACTTTTCCATATTTTTGCCAAGTTAAAATAGCTATCCGCTTAAAATGAATCACTTAATCATTCTCATTCTAAATCACATAATTAATTACAAGGAAATAATCATTTAACAATGAAACATTAATTTTTACATTAGAATCATCTTCTATTTCAGTGTTGTTTTTATCATAAGTTTTTTTAAATATTCCTATTGAAGCCTAAATCGCTTCTTCGGTTCTAAGATTTTTGATGGAGACATTTGAGAAAGAAATTGTTTTCAAATCTAGTTTTAAAGGCATTCCAAACAATGCTTCATATGGATTACACTTGATACCTTCATAAAATGAGATGTTTACCATAAATTGTACAAAACCTTAGGACCATTCACTAGTTTTATTGCTTTCCAACTAAGAACTTAGCATATTTTCACCATCCTGATTTGCATACTGAACTGAACTTGGAATGTCTGACTATGCCTAGATTTTTGATGAACAGTTTTCAAATACAGCTACATTCCACAAGATTCTTTCCCAATCTGATTATTGAACATGAGATCATTGTCACTTTGAAGTACACTAGGAATCTCAGATATAAAAAAAATGTCTTTTTTTTAATGATATACAGTTTCTGCACGTTTCTTATTAGAGAGTGCCACTGTATGAATTTTGTGACGTATAGTTTTGATATTTAAATATAAATTTGAAATTATTATCTGGTTTCAACTGCATGCAGTTAAACCAACTTGCATCTTGAGTTCACCTCTTTGAAAACCATCGGCTTTAGAAATCCTTAATTGAGCACCTTCGACTTTTGATAACTTTCACGAAAGTTTAAGTAAATCATCACTGCCTAACTAGTAACCATTTTGAAATTCATTTAACATTCTGTTCCTGACACCATGTCTAAATGATAAATGCATTACATGAACTATGGCAACTCTCTATTTCTATAATAATACAAGAAATTCAACTGAGGTAATTTAAATATGACATTAACAAAAACTCCCCCAAAACAATCTAAGAATCCTGTTGCTTAGCAATGGAGTACGTCATAATAATAGTCCTGAAGCTAAGCATTCTGAACGCATTTTGAAAAAGTTAAGCACTTTTATTGCATTCCCCATATGGCGAGTTGGCGATTTTATAAACTCACTGGCAAATGTGATAAATATTTAATAATTTATCACATTTACTAAGTTAGTGGTGAATTTTTTTAATCGCCAATAATTAACAAAATCATTTACCGATAATTATGTATAATTATCGGTAAATGATTATAGTAATTATCGGGGACACATATACTGATACTTTAAGACAATTATAAATAATGTAAAAAATCTGGAAGTTCATGGCATTTAGCATAACATGCTCTTAATGAAACAATGGATGGGATGCCTCTTAAAATAAGTTCGAAAACATCTTTCCCAAATACTCCATCAAATATCTGAAAAACCGAAGAGCTTCTTCAGGCTTTGATAGAAACATTTAACATTTCCGATAAAATCAAGTGAAATTAAAAATAATTCTAAATTGAAAATTAATCATCGAATACTAAATGACTGTTTACCCGCAATTAATTTTGGGATTTAGAATGATGAGGTGATCCATTTCAACCAAACAGATATTTTAAATAGACTAAGAACAAGAAAGAAAATATAGAAAAAATGCTAAAGAATGTTTAAAATGCTAAATATTGAAAGTTCAGATATTAAATATTCTTCTGGTAATACTGGTCACACAGTGGCAGATGTAGACAAAACAAGAAGCGAGCCACAAAATTTATTAGCGATCATATTAGAAATTCAAAATTGAGGCATTATTATTCTTGGAAATAAACAAGGAAAAATTTTATAGTTATGTATCAGAAATCAGAATACAATTTATGAAGAAAAAATGTTTTTTAAGATTTTCCAAACTGAGCATTATTACATTAAGATGTGTTAGAAAATTATCTTTCTAAAAGTCAGTGATATTAACGAAGTGTTTGCTAGGCACAGTGCAAATCTAATAAATGATAATTACCGATAAAAGTGTAAAAAATCTGGAAAATTGTGTAATTCTAAATGCCTTAACAATCTTAAGTATCAAAGTAAGAAAACTTGCAAGTAAATATAAAAATACTTTTTTTTACAATATATATAGGTTTCGTTTGCTTGAACAAGGAGCTTTTTTTATTTTATTTAAATTGTTTTCTTTTTCCAGGTCTTTTATAATTAACAAGACATAAAAATTATCGATAAGTGCTAATTAATATTTAATTTACAATTCTGTTTTGTTTATATCAAAATAAAGTATTTACCGAAACAACAAGATAGACTTAATTTTACTTTTATTAATTTTGATCATTTTGTGTTTTTCAATACTTTTTACGCCAGATATATAACTAATGCTCTCACCTAAAATATCAGTCTTAAATATCTACTAAAATGAATGTACTAAAGAGCCATTGTTTTCATTAAAATTTTAAATTAAAAGGTTATTGTTAAGTGTTATTCTAAGTTATAAAGAATCCCTGCTTCCCACTTGAGAAAATCTCAAGAATGTAGGAGGGAAAAATTAGGGAGTCGGCCAGTGAACTTTGAAAAGGAGAGGACTCTCGGAGTATAAGACATCCCAAAAATTTTAATTCTCTCCTGTGAGATTATTTCTAAACATGAGTATAATGTGTGTGTCTTTGTATCTGGTGTATTTGCTTGAATGTAATAAATATAATTAGCTTGGAAAAGATTCTTATTTCGATACGTCACAAAGTCATCATGATGTTCTTCAAATTCTTAAGAAAGAAATGTTTAATATTACTACTTGAGGATATTTATTTTTCGAATTAAAATATCATTTTTCTACAAAATAATAAGAACTTACAAAATTCCCCATTACAAGTTGGGGATAAATATATTTATGTATATATGTACCGATAAAAGTGATAAATATTCAATAATTTATCACATTTACCGAGTTTATTAATTGTATATTACCGAGTTATGGGGATTATGAATAATCACCGCTTATTATGCACGGTCACCCGATTAATCCCTTTTACAGTAACATATCATACATATCAACTAGAAATATAAAACGAAATTATGCATATTAGTATTAAAATAATTAAAAAAAATAATTGGAAAAGTAAATTTAAATGAATGTTTTTTTCGATCTCATAAAATGATGTCAAATAATATTTCTTTAACGGAGCAAGTTAACATAAAAAATTTGTACGAGTATTTATTTGATAAGCTTTTCAGTTTCTGCTACCAATTTTAGAGATATATACTTAATACAATTTTAAGAACTCTACAGTAATTAGAACTGAATTTAACACAGAAAAAACCACGAACTTATACGATCAAATGTCATGTCTGGAATGTATGATACTAAAAATTCCTACGTACTTAATCTTTAAACTTGTGTATCCAAGCGCATGCTGATTTGAGAAAATACGTAAATGGTACAGAATTGTTGAAAAATGTTAATCTTTCATTAATATTTTTAATACTTCTAAAAAAATATTTTTTTGCTCTATAGTATTTTAGAACTAAGTTCATCACTCAGGAAAGAAATATTTTCAACAGGCAGATATGAATTATTATGGTGAGATGGAATTGCTAAATTTAAGAACATAAATTAAAGATTGAATCTGAAACTGCCATAATTCCTCTGACACTCCCTAAAATTCATTAATGCATTCCAATTTTGTTAATGAATTTATTTTCTTTTGGAAAAACGTTGGCCTTATCAAAGATTTTACTATCTAATGCCGTGGATTTCATTGCTTCTATTCAAAAGCGACAATATTGTAAAAGAATTGGGATTTAAAAGAAATATACACGCTTTCAAGGGTTTAGCTGAGTCAGAAGTCGCAGTTAGAAAAGGCTTTGTTAAAATTGAGTAGCTGTAATTCCATGATACATCAGCGACAATGCCAATTAAGGCATTTGTATTAGATAAACTAACTGCTGCGCTTCCAAGCCAAAAAATAAATGAAAAGATTTTTCACATTTGAAAAATACTAAGTTGGTTGGCCCAGATTTTCACATTCTGGAGCTATGACTACTTTTCTTGTATTTTACTTCCCGCACAAATAACTTGTTCTCTAAGTGATTTAATTGATCAATTTTTGGTTTCCTCAAATCCGGAAAAAACTACCGGAATTTCAAACGAAATCAAATTCATTCTCAAATTTGCATATTTATGAAATAAATATTGATAATGAATTAAAACAGTTTTGGGAGTTAGCAGAAATACCACATATTCAACTGACACACACATATATATATATATTCTCACCTGAAGAGCAATATATTAAAACGCACTTTCAGGAAAATATACTCAATTAATTCGAATGGTCGTTTTGTTGTAAAATTGCCATTTTTAAAATCTATATCTGAATTAAATAATTCAAAGCTAGCAGCACTTTCTCGATTATATGCTATGGAACGTAAATTTAAGGAAAACTTGGAATTTGAAAATCAATATGAAAATTTATGGCCGAATATGAAAATATAAGTCATATGGAATTAGTCACACAAAACTGTTTGAATAGATTTCAAACTGAGCAATATTTCCTTCCCTATCATGAGGTGATCAAGAGATCTAATACAGGCTACCAAATTAAAGTCGTTTTCGACTTTTCGTGTAAAACTTCCAGCTGTATATCATTGAATTCAATCTTAAGTGTTGATCCTAAATTGTAACAAGATATTTTCGAAATTTTACTTAATTTTCGATTTTAGGAGATAGTTTTTTAGGCAAACAGAGAGAAAATATAACGTCAAGTTTTAGCATCCGATGAGAGTCGGAACTAACAAAAATTCTTTGGAGATTTAATCTTAACGAAGAAATACGCCCATACAAGTTAAACAACGTAATATATGGTTTATATATAACTCCAGCTTCTTTCCTGCCACTAGATGCACTAAGCAAATTGCACTAAATTATTCACAAAATATTGTCGTTTCTCCGACTTTATTACACGATGTATACATGGATGATTTGTTATAGTGTTCAAGTATCGATAGTGATACAATATGACTTAGTAAAAAAATTACCAATATATTATAAGTGGTTTCCACTTACGAAAGTGGAATTCTAATTCAAATGTAGTTCTTACAGAATTCCAAGAACATTGTTCAACGGACACTAATTTAGAAATAATTCCTAGCGATAAGGAAAGCATGAAAGAATTAGGATTATTTCGAATCTCCGCAACAGATACATTTATTTTCAAACCCGCACTTGCACTCACATCATCACTGACGAAAAGACACATTTTGTCCCAATCTGCACGCATTTTCGATACATCAAGATTAATTTCACTATGTACTGTTGTATTGAATTTATTATTTTTTTAATCAAAAGTTCTGGCTAACAACAAGGGACTGGGATTCCCCTATTTCACAAAATCTATCTGAGGATCTGTTTAAATTTCAGAAATCTTTTAATGAAGTTGAACATTTTTCCGTTCTTGTGTCGCGTTCATTTGAATTGCACTGCTTTTGCGACACTTCAACACTTGCTAACGCAGCTGCAATTAATTGCAAACAAACACAATAAAATGGAATGATTGTTTCTTTCTTAGTTTCTTAAACTAAAGTCTCTCCTATCAAACAAGTCTTTGCTTCTAAATATAAATTATGCAATGCTGATATGCTTTCAAATTTATGTCGTGCAGTCATGAACACACTCAAAGCATACAATTTTTATGTTTACACTTGGACGGATTCCAAAGTCCTACTTTCCTGGCAATCGGCGCATCACCGTACGTGGAAAACATTTGTAGGAACCCGAATTTCTTTAATAATCGAAGTACTTCCAATGAAATTCTAGAGGCGTGTCCCTTCCAAAGAAAATCCTCCAGATATTGCTTCATGTGTTATTGATCCCAAATATTTTCCTGATTGCAACTTGTGGTGGTGGAATGGCCAAGTATCACTTTTCTTTTGGATTCGTCTCATTGGGCAAAAGAGGAATGCGCTTTCAAAGAAACCAATGATCTAATTACAGCTGTGAACAAAGATCTGTGATCCTATATTTTCATTTCATAATGCAACATCAAATATAGTGATTTATTTTTAAAAAAATTCATCATTTTTAAGATTATACACATTTTAATATATTGCTTAAGATTCATTAATAAGTGCAAATCTAATAACAGAAGTCAAACACTTATAACTGTCATTTTTCGCTCATTTACACAGAAACTAAAATGCAGAAGTAATCATAATTAGGTGAGTTCAGAAAGATTACTTTAATGAGGACTTGACCTAAAACGTATTAAAAATCAAAGATTTTTGCCTAAGAAAGGGCATTGACAGGTCTTTTTCAAAGAAATTTAATTTTTGTCTTCTATAGAAAGATGAATTTGTAAATTAAGCTCTGCTTAGTAAGTTGTATGCTATAATCGGTAATAATTTGAAAAAAAAGAATAAATTCCATTTTAGTTAGGAAAAATGTAAATCAAATAGAACATCAAATTTTTTGTCATAATTATAAAATGCATTTCAGTTATAGGTTCATATGTAAGTGCTTGAAAGATGATTTGAGCAGACAATGATAGATGATGAGCATGGAAGAATAAAATAAATTTTTTCCCACAAATAGAGAAAACAACGCTATCTATGATTTCACAGACTGAAATTTGTAGTTTGGAGTAAAAAATCTTGAAATGGTACACTAATTTTTTTCTCTTTTTAAAGGAAAATTTAGAGATAAACTGCCAAGTTTTTCTACTAGTCGATTGAAGTAAATCTTGCTATTCTATGTGTAAGATAACATTAAAATAAATTTTATATTAAAATCTATTAATCTGGATTTAAAAGGTTTTTTGACATGATTACTTAAATAACAATTTAAATAATCAAAAACAGTTTATTAAAGAATCTATGAACTCTAAATTTATTTAAGGTAACTTTTTACTATATAAAATTTACAAAATATTATTTTATTATACATTGAATTATAAGCAATTGAAAATTTCCCATTTAATACAATATTTTTCATTGCGCCAATTAAAATGTCAACTATTCTATTAAAATGAAAAATATTTTTGTCATAAAATATTTTGAATTTTATTATTTTTTTACAACAAAGTCTCAATACCGAAAAAAGTAGAAATTTCTTATTCATACAGAAAACAGACATTTTAAGGGAAAAAAATTTTTTTCAACAAAATTTTGGATGTAACGAATTTTGGAGGCTAAAATTTAGTGCAATAAAGATCTGAAAAAGTTTTTGCAGTGAGACACTCATAAAATGCTTTCTCTTATTTTTAGATAAATTTTAGTTTTCTTGTATATCTTTTAAACTCTTCAAACATTAATGATGAAGACATTTTTGATAGTAAAGAAAATGAAGCCTGTCTAAATGTTATAAAAAAATGCTTATATTGTTAATTTAGAACAAAATTTGTTTTGAATACAAATAAGTAATTTAAAAGAGAAATTCATGGACAGTAGCAAACTGCTTGTGCCTTTAATTTCTTTGAAAACTTTATTCAATTTATAAGTAAACTTTCTTTGACTTGGCTTAAAACAACAGTAATTGCTTTTGACAATAAATGTGTGTACATAAAATTTTTATATGCTCAAGTTGAAATTTAAACATACTAAATTAAAACTAAACTCAAGAGTCACGACAGCCCAGATGGTGGTCTAAGGCAGGCCTACAATGCAATATATGTTTTCATGACCGAGGTGGGAAGCATATACCTCAAATAAGTAGTCGGCCTAATCCCCTAGTATTTAGTTCCCAACAGCACTTGGCACACAGTTTTATCAATCCACTGAAAAGATGAAAAGTTGACCGACAGTTTAAGGATCGAATCTCAGACCTATGACTGGAGAGCGTGAAGTGCTACCACTAATTTAAACATACAGCAATTTTTAATATAACATAAAGATAAAAAAGAACTCACGATATCTTGCATCTATGGTGAATATTTTTTAATGCATGTAGGTAGAAAGGTGTACTTATAACACACCAACGTTATAAGGTCTATGCTTGTTGAGAAAATGTCAGTTTCTCATGCACTGCATAAGATACTGACATCTTTTATGGTATTATTCTCTGTAATATTCATGCTTATTACTAATTTTTACATATCTTTTAAGAAAATGCTGTATTTTGAGCCTAATAGTTTTCTTATACTATTTTTATAGAGCAACATTAACTCATTTTATCTAAGGTTAAGATAGCTTTGAATCTCTTCTTGTTAATGAACACAAATTAAAACTCATTATGTCTGGTATTCTAAGAAAGAAAAATTCCTTTCAAGCAAATATTTTTACATGTAATATTTTATGTGAGAGGGTAAGTTTTGTTTATCTAAATAAAAGCTTTAAAATTATAAATAGAAATTGTTTCAATAGCTAGAATTTAACTTGATACATTACGTTTTAAAATAAAATTTTATAGAAAAAACTATTAGATTTTAAAACATTTTTTTCTAAAGAGAAAATATAAATAAATAGATATACTATGAATATTCCTTTTTATAGATTTATTGAAAAAATCTGAAAATTAGATGCAATTAATTAAAAAAAAGAAGAAAGTAAGTATTGTCAACAAATCTGCATGCTACAGTTTGACATTAGGTAATCTAAATAATTACAATTTAAATTAAGCCAGAAACGTTACTGTTTTTTTTTTTATATCGTTAAAAGATATATTTAACAAATGTTAAAAGTTTAATTTATTATTCAATTTCATTAGAAGAACGGAAAATAATAAGATATAATATAAATGAATTTCATTTAGAAGACCTAAAAATTTAATATTTCAAACCATGGCAGTAAATTTTTTGAAACACTAATGCATAGCTTCTACATCAATGAAATCAGATATACATTTGTATTTATATAAAGAATGAAAGTTTTCATGAAAATAAAATAAAAGATAAAAAGATTTTTAAAAATTGTTCATGACTTTTAGTTGACTATATTACGACCATTTGAAACTGACATGAACAGTGTTCTGTTAGGAATGAGTTTAAAAAGAAATTAATAACCTGACATTATTGTTGAATAACAATACGGATTTTATTAAAGATACTGATTTCTGTTTATAAAACTGAAAATGATGAGTAACTTAATCAAAATTTATGTGACAAATACTTTATATGAAAAACTCATATTATTCATGCAATTACCAATAATTTTCATTGAAAAAGCTATGCATTTGAATAAAAACTACTTTTATTTAGAGAGAAAAACAATTGTTAGTTAAAAAAAACATGATTGTGAAATCAAATTTCATTTATAATTTAGATATTATGTACAAATGTTTTACCAATAATATTTGTAAAAATATAAATAAAATCACACCATATAATCTTAAGAATAGAAAAAAATAATATTTTTAACAATTTATTCCTGTTTGATTAAACAATTTATTCAACTCAAAAGCTTGAGGAGAGCAAAAAACCATCTTATTAAACATATTGAAAACTTTTTAACACTCGGCTTAAAAACGTTTAACATCTTATTTATAGATTTTAAAAGTAAATTAAAAATACAGTTTAAGTCAGATTCATTATTCTCAATATAAATGTGAGTCATCTGTAACCTTAGGTTTCAAGCTCATTTCTAAATGCATTTATATAGTTAAATAATTCTCATTTCAAGTCTTACAATATAGAAAAATTATTTTAACCATATAAAATAAGAAGTTCCGTGCCAAATTCTCTTTAATTTAAAATAAAAATTCGTTTTATTTCAGTTATTAAAAACTATATTTTTAAGTTGTAATATTTCATAAGACTAAATTCCTTTTTTGAGATTAATTAATTTGAATTAAGTATCCAAAAGGGTTACAAAAATGGAATAGAAACTCAGTCAAATTTTAAAATTTAGTTTTGTAGGCAAAAAGTCTTGATTGGACTGTCAATTGCAATAAGGATAAAAAAATCCAATAGAATTTTCCAGTCAGCAAAATAACAAACCTTTATCTTTTCTTGCCCTTTTTCTTTTATATAATTAAAGTAAGAAATCTCAAAATTCTAAAGAATCCTGTTCAAAATTTTAATGAGAACTTTTTTCTTTAGCAATTAAGAATGCTATATGATATTTTGAACAAGCACCCTTCATAAGAAACAATTTACTATTAAGTAGCTATAAATACAAATTTTAAAAAATAAAATCTTTAATTGAAATACTTTAATTACAGTGCCTTTTCATAATAAAACTATAGCTGAGTTCATTAGATAAATAATTATATTCTGTATAAATTAGCAAGCAATTTAGACATAAAGTATTAAAATTTGGAACCTGAATTATATCAGTAACTTTTTTTAAGTTTTTCATTTGATTGTATAATCTTAGAAAAATTATACAATCAAAATGTTAAAAATAGTTTTTAACAAAACTATTGACATTTAAGATAAAAATTATTTATGCATTATTTATCTCATTACATTTATGCAGTTTTATTAATATTTGAAAACACTATTTTAAAGATAAAAAAATTGTCAATAAATGAGCAGTCAGCAGACATTTTCTATGAGATATAAAATTTCTTATAAGTTTATAACAATATGAAGCAAAAGTGGGAATAAAATGAGCAGAAAATAAGTGAGCAAGATCAAACAGAAAATTTCCATGGTTAATAATACTTTTTTGCATTTTGATTTTTATTTAAATAATAATAATAATCAATAAACTTAATTTTGGCTTTTTACATTGTTTTACTATCTAAAAAGGAAACATTGATTTTATGATGATAGTTTTATAAGTAAAATTAATTAGCCAAAATTTAAATTTTATTTACTTTTTTAAGGGAATTAGGTAAAATATTTTCTGAATTTGAATATTCTGAGGGTTATTCATTTAGAATAAATCTCTCTGTAGCAGTAGTCTAATTTGTATATGAAATTTCAATATTGATTTAAAGTTGAAAATCTCTAAGGAAATAATAATCTAATATTCAAAACAATATCTAGAAGTTAAGGAAAAAACAAAATTTAAAAACTTACAAAATAACTTCAGGAGAATTCTTATCCAATTGTATAATATTTGTGGCTTTATTCTAAAAATAAATGAAAGCATGTTAATGTTTTATTATATAAATTAATAGCAAACAATTGACAGCTACCTTAATGTGATTAAATTATGGAAAATACTTCTACACATCAAACATATAAGTGACAAAATAGGTAATATAAAAAAATTGCAGTCAATGTTGTGAATCATACATAAAAAAAATTTATCATAAATTTATTTTAGTTATAAAAATTTATTAAAAGTCATAAAAATAATGGAAACACAAGAAAATGCAAAGTTTTAATAAAGGGTAATTAAAAAAATATATCCTGACTGTTCTTAAGGAAAGAATTTCCAAAGAAAATACATTAAGCAATTGCTTGCAAAGATATCTGCAGATCTCAACAGTAAAGAGTGGATAATATTTTCCACAAAAGAATAATATTGAAATCTGAGTACAAGTACAGCTAAAGCACCAGTAACAGTATGTCATAACAATAATATCAAAACAGATTTAACGAGAATAATGCTACTTGCCTCCGCGACTGGGTGCCTGCTGGGTAATAACAAATAAGTAGCTGTTTTCAGCCTTATAGTGAATGAAGGGTTAGTCACCCAAAAGTCCGTTTTTAAAAAAAAGGACTTAAATACACAATATCTAAAAAAAAGCTATATATCCTAAACAAAATAGAATGTAAGAATAAACCATGCTTAACAATAATATCAAAACAGATTTAAATACACGATATCCATAAAAACTGTATATTCTTAAGAAAACAGTGTTTGTTCCATTGGATGCAGAGTTAGCTAAAATAATTCTCCACAATTAATGATGAGAGCCAAAAAGAAAGCACTAAATAGCAGGCAAAATTTTGCCATACCAACTTACATGTTTTATAATCAATAAAGGAAATTTATCAACAAATTCTTACAATTGCAACAGTATTAACACATTTCTTCGTATGCTTTGTAATGGTATACTAAAGAATGTATGACTACTTCTAGAGAAGAAGTTTGTTACATTTATGTACTATTAATACACATCTTTGAATTTCTTAACTGTCTTCATAAGTAATAATATTTAATTAAGAAATTGCTGTCAAAGATAATCAAATGAATAAAAATAATAATTCAATGGTTAAATAATATGCTTCATAAATGTTATGAAAAATAATGCATAATCTCTTAGAGATTTTTAATAAAATATTAAATTATTATGCATAAAAATTCCATTGCAAAAAAATAATAATAATAAATACTTAGCAATATTAAAAAAAATCTGTTAAAAATTTTAGCCTTAGCTTTTTTTCCCCAATTAAAAAAAAACAGTGCAAACATATAATGAAGGTAGTTACCCAATAAAATTTTTAAATTTAGGATGAGTCATTTTAATAAGAATAATCTTAACACAACATTCTTAGGGGAAAACAAAAACAAAATCTAATTTTTTTAATGGTAATATACATATATAACATAAGCTTCATAAATAATTAGTTTATATTTTCAATTTAAATTTCAGAATTGTTATAAAACTACCAATATTATAAAATTGCGAAAAAATGTTATTTTAAGAATTTAAAGACTATATTTTTAAATTTCATTATTAATATTACATATTAATAGATGAATATAAAATCTGAAGTTTCCTAAGATGTACAGTTTCAGGAAATGATTCTTCAAATAAATTTAATTAATTCCTTAATTTAATTCATTGAACAAAATTTTTAATAGTCATCCTAAATGATTTCATCTGATAGATAAAATTATATTATGACAATATTCTAAGATTTCAATCTTGATAGCTATAATTTGAAAAAATATTCAAAATAAGGAATATATAAGAGTTTGCATTTTTTAAATAGTTAGAAAAATTATTCCCAAGCAAGTCATATTTTTCAGTAACTATCCCATATATAACCACAAAGAGGAACAATTTAAGTACATTTTCTTTTACTAATTTTCACAGAAACACTAATATTTAAATAATAAAAATAAGTCTCCAAAAAACATAATTACAATAAATTTAAAATTATTAAATAAAAATGGAAATATCACAACTTTTTAATTTCAAAAAATTGTATACAAATGAAAGCAAAATCTAATTCATACATCTTGTGGAAAGTGAGTAGATGATCTTCGGTGTGCAGCAGAATATCTAACATTGAAAGAAGGCAAAGTGTTATGACGTTGAGCAGATAATGCACGTAAAGTTTGCTGTTTTGAAGGCACTGGACTTTCTTCAGGAAGTAATTTCTTTTCTAAAGGAAGGTAAGAGCCCACAAATTTTAAGTAAAAGCATGTGTATATAGGTTAGTCTTATAATAAAATAGCTTTAAATTAAAATATTTAAACTTTTAAAAAATATTTGATAGTAAAATAAAAATTTGAAAAGAAAATGCTGGATAAAAATAAAAGATTTTAGAATTTTTAAACAAATTTTATGGATAGATTTTATTGTTTATTTCTTTCACAATAATGTTATTTTCCCTTTACTTTTTCTATCTTTAGAATAATGAATAGAATGGCTGCAGAACACATCAAATTTCTGAGTATAGATCTCATTCAAGGTATATTTTTATGAAATCAAAGAAATAAAATCCTCCATTATGATAATCTTGATATGATTTCAAAAATGTATAAGAAAATGTAAAAAAAAAATAGCACTTTGCAAAATCATGAGATTACAGTACACAGGATAATATAATGATTTTGCACCTTTTCAACTACCACAACACGTCATTAAGTTTTCATTTACACTAACATTTTTCTTTGGTATTAAAATTAAACAAAGCTTGAAAAAAATCATTATATAATAAATATACTGTATATTTTATTTTGTGCAGTATATAACCATTTAGGAATATGTTTTTTGCTAAACAAAATTCTCTATAATTAGTTTTTTCTTTAACTTAAACCCATTATATTTTTTAATTTTTAAAGTTAATTTTATAGGTTTTCAATCACACCGTCCAACATTTTCTTTTAAAATTTGTATGCTGTGAACTAATAGGATAGAGTATCACTATCAACATGCATAATTTTTTTAAAAAAACTTGCAAAAAAAGAAATGTTATTTGAATTAGTTGGAAATTATTTCTCAACCCCATTAACCATTTAATAATAATTTTTATCATTCTACTGGAGTAGAATATGGTAAGATTATGGGTATAGTTTATATAATATCTTCAGCAATATGATCTGGTAATAGGATCACATTCTTCAGAGCGGTGGGTCCCAGGTTCAATCCTAGCCACTGTGGACAATGGAAATCGTAGGAGACTGTCTAGTTGGAGCAGGTGTAACCAAAACATCCAAACTTTTATGCGTTTTTAGAGGTATAGTGTCAAAAGTCATGACAGCATGAATGCAATGCTTCAAGATGAGGTTGACAAAGTAAAGTAGTGAATAGAAAGAGATTCTCCGAGAAGGAGACTGTCAGATACTGAAGTGGATTATAACGTCTAAAAGGTGAAAAACTGCTATAAAAGCGATCACAGAGCTCAATCAGCAGCATACAAATTCTCCAGTGTTAATGATTATAGTTAAAAGACATCTTCAAAAACAGGACATGTATAGCAGAAAAGCAATGCCAAAGTTATTAGTCACAGACGTTAATGCCAAGTATCAGCTACAGAACTGTCACACTCATAAAAATTGGTCAATTGGTAAGTGAGAAAAAGTAATATAATATTCTTTCCCAATTTTTTCTACAACAGAATGGCTGTACAGTTAGTGAACAACTGCACAAACACATGATCAGATTGTCGTCTTCCAACCGCCAATTATGAAGTAATGAAGTAAATCTATCACAATATTGGCAGCCATGTTCTGGTTTTCTGCTGGACCAATTGAAATCTCAAAATAAAAAATTATGAGGAGAAGTGTACAGAAATTTTATCCGACCAAGTCAATGCTATGATGCAAGCTTCATTTTCTGCTTACATGAAGTTTTCAAAAATAACACACCCATATTCATGCTCTGATAAACATGTGGATGAAAAGCATATATATATATATATTCTGAGCATATATATATATATATATATATATATATATATATATATATATATATATATATATATATATAGCTTTACAATTAATACTAATAGTTCAAAAAAAAACTTATATATGAACTTCAAATCCCACTTTAATTCCAGCCACATTTATATTGAAAAAAATTAAAAATATGCATACTTATAATATAAAAATAAAGAATACTTGGATTCTTTACATAGCTTTTACACTTGCATTTTTCATACTGTAATTACAGCAAATATAAAGAGATCAATAATAACGAGCATATTTCACTTTTCAGTAGATAAAAAGAAAAATTGAAAATGATTTCCAACAAGTTCAGCAAAAGAAGAGAAAAAAATTTTTAGCGACAGAAAAATATCAGCCATAGGTTAAAGTTTTGATTTTATGACTAAAAAAAGTAAAACAAATATTTAGATTTTTAAACAGTACTTATATAAATAATGATAAAAATTATTTTCCTGATTTCACATAATACTGAGATGTAATATAAATTTTTCTCAAGATATTTAATACTAGTTCGGAGCAACTAAATAACAAACAAGCAAAATTAATATAAACTGAAAAAAATGTATACAAAAAGCATTGGACACAACATCAATAAAAAATTTCATGATGTAATAACTAAAAATATTTACCAGAGAATCTTGCTAAGACAGGAATTTTGCTGTTAACTATGACAGGTTTCATTTTACTACTATCTTGGAATGACTTCATTTCATAAGAGGACATATCATTTAATTCTGATGTCACTGTAAATGAAATAAAATATAAAATATAAAAATTTTTGTAAAATTGCTTCCAACCAACAACTTTGGAACTAAAAAAGATAAATATAGTTTGTAAATAGGAATTATAAAAATATAAAGAGATAATTAAAATATAATATTCAAAATAACAAATGGCTCACCACAGAAAAGATTTAAAAAACTGAATATTTAAGTCTAAAATAAAGATAATCAATTTTGATGGAAAAAAATCTCTCCATTTAGACATAAATGAGATACTAAGAGTTGAAATTTAACCTTTTCATTTGATTTCATAAAAAAATTATAATATTACATCAATTTGAAAAGCTCTGCTAACTTGTAATGACATTTTATTTTTGCTTACAAAAACTCACCATAAATTGTAGAATTTAAATATTTTTTGACAATTTATTCTGTGCAAAAGACACAATTGAATTAATTCCTTGGGAATCTAATTTATAGATTTGATTATGTTTAATAATTGTTTACATAAATTGATGAGGAAAATATTTAATTTCGAAAGAATATAAAAACCCTTTTAATTTTTAAGATCTCAAAAAGAATAAAATAGTTATCAAAAGTAGAGAAGTAAAAATGTCTTTTTGAACTGGAAAAGGCTCTAGGTATAATCAACTTGATTGAACAGTAAAAAATAAATAAATAAAATTAACACTTCTCTTGGCACATTAGTAAAATTATACATTTTAGATTTTCTACAGTATCTCTTATGCAGCTCCTTTGAAGTGATAACCTACAAAGGAATATGCAGTGAATGTTTAAAAAAAACTTAAGTAATTAGATTGCTCAAAGATAGAAGTTGACAAATTTTTTATCATGTTACAGCAAAATAACAAATTTGTCAACTTCTGCCTTTCATTTAATTCATGTTTTTGTTAGTTATTAAAATTCTTTATCAAATATCAGTTCTATAATAACTTAAATCAGTAGAACTACAAAGTATTATATAATGTGTGATTATACTGCTTGAAGCAATATACTCTTGTATGCTATTTTTTTTACACACATAAAACAGTTCCACAATAAAATATTTTTTTTTTTGGAATTATATTATAAGAAGGCAGTTTTGCAATGAAAAACCTTAATATCCATCGTAAAAGATTAAACTATTCATTAATGAGTATTTAAGATCAGAAAGATTACTAAAAATTTACAAAATATCAAATAATTTAGATCATTAAAATTCTTTTCATACATTTTTCATTAATAAATGATGCAATTAAATTTATGTCAGTATTTTTGAATGGTTTGGTTTGTTTGTCGCTCAACGGTCATTTTTTGCACATGAGGGCTAATTAGACCGGGGCCAACGGTTTAAAGTGGATTCCGAACCACTGCAAACATCCATGCCCAAAGTTGGATTGGAACCCACGAACTGTTGAACCAAAGGCAAGAAAGCTAACCATTCGGCTGCCAGCTCGGCATCAGTATTTTTGATATGAATAAACAAAAAATGTTATATAATTAAATTTTAATAAATTTTTTCAATATGATTTGATAATTTCATTCTTAACTTTCGTATTAATACTGAGCTTCTCAATGTTAATATAATTTCATAAAATAAAACAAATAATATGTGACATCCCATTATCTTTATATTTGTATAATAAAAATATGATAAATGAATATACTCTGGTTAACAAAGGTCATGACTAGCTGACTAAAGTTTAATTACTCTATTTTATGCTTTTATAAAAATCGCAATTTAGCTTCAGTTCTCATAATTTAAGTAAAAATAAGATTGTACAATACAATGAGTATGTATGCTTTTATTTAACAATGCAGTACATTAATACTTACAGTTCCAATTTAATAAAATTTGACATTAAATATGTACCTACATAGGATATTAATATACAGCAATTTTATCTACATTTAAAAATTAAAGTTTGCCATAAAAAT
This sequence comes from Latrodectus hesperus, assembly GCA_037975125.1. Lineage (NCBI taxonomy): Eukaryota > Metazoa > Arthropoda > Arachnida > Araneae > Theridiidae > Latrodectus > Latrodectus hesperus. The sequence goes on from JAJQOW010000014.1 coordinate 636,797, forward strand.
ACTATTAAAAATAATAAAAAAAACATCAGCACCTATTCACAATATTAAATTTTGTATTTTTACTGAAACTTATGGTACTTGTATAAAAATTCCATTGACCAGGAAAGTTGGCACAAGTTCCACCAAATGGAGACCAAGTCATTTCATAATAAACATTTAATATTATTTAATATTATAAAAAAATACTTAAATTTCAATACTTTAACAAATTTTTTTTAAATGGAAACCTAAGTTATGTATTGATGATTAAAACAATTGCATTCCATGCTGTAGTTTATTCAAAATTCATCTTGCTAAAGCAGAAAAATATTTATTAGCATTGAAGTCTTCTTTAAAGAAACACAAATTATTAGAGTAAAAACAATGTATTTGATACACAGTTTTCTATTGTTGGTAAAAAATTATATTCTTTAGTGACATTGTTTTCTTGGTCAATGGGATTTTACACAAGTATCAAACTTATTAGTCAAAAATTAAGAATCAAATATGTGTAATTAAGAAATACAAAAATTCAACTCTTAAAGTTTTGAAAATTTCCTTAATAAAAGTAAGATTTTAATGATAGACAAAATTATTTAAAATGGTTTTTTAAAAAAAATAAACAACTAAATATGAGAATAACATATTCTCTCAAAACTTACACTAAGAACAAGACAATCAATAATCAAAATGTGATTTAACTAAATTTATTCAAAATAAATATTAATAAAAAAATTTATTTAAATGAAACTTACATTTATCTGCAGTTGACATAACAATAGATTTCACTTTTTCATCTTTAATTTCTGAATTCAATCTTTTATTTTGCTCCTTCACCAATTCATTTTCAGTGTTCTAAATAATATCAGCAAATAAAAGTTTTGGTTACAAAAATGCACGTAATATAATAGGATTATTTTTTCTACTTAATATATATTTTTGTAACATAGATTAAAGCAATGTGATCATATATGAAACTAAAATTATAGTATATGAATTATTTTTTTGTTATAAAGAATGTTTCTAAAGCAGACACTATGCTGGCGTGCTCCCTCACAAATCCAATTCTGTAACCTCAAAGTGGTGTGAGGGTGTAAACAGGTAGCACAGGTGATGTACGTCTGGAACCTAAACTTCGTTTAGGTTCCTGGTAGGGTCACCCATGGCGAGAAGGCTGTGCTAATACACCTGGCTAATACAGAAAGGTAACCCAATCCAAGGTGTTAGGCTCCGTGCTGATGAATGAATGGCACCAGGGTTATGGTGCCGCTAACGAGCCCTCGAGGAACCAGGCAAAACCTCGTTGTATGTTTGCCTTCCACCTGTACAGGGAGGCCATGCAGGTGGTGATCGTATATTTTCCTCCCAGTTCCTTGATCTGTTATGGATGATAAAAATAAAAAAACAAAAAATGAAAATGATAAAAAAGGATTGGATACATCTCTTGGTGTTATCCAATCAGCCAGCGAAACGGTTCCTAAGGAACAGAATCCTGGCAAAAAGGAGAACACTGGCAATCTGGCTGCTGGAGGAAGTGGAGTTGCCGCAAGGCAGCACACTGGCACCACAGTTGGAGAACCAGGAGGTCTCACAAAATCACAAAGACGCAATCTAAGGCGTCGTAATAAAGCAAAGGAGCAGGTGGAGACTGTTCAGAAGGTGGGTGGCACCAAAAGATTTAGGTCTGAGGTTTCAACCCCTTCTCCCATCAACACTGCCTCCAAAAAGCCCAGGGATGATCATCAACCTGGGACTTTTGCTCAGGCTGTTAAAAGCCATAAAGCAGCTATTGTGAAGGATGGTTTCCCAACCATCAAACTTAACAAGGAGGATGTTGACCCCATACAGCTGGAGATTCTCACCAGGACAGATGAGGTCCCCATAGGAAATCATCTCCCTAGGATTCGAGGCTTAAGCTTAGTGTCTGGGGCACTAATTCTCCAATGTGATGACCTTGAAACTGTGGAATGGATTAAAAATTCCTTCCATGGTAACAAGAGTCTGTTTGGTGGTGAGGGGCTCAGTGTTCTGGATCCCAATGATTTACCTAAACTGGTAAAGGTGGCCTTTAAGACAAGGGACACTCATACCAAAGATCCTGCCATCTTTTTGAAACGGCTAAATCAGACTCAACCCGGAGTTGAAGTCTTTAGAATGGCATACTCTGCAGAAATCTGTAGAGACACATTCTATTAGACGGATCTTCGAGGTTGATATGGAAGCCTCAGAAGCCATTAAAAAGGCAAATTATGGTGCCTATACTGGTTTGGATTGGGGAACTTTCAAAATTCTCCGGAACCCAAACCAGAAGGATGTACAGAGCATTGAAGAGATGGAAGTTGTACAAGAAGGTGCAACTTCCTCTCAAGTAAGTAAATCCTCTCCTACTTCTAGTAAGGAAAGCGAATTACCTAACCTTGAAGAACTAGATTTAGATTCTGGTTCTGATATAACCCTGCAACCCAGCTCTCCTCTATCTGAGAGTGAGATAGAAAAGGTTTTGCAGGAAACTCAAGTAAGTAAGTCCCCTACTTATGGAGACTTGGGAGGCAGTGCTTCTTCTTAGCTTCTTTGGGTGCCACAATGGTAAGTATCATCAAAGTAGCACAGATCAACCTTCATCATAGTCGATCAGCTTCAGCTATTCTTAGCAAGAAGATGACTAGAGGGGAGGTTGATATTGATTTAATTCAAGAGCCATGGACTTTCAATGGTTCTGTGTTGGGCCTACATGTTCAGGGTTTTAACATATTTTATGATAAATGTTGTTTGAGACCAAGAGCATGTATTGCTATTAGCAACAAATTAAATGCCCTCATTCTGGTCAACTACCTAAATGGGGATAATGTTGCTGTAAAAGTATCCTGTTTATTGCAAGGAATCAAAGATGAAATTATCTTTATGTCTTCATATCTTCCCTTTGAAGATAAAGACACATTCAATGTGCAAATTGTTAGTCTTTTAGATTATAACAATTTGAGTAAGAAACTCATCATAGGATGTGATGCAAATGCTCACCACACTATGTGGGGAAGTAGTGATTGCAACAAACGTGGTAAGGATCTTTTAGAATACATTTTGTATTATAATCTATTTATTCTTAATAGAGGTAATGAACCCACCTTTATTACTATAAATAGAAGAGAAGTCATTGATGATCACTTTACTGTACCATAGGTAAGTGTGCTGACTTTATTAAAGATTGGAAAGTGTCTGATGAAATAAGCTTATCTGACCACCAATACATTAGCTTTTCTGTTTTAGGGGCAAACAGACTAGAGGTGGTAGGTAGGAACCCAAAAATACCAATTGGGGTTCCTACAAAAAAGATCTAGAAGATCTTATCAAGGAAGGCGACTTTGGTAAGTTATCTTCGGTAGCAGATTTGGAGTTGGCCGTTGATCACATGCAACATGCCATTCTCCAAGCATACTATCAAAATTGTGATGTCAGCAATACTTGCTCTCCAAGGTTAGTTCCTTGGTGGTCTAAAGAGTTAAGTAAATTGCGAAGACAATGTAGAAAGCTCTTTAATAGAGCTAAAAAGAATGGTGAGTGGCAGAAATATAAATTGGCACTTACCACGTATAATAAAGCTATCAGGAATTCTAAAAAGAATTCTTGGCGAAATTATTGCACTGACATTAAAACTGTGTCTGCTACTGCAAGACTCGTTAAAATAATGTCTAAAGACAGGAACTGCTGTCTAAATACTCTTAAATTGCCAAATGGTAAGTTTTAAGAATCTGGGAGAGAGACACTGTCTGAACTGTTCAGAGTTCACTTTCCAGGTTCCAACGAAATAAATGGTACTCCTAATTTTACACTCCCTACTTCAAATTGTGGTAGAAGTAAATGGGATGTTGCCAAAAGAATCATAACTTATGATAGAACAAGGTGGGCAATAATGTCCTTTAAACCTTATAAATCACCGGGAATGGATGGGATTGTACCGGCTCTGCTTATTGAGGGAGTCCAGTGCATTGCTCCAATTCTCTGTAGAATCTTTAGGGCAAGCATAGCCTTTGGGCATATACCTATTGCCTGGAGGCATACAAAAGTAATTTTTATTCCTAAAATAGGGAAAGATAATTACTATGAAGCTAAATCTTTTAGACCTATCAGCTTAACATCCTTTCTTCTAAAGGCAATTGAAAAGCTGATAGACAGATATATTAGAGAAGTTTACTTAGTGGAAAAACCACTTTCTGACTCTCAATATGCATATCAACCTGGTAGATCCACTGATAGTGCGATCTACAACCTATCCTTCATTTTGGAAAAGAACTTTAAGGCTAAGGAACTTGCTTTAGCTGTTTTCTTAGATATAGAAGGTGCCTTTGATAAGGTACCCATTGAAACCATTTTACAATCTCTTGCTAGAAAGGGAGTTAATGACACAATCTGTTCTTGGATAGAAAATCTGCTCAATAACAGATTTGTCAGTGCCTCATTTTTAGGTGAAAACATGATGATCCAAGCCAAAGCTGGTTGTCCACAGGGAGGGGTTCTTTCACCCATCTTATGGTGCTATGTTGTAGACTCCCTTTTAGAGGTGTTAAAAAAACCAGGCATAACCACCATTGGATATGCAGATGATTTAGTTATAATCGTCAGGGGTAAGTTTGGTGAAACAATCTCCAGCATCATGTCCAGCACCCTCAAACAAGTTGAGACTTGGTGTAAAAAAGAAGGCCTTTCTGTAAATCCTCAAAAACCACTATGGTAGCCTTCACAAAGAAAAAGAATCTTAATCTGAAAAAGATCACTTTTTTTGGTCAAGAATTAACTTGCTCCAAAGAAGTTAAATTCTTAGGAGTATTTTTTGACATGAACCTAAGTTGGAACAAGCACTTCAACTTTTGTATTGAAAGAGCAAAAAAGCTTTCTGGTCTTGTAGAAATGCATTTGGAAGAACTTGGGGCCTAAATCCCAAAGTTATTCATTGGATTTACACTATGATTATTTGTCCCATCGTTACGTATGGTTCAGTGGTCTGGTGGTCTAAAATCAAAAACGAAACTGCTAAAGCAGAATTAACAAAATTTCAAAGGATGCTTTGTGTAGCTATCTCTGGGTGTATTCGTACAACTCCCACATCTACACTGGAGCTTCTGCTTGGTATGCATCCTCTTTATATGCATATTGAAGCAGAAGCAGTACTTAGCATGAAGAGGCTTAAAAATACAGGTCAGTGGAAGGAATACTCTAGATTTTTATCCTGGGGAAACCTCAATGCTGACATAACTAGTCATCCTTTTATAAGTATGCCTACTGATTACACGATTGTTAAGTATGCTTTTGATAAGCCTTATACAATCAAATTTCCATTGAGAGAAGACTGGAATAATGTTGCTATCAGTGAAAGCTGTATTTACTGGTATACTGATGGCTCAAAAATGAATTCCAATACTGGGGCTGGTATTTGTTGTCCAGCTGATGGCACTAAGTTATCATTCCCTTTGGGTAAATATTCAACTGTATTTCAAGCAGAAGTCTTTGCCATTCTTATGTGCAGTAGAATATGCTTGGACAGAAACTATTCTCGTAAAAGAATAATCATCTGCTCTGACAGTCAAGCTGCATTACTAGCTCTACAGAAGTCTACTATAACTTCTGTTCTTGTCTAGGAATGTTATATCACTCTGTGTAAATTAGCTAATAATAACCCCACCACTTTAATGTGGGTGCCTGGGCACTCTGGTGTTCCTGGCAATGAATTAGCTGATGAGCTAGCAAGGACTGGATCATCAACTCATTTTTTGGTCCTGAACCAGTGCTAGGTATTTCAAAAGAATTGATCAGAAAGAATGTCTTTGATCTCTTCAGAAAACAACAGTTTATGAACTGGCACAATGCCAATGATCAAAGACAAGCAAGGCTATTAAATAGCACATGCCCTAGCAAAAGGCAAAAAGAATTATTAAAGCTCAATAGAGACAGTCTAAGGAAAGCAGTGGGACTACTTACAGGACACTGCCACCTTAAAAGACATCTCACGATAATGGGAGTTTCAGATGATCCCACTTGTAGAGGTTGTCATTATATGGAAGAAACTTCAATACACATCTTATGTGAATGTGAAACCTTTTCTGCACATAGATTTGAACACCTGGGTCAGCACTTGATTGAACCTAGGATGTTGCAGGAAATTCCTGTAAAATGTCTGCTGAACTTTGCTTCAGCCACTGGTCTCTTCAAATAGGGCTTTCTGAGGGGTATAGTACAATAGACCTGTGGTCGCGGTGCTAGGTTCTTTTGGACCACCCTAATTTTAAATCTAAATCTAATGCTAGCGTGCACTATGACGCCCATTGATAAATCTTGATGTGCTGTTAATTGTGTCCAACAATAAAATATTTCAATTTTAATGGAATTGGATTCTAATATCATTGTTTTTGAAAAATATTAACTTTCCAAATTTCTTTATCATAATAATTAAAAGTTTTCATGAGGCACTCAAGTAGTCAGTTATCCTTATGGATGGATAACAAATGAAATTTATCAAAATCACAATAAAATAAAAAGTTTAAAATATTTACCTTACAGATGAAATTAATGAAGTTATCCATGAGGAAATCTAATTTTTAAAATTAACTATAGAAGTTTATTTAATTGCAGTCATTGTAAAATGAATCAAGTTAAGAAAGAATGGCATAAAAGAATGATTCATTCTAATGAATAATGTAATCATGAATATGAGTACACTTTTAAATAATGATTTAAATGTAATTTTATTATATTAAGGTTTGGTTTGTTTGTCGCTCAACGGTCATTTTTTGCACACGAGGGCTAATTAGACCGGGACTTACGGCTTAAAGTGGATTCCGAACCACTACAAACATCCATGCCCAAAGTGGGATTCGAACCCACGAACTGTTGAACCGAAGGCAAGAGCGCTAACCATTCGGCTGCCAGCTCGGCTATTTATTATATTAAGGAAATTAAAAGAAATACGCTTTTTTATAACAAAGACTTTCATGACTAATTTACCAATTAAAATTATATAATCTTTTACAAGATAAATAAATTAAATTGGTTTAATATTTCAGTTAATAGATTCTCACTAACCAGAAGGAATATGTATATAAACAATGCTACTTTTGATGCATCTTGATTTTCTGAAACAATTAAAATTTTTAAAATACATTATTGGTTTATTTTTAGCATTTTTTAAATGACATTTCATTATAGTTGCATCAAAAGGGCAAAGCAACAGAGTGAAACCATAAATTTAGGCCAATTGAGGTTCAATTTCCTTTAGCATCATGTGGTTTCAATAATACTGTTCAAGAAATTAAAATAACCAAAATTTTAAAAATATTTTTCTGAAATAAAATCATAAAATATTCTAAATTAATTTTTACTATGTGAATTTTATTATTTGTAACTAATATACGTTATCACTGAGATTGTCAATTTTTACTATTTAAAAAAACTAGAAATAACAACATTTAAAACAATTCGACAACAACAACAACAGAAATAATTTTTTCTGATTGATAATAATAGCAAACAATTTAATAACAAATAGTAAAAAAATATAGTTGGACAACAAGCAGTAGCTAAAAAATTATAATATAGTATGAGAAAAAACAGTAGCTGAAAAATTTAATTGATATAAATTTAATTTTTATTTCAAAAATAAAGAAAATTTGATTAGCAAAAATTCGATCATCATAAATACATCAATTTGGAACCTAGAACCAAAATCTTAATATGAAAAAGCCATGATACAAAAAAAATAATGGAATATGTTGTATGAAAACAAAGAAAGGGAAGTCAAAAAAGCACAAATGATGTATAATCCTGTAGAGACAATTTTTAAGCGATTTTTGATACATTTTATAATTTTTCTTGAAATCTGGATTTTTTATCAAGTCAAAAAGATTGAGAATACTTAGAATACTTAACATTCTATTTTAGTAACCCTATTTTATTCATTATTTGGAACAATTTAGAATAATTTATTTTAAAAATACATTTTAAATAAATTCTTGTCATGATAATTCAATTATAACTTTTTTCTTAAATTGTTTTTTTTTCATAGTTTTATTTATTTTGTGTATGTTTTTATCAATTTTATTAATCATATTCAATTTACGTAATTAGAAAGAACAGATGAAACAATTATGTGAACTTAACATTATTTAATCCCCCCAAAAATTCAAAAATATACTAATAAGACAATATAGCATCTGAGCCCAAATTATTAGATACATTTTTAAGCATAGTGAGAAGAATCTTACTTCCAAGTCTGTCATATGAATGAGAAATATGAGTAATGGCATAATGCCACATTTTTCTGATCATCCATAATTTTTATATCAGGGTTTAGTGTTTAACTTTAAATTATATTTTATTTAAAAACAAAATATCAACCAGTTTTATTCTTTAACAAATAAATAAATAAATATCAATGATAAATATAAAGAAAATTAAAACAAATCTTCTAAACTATTTCTTAAATAATTTAACAAGATTTTACTTTGAAAAGATTTTAGAAAAAATGCAGATGAAAGTAATATTTAAAAAATAAAATTTCTTTAATTTTTTTGTGCTTCAAATTTGAGTGAAAATTCAAGTTAGAAATTTTAAAACATATTGCAATCTATTTATTAACTATAATAAAAATTAATTTCATTTGAAATTTAGTAAAATTGATTTATGCTATTAAAATTTTGAGTTTTTCTAAGTACAATGCATTTGTTTAAGTAGAGTGATTCCAGAATATTAACTGAAATCTTAAGCATCCAATTTTTATAAGAATAATTCATACTTACCAGTTAAATTCAGCAATTTTTTCCCACACTATTATTACTGACAGAAATTGATGTTAATATGATGAAATCGTCAAAAATTATTTTTAGTATATAGTTTAGCAAAAATTATTTTAACAAATAGCAATTACATTAAATTCAATAGTTAAAAAAAAAGAAACCAACAAAAATCTCTATTTCAGTAGTAAATTAACTTGAATTTTTAGATTCATTAAAATAAAGCTTCAGTACATTATCTATTCTTCAATAATTCATAAGGTTGATTAAATTATCATTGATATTCTTAAAATGCTTTTTGATTTTACTCTATTGATTTACACATCATTCTGAGCCTTTAACTAATCAACAATTAAAAAAATAATAGTACATTCTTTATTTCAAAATTTAATTTATTTCTCTACTTTGGAATAAAATAAAAATAATTAGCAAACTAAACATAATTAATATAGATAAGTCTCAATGAAATAAATTAATCATTTTATAACTTTGGTATTCACATATGTTGCACATTAAAATACATAAGTGACATTATATATTATTTTGTAATCTGAATTCATTTTAATGAGTAAATCATCTCCTTATTTGTGGGAAACATTGTCTCTCATCATATACATGCTTTTGTGTGTTTACTAGATAAAATATTTATATAGAATCATTACTAATTGCACCAACATTTCCCTTATTGCCTTCCTTTTATTGAATGGAAACAGCCAACAAAAAAGTCAAATTTAATATTAAAATAAAAGTGACATACTTTTTCAAATAATAAACATCTTAAAATATTTAGTTTTACACTAATATAATTAAAAAAAACCTATTTCAAAATAGTAAATAAAAATACATTCCAACAGTAAAAAAAAATTTTTTTTTAAAATGCTACAGTAAAATATTTTTGCATCAGTTATTCTTGAAAAGAAGTGATTTTTTGTGATCCATAATAGTCTTGAAAAAAGTTTTTCGGGCACAGATGCCGCATAATCCAATACTGCAAATTCTGAACTTTTTTGGCGATGAAGAAATGTTGCCAAGTTGATGTATTGTAATGTGCGTGATAACGTAAATACTAAGGTTGCCAAAATAGAATTTTCAGTATAATCTTTATAGGTCTCATCATCTATGACATAATAAATACCAGGTTGCTAGATAAACAAGAAAATCTGCCAAAAAATCACCAAACTCAGAACCTGGATTGTGCAACATGTGTGCCATTTTCAGAAATAACTAACTTTCTAAAAGTTTTTTAATTCTTTATATGTAAAATGTTTTAGTTAATGTTAAGACAAAACTGCTGTAATGATATCTGGGTATGGAAATTATTTTAGTTGTGTATTAATCTATATCCAGGAGAAAGATTTCCTTTTATAAAAAATTCTCTTTGAATTAAAATTTAAATAGCATAATTATTTTGCATCAAATTATTTAAGTATAGCTAATGAATATTAATAAAATGTATAAAACAGAACAAATTTAATGAACATACATTATTCATACAAACCTGAAAGTCATCAGAATTTGATGGAGCATTTTGTAACCAATTACTATCCCTTTTAAATACCTTGACTAGATCTGAATTCCTCGAATCTTTAATGTCAACTAATTTACAAACAGGAGTTTCTCCATTCTGATCCAAATCAGTAACACAAATATCTTTACTTCGAGAGGGAGGGGTGGAAGAACTAGATGAACTAGATGCAGCCATTATCCATTCAATATCAGGACCCCAAGGTGATACATTTCGACTTTGAGTGCCAGCAGATGAAGGAAGAATTATGGCATATGAAACAGCACCATCTTCTGTACACCTAGGAAGAATTCTCCGAGCTAAACGTGCTTGAACTGCACCAAGTAATCCTTCTGCATCAGAGTTTATTTCAATAACATCTACAGCAGAAACTAATGGTACTAAGCGTGTGGGTCCCATTGCTTGTGCAAGAGCTGCAAAACATTCTAATGATGCAAGGCGAACTCTTCTTTTTGTATCAGTAAGAAGAGGAGCAACAGATTCACAAAGTGGAAGAAATTCAAAATTATAGCTGGGAAACGTTAAAACTGCCGCAGTCACTCTATTAACTATTTCTTCCCTTAGTCGCGGATTACGACTATCTTTATTTTGTAATAAATGTCCCAATACTTCAGTAGGTTTAATATGATGCATTAAACGGTGAATAACTCGAATAGCATGTTCACGAACAACAAGTTTAGGATCACCAAGACGTTTCAGAATGGATGTTACAAAAGTTTTTAAAAATCTCTTCATTTGATTTTTAAATTTATCTATCAACAAATCATACACACTTAAAGCTTGAATAACAACTTTGAAATTAAAGTCATCTAATAATTTAGCAAGAAATACCATATACTCATCCATATCAGATATTTTTTCAGAAAAATCTGGTATTTCCCTAATTATCATTTTCATATGTTCTATTGCTTCCACACGAGTTTTCCAATCATCACTTTTTATTTTTTCCGTAATATAAGGCTGAAAAATACCAAAGTCATATTTCAAAAGTTTGTTTCCACCACCACAAATACCATTCATATTTGAAAAGCTAGAATGACTACCAGAACTACTGCTTATTCTAGAGCTATTAATAGAAAATTTATTCAATACTCTTGTGTAAGTATTGGCAGCCTCTCCATCTAACTTTTGAAGATACTGGTCAAATGTAGGGGATCCAAGAAGCTCATGAATTTTTTGCATAGCTAAAAATATTGGGTAAAACAACGATGCATCACCATCCACAAAATGTTTTGAAAGGCATTCAATTAAAGGAAATAAATTTTCATTTTCAAATCCACAAGTAAATAAAATACCTATACTCATTATGCAACCTTTTCTTATACTATACTCAGGGTTTTCCAATCCATAATGAATAAATAGTTTTTGAAAATCTTGCAAATTATTTGTGTACTTCATGTACACATGAAGAGATTGCAAAGCTGCTCTTCGAACATTCACGTTGTCATGACCCAGATTTGATATGATTTTAGGCAATGCATCAGACATACAGGAATCAAGCTCATCATTTATGCTAGGTATTATACCACAAACTAGTAACAAGCACTGATAACGCACTTCCCATCTAGAATCATCTAATACATTAGAAAGAACGTCAAATACAGATTTCACGGATGCATTATGAAATGGCAAATATCCATTACCATTTTTAAGCAGTTTTCGCATAACAATTAAACTTTCTATCCTTTTAGCAGCATTATAATCTAACAGATTCTGAAACATTACATTAGTATCCATGTTAAATAAGTTAGATTTCAGTAGTCCACTTTGGACTGCATCAGTTCGAGATCCTTTCACCATTAGAGCATTTGAAAATAAACTTGTCCATCAATAACAAACGAAAAGGAATCACTGTACTGTTTGTTTCTGAGAATAAAGATGTGGGTTATGCCGGTGACACACATAGATGTTTACATTTAAAAGGTCAATCAACATTCCATATAATAATATAACTTCATAATTAAAAATTATTAATTAAACTAATTAATCTAAGTTTTATCCATCAAAACAAACAACAGTTAAATTAACTAAATCATTTATTTAAAAAATACGATTTTAAATTCATTTATGTTGCAGACAGAATCGCAGAAGACAAGTTTCGTTTCCATTTTGATATAAATTTTATATATCATAAATATCGATTACATAATACAGTGAAGTTATTTGAGTTCTTTTAGTTCAAAAAATAAAATTATCAAAATTAAAAATTTTTTAAAAAACCCTATTATTTTTATTTTATTCTTTAATTTCTTAAATAAAACATATTAGTTAGAATGAAATTAATGGAAAAACAATAAAATGCTCTATGAAGTGAAGTCAAGAAGAGAATCGATTTGATTAGTTTATTTTGTATTCTAGTTTCACTTTGCTGTTTTGCAGTATTTCGTCAGCTGGATTTCCAAGAAGTTGATACATCTGTGATTTGCTTAGTTTGTAGTTTCACTTTGCTGCTTCACATTATTTCGTTTATTAAATTTCAATGAAGTCAAAACTTTTTGTGGTAAACTTTTTTTAGAAAATTCTTAAAGTTTTTAATTGAAAAAATTTAACATGACTAGTGTGGTTTCTGAAAACAACGTGGAGATCAGCAATGGAAATGATAACATAAAGGAATCGAATGATGCCGATGATTTTGTAGATCCTTGGAATGTTGTAAGCAATTCTGCGACAGGTGTTGACTACGACAAATTAATACGTTAGTTATATTTTTTTCTTTAATCAAAATTAGTTGAATCTAAGTTTTTTCCTTTGCTCTATAACATATGTAAATTTTCCAAATTTATTAACATAGAAAATTTTTTATTTCAATTTTAGATCGTTTTGGTAGCTTGAAAATTGATGAAAAGTTGATTCATGAATTCGAACGAGTAAGCCAAAAACCAGTTCATCATTTTTTGAGAAGAGGCATCTTCTTTTCTCATAGGTATTAAACAATCGAAAATATTCTGTATAATTTGATTACTTATATTTTAATGGTATTCGTATTTTAAACTTTCGCGAGCAACTTAGTTTTAATATGGCTTTCCTACAGTTAAATTTCGTTTCTACAATTTACAAAATTTTCTGAAGAGTGAATAAGCTATTTGGACTATAATATTCTATATTTTTACTATTTTATCAAGGTATAAAATTTTTAAACAAATTTTTCTGAATGTAATTTTTGTTATTATTTTATAATCACAAATTTTATTTTCACTGGTGTTGATTCTGAATTCTGCTCTTAAAATCCTATTTCAAATTATGTGCTAAATTACTAATATCTGATAATCAGTAATTATAGGTAAAATCTTAATTGCCCATAATTATTGATTATTTATCAAATGTAACAGAAAATTGCTTCACCTAAAGGTAATCAAACAATTTGTGCTGCAAGACTTAAGATTGATTAATGAAATTAATAATATTTTTAAATAATAAAGAATTAATGCACCTAGTGAGAAACAAAGACGTAGTGAGATTAATGAAAGCACAAAGAATACTGTGGCTTGGCCATGTACTCCACAGAGATGAAAAAAATATCATAAAAAGGATAACAAAGGGTAAATTATTCAATAGCAAGAAGGGGAGACACAGAGAAACATGGATTGACAATCTGGAAAAGGTTCTAAAGACCATGAATATAAAGAATTGGAAAAATTTGGCTCTGAAGCGGGAAAAGTAGAAGGAGGTTGTATTGGAGGCTAAGGCCTGCATAGGGCTGTAACGCCAGTTAAGAAGAAGAAGAATATTTTTCTTTACTTTATTTTTATATGCAGTCATATCTTTAGAGAATCATTAATAAAACTATTTAATCTCAAAAAAACAAAAATATATATACATATATTCTGAATTGTCTACAATGTATGTGCTGAATTTGGTAACAGTTATCATCAGTGATTATCCCAAAATGTCTTGATTGTCCACTGATCAATTACAGTCCTCCTTAATGTCTATCCTTGCAATAAATGTATAGTTACTTTTACAGTGATATGATTAAATAAGTAATTTGTTTTTATTGTGATTTGTAATGTGGCAATTGATTAATAAAGAAAATAACTATTAGATTTGTACTTTGAATGTATGAGCTTCAACATTCGAAAACTTGTTTAAACATCACTTGAATAAATTCTTGATTTTATAACTTTTTGATATTGATGTAACTCCTGTCTTATGTTTATTACATTAAATGATATTAATTCTGTAGATAAGAAAAATATTGCAATTATTTCTATGAATATATATATAACTCCTTGTTCATAGTAATCAGATATTTTAAAATTAATATTAGAATAAGAGGAAATCTTTTATTCTTTTTAATAGTTATAGAAGATTCATTATAGGAATAATACATCATATTAATAGAACATCTTACCTTTGATAAAAAAATTATTTTGCATTTTTTTCCATTAAAAATCGACAAACATGTTTTGCTCACATCCCTTCTTTATATATCTGCTTTCATTAAAATTAGTTCCTGATATTGATATATTAGATATTTCAATATTTGTAAGCTTAGATTTCTTTAATTTTATACTGAATCATCTTTAACATGAAAACAGCAACCTTGAGCAATAAACCAATTTGCATTAAAATTATAATAGAATTATTAGTATTTCATTTTTAAATCAATTAATATTCATTCTGAAAGTTAATTTTTTTCATCTGAGATTTTGCAGCAATTTCATTCATATGATGAATATATACAGGTATAAAATTAAAAAATGTTTTTAATAATTTATTTAATATGTATATTTATTTTAATGTTAGCGTTTATAAATTGTGGCCTATTTTGTGTTCTGGCTAATTATGATATAAGTTCATTTAATTTATAAATATTTTTTCTTTTGCTAAAATAGGGATCTTTATGAAATTTTAAAGAGATATGAACAAAAAAAACCATTTTTCCTCTATACTGGCCGAGGACCATCTTCAACAGCTCTTCACTTAGGACACTTGATCCCATTTTTGTTTACAAAGTAAGCTTTACTTTATTTAATCTTGATAATCTTATTGCAATACTTATAAAATCTAAATTGAAACTTGCTTAAAATTTACTTGTAAAGTGTGTGCAGTAGATCATTTTTGAATATTTTGATGGTCTAAACCTGGTAGTAAGTATCTGTACCTCCCCAGGCCACATAATGAGCTTTACTGCTATTAGGACAGCCTACAATTTATATATTATGCTGGACCTCATTGGTTTATGCAAAATAGGTTCAGGACTGTCTTTTCTTAGGTTTTCCCCAATTGCCCTTAGCAAATTTCAACTCCCTGTTTAGCTTTCTTTTCTGCACCAAAGCTTTTAAATAGAGAGGCAGGCATGAAACAACTGGAGATCATTTATACCTCTAGTACTAAAGGAGCCATTTTTATTCTATCAGTTGATATGCTCTGAGTTTCTTTATGTTTTATAGACAGGTCTACCTCAGATTGTATCTGCATGAGAAGTGGTTTCAGTTTTTTACAATTTTTCATCCATAAAACTATGAGTATAATTTTCAGAAAGTAAGGGTCCATCCAGCATTCCCCGAGTTGTGAGTAAAGCAAGGTATTTTATCAGTTTGTTGGGCATAATAGAGAAGACTCTGTTAAAGATCTTTATATAACTGAGTAATATTCACACTTCAGGCACTAGTTGTATTACACCAAGGTTATGGGAATTAATTCACAGCTTCATATGGAGTGTCCTTTCAAAGGGAAAGAAAAGACTTTCTGCTATCCACCGTGTGCTGAGCCACTTGGTAGCCTCTGAAGCCCTAAAAATTACAAGTTTAGGCAGCAGAAGTAATTTTTGCATAGATATATATATATATATATATATATATATATATATTGCTCTTGATCTAGAAAAGTTTTTGATCTAGATTTCATTCTAGATTCACCAAAATTCAATTATGTATAAAAATTTGTGTGCAGTTCTGCTTCTATATTTTTTGAAGATTATCATTATATTAAAAAAGTATATTAATAATATAATTTTAAATCAACTTTCCATGTAATTATTTTTAGTAATGTATTTATTCAATTTATTATTTGATTTTATAACAATATTTTTATTTATCTTCAAAAAATTTCTGATTTTGTCTTCCAAAAAACTAAATATGTTTAAGAAAAGGTAAGTCTTCTGGATAAACAAAATTAGCAATTGAAACATTCCTTTTTTCATTTATATCATCAATATAATGTTAACCTTATCAATAAAAAGCTATTTTATTTATTATGGTATTTTTTTTTAAATATCTTTTTGTATTTCATTTTTGATAACCTCAAGAATAAAATTTCTAAAGTATTCCATATATTTGTGTTGAAATAAATGTTAATTTTTATGAACAATAGTACTGAACTGTAAATATTAAATTTTTAATTCATAAAAGATAAAGCAGTATATTTAGCATAAAAATGTACTTATAATTGAAAAGGGTTATCCTTAAAATTGTGTATTTAATAAAATTGCTTTATATGTTGAATATGTTTTGGTGAACTTTTTCTTGTTTTCGTCATAAACTTTAAAACTCATTTTGAAACTCCTATGCAACTTTAATAAAAATCAAACTATTCGCATTTAAGTTTATTCAAAGTTTCATTCTTAATGAATTGTGTTTTAAAAAATCAATCAATATATTCATTAATATTTTTAATGCTAGATTTATGATGGTTATAAATTTCATTGATATAATTTAAAAACTATTTTTCTATTAGGTGGTTACAAGATACATTTGATGTGCCTTTAGTTATACAGCTGACTGATGATGAAAAGTTTTTATGGAAAGATTTAACTATAGAAGAGGCTCAGAAATTGGCTTTTGAAAATGCAAAAGATATTATTGCATGTGGTTTTGATATTAAAAAGACCTTCATTTTTTCTGATTTCCAGTATATGGGGTGAATATGCTTAAAAGATAATTAATTATAAATTTAAAATTATTACTATACATAGAGTTTTTGTTGAAGAAAGTTATTTTATTTGTCTTCCCAGCTATCACTTTTCTTATTATTAAAAATACAAGAAGTAGTCACATGGTAAAGCAATTATTTTTGAAATATCGTGTACTTTAAATAGAAAGTACTAGCGGCACAACCTGCACTCAGCTATCTGTATCATCATCTTAAAGTGTATAATCTGGAAAAGATGAAAATTTGCTTTATACCATCATGAAATAAAGCAGGTTAATTTTAATGTTACTATGTTTTCAATAAACCCAAATCACTTTGAAAATCCTATTAAGTTTAAGTCTTCTAGAAATAAATCACTGAGAATGATCTTATGAATGTTGTGAAGGAAGCTTTTATTCAAGGATTACCTTGAAATAGCCACATCTCACCTTATCTGGTTGAAGCTGTTACAGCTATTAAAAGTAGACCTAATTTACAAGAAATACATAAAAATGGTAAAAAATAATTTAGTCTCATGTTAAGTAGTAAATAGAGTACTGTATATAAATTGATAAATAGTAAATAAAGAAGGTATTGTTGATCCATTTATCCTGTATCAAGCCACATCTGCTTACATATCAAAATAATTAAAAAAAACTATTTTAATATACAAAACTCAGTATCAAGCATCAAAGCTTGTATCAGTAGCTGAAACACAAATAATTATTAAACTAAGAAATGGACAGAAAATGCAATTGATGGAGTAAAAAAAGAAATTAAAGTAAAAAAAAGAATAAAAATAGAAATAATGTCAATAAATTAATTTAATAAAACAAACATTAAATGCAAATAATATAATAAATGAGAATTTGAATAAAATATGTGACCAAATTAACATTTTTTCCTGCATATAATCTGATTATGTGCTAATTTAATGTTAAATTTTGTTGTGTGCATTATTTGCCACCACAGATTATATGAAAAATCATTCTCGATCACAGAAACCCTTAAGCCTTTATGACTCAGCTGATGCATTTCAGTTATTATCAGCTTTGCCCAATTACACTCAAGAACTAATTTAGTCTCTTTCTGGGTATAACAATTCATATTGTCTCATTCGCATTTTGCCTTGGCCTGAGATATTTTGTCTTGAAAATATGTGAGTTCTGTACTGCCATGTGGAAGTGAAAGTGTCTTAATTAAACAGTGGATTTTGATCTAAAAGTTATAGAATAGTCAACTAAAAACTTATAAGTAGCATGCTAAATTAAAACAAACACAAAGCATCTGCAACATGAAATGAAAATATATCCAGTGTATATTTGAGAATAATCCATTTCTTTTATTTAAAGGTTAATGAAACATACATTCAGTATTGTTCCATTACACTAATGCAAATTTCACCATGTTGACATTCTTGTGACAAACTCATGGAAAATAGGTAAACAAAAATATTCATTGTTAGTTGAAAAATCTATTTTGAAGGCATAATTATTTTTCTGTTTAAAATATTTTCGAAAGGTGAACATTTAAAAATAATAATGGTATTAGCTGCAATTTCTGATATTTTTACACTTGGTAATAACATTTGGGGGTAGTCTCTTCTATAATTTTATTCATAAGACTGAAAGTTGTTTCTTAATAAGTATAATATAGTCATGAGGCCCAGTGGATTTTAGAATGTTGACAGGCTCTTGTACTAATATTTATTTATTCATGTTGAGCCAGACATTTCAAGAACTAATTAACCCTTTAGTTGCACAGATATTATAAAGTCTGTATAGTTGATTTAAAATGATTTGGCGATATGATTTTGGAACAAATGGTCGAGGTTTGCCTGTTCAAATCTGGATCATTTTCTTCTGCCTGAACAAATTCTTCAAAATGTAATGGAATGGAAAAAATATTGTCGATTTCTATGTGGGATAGTCTATCTGCCACTTGATTGTGAGAGCCTTTGATGTGATGAATATCAGTGGAAAACAGTAAAATATTGTCTAGATATCTCAGTTTACATGAGGAACATTTATTCAATTTCTGTTTACAGGAATAAATAAATGGCTTTTGATCTGTGTAGATTGCAAAGTCATGACCTTCAAGTAAATATCTTCATTTTTTTTACTACTGTGTAAATTTCCAATAAATCACAATCATACATAGGCCAAATTTTTTTATTTTTATTAAGTTTCATTGACAAATAGGCAATTTGTTTCTATTTGTTATTATTTAACTGCATGACAGAACCACTAATTACAATGTCTCTGTTCTCAACGTAAGCACATATTTTGGCACTTGAAATTGGATGTCTGAATAAAGTTGCTTTTGGAAGAGAGTTTTTTGCTTCAGAAAATGCTGTTATTTCATCCCATTGAAGAATTTTGCAAGATTTTGTTTGCGTAGGATGTTTATATTTAGCTTTCTTTTCTTTTTTTAATGCCTTCCAAAATTGTATTAAATGGGGCTAAAATGTCTGCACCTTTAATGTTTAAGTACCATTCAGTAGTCTTTTTTAGGTTCCCTATGTAAAGATGATAACTAGTTATTTGTTGAAGGATGCATATAGCTGAGATCAATCATGCTTTGGAATTCTTCTTGAGCAACACGCAATCTATCTGACCTTGAATTGTCAAGCATTGGAACAATCTGGAAAACCAGTTATTTGAATGTGATGTAAAATGGAGTGTTTTACTTCTGTGTGTCTAGGAATTTTAATAATGTCAGGAAATTCTCGTAACAGATTATAATAAATACTATCACTTGATACATAGTGACTCGTGCATATTTGGTATATGTATCATGTACAAATATATACATATAGTGCTGAAGGGTAGGAATGCACAATGCTGTTAAACACTTTGGCTGGTATCCAAGAATCGCCACCATATGTGATTATTAAGTAGAAAGCCTTCCCCAACAAAAGAAATTTCCCAGCTAGATTATTTTTAGAATAGTTGGATAACAGGAACTAGTACTAAACTAAATATCAGTAATGTGGAATTAAAGGCCAGGAGCTCATCTTTTATTATAATTATTGATTCTGCTGGATGGATTTTTCGGCCACAGAGATCATATGAAACCAGCATATTTTTAGTAGCAAGATAAATTATGGGCTTTTTAAAAAAACCTTTGAGTGTACATGTACATCCATCTAAAGCTGTTTAACAAATTCTGTAGAAATTATGTCATAAACAAAGAAACTTAAGTGCCAGGAAACCATTTGTATTAGAAATGTGCTGTGGATTCTGGTTGCTTCAGGTCAATAATAACTGTTCTTGAAATGTTTCTAGAAAACTGGATTTACCAATAATCTTAATGAAATATTGGGTGACTTTCCTTGTGATAACAATTTTGAACAACATTCTGAATGAGTTATCAAACCAAAATTCACATTTAAAATTTAAAAAAAAAGTGCGACTTGTATTTGTGTAAGTATGATAATCATGTAAAACACTTTAATTAAAAGTACATCCTTTGAATATTATAAGGTCTAAAAATACTGTCTTATTACTTTTTCTTCAAGGTACAAATATAAAATTATTTAACTTAGAAGGAAACAGAATTGTGCAAATATATAAAAAGAATAATATAATAGAAAAAAGCATTATTTAATAATACTTTTTAAACAATGTATGCTACCATATTACATAATATACTTGTAATTAGCTAGCAGTTTTTGTCCTGTATAGTTTTTTTTTTTTTGATAAGGTAAAATAATCTAGTAAATTTTCTAACTATAAGTAAAGAAATATGTAATTAGGATTCTTTAAGTATAAAAAATTGTTTTGTATATTTTACACACAATAAATCTCTTTAAAATGTTAGTTTAGACTTTTATCAGTGGTATAAAAATTGGCATATAATTTTTTGTATTTAATGACTACAATCACTTAGTATGCTTATTCATAAATAGAAAATGATCTTTTATGCTATTATAGTATACCAAAAAATTATTGAGTTCTATCAAAAGAATTCATAGATTGAAAAAAAGGAAGTACCAGTTAAAAAAATCAAAGAGAATTGTATGTGAATAGAGATAAATTTATCTTTATTCTTATTCAATATAATATTTATCTCTGCTTATGTTTTTAGCATTCAATTGTGAAGGAAAAAGCCACAAGTATAAATATTATTCAAGCCGTTTACACAAATTATAAATGAAATTTAAGATAAGCTTCAATTTTTGAATAATTAATTAATGTTGTTGGGATTAAAATCTCTTTCCATATAGTACTCATTGTCCAAGAGAAAAAAAATTGATGCTGTGCTAATGAGTTCAGGCTTGAATTTCATCAAAAGTAGTTGACTTATTCAGAAAGCAATTGAGTGGAATATTTCATTATGAAATTTTTGAATTGCTTTTCAAACGTGTAAGTTAATTCAAAATTTAATTTGATTTGAAAGGTTACTGTTTTGAATTAATTTTTATTTTGTAGATGCTAATCCAAAAAAATTGTCAAAATATTACCTTATAATAATATGACTTCTGTAAATATATTGTTACTATTTAAGTAATATTTAGAATTATATATTTAATAAAAAATGGTTTTCAGAAAATAATTTTTTATTAATAATTAATGATTTTAAAAATAATTTGTTTTAAATTTCTTTTTTCATGCTAAATTGTCTTTTTACTATTTATATGCGGCTAAATAAATATTTTTTGATTGAATTCAATTTTAACATGCCATTTTCTTTACTTTTTAAAATATAAATAATTTATGTATTTTATTATTTCTTAAATATTTACATTTGGTTTATCAGAAATTTTCATGTTCTTTAAAATATTTAATTTTGAGCTCTGTATTCATAATTTACTTATTTTAGTTATGTTAAAAAATATTATTAAAAATACTTTAATATATTTAATAACTTATGTAAATTAATATTTCTAAATTACATATACTGTTGCAGAAAATGTCCTGAATTTTACCAAAATGTAGTGAGGGTACAAAGAAGTGTCACCTTTAATCAAGTAAAAGGAATCTTTGGATTTGGGGATAGTGATTGCATTGGAAAAATTGCTTTTCCTGCAGTGCAAGCTGCACCTTCTTTTAGTTCCTCATTTCCTCACATATTTAATGGGAAAAAAGATATTCCTTGCCTTATTCCTTGTGCTATTGATCAAGTAAGAAATGTATTCTTTCAATATGTTGTTTCTTAAAGTTTATATGTAGATTTCAACTCTAAAAATAAATACTTGTGTATTATTTTAGTAACAAGTTTTAAAATATTTTCAACTGGAAGCTGTGCATTAATAGTCTGGAAGGTAAATGATAGAGAAATTTTAGCAACTAATATTAGAGATACAGTATAATGACTATTCATTTTTTTGTTAAATTATTGACTTTAGCCGGAAAATTTAAAGTTTATCAAGATATTTGTCAAAATATTAGACAAATTATTTATTTAAATTCTGTATAGAGAATAATTTTTTGATAGTAATTTTTTTATAAGTAAATTTATTTTAAGTTAAGAATCGGTAATAATTTTTAACTTACACAAAATTTCCCAAAAGCAAATTTATTTTTTTCTCCAATATTTAATTTTATTTATTGCTTTAAATCATTATTAATAACATGTGTACTCTTTGTATTCACATTCTCTGATGTCTATAATTCGTCATCATGTTACACTCCCATACCATTAACCCTTCCAGAATGGCACATGCTTATGAGAGACACTTATAAAACTGCATAAGTGAAAAGCAATCTAACAAGACGTAGGTTAAGACTGACTTAAGAAAAGATCATAAAAATGTTTAACCTTTTCAGGACGGGGCGCCTTTGTTTAAGACGCGCGTTCAGGACGAAGCTGAAGTGAAAGGAATGATTTTACAGGACGGGGTTTTTCTCTGCTTGGCCTAACTTTAGAAAAAAATTCGTAAATAATAAAGTTAAAGTCCTATCGCCGTGATTTTTGGTAACATTTTAGATTATCACATAATCTATCTTATAACTTAAATGTATAGGAAAAATGTAATAGGAAAAATGTTTTTCCTTCAATTTATATAAAAATATATATATAAAAAAGTTGCTTACTCTGAGAAATAATTTTCGACAGTGCAATTCTAGTTTTTCCAAAATTATAATTGACAAAACACTTCAACATATTTGCAAATTTATAAAAACTATACAAGAGCTATTTACAAGAAAAAAATAACAAAATTTAAAATGAAGACTGAGTGTAGAAAATCTCAAATCACGGAGAAACGCAAAGTCTGACATTGCATGATTTGCAAGTATAAAATGTTTTTTGTGTTTTCTTTTCTTTCATCACGGTTTGTGAGCAAACTATGCCCTTTCTGCGACTTTTTTCTTCCTTTTTGTTCAAATTAAGGGTAGGAAAATGCCTATCAGATAATTCTCGCCGTAATTATCTGGAGTCGAGAATTTTCAAAATAACAAGAAAAGTGATCAAATAAAACCGAAAGCAGTAAAAACTGTAACGAAACTGAAGCTAAAACTCTAAAAGACTTCCAATAGTAGTGAAAACAAAATAAAAAAGTGTTTGGAGAGCTATCAGAAGCGAGAATGCTTAAATCACGTGGATAGTTGAAGAGCCAAGCTGTGTTTGTTTACATTGAGATTTCCTCTCTCCCCACCCACAGCTGATAATCAAAATAACAAAAAAAGCAAGAATACGAAAAAATGAAGGTCAGAACACTAAAACTACGCTCAGTTTAAATGTGATGGACACATAGTGCTATCTAGTGATTATTAAAACTTGTTCCAGCTTAAAATGCATATATGCACCGCCCGGCCCTCACTTTCGTCTGTACGAAATGCATATATGCACCGCCCGTCGCGAAGAGGTAAATCCTAACATCGTAATTTTTTTTACCATTTAAAATTACATAAGTAATAGTATATACATTTAGACTTGGGAATTTTATAATATATTTCTTTTACTTTAATTCAGAATGTGAATAAATAAATTGTTTACCTTGATAAATAATTGCCAAAAGTGGTAATTAAATTGCTCCAGATTTTTGAATTACAGATTCTATTAATAAACTTTCAAATAAAAAATGACAAAAACTGTAGAAGAATAAATAACAAGATTTAAAATGAAAATTGTGTGTAGAAAATCAAAAGCACAAAGAAATGCAAACTATATATTTTATTATTTTATGTGTAAATGAATAATTATATGGTACATGTGCAACAAAATACACATTGCTAATGGAATTGAAATATAAATAAATCTATTTATTGTAAAAATGGCATAAAAACAAAATGAATGCATTATTTAGGGTTGCATGTTTGGGAGTTTACAGAAATGCCCAAAATTAGTAGAAACTATATTTCCACCCTTTTCAACTAACATGGCCATTGCATGGTTAAGCATGAAGTGGAATTGAGTTTTGATGACAACTGGTGACTCATTCCATGCTGCTTCACATCTTTGCCACACTTCATGAACTCTATTAACTGGATAATGGTAATAAGAGGTCTGAAAATTTTACAGGCCTAGACAATAATTGAATACCTTCTGTTTTCTCTCAAAGAATCTCATAACAAGATATGCTCATAATATGCTCTTGCATTTTTTGTTGAAAAATGGTGTATGGCATTCCTTTAAAATTTTAGGGAACAATCACTGTTGTCCATAATATAGAAATATACCAGTCACCATTCAAACTATCATTATTCCGAACTAGATATATGTTATGTAACTAATAACTGCCCATACCATCCTACCTGATGAATGTTGAATGCTGCTAGGTGCTTTTAAACATGTATTTATCTATCAGAATGCTGGATGCAGAACCAAGATTTCAGTGAAAATATGTTGTTCCATTTTTATTTCTAGTTTTGTCATAGGGAAGATCAGAAGCACTGCATTGTTAAGGGAAGCCAAAGTAATGATTGCAATGTTGGCAATCTGTGCTACTCCAAATATCATCATGCTCTGATATGAGACAATACTGGATGTGCATGAAAATAAATCTGTTTTCTGACTATTTGCCTGTAATGTGTTTTATTGTACTTATAATGTGTAATTATATATGTAATGTGTTTTACTGTTTTGTAGGGATAATCTTAACGTATGTCTACTCTCATAAACATTTATATCTTGAATGTAATTCAATATGACATACATCAACCTATCAATTTCATGTTTACATGACACTAATTTGATTGCAGTCAGTATGAGTGACCATGTTCTGACAATTGCTAGGAAACACATCTATTTCTTATTAGAAGCATAATTCAATATTCTAATAAAATTCTGATCTTACAAAACAATTTCAAAAAGAGAAAATCTGCTTCATTACTTTTCATTCTTGCAATGCTTCATATGCCATTTGCCCTCTCTATTTTCTAAATGCACTAGATTTAAAAATATTAAATTTAATAATGTATACACATTTGTATTCCTATTGCCAAAATTTTTCTGTTAAAATATTAGTTAATAAAAAATATTGAAGTAAAATATAAATTGAACTTTCAATTGTTTATTAAGTAATTAATATTATGTATATATTGTATGTTAATAAATGAAAAGTTTTAATTAAAATTAAATCTATTCATTAATGGTGGAAAACTCTAGCTTCACCCAAAATTTTTTATTTTTGTAATAAGAATTATTTTATTACACAAAATAATCAATTTTATGGTTTTAATTTTCTAAGTCTTCTGTTATTAAAATGATTTCTTTATAAATTCACATCTGTTAAATTTATATTTTTCAAGAACATTTATTAAATTCTTATCAGTATATAAATTTAAAGTGTAGTACACAAATATATTATGATAAAAGTTTATATATTTGGATTATTTCTTTAACATTTAATTTTTTAAATGTTTGTCCATTTCATTTAGCTTATATATATATATCTATATATATAAAAATTTCAGTGTCACGATGTATGTTCCCGATAAACTCCGAAACTACTGAACGGATTTTGATAAAATTTTGTAACCATTTATAATATGGTCCAACTTAAAAGATAGAATAGTTTTTATTTTTTAATTATTGATCTCAATATTTATTATACGACATTAGTGTTTATCTATTGGTTAGTTCTGTAAGTTCCTAATAGATGGCGGTTTAGCATCTAAGTTGCACAAGTATTCGGCAGATGGCGACGTGTTTATTTTTCTAGATTATACCATCTTAGAGAAAACTAACGTCCGCGCGCAAGCGCGTGGTTAAATATAGAATTTACATGCATTTTCATGATGTATAATCATACTGTAACAATTTTTTGTGAATCATTTTCATAATTATACTTTGTATTGTGTTATTATTGTGCAATGTTCAGTTTGAATATTTTTAATATTATAAATAGTAAAATAAAATTTTATTTATTACTGTTTTTCTCTACTAATTTTCATAACACCTCGAAAACATGTAAGTATTTCTTGATAGCCTTTTATTTATTTTTATTTTTATTTTATAATTTGATAATTATTAATTTTTTCAGCAATACATTTTGATCTAATTTATTTATTCAAATGATAAATTCTTTTAATATTTTTTTACTTCAGTATAATGCCGCGGAAAAATTTTTAGTTTTAATAATTTAAAATTGAAAAAATAATAGTTCGATGTCAATGTTATCTACCTCATTTATAACAATTTATTTTTAGATGTTTTTAATTTATATAGTATATTTTATAAGTAAGTCACTGATTACAAACTATAATTTAATATAATATGAATAAAATGTAAATTCAGAAAGTATATGTTGATTTGCGCTTAATTTCAAAATTTCGATACTTTACCTATTACTTTTAAATTTTGGTGAAACGTTTTATTTTTAATCTCATATGAATGAACCTATTTTAAATTTTTTTAGATATTAATTTGATTTTACCAAGGAATTAGTAAAAAAATGATTCAATGTATTATAATTACTCAGCCACAGCAAAGCGTGGCTGGGTCAGCAATTCTATATACATATAAATTTCGTGTCACGATGTATATTCGCGATAAACTCCGAAACTACTGAACCAATTTTGATAAAATTTTGTAACCATTTATAATATGGTACAACTTAAAAGATAGAACAGTTTTTATCTCTTAATTATTGATCTCAATATTTATTATACGATATTAGTGATTATTTATCAGTTTGTTCTGTAATTTCCAAATAGTTGGCGATTTAGCATCTAAGTTGCACAGGTACTCGGCAGATGGCGACGTGTTTATTTTTCTAGATTATACTATCTCCCAGAGAAAATTAACGTGCGAGCGCAAGCGCATGGTTGAATATAGAATTTACATATATTTTCATGATGAATAATCATACTGTAACAATTTTTCGTGAATCATTTTTATAATTATATTTTGTATTGTGTTATTATTGTGCAGTGTTCAATTTGAATATTTTTATTATTATAAATAGTAAAATAAAATTTTATTTATTACTGATTTTCTCTACTAATTTTCATACCACCTCGAAAACATGTAAGTATTTCTTGATAGCCTTTTATTTTTTTTATTTTTATTTTATAATTTGATAATTGGCTCTGTAATCGTGCTATTTTGGCAGCAGGAAACGTTGATGTGAACGAAATTAACTTCCATATACAACAGATGTTGCCCGGTGATTTGATGTCTTTTAAATCAATCGACACAGTTATTGATGAAAACGAAGCCGTAAACTTTCCAACTGGATTTTTGAATTCTCTGGATATGCCAGGAATGCCACCACACAATCTTCAATTGAAAATTGGTTCACCAATTATTCTTCTACGTAATTTAAACCCACCTCAATTATGTAACGGTACACGTTTAGTCATAAAAAATGACCGAATATATTCTCGAAGCAACAATTTTGACGGAAACTTTAAAGGAGATATCGTTCTGTTTCCACGTATTCCACTGATAGCGTCAGAATCTCCAATACCGTTTAAAAGGCTGCAATTTCCGATTTGTTTAGCTTTCGCGAAATGACCATGGATGAATCTCATCGCCAAACAATGTCTTTTTGCGGTTTGGATTTGAAAAACATATGTTTCTCACATGGACAGCTACATGTTGCCTGCTCACGTGTAGGAAAACCATCAAATCTCTTCATGTTAGCGAAAGACAGGTTAACCAGGAATGTTGTACACAAAGTAGTACTTAGATAATTTTTAGTTTTAATAATTTAAAATTTAAAAATTAATAGTTCGATATCAATGTTATCTACCTCATTTATAACAATTTATTTTTAGATATTTTTAATTTATATAGTATATTTTGTTAGTAAGTCACTGATTACCAACTATAATTTGATATAAGATGAATAAAACGTAATTTCAGAAAGTATATTTTGGGTTGTGCTGATCTAATTAATTTCAAAATAATGTCAAATTAATTTCAAAATGTCGATACTTTACCTATTACTTTTAAATTTTTGCGAAACGTTTTATTTTTAATCTCATATGAATGAACATATTTTAATTTTTTTTAGAAAATATTAATTTGGTTGTACCCAAATATTAGTAAAAAATTGATTCTATGTATTATAAAAATTCAGCCATTGCAACGCGTGGCTGGGTCAGCTTGTATATATATATATATATATATATATATACACCAGATTTTCTTGTACATAATTCGCACATTATGTCAAAAAAGTTTCTAATTTCGTTGTCCATATTATACACTGCTGCAGATAATCTGAAAAAAAAACATTCTCCATCAAAAAAGTTTTGAAAAAATGCAGTTTACGTTTTGCAAAATAAATAACAGATGTCACTATGACTCGGCTGGCTATTGTCATTTTACTTGTTTTACCTTGACCTGTTGGCGATATTAAGTATTTCTTAAAGTTTATATTACTTTTCATATTTAATTTTAAAAAAATATTCTTGTATGGTCAACCCTCCACTTGTTGAGCAATCTCCAAAAGCTGAAATAGTTTCAGAGGTTACACTGAAATTTTACAGTCTGCTGTGTAAAAAATAAAACTTGAATTTATGTTTACCCATTTCCAGCATTAGAGGAGAAAGTTGGGATTTTCTTCTGCATTTGGCAAAACTTGTATTTTGTCAATCTTTCATAAAATCCGAGATTTTAGCTGTTAAATGGCTGTTTATGAGAAATATGTACTTTCCAAGTTTTAGATTCGGCTAATAAACTAATTATTGGAAGTGGTTAATTGCTTATGCTGTGTATTCAAGGTAGCAACTGGAGGTGGGTATTTTTTTAACATTGGTGCGAATTTATTCTCACTAAGACACAATTAACTTTGCTATGCGCATGCTTGCTAAATTTTCATGTTTGTAAATACTCATCGCCATCTCTCAGATTGTGGGGATACTGTTTATAAATGTTTATTGAAGTGTGGTAAATCTCTCCAGTATAGTAAAAGTTATTAAATTTTTCATAACTCATTTTAAACCACCAAATCTCAGAAGTAAACTTTTTAGATGTCTATAATATTTAAGACTTTCTACTGCTGCACACTTTGTGCTTCTCTGCAAATGTTAGAACATAAAAATGGAAAATAACCTACAGTATATGTGTCATATATCAACATGGGGAAGGAAAATTTTAAATTACACTGCAGATTTTAGACTAAAAGTAATGGAGAAGGCAAATAAAAAAAATGGTGACAAACATGTTAGAATATTTAAGAAAATAAAAGCATGCACATTGTACAAAAGAAAAAAAATGTATTGAGTGCACAGTTTGAAAAAAAAATTCATTTCATTCATTTAATTATTTACAAAACAAATTTTAATTTTCAAAAATTATATTTCTAACTTCGATTTAAAAGTTATTAAAAAACTACAGGTTTTACTTGCTTCTCAGAATTATCGCTCTTGGTCGGATAGAGCTTTCATCTCAATTTACCACACTTTGCAATGAGCTGGATTCAAACAGATTTTTTTCATAATAAATATTTTCTCTGTACAATTTATTGTATTTTTAATCACACAGTGTATTTTATCATAATATGTGACACTCGCATTATCAGCAATGTGTATTTTTGACTATTCAGCGAAAAATTTTCCCCAGATTACACACCACTACAAATTATATGACACATTTTATTTTTCTTTTACTAAAAAAAGGTCCTGCAGATAATGCACCATTGCAGAATATATACAGGAAAATATGGTATTTATTTGTGTTTTATTTTTCATTATCTGAGTATTGTGTGGAATAAATGAAAATATTTTTTGATTTTAAAATTTTCCTTTTATTGACATTAATATTTATAAATATTTAAACATTGAATATGTAAATTTTTTACATAGCATCTTCAAGTTTTATGCAATTCAATTCTTCATATTATTAGAAATATTACAAAACAACTAATTGTTTATTTCCTTTGAAATCACATTTTGTTTCATATCTTTAATGTGAATTTTAATATGTTGCCTGAATAATTTTGCTATGAATTATGTCATTCAGTTTTTATTATGCTAATTTATTTTCAAATAAAAATTTTAATGAAGTTACTAAAACATTTCGCTTTTTCACAGAATTAAATTGTTTTTCATAACTGCTTAGATAATTATCCGAACATGTATTGAGTTGATAGTATGTTAACTGATCAATTCATTGTTTATTTTTATTTCCTTCAAGAATTATGTTTGATTTTTACCATTAAACTAGAAACGGAATAATTTAATTAAATATAATAAATATCATCATGTTTATTTCCAATCACATTGTAAAGATTAACAAAATTGCCCAATGATTATTTTATCGCAACATTTGGTTCTCCTGTATGATTTATTCGCTAAAATTTTCCTTAATAAACGCCAGTATTTAATATTGTTTAAAGAGGAAAAGAATGATAAATTTGTTAAGATTCATAATTGTTAAAAATAATTTCTGGAATTTGAATTCACCTTTGAAACATGTTTTTGATTCTTTTGTTGAATAAATCTTCTCAATTTCTGCATCTTTTTATTTAGCCGTAATTTGTGCTATTTGCATAAAAAAGTAATTATTAAGGTAATGATTTGTTTGTATCAGTTTGAATTCTTGGATCAAATCAAGTTAATATGTAATTTTACTTTATTTTTTTATATAAAATGTCTGATCTTAATAGCATGTTTTTGCTTCTTTGTATCTCTAGAAAGTTTTATTTCTTTTATATACATATAAATGGATTATTCTCTTTTAACTTTGAGTTTTGAATTTCATTGTTTGCTTAATTTACTTGATTTTAAATTACTAAAATTTGACTGTATATAATCTTCAAACTTAAATAAACTTGTAAAAATTTAGGCATATTTCACAATTTTTTTAAATAAAAATAATGTAGCATTGGTTAAAATTAAATCAAAATTATAAAATACAATTTTTATTTATATTTTATGACTGATAACTTTGCAATTTTTAAATGTTTATTCAAATCATATATTTATTTATCTATGAAATAAGTTTTTAAAATCTAATTTTATGTCATCAACTGAGCATTTTTAAACATTATTAATATCTTTTTTCCATTTAAATGTCTAAAAATATTGAGTTATTAAAATTAAAAATATTATAATTGCTTTTACATTAAATTGGTACTCTATGAAAAAGCTGAAGAAAAATTATACTAATTTTCTCTTGATTTTCTTATTCTCCCCACCCCCTCTAGGATCCTTATTTCCGAATGACTAGAGATGTTGCACCAAGATTAGGTCTGCCAAAACCTGCTCTTTTGCACTCTGAATTCTTTCCAGCGCTGCAAGGAGCTCAAACTAAAATGAGTGCTAGTGATCCAAATAGTTCTATATTTCTGACCGATACACCATCACAAATTAAAAATAAAGTAAGCTATTCTACATTACTTTGTTTTGCAAAATGAGCTCTTAGTTTTCATTTCAGTTTGTATATAATATTGCATATTTTTTATTTCTCCCAGATAAATAAATATGCTTTTTCTGGTGGTGGAGCAACAGTTGAAGAACATAGAGAAAAGGGCGGGAATTGTGATGTTGATATATCTTATCAGTATTTACGCTTCTTTTTAGAAGATGATGATAAACTAGAGCAAATTAGAAAAGTAATTATTTTATTTAGTGCTTTATCTGTAATCTTGTATAAAATTATTGCAACAAATTTCATTTTTGCATGACTTTTTATGAAGATTGTACCCGACCTTTATTTTTAAGCTCACACCAATGTACATATACTTTGCAAATCAAGTAGTAAACAAAAGAATATTCTTTATTATCTTATATGTCATTTAATATAAATATAATACAATTGTGATTAATGATTTAATGTCTTCTATCAAAGGTGTTTTCTTCTATTTGTACCAATTTTATCTTGGTTATATAAATATTTTCTCTCGTATGTGATTTATTTTGTTGTTGTCACTTTTTGTTTACAAATGCTACTGAAATTTTAATTATTTCAAATTAATCTATCCATTTTAATTTTTAAACTAGTCCATACTAGGTTTGGATTAGTTTTCATAATTTACTTTTAAAATATTGGATACTTATATGTAAATAATAAAGCATTAAATCGCCTTTTGATGAATTAAACATTTTCTAATAACATCTTTCAGTAAGGCGTGAATGGCCCCTTATTTATTATATTGTAAGGATAAATTTTCAATAAGAATTCTCTATAATTGAAATTGTTATGAAGTTGATATTGAATTTTTAAATTATTTTCAAATAAGACTATTACAGTTCTTTGATATATAATGTTATTGAAATAGTCTTATTAAGTTATAAATTCATAATTATAAGCTTTAAAAATTATTTGTCTAAAATTTCATAATATACAAAGGGGTGTATATTGTGAAAGTTAGTTTTGACAGTGTTATGAAGCCCGTTAGCATACTTGAAGTGTTTTACGTTCACTAGGCACAACATGTTTTGTATGTTAATGTTAATATCTTTGCTCTCTCTGGATTTAATTTTTGTATATTAACTAACTTTTATACTTTTGCTTCTTTTAAAATCTTCCCAAAAGTTTCACTTTTCTGTTTTGTATTTTTAATGGTTTTTAATCTAAAACCAAATTTTAGTTCACATGCAACTTATTTTTTAATTTATTTTAACTTTTCTCACTTATATATAATTTGCAACCATTATCTTATTCAAATACGATAATGTATTTCCTCTAGCCACAAAAGAAATCCACATATTTATTTTCTTATTTTCTCATAACTTTATTGCAATTTTTTATATTCTCTTGATGTTTTTAATCTATTGTTTTATAGGAAATTTCAAATAAAAATTTATTTAGATTCATGAGGAAGTTCTTTTATGTAAATATAATGCATGCTTAATGTCTAACATACATTAATTATATAATTTATAAGTAAATGTTGTGTCACACTATAAATGAGAAATTATAATGAAGAAAATATCAAATTGTACTGAAATATTATGTGTTATTTAGCCGAGTTGTCAGCTAACTGATTAGCACTCGGACTTAGAGTTCTATGCCTCATGTGTTTGGAATCCACTTTAAAATTCTAAGTTAGATCTGACTAACCCTTGTGTGCCAAACATGACAGTGAAGCAATTAATAAATTAAATGAATCAAACAATGTTGCTGATGCCATAGTTTAATAAAAAAAATTTTCATTTATAATGTAACTAATTATCTTAAATCAGTTTATTTTTCAGTATTACAAGAAAACTTTTCTGTATTTTTACATTCATAAAAGAGCAGCAAATTCTTATTTACAGTATAAAATTATGTAATTTGTAGCACATTTGTATTACATATTAGCAAGCTAAATTTCATTTAGTCAAGAAGATATAGCATTGTAAATTGATGTGATTTATAATATTCACTTTTATTGTAAAACATTTGTTACAGAAGTGTTTCACAAAATATTTCTTTCTTTTATTATTTAAAATTAAATTTTTACATTATGTAATTCAAAAATATTGTTTGTAAGGAATACAAAAAGAAAGTTGATATTCTTGGACTTCTTACCATTCATCAGAAATTTGAAAGAAAATAAATATATTAGAACATTATGATATTCAAGATAAACTTTCAATTATCAGAGAGAGAGAATTGTGTGTGCTGGAATTATTTATTAAATGTCAGTGAACAAATGAATTTCAATATTAAGTAGTAATGCAATATGAAGAATTAGAGTATTTTAATAATTTAGTGAATGTTAACTGTAGGCAGTTTTACACAGACTTTGTTTTGCAACCATTAAATTTTACCTAACAAAACTTCTTAAAAAATTACAATTATTTATTAGGATTTTTGTAGCAATAATTATTGCTGACGTTTAAAAGTATATTTGAAGGCTACAATCAAATTTTCACATAACTTACCTTCCATCATTAATTTTCCAAGAAAAATGATTAGCACTTCATGTATTGTAGGTAAACCAGATTTAATTAAAATATAAAATTTGTTTATTATAGATAAGCGATCCTCTTGAAAACTTTATTCCTTGACAATTAGTTCTTTCCATAGAACCAGTGAATAAATTCTCACAAAAAAAGTACCAGTAGATAATTGGCAGCTCATTCTTCTTGTTTAGTTTGAGTTTCTCCATTACTTTTTAATTCGTAACTAATTTTAGCTCAGTCACTACTTGCTTCCCTAGACTCTTTTCTTTTTGACAAATGCTCTTTCATTCCCAATGACATTAACAATACCTTAATTCATCATAAATATGTAATATAATGCAACATATTGTACTAATTTTTATTTAACATATTGTACTAATGTTTATTGGTCTCAATTCCAAAAAACATTTGGATAATTAAAAAACATTTGGATAATTGTTTTTTTAAAGTCTATTTCTTAATTAATTATTGTTCATTGAAAATGGGAGAAATAAACTACACAATTTTAAAGAAAAAGAACTTTTAATCAATTAAATAAAAAAATGCAACATATATCTAATGTTAAGGTATTTACAAACTCTGTACATGAATATAGTGTCTTATCTACAGCTCTGCAAATTAAAACCATTACTTGCTGAACATGTAAGTCAGAGTAAGTTGTTTCACTGTTAGTTATGGCAACCAAGCTATGCATTCACTTGACAATGAGAATTTGCATGCGGTCACACTCGTGCTGATTAACTTCAAAGTTGGTTTTTCTTACCTTTCCTTTTCTTGAGCTTTTTCTCGTTTTCTATTATCTTCACTAGCTGATGGTCTCATGTCTGCTTCAGCTTGGACATTTAGGTCATCCTAATAAACACTAAATACGTTTACTATCATGTGAAATTTAGAGTCTTACTCATAATCTATTCTTCTATATCTTCAGCACTAATTTCAGAACATCTAGGAATTTTCAAATGAATGTTTTTCAATTAATCAAGGGACACATCTCATTCTCATTTTCTCCCCTTCTCTTACCTTTCCCTTTCTTGAGCTTTTTCTCATTTTCCTTCTCTTTATCAGTCTTAATTTATTGTGATAATTGGAATTATACTGTACTTAATTATCTGAATTAATGATTAAAGTCTTATTTATCTCAATTTTTTTAATTTGTATTATCAATTTATATTTTTTGTTAATAACAAAGTTCAGTTTTCAAATAATATATTTAAATGTTCCATTAAGTAAACTTGTGAAAAGAACTGATTCCTTTCAGTAAGTGAGTGGTTTTTAATTTGATCCCCAAAATGAACATTTTTGTTTATAACTAGTTAAGTTTTTTTGTTCAAATGTTATGCTTTAATAAATTTTTTTATTTTACTTTGTTAAAATATAAGTAAATTTAAAATACTTAATCATATATAATTGTTTATTATAATTATTAAAAACTAAATCATTTTTAATATTAAAGTATTGATCATTTTTATCATGTTACAAATTCTTTAGGACTACACAAGTGGGGAGCTCCTGACAGGATTTTTAAAGAAAGAACTTATAACAGTCTTACAAAAACTTGTAGCTGATCATCAACAACAAAGAAAGCTTCTGACTGATGATATTGTCAGAGAATTTATGACGCCTAGAAAATTGAATCTTGGTTTATAGTAAATGTTTATACTTGTTCTAAGAAAATGCTTTACAGCCTACCATGTTTATGCTTTCATTCTCTTAATAAATACTCTGAAATGCTTTTCTCATTTATTTTTATAAAATGTAGCAATAATATCTTACATATATTAATAATTATTATCCCAGGAAGATTTTGTTAACAGCCATTTTAGTTTATATATTTTTTACTATGCACTTTAAATTTTGACATTCTGCCTTACTATGTGAATAACAGACATCTTTGGCAACTGCAAAACATTCTGAATTTTAATTTGTGTTGTCACTAAGTATAAATATTATAATAAGAATTTAAATTACAAAATGAAAGGTAAAAATTTTATTATAAGACAAGATGTTTGATTTTATTTAATTGTTACTTTGTTATATACAGTATTCTGCATCATTCAGAAAAAAAAATAATTTTCTAAACAAATTTTAAAATGTTAATGTGATGTTAATTTTGGTTTTGCTTCAGCTTATCGTATTATGACCTGTTTTCCAAATGTTTCTTTAATTTCTATTATTAAAATATATTATTTTGAATGTAATTTTTTTAAACAAATTAGATGTTACACTCACAACTTCTCTAATAGTTTATGTATCAGTAGTTTAAAGTTATTACTTTCCCTTCAAAGCAGACTTTTATAAAAGACAATGATATTACTTTTATTTAAATAATTAAGTTCAAATAATGAAGTATTTCTTAAGTTTACTGTATTATGAATATTTTTTAAGATTTCCTATCTTGGTTTTTAGTATTGATACATTGTAAATTAAAGATATAAGCAATTAAAATTGTGATAATTAATAGCTGATTTAATAAAGTTCAGTATTTTTATGTATAAGAATAAGAAATTTAATCATTTAAGCCTAATTAACTGTTACAATATTCATGAAATCTATTCCATAAATGAAAATCAAGTAAAAATTAATTCACAAAATGACACCAACTTCTATTTTCTCAATTTTTTTTATAAAGTCAAGTTTCTGGTATATTCGATGAGACTGAAAAGAATAAATAAATGAAATAAAAAAGTATGAATATTGTGAAAAAGAAATACTTATTTAATTATTACTGAGGATTATTTTAAATCTAGAAATTCTTTTAAAAATTTATAACTTAAAATTTATTAGTTTATAAAAATATCTCATGTACTCTAATCAGTGAATTATTTGTTGATATGAAAAATAAATGAATTGTTTAAATTCTGAAATATATAGTTTATAATGCAAGTAATTAAGTAAAATGATGGTATTCATTATAAAAATTACAAGTTAATAATATAATCAACAAACTTTAAGAGTATTGTAAAAATAAAATATTCTCAATTATAAACTGCTGTATGAATTTTTTCAAATTAAATTATTTTTCTTTATCAAGATATTACATTTTTGTATAGTTAATAATTACTCAAATTATGCTTTTATAATAAAATGAAAGAAAATAATGTGAAAGTGTCTTCAGGTACAAAACAATAACAGAATTAGTTTATTAGTATATTTTGTTTTATTCTTCAATTTTTCTTTCTTTAGTTATACTTAAGATTTTCTTTTATATTTTAATTCTTGTTATACTATTGAAGGGAATATATTTATGTTTTTAAAAATATGTTATTAAAAGGAATAAAAATGCTCTCTCTAAAAGGACTTAGTTTTATTTCTTTCTTATATTGTTAGACCAGGTCTTGGACCTGGCTAACATTTATGGTGCACAGATCATCGCTCTGCAGGAGACCATATTGAAGGGTATCAATTCCCTCAATATCAAGGGATATAATATTTATAGAACTGATAGACCAGACAGGGGTGGTGGAGGACTTGCTTTCCTCATTAGAAATATTAACTATCAAAGTATAAAATTCAGTGGAATAGACAGTTCTGTCCTAGAAATTCAAGGCATTAAGTTTACTTGGAGGAGCAAAACCCTAAATATCTATAATATGTACCATCCCCCAAACAATAAGGGTCTGCCTTCTAACATGCATAACTTCCTTGTGGACAACGCTATTCTGATTAGAAATTTAAATGCAGAACATACTAGTTGGGGGTGTACTGAAGAAAATCGAAGAGGTAGTGAACTCATTAAAATGGCTGACGATTGTGGTTTCATCTTTTAAACGATGGTACACTAACCCATGTATCTTACAGTTATGACACCACTGAAGCACTGGATGTCATTGTTAGCCCCAGTATCTACCCGAGGAGTTCCTGGTCAGTCCACGAGAACATAGGTAGCGACCATCTCCCTTTTTTGATTGAACTAAATGGCGAATTACCTGTTTTTGAAAGCAACAAAAAGTACTGGAATTTCAAGAGGGCTGACTGGGAGTCCTATACCCGTTTTTTTGAAACCAATATTAACTCTAAACCCATGACAAATATTCTTGATTCTGATTGGCTCACCCTGAAATCAGTTATTATAAATAATGCTAAAAAGGCTATTCCCAGGGATAATATTAAGAGTTTTAAGAAATTATTACCCACAAGTCACCAGCTTCTGTTGGAG
Source organism: Latrodectus hesperus (assembly GCA_037975125.1). Classification (NCBI taxonomy): domain Eukaryota; kingdom Metazoa; phylum Arthropoda; class Arachnida; order Araneae; family Theridiidae; genus Latrodectus; species Latrodectus hesperus. Next base: position 675,317 of record JAJQOW010000014.1, read on the forward strand.
GAGAGAAAAAGAATTCTCGGCGCCCTAAATGAGCCTAAGGATATTTCTCGTAGAATTAATTTAAACAAAGTCAATGCTGAGATTAAACTAGCCTATGCACAAATCAAGAGAGATAAATGGAATGAACTTTGTTCTGGGCTTGATCCAAGGGTCTCCAATAGTAAATTGTGGAAATTAGTGAAGAGTATTAGTAAGGAACAGCCTCAGGAAGAACTATGCAATACTATTCAAGACACAGACGGCCGAATTCCCCAAACTGATTGCGAGCCTGCTGATATCCTTGATGCACACTATCAGATAACTGGCAAGCTTAGCTTCTCTCATGTTGACAGATCTGTCACGAAGAGAGCCAGAAACATTGTTTACGGGTGCTGTAGTTCCCGCGAGGGGATACCCATTTTCTCAACTGATTTTGATTTGCACGAACTCAAGGCTTCCTTCATGGATACTGATACAAAAATTCCCTGGTCCTGATGGCATTCACGGATACCTCATTGAACATCTGGGTCAGGCTGAAAGACAGAGATTCTTGGACATAATAAACTTATCTTGGAAATCGGGACGGCTTCCCGATATTCAAGACTGGAAAAGGGCAACCATCATCCCTTTCAGAAAGCCAAACAAAGACGCCAGTTCTCCCGAGAGTTATAGGTCCATCGCACTTACATCTATTGCGTGTAAGATAATGGAGAGGATGATTTTAAAGAGACTTCTATTTTATTTGAATTCACGTGGTCTTTTCCCCAAGGAACAATATGGTTTCAAATCAGGACATAGTACTACAGATGAGGTGCTTTATTTGACCCAGAGGATTCGAGATGCGCTCAATTTGAAGCCTACAAATCACACAGAGGCAGTTTTCCTGGACTTGTCCAGGGCTTTCGATACTGCTTGAAATCAGAGACTTATTACCAAGCTCTTTGATGGTTTCGGAATTCGTAATAGGGCCCTGCCTTGGATATATGATTTTCTAAGAGACAGAGTAATCAGGGTTAGATTTAACAACTCCATGTCGAATGGTCTTAAGTTGGGACAGGGTCTTTCTCAGGGCTCCGTTCTGAGCCCTATTCTTTTACACTATTTTTGAGTGGCATCGAGAAAGTTATCTCCAGCAGATGTGAAGTGAGATTGTTTGCGGACGACATAGTCCTCTGGGACTCCGGTGCCAATACTGCTGACTTGGAAAATAATATCAACCAGAATCTAGTTGATGTGTGGAACTTTGCTGAAAACCACAAATTATGTTTTAATCCTTTAAAATCCACTACCAGTTTCATTACAACAAATAGAAAGCTGTACAATTACCAGCCTAGGATTTTTCTGAACAACCAACCTCTCTTAGTGGATAGATATCCAAAATACCTGGGTTTTGTTATGGAACCTGAGATTACAAGCAATAAGCACATCGACCATCTTGTAGAAAAATGCAGAAAACGTCTGACTATCCTGAAATATATAGCTGGACGCGACAGGGGAGCAGAAGCATTTACGCTTAGAAATATTTACATCGCGCTCTTAAGACCCATCCTGGAGTATGGCTTCCCAGTTTATACTGCTGTGCCTCTAAGACTAGCCTTCAGAAGCTTGAGCGAGTTCAACTGAGCGCAGCTCGGATTATTACTGGTCTTCGAAACAGCTGTCCCAACGACATTGTTCTATACGAGGCGAATTTGCTACCACTCAGTCACAGAAGAGACTCAAATCTTGTGAAGTATTTTAATGAACTCTTTAGTTATGGCTCCCAAAATCGAACCTCTGACTTTCTCAGGGGCTGGATTAATAACCAGAGACTAAAATGAAAAAGTCCCCTTAGTCAGATAGCCAGTGATAATATTATCTCCAATACTGTAGAGTCGCATTCCTTGAACCCATCCATTGACCCGTCTGAGGGTGGGGATGGGTTCATTAACGGGGTATATTTTCACCAAAATCTTCCTATCGAGGTCAACAAGTCTACAGATCTTCCTGAGTACCTAAGGCAACTTGCTCTTGAGTTGATCAACAATATCCATGATGATACTGTGCTTATTTACACGGATGGTAGCAGAAATGACAGAACTTGTTCCGGTAATGGGGTATTTATTAAGTATCAAAACGAATCCCACCAAATCTCAATCATCAAAAAAGACGGCTGTTCCGTCTTTCGCAGTGAACTTATTGCAATTAATGTGGTTCTTGATAACGGTTCTTTCTCTCCCTGGGAATGAGGAAATCTGGATTTTGTCGGACAGCCGGAGCGCCATCCAGCATCTTACTAACTGGCACAGAGTCCGTGATAATACAGGAGTAGCTATGTTAGACAAGCTTAGACGGCTCTCCTCATTTCGTGAGATTCACTTACAGTGGATCCCTTCCCACGTAGACCTTGCGGATAACGAATTGGCTGATGCCCTAGCAAAAAGAGGTACTGACGAGTCTTTGCTTACTCCGGCGTCTCTTACCTATACTGAACTATACTCTAGACATAAAGACCTTGTTCGATCTGCATTTGCCATTCCCCCTGTGCACCATTGGTACCAGGGATTTCTATCCCTCCGGTGCAGCACAGACTGGAACAAACTACAATAACACGTTTTCGAAGTGGCCACCTAAGATCATTGACATTTGACAACAAAGAAAAGGAATTTCCAACTTGCGCTAAGTGTTCCAAAAGATAAGTCACTCCGGATCATATCCTTGAGTGCTTGGGACTCAATAAAGAGAAGACCTTCTGGAGCGACCATTATTGGTCATTGATTTCCTGAGAGTGTGCAATGTCATAGACTCGGTCTAGCGCTGCTAGACAACAGGGATAAGCAACAACAACACATTTTAAAATTTCATGTTTAGAAAAATGCTTTGATTCATAGCATATAACTATTGTTAATTTATCTAGATAGAAATGTTTTATAATTTTAAAGTCATCTTATAAAATTGTTTTTATGAAATGAACTTATAGTTCTGAAACTGTATATGATTGATTATAGGTAACTGATGATGAATAAAAATATAAATGATGGTGGATAATTAAAAAAAATAATGCTTTAAAATAAAATCAGAATATATATAAAGTTATCTTTCTAAATAGAAACTTTGAAACAAAAATATTTTAACTTTTTATTTCAATAGACTTTGGAGCTCTGGCAACTTTTTTTTCAATAGCCAATGAGCTTGCTACAGAGGCTCATAATTCTCCTCAGCCATTCAAATGTTTGACCCTCATTAACAGCAATGCAATTACCAGCCGAAAATTAATTTGCCAGCAAGTTAAAAAGTTTTCCAGTGACAGAACCATTTAAATTATAATAGCCAGACTTAGAACAAAGCACTTAAAAGGCATGAGAATTTCTACAGATAGACAATGGAGTTACACCAGGCCTTGTCCTCACTATCGCTGCATTTCTATTTAAATACCTAATTCGTATAAATGTTCTCAAGCGACAAAAAAGTTTAATTGCCTTTCGATTTACAGTAGGAAAAGAAGACTCTGTTTCATTTATTAATGTTGCTATGACATTTTTCCTTTTAGAAAATGGGACACCATGAAGTTTGCGTAACATTATGTCCATTTGTTTTATAGTTTCTATCCATGCTTTTGTTGGAACAGTAAGTTCCCCAACAGAAATTACATTAATCCACTCGGAATGATTGGGCATATCGAATGAATTTCTTGATATAGTTCAAAGTGAAATATCTTTAATTTTATAAGCAATATAACCTGCCACATAAACCATAGCTTCTTTTTCAAATGGAGATATATCACAATTTGGATTGGTAGAGAGGCAAGTTCATTTTCCCAAGATAAAGGTAAGGCATTAATTGAGAATTCACGATTTAATTCATCATCTTTAGAATCAAAAGAATTGATAATTTCTTGATGCTCTTTTACATTAAATGCAGAGTTTAACATTTCACTTGTTAAATAAACGTCTGGTCCATTTTCTCAACAGTTTACTTTCGGTGACAAATTAGGTAATTTATTTGCGAGCAATATTTTTTTAAGCGAATAATTACTTCAGAACGAGAAAGATGGTCATTGAATCTCCCGAGACCTCTAATTTGGCTGAAGAGGATAAGGTATGACACCCGCCACGATCCGAAATTATTGCTCGAACTTGAACACCAGTGAATTCGACTTCTTCTATTACAGAAAATAAAAGTTTTTTATTCATTTTACAGTCGATTTTATTTTCGTTTTTAATTTTTGTATTTCATTTAAAAGCAAATTTTTATTTGATTTCAATCGTTTAATTATTCTTGTTGTAGAAGTTCGATTTCTTTTTTGCTCATTTTTAAGGAATTTCACTGTATTTTCTGCGCATAATATTCTTTTTTTCAATTCTTCTATATTTTTTAAATATTCATTGCATTTAAGGCATTTAATGTCTCCATCACATTGATTTTCTGTATCACATAATTTATGTGAACTTACACATTCAATTCTTTCAATAGCTTCTACTAATCTTCTTCTTTTCGTTTGTCTCTGTTCTCTTGGAGTATTTTGAATTATGTTTAAAGCCGGTAACTTAAGATTAGGCAGAGCCGTCGGTTTTAATATTTTTCTCTCTGGCAAACCAAGTAGTCGATTTTGCATGTCGTCCATAAATTCATTCAAATCAAAATGCTCACTACATACTCTAGCATTATTGATGTTGATTTTGTCACTTCTTCGACATCTTTGCACCCATTCCTACGAAAGCATTTGATTTTCTTTTGGAAATCGATGAAATATTATATTTTCCTTTTGTATTTTGATATGTATTTGAACACGTAGCAACAGCACACGATGTCATGTTTTCCTCTTTAAAAATACTCTTGCTTAAAATGAAAACATTAACATTAAACTAGCCAAAATGAATGAGAAAGCTGCGATCAGACACAAGCTAGCCCAGAGAATGCCAGCCAGTCGATGCCCAGTGACGTCACGCTCTTCCCCTCTCTGATGACAAGGCGGCTAGCTATACATCAAAGCAATGAGTCAGTCATTATGTTTTCCCTAGCCCTGTGTTGAATTTAGGAGGAAAATAAAATTCGTAGTCGATGAAAACAATTTCCTTATTCAATCGGAAATTTTGAGAAGTAAAAACTGGGATGATCTTAAAATATAATTAATTTAAAAATATTTCATTAGTTATTATTAAAAATATATTTTAGAATTAATAAAGTTGATTGAAATAAATCATCATAAAACTGAATTTATGGTCAATAAACTTCTACTTCAACTGCTCATTAATCCAAAGGAAAACAAAAACCTTTAGTTTTGCGTGTACACCTTGCGTATTGCTATGAAAATTTAAAAACATGCTTAGACGAAATGCGCGGAAGTTGTTGAAATATATTTTTTTGGCTGTTTTATTACTTATTGGTTGCGGATTACTTTTTAAATCATTTATAACTGTTAATAATATTGATTCTGAAAATTCTAAAATTAAGGGAAAGTATTTAGGATTACCTGATGCTCCGAATTTACACAGAATTTCTTCGGTAAATAATACCGTTGTTTGAAATTTCAATAATTATCAATACTTTAATATTGATTTTTATGCAAATATTTTAATAATATTTGTAAAAAATTCATTTAAATAGTTTTTTTGTTGACTTTTTAATAATTATTGATTTTTGATTAACACACACCAAATTAAAATTTTTAACCTAAATTTATCAACCAACTAAAAAGGAATAAAAAATATGTTACATTATTTGACAGGCTTTTAATTTTTCATTAGACTGTTATTTAACTTTTTATATTTTAATATACAGTTATAGTATTCACAGTACAGTTCACAGCAATTAATACAGTTATAGCAAGTTTCAAGTAAAACTTAAAAAAATATTATTTTTGAATTATTATTATTTTATTATATATTAAATTGATATCATTTTATAATTATTTTTAAATTTCTTTTAAAATATTTTCTTGAATTTTATAAAAGAATTTACTCATTCTGTGCATTCTTATAAAAATGAGTTATGTTTTATTGAATTTCAAATTTAAATTAATTTTATTTTAAAATTAAAATGCTTGTTTTTTAAAAAATAAAAAATGTTCAATTTATTTTTAAAAAAAAGAATCTAAAAATTTTTTAAATATCTAAGGAGTGCATGTTGTTTAAAATGTATTAATTTTAAGCATATTTATCATCTATTGAATATGTTGTTAAAATAATAAATAAAAAAATGTTCAATTTATTTATTATTTTAACAACATATTCAATAGATGATAAATATGCTTAAAATTAATACATTTTAAACAACATGCACTCCTTAGATATTTAAAAAATTTTTAGATTTTTTTTTTTTTTGCCTTCATTTCACTGTATTTTTATGTTAACTAAGAACAATAGCACTTTCATTAAAGATTTAGGTGTTGCATTTTATAATAAGATTCTATAGCATTAAGAAATTATATTAGGATGCAAAGTATTAAAATCATCAAAATCTATGGTTCTTTTAATTAATTCTTTTGTATAGATACTGGCATTTTTAGTAATTATCTTTTGTTACACACATATATATAAAGTAATTTTTTGATAAAAGGGAATTTTTAAGTATATCTACATTTATTCATAAATGCTCTTATGAAACATTATGATATTATTTATGTTTTTAAATGTATGAGGTCAAATATATTTTAATTTTTTTATATTTTGTGGAAATTGCATAAGATTTTGATTAAGTATTTTAAAGAGTCCAGAAGTGTTTTAGACAATTTATTAATGTGTTTAGAAATGTTATTAATTGTTGAAAATCTTAATTTGCCCTTTCATACAATATTTGAATTATAGTTCATTAATATTAAATTTACTTGTCTTGTCCTTTTTTAAACATCTATTTCAGAATATATCTAAGTTTTCATATATTAAGTAGTTACTAAAATATATAACTGAAATATTAAAGGATTTTTTAATTGTACTGATTAATTATAAGGTAAATAGACTTAAATCTTGTATCTATTTATATTATGTATACAGTAGATCTTGATTTTTCTAAATATTTGGCGGGACCAATAAAATAGTTCTTATAAAATTGAAAGTTCATAAAATCTGAAAAAAAACTGTTAAATTTTTTTACTTTTTTAAGTCACATTGCTTATTTTTTATTAGTAAAGTATTAGAAAAAAATTATTTAGTATTTATTGTATATAAAACATATAAAACAAAATTCGTATTAAAAGAAATTTACTACAATTTTGTTGAAGAAAAACTAGGGAAAATAATCACATACATTTTTCTGTTTCACAACCACATATTTAAAAGCATATTTTGTAAAATCCTTGGAAACAACTCGGGTTCAATGCAATTCCCAAATTATGTTACTTCACACAATATCTGATTTTCAAAGTCTTGATTGCACACAAGCTTGAACTTTGAAGATTGCAATCTTGTACAATCTGACACTAATCAAATATCAGTATTTTGAATATTTCATTATAATCAATTATTACAAACATATTGTAAAGTACTAATAACTAGAAATTAATTCTGCAATGATTATTACATATTAAAAACTAAGGCTAAAGGCTAGATGTAAGTTTGGGGAATATTACTGCATATATATGGCCATATAATCATTCTAAGAACATTGTTGCATACCTATGCCAGTGATTCTGCAAGCAATGATTAGATGAAATATATAATTTTGTTAATTAATATTGCTGTTGTAATATTTTGGGTTATATATTAAATATTGTTTATAAATGTTTCATATATTTGTATTGAGATTTGTTTAGAATGGTGATGATTAATTTGGAAGTCTAGTTTTTTATAAGATTATTTTTATTGCACATTTTAAATTGGGACTAAATTGCACTACTGTGATTTTCTTTAATGTGGGTGTCACTGCCCAGTTAATTAAAATTCAAATTTTCATAAAAATGCATGTTATTTACGTTTTTTAATTTATTACCCTATTGTTTATATTTACTTGTGGTTTTGTTTGATACAATGTATTTTTAAAGTATATTTATTCATTTGATTAATTAAAAGAAAATAAAAAATTGATTATTACTTTTTATTGTCTCATTACAAATAATAGTGTTGATTTTCAGAGATTTATATTCGTTTTGTAATGTGTAAATTTTGTAAAATATGTGTAGTTAATTTTATAGCCTTAAGTTCTATAGTTCTTTACTAAGTAAATGTAAAAATAGCATGATATTGTAGTATTCAAAGTTCAAGATAAAGTACGATTGGGATTTTTAAAACTAAGATTTTATCACATCTTGTTTAGAAACCAGAGTTTTCATAAAAATGTATGTTATTTACATTTCTGATTTAGATATATAATGCATTTGTTAATACCTTCTTGGTTTTGTTATATTCCTTTTCCACCTAAAAGTAAATCTTTTCGGAAATACAATCAGAAATTTGAAAAATTTAGCACATAAGTGTTCATATTACTGGTTGTTAAAAGTGCTCAATTTCAGTAATTTATAAAACTCTTCCATTTTTTAAGGATTTATAATGATTATGTAGTTGGTTGTATGTATTAATAAAAACTAATAAACAATTTATGTAGGATAACTAAAACATTACAAAGAGTTTTTACAATGTATGTTTACTTGAGAAGGGCTCTCAACCAACAACTGAGCCAGGTCTTCTCAATAATGAGTTCATTCTTTTCACTGAAGGAAAGTGTTTATATATTAATGTAAACACTACAATTTTTGCTTGTTTTAATAAGAAATGAATTAATGACAGCTACATGGTTTGTACTTTAGACAAAAATAATTTAAACCTAGTTACCTACAATTCAGAACATGAAAACAATGATCTGTTATATTATTATTATTAATTATTCCATTGATTTAATTAAATACATGTTTTCTTCAATTAAAATAAAATTAATGTATATTTTAAAATATAAATGGATTAAAAACATATAAATTTTGTCTTACAGGTAGATGAAAGAATAGATTGGCATAACTATACTCAAATAAAATTAGAAAAAGAAAGAACTGGTCCTGGAGAACAAGGTGCAGCATTTGATTTGCCTGCTGGAACAGAGCAAGAGAAAGATAAATTATATAAAGTTAATGGCTTTAATGGCTTAGCAAGTGATTACATTGCCATTAATCGTTCCCTTAAAGATATTCGACACAAAGAGTAAGTTGCTTTGTTTTATCTCTGATGAATCAGCCATTTAAATTATTAAATTTTCAAGAAAGTAATATTTAGTGGAATCATTTTCTTTAAATGTGAATATCTTGGACAATTTCATTATTCTAATGATCAGATCAATAAATAAAATTATGAAGCTATGTTTTTATTTTGAAAAATTTTTTATACTTATATTGATTTACAGAAAAATAATTATTTTAAATATTGTTATTCCGTATTTTTTCTTCTCAATATTTCTTACTCAATTTTCACCATTTATGCAACAGTATGTTTTAAAATGATATTTAATCAAGGAGTAAAATGTTAATGCAAAGTAAAGTTAAATACACATAAATAAATCAACATTTTGAGACCTTTTTTTATGCTTAACATAATAGATAATTTATTCTTTATATCCTGTATGAAATAATCTAATATATGTTTTAAATGATTTTATACACTCACAATTATTTATAACTTGATAACATTTTGAAGTAACTTTATTTTTGAAAAAAAATGAACTTTGAAATGAAAAAGTACATTTTCATCACACTATCAATCTTTTTAAGAAATGTAAAATAATTTATTAATAGTATTTTTATTCAATATCATTCTCAAAAATTTTAATTAATTTAATGAAGGAAAATTTTAATTCAATACACAGACATTTGCTGTAAATTTTATTGCAATAAAAATGTATAAATTTATCTTAAATATTTTGAAATAATCATTACAGAATTTCTTCATTTGTTTAAAATTTATATAGAAAACAACAAAAGTATTGTAATTGATTTTTTGATAATTCTCTTCTACAATGTTAAATGAGTAGATGGTTGGCCAACATTTTAGTTTGGAATTTCAAATGGAATATGAACCTTGAAACAAATGTGAATGTAGCATTTTCTATGTATACATATGAATACAGTTTAAAGAGTAAATCCCAGTCAATACGGCAATTTCTTTATCAAAAATATTTAATTTTCTTTGTGATGGTTACTTATGTACTGTTTAAATAGATCTTTTATTAATATTTAGATGTTTCTCTTATACTTTGTACATAACTATTATGATTTTTAAGTAGTCCCTTACCTCTTTTCATGTAATAAAATGAATATAGTAACAAAATATCATGAAATTAGTTAGATTTTGCTTATCAAGTGTATTAATATTTATTACTTGTTAAAAGTTAATTTTATCTTGGCATGACCAAACATGTACACATAAAAGAATATACTGTAAATGATATATTTTCAATTTAATATTAACAAAAAATATATAAACATAATTCTTTTAATTTTGAGGAAAATAAATATTGATATAAATTTCTTATCTAATTTAATTTTGCTTTCCTTTATTGACATTTTTCTTTTTAACATAACCATAGAAAAGAAATTGCAGTATCAATGGAGAATTTTTAGTAATCCTTTTGAACAAATATGAGCCTTTGCATTCCTCTCTTTATGAATCCTAGGAATGCCATTGTATGGAGATATTTACAAACTGACATTTTAGAGTTAATTTCCAAATCCTGATTCAATAGGCATCTAAAGAATAAATACTTTGAGGGAATCAAAAAAAAAAAACAAAGATCCATGCCTTTTGTGTCTGACTGAATATCTGAAATAAAACTTTCGGTTTTTACATAATTAAATGTAATTGCATAGTGATTGTGTTTGCCAACAATCATTTAATTATATGAAATATATTTAATTAGCAGAAATATTTGTCTTAAGAGTTTAGTATCCCAACTTGCTTTAGGTTTTTTAAATGACACATTTTTATTTGAAGTTAAATGAATTATTATATAAAATTTGAAGTTAAAAAATTGAAGGTAAAAAATTTGGAATTTTATTTGCTATTAAAAGTACTTTTTTTGCTAGTACAGCATGAATACTAATACTTATATTTGATTTATAATTTATTTAATATTTTTTAAAATGTAATGCTTTATTCTTCTATTTAAAAATAAGAAAATTAATTTTAATAAAATAAAGCGTTGATTACAAATGAATTTAAAACATTAATATGAATGTTTTCCTTATAATAATTTGTTTATAATCGAACATTGTCATTAAGAATGAAATAAATATCCTGTGTAAGGTCACCAAATAATAACCAAAAAATTATGCTGCATTTGATTTTTTCTTGATCAAATAGTATTCTTTTCAAAAAATAAGAAATTTTTGAATATGTTTTACACAGGATATTTATTTCATTGTTAATATGTTTGATTAAAAACAAATTATTATAAAAAAAAACATTCATATTAATGTTATTTGTAATAAATGCTTTATTTTATTAAAATTAATTTTCTTATTTTTAAATAGAAGAATAAAGCATAGCATTTCTTAAAATAAATATATAATTTAATTTAAATAATGTGATCTATTTATGCAATAAATTTTATCATCTTTTAATATTTAAGTGAAAGCCTTTTGTTGTAGGGAAATTTAGGAAAATATTTTAAATTTTGATAATGATAAAATTGTAAATGATTGTAAGCTCACCTATTTGAAAGGATTTTATCGGTATTTTAATAAGGAAATCCACAGTTTTGTGTTAAATCTTTCTTCATAATTAGACTTCATATCTCTGTTTATGTGTAGACAATATAGTTTTACCATCAATAAATAAAAGATTCAGGTATTCCACATTTGCTTATGAAAAAATTAGTTACTGTTATATATCATGAAATACAATTATATTTTACTTGCTGTAAATCATCATGTTACCTTTTACACATGTAATTAACTTTTTGTTTAATTTGTTTTAGTTGCTTGAAACAGAAATATCTTAAAGATCTACCATCAGCCAGTGTTGTTGTTCCTTTTCATAATGAGCATCTTTCAACTCTTCTGCGTACTGCGACTAGTGTGATAAATAGAGCCCCACCACATCTTATTAAAGAAGTTATACTTGTTGATGATTTTAGTACTAAAAGTAATAATATATTCTTTTCTATGAAATAGCATTTTTATGAAATTAAGTTTTTGCTTGTAAAAAAGTAGTTACTCAGGTTATACCTTTATTATTGTGTGTGTGTATATATAAATTGCATGTGTTAAATATTCATGTATTACACACATTAAAGAAGCATCTAATATATTTTTGTCTTAAAAATAATGCTTTTTTTCATATTTTAACTGATTATCCATTTAAGTATATAAAAATTCTTTCACCTTTTTTATATTTTTGCTATTTAATTTGTTGCAGCTTTTTTAAACAATAAAATTTTTTTCTTATTCACTTTTTAAATAGACTAAAAAATCAATTTTTATCTTACTGAATATTTTTCTTATTATGTATGACTTGATCAAAATTACTAATTTGCTAAAATAATATAAAAAAAATAAACTCTGAAAGAATAAAAGCAAATTTTTTGTTGTTTATATACATTGTTAGAAAATGTAATATGTCTAACATTTTTAAAGTTAGAATAATTATTGTTTTTGATGAATGTAAATACCTGCAAAATTACAAATAAATACATGAATTGAAAATCTAAGAATAAACATTATTGGCATTTTATTTTTGCAATTATGAATTTCTTCATCATATTTATTCTCATGTTATTTTTTTCAATTTTTTTAAAAAAAGTTTTTGGTATGGCTTTGGGTTGTTAGGTTTTACTTTATTCTTGGGCCATTGCAGAAAAGCTATACTTTGTACCAATGTAGTCAACACCCCTTGATGAAGTTGTACTACATTATGTTGGTACTTATTTGGTTGTTGGTATGTTGATGCTTCATTTGGTTTACTGTGTTATTTTCCTTTTATTCTGTATGTTCATTTAAATGATTCAAATTTTAATTTTCTTTGTTGGTTATTTGTTCTATCTGTTCCATATATGTAAGTAGTATTGTCTATTTACTTTATTCTTCTTCTTTTAGCATTTATTTCAAACATTGAAAATTTTCTGTTATTTATATTTCAATAATATTTACTCTGCTTTCATGCTGAATGTATTGCCAAACATAAAATTTTTGTACATATTTTTGTATTTATTTCAAATTTTGCTTGGGATATTTCTGGTCATACATTATATATACATACCCTGTGTAAATCATTATTGTATTTTCCTGTATAGTGCCCACTGCTATTTTTCAGTGTTTAGTAGAAAATACATCATGCTATTAATGTGGTGTCACATTAAACAAAAAATACACAATATGATTAAAAATATAATAAAGTGCAAAAAAAAAGTAACTGTGGAAAATATCTGATTGGATTCACCTCGTCGCAAAATGTGATAAATTGAAATGAAAGCATCCGATTGGGGTCATCAAGATTGATAATTCTGAAAAAGTCTTAGTAAAACTTGTCAATTTTTATAATTTAATAACTTTTGAAACTAGGTTAGGTATATTTTAAAAATAAAATATATTTGTTTCATTAATAATTAAACAAATAAAATAGATTATTTCTAACTGCATTGGAAATATTTTTTCTTTTGTATTGCACATGCTTTTTCATTTTACATTAACACTTTTGTTGCCATTTTCTTAATTGCTTTCTCTAGTGCTTTTAGTTTAAAAAAAGCTGTATAACTTATTTGCTTTCACTTTCACATGATATAAACAAATTAAAAATTTTCAGAACGAAACAGCTCAGATCAAGATAAAATATGAAATGGCGATAACCAAAAGCAACTGTAATATCTTTTTGAGGAACCAAATTAGCTCTGAAACATAGGTGGACAAAACTGATTAAATCTGAAAAAGTCAGTTGGGTTGTAGCACCATCTATTATTTTATAAAATATAAATAGCATTACTTTCAATTTTATTGTAAGTTTTTATGATGGGGAAACATTTTCATCATATAATTTGCAATATGTGTATAACATGCACAACAAATTTAGAAACTTTTTTAAGTCACCATCTGCAAATAACACACAGGAAAATACAGTAGTTGCTGAAAAATATGTAATAAAAATGTAAGAGTTATTCTATCTCTGACTTAAAATGTATTTCACAGCGGAATTGAAACAGGATTTAGAAAATTATATCAAGGCACACCTGCCAAAAGTAAGAGTGCTGCGTGCTACCAAAAGAGAAGGTCTAATTAGAGCTCGATTAATTGGTGCAAGAGCAGCTGTGGGTGATGTATTAATTTTCCTTGACTCCCATACGGAGGCTAATGTAAATTGGTTGCCGCCATTATTAGGTATGAAGTTGTTTTATTTATTTTCTAAAGTAATGAACCTTAATATTTGTCGATATGTCTTTTATTATATATAGATTACAAATGTATTTTAAATAAGTAGGCCAAAGTACTTGGGAAACAAGCTTATTGAATTTTTGATATTTTAACATATGTAACAAATGTGACTAAATGCATCTATTTGGTGTGGCTACTTACTAAGCCAAACTGCAATGCTTCTGTGTTCAAATAGATGCTTATAAGGAATTTTGATATACATGTTAATTATCTGTAATTTTGTGACAATTTCAAATATGCACAGAACTTATTGTAAGTTTAGTAACCTTTGAATCTTTGGGATATTGTTTATTCTCATAATTTTTACATTTATTTTGAAATTGGTGATAAAATTTCAAAGTTATTCATTTAAATTTAAATTTTGAGCTTCAATTAAACTTGAAAATTTAATGAATAGTTTATGTTTAAATAATTTTTTTAATTATTATGTTATTTAATTTAGTCACATTACATAAATTTTAAGTATTTATGTAAAAACACAATATTTAGTAAATTACTTGAATAAACAAATTAAAATATAAAAATTAAATGTAAACATAAATGTGTTATAAATATGTATAAATATAAATAAATATAGGAAAGTATATGGTAACATGTTTTGTTCCTGAAAAGTTTTTGGAATAACTAATTAAAGAAAATAATATTGATTTCCAAAGATTTATGTATTTAATTATTTTAATACCGTGTTTAAATGTGTGGTTTAAATGAAGTTGATTTTCACTGATTAAAATTTATCCATTATTGTGTTTTTGTTCAACTGTTTGAAATATTCTTTAATCAGTTTGAGTTTGGTGATAACTATACTTGATCTTAATCTTATTTCGGTCATTGATATGGTAATATTAGAAATGAATTTGAACTTTTAGATGCATTAACTTTGGGCTATCAGGATTTAGAAAATTAGTTTCCTATATTTTTTCTTTTGCTTGTATCCCTTGGTTGAGATTTTCATTTATGAATACTTCCTTTCTTTATAAGTGTAATCTATCCCTTTTAACAGTAATATTTCTTTTTATTTGATATGTTTACTAAGTCGTATGATTTCACTAATGTATAAGAATTTCAATTAGGTGTTATCAAACTTATTAATTTTCTTTTTAAATTATCCTTTATTACTAGTACCTATTTTAGTATTTTTCATGATTTTGCATACTTTTACTAATATTAATTCAACATAAATTTTCATGAAAATGAATATTACTGTAGATTGAAAATCAATAGTATACTTAAGTTTGTTGGAATTGATAAAAAAGATACAATTTAAAGATAGAAATAGGAGTTTTTGAAGAATTTTAACTTTCAAATGATTGGAAGAATTCAAAATTAAAAGACACTAAAACTTTTCATTGTATAAATCCAGAATTTATAAAATATACAAAGAGTGAGGAATATTACAAATATTTAAAATAAATGAATTGTAAAATTTGTGGTTGGTTAGTTGATGCTGTGTTCATGTGGAGAATATAGATAACCATGAGTGTGCAGAATACATCTGGCTATCTCCTTGTTGTTTTTGGAGTATAGACTCTTTTGGATGTTGAAGAAGGGAAATTCTCCAAGATGAGCCAGAGATTTTAAAATAGTGGTCAGTTAAAATGTGTTTTGGCGTTAGTGGAATATCTTCCATGGAAAAATGGTTGCCATTGCCGTCTAAGAGGTTGGACTTCTGCCTGTTGACCCATGGAAGGTATTTTATTTCCCTTCTACCACCCAAAGGATAATCCAATGGAGGCATTCCCCTGTCTGCCACCTGGATGTGCCCTGTAGGGGTTACATGTTAAATTTGTGTAAAAATTTTTTTAAATTGAATAAAAAAAATTTTCTATTGCCTTCATGTGAAACATATTTTGAAACAAAGTGTTTTGTCTAATCTTATTGCTGTGATCCATTTCTTTATTAAATGGACATTTATTAAGTTTCATGATAAAGAAATGTATATATTTTTAACTTATTGGATCTTATTATTTTTCTCAGAACTTTTTAATTCAACTTTATTGTTATTAAAGTTACTTACGTACTCAAAATATTACAATTTAGTTTCTTAAAATTTGTGGATTTTTAACCTTGTTAAATTCTTAAAATTTTTGGTAAAGATTTTGAGTTATAAGTTTAGTGTTACTTTCTGATCGAATTGTTTTGATGTGTGAAATAAAATTTTGACTTAAGTTCAGTAAATGTTCCTATACTTATATATTCCATGCTAATTTTTGATAGAATTTTAAAATTTCTATGAAATGCCACCTCCCTAATAAATACATTTATTTAAGTTATAGTGTCTAGAAATAGTAGTAAGATGCTTTGATTTCGAAATATAAAAATGATTGAATGAAATATATTTCTTTCTCATGAAACTATATTTTTTTTTATCAAATTTTGGTGTTATTTTCTTATAGATCCTATTGCAAAAGATCGTAAAACTGTTGTATGCCCGTTTATTGATGTCATAGATTATGAAACATTTGCTTATAAAGCTCAAGATGAAGGTGCACGAGGGTCATTTGATTGGGAGTTGTATTATAAAAGATTACCACTGTTACCTGAAGATCTCAAACACCCTGCTGAACCTTTCAAGTATTTTGATTTATCAAATTCAATAATTTATCAAATATTAATATAGTTTAATTTCATTGTTTAATATATTAAATTGAATGATCTTAACTCCATTAATATTTTAAGGGAATGGTGTGAAATTCTTAATAACTAAGTAAACTGATATTTGTGTATTGTACAAAAATCTTGAAATATAGTATTAGGTATTATCAAAAATGTTTAAAATTTGCCTGTTTGTCTATTGATACACAATTTCATTCAGTTATCTTTGTTTCATTGTAAAAAAAAAATTTTATTTACTTTTTGATCAGCATTGCTAAAAATGAGTTTCTAAATAAATTTCTGTGAAAGAGAAAATATCTGATTTTTGACAGATTTTAACTATTCAAACAAAAAATGCTTAATATGAGATTTTGAAATTTTGCTATATCTTAGCATTTTTATTTATTATATCTCAAAAATATCAAAAAAAAAAAATTAATTATGGAGCAAATTGAATAAATATAATGAAAAGTTGTTATGGCTTTTTCTATTTTGAAATTTTACTTTCTAGATTTAAAATGAAGCATGTATAAGATTATTTTGTTTATCATCATTGTATTGATGTTTTGAATTTTTATTATTACAATACTGCAAAATAATGTTGTTGTCTTACAGGAGTCCTGTTATGGCTGGTGGACTTTTTGCTATGGATCGCTCCTTTTTCTGGGAACTAGGTGGCTATGATGAAGGCTTAGATGTATGGGGAGGTGAGCAGTATGAATTGTCATTTAAAATATGGCAGTGTGGAGGGAAAATGGTAGATGCTCCTTGCTCAAGAATCGGTCATATATATAGGAAGTTTCCTCCCTTCCCAAATCCTGGAATTGGTGATTTTGTTGGAAGGGTATAATATTTTATGTGAATTTTTTGAGTAACATTAAGATGTTAATTTATTTCTGTAATTGTATTTAAAGAAATGTTGAAATAATAGCTTTATTATTTAGTAATTTCTTTATTCAACATTTTTATATTACTCATTTTTGTTTGAAACATGTATTTATAAGTTGGAGAGGGAAGGTCTTTTGCCATTTTTCTCTAATTTTACTGGAATACATTTCTTAATATTCTTGATTTGATGCCTTAAATGATTTTTATTCTTCCATCTTTTTTTTTGCTGCTTCTAAATAGATTTTTAACTGTGAATTTTACTTAAAAATATTTTATGTTATTTTTCATGTTATTCATTTATTAAAAATGTGTGAAGTCATTTGGCAACACTTTTTTTAAATAAAAATAATTATTCTCCTGTTAAAATATACATTTTCTAGTTATTGATGCCATCCAAAATATTTTATAAGCATATAAAATAGCCTTGAATGCTTTTTCTTGTATCAGTAATTGTGGGAAGCAAAATCTATGTTAAGTGTCTATCATTTGGAAGTATAATAAATGTAATATTGCTGATTTTAAGGTACAGATATGAGGAACTATTTTTTATTTGCATGGATTTATTTATATGTAATTTAGAAATCAGCTGTTATTGATTTGAAATAGATCAAAGCATGATTAATTCATATCAAAGGATTTCCATGCATTGTTATTTTACTCAGAACAAAATTCTTCAGCTTTATGAATAGATTAAATTATTTGTCACCTAACTTTATATGTCAAAACTAGTATATAATATTCATCCATTGAATGAAATTGTATGAAATCGTTGACAATACTTTTCAAACAAAAATGAACTGTTATCCTCTTAACATATACATTCACCATTTATTGATGAAATACAAAATACTAATAATACATGTAAAATATACATTGAATGTTATTTCTTGTATCAGTAATTGTGAATGCAAATTCTATCTATGAGTGTTTAGAATGGAAATAAGTTTAATATTCCACTCGTCTAAAGTTAGTGTGTATATTTTTTTTTTGTATGTAATTTAGAAGGAAGCTATAATTCATCTGATACATCAGAACATGATGAATTTATGTTAAAAAATTTCTGTCAATGGCTATTTTATCTAAATAAGGTTATTTGTTATATGAGTAAATTATATATTTTATTCAAGTAATGATTAAAATAGGGAAAAAGGGTGACAAACAATTATTTATTTATTTATTTTTTGATAATTTATATTTACAACTGTAAAGATAGAATATGTGACTACAGTCTACTGTAAAAAAGTTTCATTTTTATTTGACCCACTTTATTATATTTTAATTTTCATATGACAATTAGAACTGTTTCCCAAAGAACAAAATTTAATTTTGTCTAAAGCAATAAACTTAAAAGTAATAACATGCATTCAGTTATGTGAAATTAATAACATTTTACGCATATATTGATTATCAGATAAGTACAAATTGATGAATTTAAAAATTACAATTGGAAATTGAAATAATAAATTGTAAAAGTGTCACAAATGTTTAGTTTAAAAGTCCGAATTGGAACAAGAAATATAGAGGAATATTTAAAAACAGGAAGAGAAACTAGGAATATTACAAAATTTAATAAACAAAGCAACAGTTTTTAATAACAATAAATGTAAGTAGTTACAGTTATTGATAAAGTGTGTTTTTCATGAGAATCAATTTACTGAATTTTAATAAAGGAAAGAAGCAAATTATTTATTTAAGAAAATTCTAAGTGATATTAAAATGTTCCTTAAAATAATATTTATTTAAATTATAATCAAAGTGTATGTTAGATTGATTTATGCTTATATTTAACCAAAAAGTGTTCAAAGATTTAATAGACTTTATAATTATTTGAATATATTGTTATTTAAGAATAATTATTTGAATATATTGCTTATGAATATAGAATAAAGTTGCCTTAAAATTGCACTTTTCATGAAATCTTCAGTTTCCAGAGTTGAGGATTCTTTCAATTTAAATACAATTCCCAATTTTTTATTATTCTTCTAGTTCCTTGCTTTGCAACAGTTTTCCTATGATTACCTGTCTTAAAATAGAATTTCTTCCATTTTTTAACTATAAATAAATTGTGTTTTGATTAATTAAACATATTTGTTTATTCAATGTGAGTTCACGCTTACTGCGTGTGGACAATTTTTTTGAATACAAATTTCTTGAATTTTCAAAAACATAAAAACATCTTTCACATTTTTATTACTTAGTCTTTTTTTAACATTCAAATTAATAAATGTGTTTCATTTTGAACCACTTAGAGAACTGTGAATCATTAAATAGGATTTTTAAATTTTGTAGTCAGTTGGCATTCATTGATGTTGCTTATTGCATTGTCGTTATTGTTATTTTTTTTATTATTGCTTTATAATTTATCTATGTTAATGATTTGAAATATTTCTTTTGAATGTTTTTTTAATTTTTTAGTTGTGTGTAGGTGTAGTTCTAGAAAATTGAAAAATATTTGTTATTAAATCTATATTTAGGCCATTGATAGTTCTTGAATTAATTTTTATTACTTGCTTTAAGAAATACAAATAGATTTATTAATTAGGAAAGAGAAGAGTGGAATAAATTTTAACTGTGATTACTAAATGGTAAGGATTGGTTTGAAAAGTAACTAAAATAAATTCTAATTTTTTTAAGCATTAGCTTTTGTTGCACTTCACAAAGGATCAAATCTTAATGAGTCTATATATAAATGATTAATTTTTGAATATAATAAGTCAAATATTATAATTAAATGTCATTGATTGATGCAATAATTAAATCTCATTCTTAACTTGCAAACAGGTTAAATCTCAATAATTGGTATTCAAAATTTCACTTTCTAAAATGCTTATATGCATATTAAAAGTTAAATTAAAAAAACATTATAAGTTCTTAATTGTATTGTATATGAGATAATTTCTTAAAATAGTTTTTTACAAAGAAAAAATTGCCTATTCATAAAATTTGTAATTCTGTATTATTAATCATATAAGAATAATTTGAGTAATTATGTAAGTAGTTTTAAGCTTCTTTTTTTTAAATTATAGTTTTACCATTTTCCATTATAGAATTATAAACGGGTGGCAGAAGTATGGATGGATGAATACAAAGAATACCTATATTTGCGAAGACCTCATTATCGAGATTTAGACCCTGGTGATCTTACGAATCAGAAAGCTTTGAGAGAAAGATTAAAATGTAAACCATTCAAATGGTTTATGGAAGAAATTGCTTTTGATCAACCAAAGAAATATCCTCCAATAGAACCACCTAATTTTGCATCAGGCGAGGTATTGATTTGTTTTAACTATTTACTTGTTGACCATGATTTTTCTAATTTGCATATTTTTCTTGTGGTGTATAAGACTATTTCCCTATGTATATTGTACACTTCACTATGTTATTGATCTATCAGTTTTGTGTAATATCATGGTTAACATTAAATTAACATTTTTTTCATTGATCTATCTCTGACCAAATCAAATGATAGTTATTTTTTATAATAAAAGAAAATTTAGACTGATGTATTTTATCAACATCTTGTTGCTTTAAAAAATTAAATTTATTACAATTCCTGTGAAAAATTTCTTACATCTGAACTAATTTTAAAATGAATACCACATTATGGTAATTTAAAATATTATTTTGTGCTATACACTTTTGATAAATTAAAACAGTTAAATTTCAATAATTCTCACTAATGTAAATTAGTTTTATATTCATTACTAAAAAATTCATTATGTTTAAAATTAATAAGAAAATGATTATTATAAATTTATTTTAAATGCATTGTAATACAAAAATTTTCCTGATATTTAAATAAAACTTTTATTTAATAATCATGAGATTATGTTATTATTTTGTGAAGAATATTAACCTTTTTAAAATTAATTATATTATTGAATGATAAATAGCTATTTGTAAACCATTATTTAAAGTAAAAGTATGTATTTTAAGGTATGTTAAAAAGCATTAAATAATTTTAATTATTTTTACTACAATCTTGTAATATTTTAAAACAGAAAACTGTGTGTGTGTGTAATAAATGTGCTAATTTATATGAAATTATGGAAAATTGCAACTATATTAAAATATTCTATTGTTTTGTTTAATTAAGAAATAATGCCAATTTTAAATTGTTTTGTTATAATTATTTTCCCTTTTCATTGAATGAAGTCATTTATCATTACTGGAAATGTAAAAAAGATACATGTCAAAATTCAATGATATTGATATGATATGGAAATTACTATATGCTAATGAGAGATTTTCCTTAAGATAAATTATTACATAGTTTTTGTGGATCATAACTCTCATAAGTTTTGCTCTTTGATTTATCAATATTTTTAAACATGTTCTTAATTAGAATTGCATTTTGTGAGTACATTGTCCAGTGCATAAATTCTTATTTGGGAATGTATGCCAAATCAGTTAGTAAAGTGGATTTTGAACCCAATAAACATCCAAGCCCATGGTGGGATTTGAATTCATAAACTGTTGAACCAAAGACACGAGCACTAACCATTCAGCTATTAGTTCCCTCACTTATTGATAAATGAGCTTTCTGGGTAGAGTCTTGTATTTTGCTTGGAAAGTAAATGCAAGATTTATTTCTTTAATTTAATCTTTCATTTTTTGTAAATTTATAAGGCAGTGAGCAAATACTAATTTCTTATTATAATTTTTCTAGATCATTTAAATTTTCCAATTATTTACTTTAGATAACTATATTCAATTTTTTTTAACTTTTAGAAATAGAAATTGGAAACTATAATAATAAATGTCATATTGTGTGCTTGGTTAATTAGAAAGCAAGCTTTCATAAAAATGGATGTTATTTATTTATTGGTTGCTCGGATCTTTTCTGCTCTGCTAGAATGCATCGCATCAGATGTTTTTGACACTGCCCAGATAATTAGAAACCCTAGTATTCATAAATTCATATCAGCTTTATTGTCAAATTCATATCTTGTTCAGGTTGTCAATGCTTGACTGCATTGCATTGGATGTTTTTTTAAAGTGGTTGACACTGCCCATTATTAGAAATGTAATTTTTCATAAAAATGGATGTTATTTACATTATTGATTTAGATTTATAGTGCAGTTTTTAGTACCCATTTGATATTGTTATGTATGGTGCATTTTTAAAGTGTTTGCATTCTTTTGATTAAGTAAAAAGAAATAATTATAAATTTAATTATGTATGTTTTTTATTGATTGAATACAAATAGTAGTATTGATTTTTAAAGTTGTATACTTTATAACTTGTAAATTTTGTAAAATATGTAAAATTAAGTTTCTTGTCATTAGTTTGTAGGACTTCTGTTGTTGTAAATACTGTCATAGTACTTCTGTTGCGATATATTTGAAATTTTGTTATCTGAAATTGTAAATGACATGAGATTGTGTTATTCAGACCTTGATTGCTATCAAAGTTTTGAAACTGGAAATCAAAAGGTGATAAAATCTTAAAATTGGAATATGATGGCAATTTGTAACAAAATTTATAAAAGATTAATTAATAAGTTTAAATTTAATACTGTTTTCCAAAACTTATGTCACCTAGGATTTCAAAACAAAAAAATGAGTTTGTGTGAATCATGACTGTCATGCAACTTAAAAAGATATGATTATTATTATATTATAACTAGTATGCATTGTTAAAAATGGTGTATTATAACAATCAAAACAAATTTGATAGTGAATCAAAAAATGTTTCAAAAGTGATTGAAATGTTAATAAAATTTGCAATTTATACAATTTTATTAAATATGATTTAAGTTCAGTAATATGTTTTCATAATGTTTTTGGATTGAATTTGTAATTTAAATTTTATTTATAATTTGCAAAACTGTTATCTGGGGGATAAAAAAGATAAATTGGAACTTTATAATGTTTTTATTAAATTGAGTCTTACCTAACTATCTCTTGTAGAAACTTATGTTC
The DNA here is from genome assembly GCA_037975125.1 of Latrodectus hesperus. Classification (NCBI taxonomy): domain Eukaryota; kingdom Metazoa; phylum Arthropoda; class Arachnida; order Araneae; family Theridiidae; genus Latrodectus; species Latrodectus hesperus. Next base: position 699,018 of record JAJQOW010000014.1, read on the forward strand.
AACTAAATTTTATTAAAGTTGACTCCTAAATACACATTTCAAAGAAACAATTGCAAAAAATTATCTCATTTATGTCATTCAAAAATAATCTGTCTTATCATTTGTGTTAATAATTACTATCTTTGATACTATAAATTTCCTTTTTTTGAAGTACTTGTTTGAATATTTCCTTTCTATTTTAGATACGCAATGTTGCTAGCAATCTGTGTATTGATACTAAATATCGACACCAGAATGATCGCTTTGAACTTGAAAAATGTGTCAGAGATCATGCTTCGCAAGGTGGTGAGCAAGTAAGTATGCATTGGATTAAAATTTTTAAATAGAATTCAATAATAGATTGATAATTTTGATTTATTTTAAACTGGTGACTTTTCTATTCCAAGAGTGTGTCAACAGTTATATTGTCAAAATTAAAAATCAAATGTTTAGACAATCATCTGTGAAATCTTTCAGAATAATACAATTATAAGAAAAATTATCAGAAATACTTAAAGAATTGCCTCATAAATTTTGTAATATTGGTTTTAAAAATTTAACACTTTCCTGGTCATTTCAGCCATAGGTATTGTTTCATTGTTACTTAGTCATAGGTTGCAAAATACCCTTAAAATAAATATTGATTTTGCAGTATGTTTAACAGTAGGGATTTTACTGTAATTTAACATGGCTAATAGTTGAAGTTATTGTAAGGTATTTAAACATCCATCAAGATATGTCTTTCAGGAATACTTTTCATAGATAATAGATCTTGTTTATGCCTCATTGAGATAGAAACCTGGCAAAAACTCAAGCATCTAGATAGACATGTGTGCATGCAAAAATGCAACACTCAGGTGGGTGTTGCCATTGCTTAACAGCATGGGTAGGCATACTTTTCCTGGGTATGGGCTATTTTTGATTTTTGTCAAAGTATTGTGGTCCACTTGGTGATATAAGTGTGGGAAACAAAAAAAGTCTACAGTACATACATTTATCATTGAAAATACAAATTAACACAAGTAGTTTGAGACTAGAAATGATGTCAAATGATGTTTTTAATGATGAATGTTCTTAAATTAGAATATTTTATTTTGTTTGTTACATTCCAAAAGTTAATGTTAGCCTCTAAACTATGTGCTTTTAAAATTAATTTGCTTTCTTTAAGAGAAAGAGAATACAGTTTATGTGTATATTCAGCTTTTTTACACATCAATATTGCTGAAAGGGTAACATGAATGAGATAATTGGTTCTAGTTTAATAAATTCTAGAAAATATCTCTCATATTCAGGTTAAAAATTTATTACCTTTTAATATTTCTCTTTATTTAATCTTTTGAGCCTGGCACCACTGCTTAAAAGACTGCTTCTATGATGGCAGAGAAGATGACATTTCCTAACCCCTTGACCGAAAGGAGAGGGTCATTTTCACCCCACATAAGTGCTGAGGTTTTCACCCTGACGAATCTATCTTTGAGGATGATACACCGCACTAGGTCTGCCGCAATTTTCATGAAAATGTAAACGTGTTTACCATAAATGCTATACTTATCGACAAGCAAGCAATTTTTTTCCATTCATTGTTTTACCAAATTGAGAAATGTTACTAGAATTTTAAGATTATATCCATTCATTTGTGAAACAAGTTTAGTCTATTTCAAAAACTATGATATGGAGTATATGAATTTATTTCTCAATAATTTTCTGAAATAATTGTTTAAAATAATTACAGAATTCTTTAAAGTAATGAATTTGCAATTAGTTATAATAAAAATGATATGCAATAAACTAACTGAATATTTCAAAAACATTCCTAAAAACAGCATGCCTGGTATTAAAAATTTAAATAAAGATATTTTGAACAAATATTTCTTTTTATAAGTAAGTACATGCAAATTGCCGAAGTTGCATTTGAAAAAGATTAAGAATAATCTGTGCGATAAATACAGCAATGATTTCTGTTTTTGTTGGATTTAAGTCTTTTTATTTATGACAAATTTCTACATTGAATGGATTAAAATATATGCTTTTTTATCTTTCACTTTTAAGGAAAAAGCTTTAAAATGGACATTTCCTTTCTGCGTGTTTCTGTAACTAAATATAAAACGTTTTGCACAATGAATGTAGCCAGACGAATCTTGAATTTCTACTTTATATGCATCATTTAGGTTGATTCTTTAATAAAATTACATTTGTCATACATTAAATAGCAATATTCTTTTCATTTCTCAATGATTAAGAACTTGAAAAATGTTCATTCAAATAGTACATTCCAAAATATACTCGTATTAGTCTCAGAAAATATTTTTATACAATTCTTATCAGAACATTAGCAAGTAAACATTATCTTTATATTGGGAATAAATTCTTATCTGCAGTGTTTTAAGCTTTTATAAAACTATGCTTATTAAATTATTTTTAAAAACCAAAACCTTGATTATTTTTATTTTATACAGAAATTAAAACTACATACTGACACAACTATAAGGCAACTTTCTTAAATATCTACCGCATCGCAATTTATGATTGGAAGTATATTCATTTTTATTTTTAGCGACAAAAAAGTAACTGATTATAATGAAACAATTTTGCTAAAGTGAGGATGAATATGCTTCCCTTTTAAAAAGAGGAGCCAATAAAACCGTTTTTCGCCAAAATTCTCTGCTCAGACAAGTCCCCAATTTTTACAACTTTCACTCACAAAAGAGCAGCATCCTGAAGAAATTTGAGCGCGAAAAAGTCAAGCATTTGAAAGGGGAAGTACAACAATTGTACCACAGGGACAAAAAGGTTAATATACCTATGTTTTTAAATAACTTTTCAAATATTTTTAAATGATTTAGTTCATTCTCTTTATCAAATAGAAAGATTAGCTTTAACTGATTTTAAAATTATCAACAGATCCAATCAATTAATTATATTTAGTTTTTCTCCTTTAATTGTAAGTTTTATTCATAAAGTCTAAATGGTGTTAATGCTCCATAATATTTCTTTTAGTATGCCTATTTTAGTAAAAGTAATGAGCCCAAAATATTTTAGTGAACCAACAGTCGATTGTGATTGGTTTATTGCCTTGTTATTTAACAATGACTCAGATTGAATCAGAGATCTTCTGCTCTGGTGAGAGCTTTTATTACTTGCTAACTCATAGTTTTTGAGTCTTTACAATATATTTTAAGAAAAAAGCTTTAAATATATAGCATTAGTTATGAAAAATTACAGTGTTGGAAATAATGCTACAACCTTTTAAAATTAATGATTATTATTTTTTCAGCAATTTGAGCTCACTTGGCATAAAGATATTAGACCAGTTAAACGAACAGTCTGCTTTGATGTTTCATCTTCAGATGACCATGCTCCTGTTGTTCTTTGGAGTTGTCATGGAATGCAAGGAAATCAAGAATGGAAATATGATTATGTAAGTTAGTGTTTTCTTAGGGTGAAGGGGGATTAAAGTTAAATTCAAATCTTAATTAGTCTCATCATTTTAAATGTAGATTTACTTGAGAATCACATATAATCTTATTATGAATCTTAGTCATTTTAGAAAGGATATAAAGTGTGTGTTTATTTTTTTAAATAAACTTTACAAGGATAATTTTTGTATCGATAAACAAAGGCTGATTATTAATTAAAATACCAAACAATATCATAAATGTGATTATACCCTAGTGATGAAATTTAAAAAATACTTAATCATTTTAGTTTGATTGTTGGTTGATAGTATTATTGAAATTCCCCAGATTACTATCAGATTATATAAAAGCAATGGATGGGTAAAACCATATTCTTCATTAATTAATTTTAGAATAACCAAATAGTTTTTTGAAGTGACTAATTCCATTAAGAATAATAATATGGATCTTAGAATAACATTGATCACAATCTTTTCTTCTTATGTGTGTACTTAACAACTATTCATAATTAAATATTTTAAGCCAATTTCACTTTCATATATCTAATAGTACCTGCCACTATTTGGACAGAATAATGTAGCTCATGATAGAATTGTGTATTCTTTGAGTTGGCCATTTTTAAAAAATAAACTGTCCTTTTACATTTGCTTGACATACCAGGTTCATCCAACTGCTGGAATTCAAAAAAATTTTAAGCGTCCTTGAAGCTCGTGAAATTTTGACTTGACTCCTTGAAACTCATGAATTACTCTTGAAATTTTTATTTACCTTGAGGCATTTATTATTATTTTTTTTGTTAGAAAATATTTTAAGTTTTATGTTTTAATACTTTAAACTTCTCAATAATAATCCAGTTCAGTCACAATAATTTCATGATAATCCAATTTAGTCAGGACCGAATGTAGTATTTAGATTTTTGTGTGTGAAGTGAAGCAAAGTGAACATCAATAAGATTGTTTTGTTGTGCAATCAAACTGGAGATTTTAATTTATTCTTTTTCTATTTTTTCTGTTTTCTTTTTATTACATAAAATTCACTGAATATTAATATTTAAATACAACATTTTTTAGTTAAAATATATTTTCCTTGGTAAAATATGTGTATAATTTCATTGATTCAAGATGAATTTTTTTTATTGGTGAAATAAAGGCTGAAATAAGTAAAAGGTATCTTTTTAATGACCAGTGGACTCTGGAAAAGCCATACAAATGTATAGATATGTTTCTTATATTTGTATATATAAATAACCAGGATTTGTGAAAATCTATCGAATGATTAAAGAAATAGAATAGCCTAGAATATGGATGTGAAATTGTATGATTTTAAAAGAGTTTGAAAGTAAACAAAAGAAAAATTTAGAATTTCTTTTATTAAATAATTGCAAAAATGGTTGTCCTGGAAACTTTATCTAATAATTGTACTTGTTTTGAGTTGATATATTTATATTTGAAAAGAAATTGTTGCACACATCTTGAAATACTCAATAAATCAATAGATAGGAATCTCTTGAAGATGTTTAAAAACTCTAAAGTTACCCATTATTTTATACAATGCATAATTCAGTTATATAAAAAATATTGATTATTTTATTAAAGAATATTCTGTTATAGCTGTAACTTCATTGAAGGCTTTTGAAGTAACCAAATATAATTCTAACTTAAATAAAAATTTTAAATTTTGCAATTATGTATTTACAAATATAGTTGAAAAATGTAGTAAATACATGATTATATGCATATTTAGTTTAGAACATTTTTTAAAACAAAAAAAATTATTTAACTTAAATGTCAGTACTGGAAATTTTAGATTTGACTCCCAGAAAACTCTTGGAATTTGATTCTTAGAAATTTGTACAAACTCTGCTACTACTATGTTAATTGTAATTATTTCTACAGCTCTATAGCAACATAAATCAATTGCTTACTATAAAAACTATTATTTTGATTAAGATTGTACAAAAAATATTAAATTCTTAAAAGATTATAGATTAAAATTTTTTTTCTGAATAAGGCTTCAAATGGATGTTTAAAAACAATATTTTGGCAAAATACTATCTATCTTGTTATTTACAGTTTCTCTGCTTTGTCATTCTTCATATTTAATATAAATTTTGAAGTCAATATAAAATGCTTTCTAGATTCAGAATATAGTTCTTATATCGAAATGACCATAAAAAGTAAACATCTTTGTTAGTTATTGTGTTATCAACTTCATAATTGTGCTTATGTAGTTTATTATGTGTATAAAATTTTCATGTATTTTTTGTATAATGCATAAATTTTGTATTGTTAAATATGTGTCTATATATCTATATACAAATGTAAATGTGTATAATAATGTTTTAATTTTTTTTATCATTAGGTTAAAATGCAACTATTCCATCCAATAAGTGGTCATTGTTTAGACTGTGATACAGAAAGAAAAGAAATTTTTATGAGTCCCTGTGATAGTAGAATTAAAACTCAAAAATGGAAATTTCAGACATTTAACAAAACAGCATTAGATAATTGGTGATGGCTTATATCTTTATTTTCTGCAAAGGTTTTTAATATTATACATTCCATTTTATACTTAAAATTTTACAATCGAGAGTATTTATTTTCTGTGCCAATTTCACATTTGTGGTTTTTAAGGTTGAGTATATTGTGTTTTTATCAAAATAAAATGTATGGATTATCATTAATAAAAAAAGTGTATTTTATTAACATGAAAACATTTAAGTTTCTAATTATCTATGATTTATTATTGCTGATTTTTTATTTGTAATAAATATTATACTTTTACTGATCAAAATAATATTTTTAATACTAAAATCGTATTTTCACATACATAAAGCTTCTATTATTTATGTATGAAACAATTAAAATCTATTGTGAAAACTAAAAAATTATAGTATTCATTGTTATTAACCGTTAAATCAACTTAATAATACTTAAATTAATTGAAAATAGTTATCTTAACTTCACAGGGTTCATTCTCCTCCAAGCCTTTGTGAAAAATTTAAAAAAATTTTTAAACTTAGAAAATTTCAGACTTTTGGAAGTTTTACCAAAAAATTTTTTTATTAGAGAATAAAATAAGATTATTTTTAATGAGAAATATTTTTTATAAAACACAATGTTAGGGTGTTTATTTCATTGAAAAAATAGTTTGAAAAGGATGCTAAGTGGCAACAAGATGCCATTTGGCAAATTTTTAAAGTTTTTCAATGAAATCAATTTTTTTATTCTGTCTTTTAACAATATATAAAAGAGCCAAAATATCTGTAATATGAATATAGTCTTAAATTAAATAAAAATTAATAAAGAAGGGTTTTTATTTTTAATGTAAGAATTGGACTTAATTCATTATATATCTGTAAGATTTAATTTATGATAAAGAATGATAAAAAATTTCTTATAGACTGACTTTTTGCTGCAAAAATTAACTGAATGAAAATTTAATTTTTTCCTTAAGTTTGTAATTGTAAAAATTATTTAATGTTTTTGGAAATATATAATTTCAAAATTCACTTGATTATAATAATAAATAGAGTTATTTTACAGGTTTTAAAGATTTCAGAAAATAATGTATGTCATTTGTTAATATGACATTCTTTAGAACAAACAATAGATATACATATCAACATAAATAGAAACTAAAACGACCAATTAAAATAGTCAAATGTTTTGTTATTCATATATAATTGTAAATATTTTTTCAACAAAACCTTCAATAAATGTTTTCAATTGTAATTAAAACTTATATAAAACCAAAGGTAAAACAAATCAGGCAAAATATTTCTTGAAAACATGTTTGGATATGTTAAGAAAAAATTATGTTATAAATATTTGTAGTTTCAAATTGACAGTAAAGCTATTTGATTACTAAAATAATTTTGTTTAATCAATCATTTAAGAAATCAAGAATTAATAAAGAATCCCTATTGTTAGTAATATTTAAAAGTGAGTAAAAAAAGCTCTAAACCTCTGATTTTGGAAGTTATCCACACATACATATATATACTGTGATTGTTAATGTTTTTATTAATAACTACACATCAAATAAGTAGGTATTGTAGAAAATAAAATCTGAGTAAAATTTTTAATAGCTTAAAGTTCAATTATTTAGTTTTAAATACAGTAGTTTTAACTGTGGAAAGACTAATTTTAGCTTGTGCCATGATTTTTATACAAAAACAGATAACCTCATGAATATATATATATATTCCTCAAAATTCCTGATGAAATTTACTTTTGATAAAGGAGTATGAACCCTGAGTTTACAAATAATTGTTTGTTTAATTAGATTTAGGATTTTTGTAAATAAGTTTTCCCCTTAATTATGCACAACTTGCATGCAATTTTAATTTTGAAATTGCACAATATTTTACAGTTATTCAGCTATTGTATTCACGAAGAACCTTATTTGATCTTTATGATGTTAAATATGAAGAATTTGGCTCCTTTAATGACATTTGAATATTAAATACATTTATTTTTGTCTTAGTGAATTCTTTCTGATTTTGCAAACATTGATTATTCCATTTAAATTAACAACTCTGAATAACTCAAAAATTTCTTTGCTCTAAATCTATCAAGAAATTTTTTATGTAGAGCTTTTAAAATAATAACATATTAATTATAGAAATAATGGTTTAAAGTTCTGAGAATCATAATTTAAGACTCGCATTAATATGATTTTTTTGTAAAATCCATGTTGATAATGGTACTTAAAGTATTCCTTCAAATTTGTTGTAATATTCATTTCTCTTGAGAAAAAGAATTTACACATATGCTCTGACCTTTTTTCTTTACTAAATTGAATGCACTTCATTGCTGTAAGGAAATATTCATGTTTTTATATGGAGTGTCCTGCATAAAATGCTTGAATTAATTCTTCTATTTATTGGGAAGGAATTTATGCTGTCTTACTTTTTTCCCTAACTCAAGCATACTTTATTGTTGCACAAAAATATTTATATTTCTGCATGCAATGTGCTACATGAAATGTAATATATATTTCTATTTATTAATTTTATGTAAATCTCAGATTTGCTTTCTTGTGCAAAACTTATCATAAAGAGATTATTAAATCAAATTTCTTTCTTTTGTTTTAATCTATCCTTAAAATATTGTATTTATCATAAATTATAAATAAATAGGAATTTTTTGGTAATCATTCAATGTGAAAAATCAACATTGGATTTGATTTTTCCTTTGTTGAAATGTGCAAAATTTGAAATGTTGAATTACCATGATTTTATATTTTTATTAATGAATTTTAACTTCAATTTAATGACTGTTTAAAAATTGTTACTATGTGTAAAAATCCTATTTCTAATTTGTATATAAAATTAACAAAGATTTGGTGCAATATATTTAACAAATAAAATTTTGATATCTCTATTTTATTTTAAAATATCAAGTAAAAACAGGACCAACACTAGAAAATACTAATTGCAAGGTTTAAATTTTTTTCTAAATGTAATTTGTGTATATTTCTATTTCAAAATTAAATAATATATAAAGAAAAATTATTGTTATTTTGCACTATTATAAGCTAGATTATTTTTTAAAAAAATTTGAAGTTAAAATATTTGACTTTTACTATTTTTTGGAATAATTAATTTTCATAGTGCTTATATTACAATTTTTAATGTTAATTTATAATCTTATGTAAAGTAACCAAAAGCTATTACTTTTCATTGTAATTCCCAGTCAGTGCTTTTGGCAAACAAAATTTTGACAGTCTTCTGGTTCAATCATGTATAAAAACTTTTCTATAACATAATTGTTGCTAATAAAATGGTCCTTTCAGTGTATATTACAATTCTTATGTAATATTTAGAGTGAAATAGTGATATACTATTGATTTTAAGACTTATGATGTTTTCATTAGCTATGAAACATGATTTTATGTGAACATAAGAATGGTCCTGTGTTATAGGATTTCCATTATATTATGTACTTTTTCCTTTCTGGGGAAATTTCATTCCATATGACACAAAAAAATATTTATACAGCAAAAGAATAAACTACTGAATGACCGTTTTTAGTGAAAAGCTTTTTGGTTATGAATTTACTGCAAATAAAACTAATAATTTTTTTTCTGTTTTTTCCATATGATGTATTTTTATTTATTAACAATAGTATAATATATCATGATTATTGTTGTGAATGCTGTTTCAACTGTTGATTAAATTTACTATATCCATGATTTTCTTTCTCATTTGAAGAATATTATATTTAAATAGGTAAAAAGTGTGTAATGCTTTTATATATGATTGAAAAATGCAAATGTTTATTAAAATGTTCATTTCAACTTATTAAGATTATTTTAGATCAATTTTTTTTTCTTATTATATGTTATACTTAAATTGTCATGTATCTCTAGTGAACTGTTTTCTTTCTTTTCTAGTCATTATTTATATTTGGATGGGTATATTTATTTTTGTTGCAAATTGAACTAAACCTTTAAAATACCTGTACATATATGTCTATCGGTGTTTTAAAAGCTTAATTCATATTGCATTTTTTAATGTGTCATAATGTTTTTACTATGAAAAGTTTTCTAATTTGATACATTATTGACCTATGTTTCCTTATGTTTTTAAGTACTATTGATTCAATAAAAAAAGTTTTGCTGTGTAACATTTAAATGTATATCCATAAAAATACTTCTATGTATAAAAATTATATCACAATATTAACGTATTTTTACTGTATGTTGTATTTTTTTAAATATGGTTAAATTATGCAAACTTGAAATTTTGTGGAAAGAAACAAATGAACTTGGAAATAAATTATTTAGAATTTCTGAACAATAACAATTATTATGAATTAAAAAAGTTCATTGTAAACATATAAATTTAGTTCTTAATTTATAGATATAATAACTAAAATTATATCAGAATTCATTCTATAGGACAGATTGGAAAAACAAGAACTAAATTTTTATTGTTTGAAACCGTAAATACTAAAAAAAAAGAATAAAATAATAAGCATTAACATAGATGAATAAATATAAATGCCAAAATTTTCAAAAAGTTAATGCTTGCCTCAAAAATGTATATTAATCTAATTTTGAATTTACTTATTTTTTTAATCTCTCATGGGTTACTGTAAATGTTGGATTATGTCGAGCTACAGTTTGCATAATAAGATAAATAATCTTTATTATATTTATCTTTATAAATAATCTTTGTATATTAAAATATTTATATGTGTGCTATAAATTTTAAAAATAAAGCATTATCCCAAATTTTCATAAATACAAGCATATTTGCATTTATTTGAATGCCCTTTACAACTCTAGAATCATTAAATTTCAATTGTTCTCAATTATTGAAAGTTTTGGAAAATTTATTTTTTTCATTTGGAATTATCTTTACACATTTCAAAATTAAATGTGCATTATGCAGTATCCTGTGACATGAATGCTTAGTTGTTGAAAAGTTAACTACTTTTTGTCAATTATAAAATATTTTTTTGTCATTCATAAAGAACAATTGATTTATATTTCATTTTTTCAATTGTTATGTTTTCTTATTAAATATTACAATTTAGAAAATGTACTAATTTTTCCTAAATAAAAAAATGTTAATTTAATGTTTTGAAAATAAAACTACAAGTATGTAAAATTTGTTTAACGTGTACTTTATAATGCAGATTTTCTAAAAGTTTATTTTGATTAATGATGTTTGATTAGAAAATTTTGCTAAAATTTGTTATGTTTACATTTACTTGTCTAAACTAAAATTTTGAATAGTTGTTTTTGCTTGAAATAAAACATTCATTTCACAGCTGTACATCACTTCAGCAAACATTTCAGTAATATATTTGTTATATGTATGTGATTTCGTTTATATGAAAATTTTTAGCACTTACTGTTGTAAATTGTCTTGCTAATGTTTCAAATGTTCTCATATTTCAATTGGTGTATGTATGGAAGCCTGGCTATTTTAACTAAGCTAATATAAATTTTTATTTGTCAGAAATTTTTATGAAAAATTTTGATCGATTAATCATAAATTTATGAAATAATCATCATACAATGCTTATACTTATAATTCATCAATTTAAGTTTTTTATCTATGAATTTTTCAACACAATTATTGTTATTTACCAAAAACACCATTGCATGTATTTGAAGTATGGATTATTCATCAGATATTAAAAATAATGAGCCTATGATGGTGCAAATTAATTCATTGTAATAATTGTAAATATAAAAAGGTAAATAGTCTTTTTTGCATACACAGAAAATTTTTTAAAAAAATCAAAATTTTTTGTATATATAAAAAAATATTTACAAAGTACACAGGAAAATGCAATTTGAAAAAAATTATTTTATATAGTGTGTGATTGAATTTCATTTTATTTATGTACACATTATCTACTCCAATAAATAACTATGGACATGAGGAATAAAAAAAGAAAAATATTTAATTATCAATAAGTTCTGGAGCATTTATGAATAGCAATTAGTGATGACATGCAGAGATTTATTCCCAGAAATCTTTAAATGATGATGACTAATATTTTCTGCCATTCAGTTAAAAGAAGAAAAGCTAGTTTAATCAATGACTTCAAACGAGGGGGAAATTTTTAAAAACGTTTTTTTAAGTTGATGCTCTAGTTTATACCACAGGTGTTTGATAGAAATAAAATTAAGGCTCCTGATCAACTAATCTCTGCTTTATATCCCATTATTACTGTTCTATTGTGTGTGTTGTATAATCTACGATGAATGATGAACTTTACAATATAACAGTTGTCATTATCATGCTGAAAGAAACAAGGATCTGTTCTGTAAAACTACCACAATGCACAAGCACACAGGGACCCCCTTAAAACATAATCACCAGATTCACTAAACTCTGACTGTGCCATCCAAACAGTCAAAGGTATTCACCTTTGACTGTTGATTTGTCTTTCTGAGCACTTATTCCTATTATTCTATAGTCTACTGTCATTGATCTTTGCATAACTTTACATGAGGCTAATGTTAAATTTATTTTTAAATGATTAAAGATTTGTGTGAGTAGTGGCACAACTGATAACAGAAAATATAATGTGAATGCTCTTTATCAATACTGCATTTCTTCAAGCTTTTTTTTTTAATTGTTTTTGACAATAAATAGCCTTATGTCTCAAATTTCTAATTATATGAATGCCAGAAACTGGGTCACATCCTGACAGTCACTATTTATCTTTCACTTGTGAATCATGCACTTCGATTTTGTGTTCAGTTTATTGGCAATGACAAGATTATTGTGTTTAATTAATCATTTTTGATATTTTATAAATCAATTCAAAGTTTACTCCTAATACAAAAACAAAATTTCTTAGAATTCCTGATGGACTGCACTTTAAAAAATGATTAATTTCATTTTGTGTTCAAACAGTTTTCGTTTTTATCATAATGCTGCAATTTTTAGATACATTCATTGAAAAATTAGTATTTTACCTGATATAAAATAAAGTTTTACTTTAATTTCTATTTTTATTTTCAAATTTATGTTAGTATTAAATACTAAAAATTAAGAAATATTTCATTTTGATTTCAAAATTTAATTTTTAGTGAACAATTCAGATGAAGTTGAATCACAGGATCAACCACAGTCCTGGAATGCCTGACAGGTTATTTATTCATATTTTTTACAAATATTATTCAAAACTACATTCAGATTTTTAAATGACTTCACCTTATACAAAAATAAGATTCCGAAATATACTATGTCTTAAATTTTTTAAAAAAAGGCATAGTTAATTAAAAAAATCTCTTTAAAAAATGAATCATATCAAAATTAATTCATTTTAAGGTTATGAGGAAAACATGATGAAGATGAGAAAAAAAATTTTTTTCATGAATACTTGCTTTATTTTGAATTGCTTTTTTAACAAGACTAAATATGAAGCAACAGAAATACATGATTTATTTATCAGCATAAATTTATCAAAAGCAGATTTCGTTAAAAATGGAACAAATGAGGTAGGAAATAAAGCAAGTCAAAAACTGGCATATACAGTAACAGCAGTATGAATAAGCTTCAAATTTTGAAGCATTTTTATGAACAAAAACACAGTAAGAAATTCTAAAAAGTATGTGTTTTATAATACATTTTGTAGTGCTGTTCTATTAATTTAAGATACTTTTGGAAATTTTTCCTTAGGACTAAACTATCCATCAAAGACTATTTCAAATAAATTTGATTTTATGTTTGATTGTAAAATTGCAAAATACTGTCTTACCCATAACATTAATTTTTTATGTATTAAGAAAATATTTTCCCTTGGTTATGTATTTAAAAAATAAAAAACCACATCACTCTCTCTCATTTCTACAGGTGAGTATATGCTGTTTGATGATTTTTTCAAAATTGGAAAATGCTTTTAAAGAAGTTAGTCATGGATAAATTAATACATACATTCAAACTGTGATGACAGATCAGTCCACATATTAAAATAAGAGAGCAACAGACTAAACTAATCAAGGGACTAAACTGTCCTGACTGTTGTATGTCTGGTACTTCACATCAATTGAAATATAATTGAATGATTGTTGAAAAATATTATCAAATTAATTTATATAAAATTAAAAATATTTCGGAACATTAGTAAAATATATACTGGAAAAAGTTACTGCTTACCTTCCTTATATGCTTACCTTCAAGATGATACATCACTAAAAATGTATTAACATTAATTGTATCTATATTTCACATTTATGAAATGATATCACATGGTATTTAATGTTCTAAGTTGAATTACTTTAACATTAATAATATTTATTATGATTTTTACGCATCGCACATTTATATTACCAAAATTGTTTTGCTTCTCAAACTATGTTTTATTGGAGATTGACATGTATTTAAAAACAATTTGATTGAAAAATGGAAATTAAAATTTTAAATTTCCATTTTTCATGATCAATAATATAAATGAAATATTGAATTAGAAAATTAAGATTTTTGAAATCATTATTTTGTATATAAAATACATTTAATCATTGTTTCAATTTGATAAATGAAAGCATTTTTTAAACAAAGCTGAAGATCATTATTTTAAACTAAATGAATAATTAATTTCATTATACTTATTGGCAGAAAATATTCTTAAAATGTTATTCAACGCTGAGAAGTAATCGCAAAAAATAGTGGAAAAGAACTTAAACTGCAACTAGAAATTGCTTGAATCAAAATTTCTCTCAATTTCTGCTTATGTTTCATTCGGTACATTGAATAAAAAATACAGAATTTAGTAAAACTATTCATCTATAAAATAGATGAGTAGTTTTACTTTAAAAGATTAAAATTAATGAGCAGTTTATAATAATGCAAAATGTCTTGTTTCAATTTTTTGCATTACCCTCTATTAGAATCTTATCTTTATGCTTTCCTTTACATAATTTAAATATTCCAGATTTCCTTGCAATCAAATTTTTGAAAAGAAAAAAATCTATACAATCAAACGTAAGTTTTAAGAAGAGATTTAATAGATACACCTATATCTAATAGATGTATGCTAATTTATTAACAGAATGCTTTCTGTCACTTACATTGTAATGTTAAAAATGTGATCAAATTTACTTGTTTATAATATACATTGTGGAAGTATTTTTTTCCCTAGTGCCTTATTTGTCAATAAAGATATGTCTCTTATTGTGTTTTTAATGTGGTCATAATTTCAGTAAAGGTTAATCACGTGATAGAATATAAAAATACTTTATTTTTCATTAAGACATAAAACAATATATAAATAAATATATTTATATAAGTAAAGTATTGAATTTAATTTCAATACTTTACTATAATATACTTTACTATAATTACTTTACTATAAATATAAAACAATATATAAATAAATATATTTATATAAGTAAAGCATTGAATTTAATTTCATTTTTTACAAAATATAAAATCCATATAATTAGAAGCGTCAAAAATAAAACTTTAATAATCTTAAATCAAAACAAATCGGTTCCTTCTTAAAAATTATTAATACTTATGTTCAAAATATACTTATTTTTGGATATTTTAAAGTGAAAAATTTAAATCTTGGTGAAAGATAAAATCGTTTGTTCACTATAATTTATCTTAAATATTCAGTTATTTACAGTGACTCTGATTGTTATATTAGTAGGTTAGATTTCCCAGACTTTTTTTAATAACATTTTAAGGCACATGTAATCTTTTACATTCCGTCATAAGCTGGGCCACCCCTCCTTCTGGTGTTACCCAATTGATGTTTTGACTAGGATCCTTAATGTCACATGTTTTACAATGAATGCAGTTTTGTGCATTTATTTGAAGGCGTGATCCTTCTCCTTCCTCAAGAGGTACATATTCATATACACCTGAAAAATGAAATGAAAAATAAGTTTACATATGTAAAATACACTTCATGAAATAAGCTCTTCAAAATAAGTTTAACTATAAAAAGGATACAATAAATATACAAATATATTTGCGTTCTTGGAGAACTTTTTAAAGACAATACACCACATTCACACATCATAAAGCAAAAATCTGGAAAACTTTGAAATATCCACTTCCACAATTGTGCATGTTAGAAACAAATATAACCTCTTTGTCAACAGAGGCAGGAATTGACCTAAGAGTTACTACTCAGAAGAATGATGTCTTATCACTAGATTATGATAAGTCTCATATTGATATAGTTTGACTTGATGAAGTCTACATAGTTATTGGGCCATATTCACTTTCACATGGAAGGAAAATTCCCAAACACCTGCTCTAATATACATGAATGCAGTCTGTAAGGGTAGGTCGCAGGTGAAAGGCTGAGTCGGGACATTGCCTAAACTCGTTGGGAGAGCAAAGCATTAACACTATGTCATCAGGCTTCAATAATAGTTAAATTTGTGATTAATTAAATCACATACTTTTTTGAAGTGATGACTTTCACACAACAGCTAAATATCTTATTAATGGAACCAATTTAGTGAACAATTAAATTAGGTAAAATTTCAGCTTCAGAAAAATTTATGATGCATCAAAATTATTTGAAAATGCAAAAATCATTTTTGCTATTTCCATTTAAAGATTACCTGCAGGACAAAATCGTTGTTCTGGACCATCAAAGACTTTTAAATTTCTATTTACAGGAATAGAATCATCTTTCAGTGTTAAATGTGGTGGCTGATCAACATGATTTGTCCCTGTTAATGCAACTGATGAGAGTAGATCAAATGTTATTACATTATCAGGTTTTGGGTATTCTATTGGTTGAGATTGTGAGGCAGGTTTCAATTTACCATGATCAGCACCTGAAAACAAACAATAGAGAGGTACAATAGTAGTTTTACAAGATTTCAGTGATTGTGCTAATAAATCATTCATTAATTTTAATAATAGTGAACAAAATTATCTTAAATAATATTTTGCTCTTGGAAAAAATTAAAATTTGATTTAGCAGTGGCCAGTTTGGTGGTCTGTCAAATTAAGAAATAATTGAAACAAAAAACATTTCCAATGTTTGTTTGTTATGGCGATGGAAACAATGCATACATAAAATAAACAGGGAACACAAAAGCCTACAATCATTATACCCTTGTATGATAATCATTGCAACAAAAAAGAAAAAAAATTGCAATTACTGTCATAAATGTTTGTGTTATGCGTTATTTAAAAAGGCTTTAGAAACTTATAAAAAATATAACAAATAATTTATATATTAAGTAAATAATAATCATTTATAGATAAAACTTAATTAAAACGCCACAGTTTATTTCTGACAGAAACTGACACCAAAGTTTATTACTGATGCAATTGCTTTGATTATAAATTGTGGAAGTATAATCGAATAGTTCCAAACATGTCAATTAGATTCAAGTCTATTGTGATGGAATTTAACTATCAAACTTTCATAAAATTAAAAAAATATTTTACACATTATAATATGATAAAATTTATAAATAAAAGCACATTGTTAAATTATTTAAAAAATGTAATAACTTTATATTATTAATTATTATATGCATATAAATGATGTTTTATTTTAAAAAGAAAAGATTTTAGAATTATTCAAGATACTTAACATTTATAGTATATATATACTTAACATTAATAGAATACTTAACATTAGTAGTATTATAGTAAGTTATATTTATATAGTCCCAGTTGCAAAAAATATTCTACAAAATCTTTTTAAAATTCTTTAGTGCATTCAAAAATATAGAATTTTTTCATATGGACCTATGATCTGGAAAAAAATATTTAAAATAAGCATCATACAAATCATCGTATAAAACAAAAATCATAGGAACAAAACTATTCAACAGTTTCAAAATGGAATACTTTTTCATTAACAAATGGGAATTGTATATAAAAGAATTCAGAATTTGGTAACAACTTCATAATGCTTCAAACTACATACCTTACATTAAAAGTTAAATTTATAACAAAAAATATTAAAAGTCTATAAAAAAAGGAAATGTTCAAATTATAGCTAATCCTAAGGATAAAAAGAAAATTACCAGTTACTTATAATACTAATAAAGCCCCTGATGAATGCAATGACTTTCAACAGTATTAACAAAGTCAGTATTACAATGACTTTGTTACACAGTAACAGGCTTACATTTCATTATTTTTACAAGGATGTGTATAAATAAATGTACTTGTGAGTAAAAATTTAGCAAAAAATATCAGTTTAAAATTTCATATTTATTAGACTACCATATTTTTCATAAACTGTCCCCTACATTTCCCTTTAATATTACTTATTGTAGTAAAACCTTTACTTATATATAAATATTAATTATCAAAACAAATTGTAATTAGTTTCCATAACAGTTCTCAATATAAAATGACATTTATACATAATTAATATGAGATGCTTAAAAATTTTTTTAGAATTATACATAACAGTACGTGAAAAAGTTGCATTTTATTAATAATACATAAAATATAATCAATTTAAAAGCAATATGCAGAAATTAACTTTTTAGAAATTAAATTATTAAAACAACGATATTTTAAATAAAAAAATAGAATGTGTATATCATAAATGTTGGCTAAATTGAAATTAATTAATATAAATTATCAAGTATAATCTCACAAAATGCATTACTACTTTATATATTCCAATGAGATATCAAGTTAACTGTAATCTTTATCAATACAAAAATATTTACAATGAAAGTTTTTATTTACTAAACAAAAAAAAAAATTAACACTAAACTTGAATAGTGAAGATTAGCTACATTAGAATAAATTCAAGTATTTGTTTTAATATTTCATAGCCACAGGTGAAATGCCTTCAGGGAGTAATTTTTCAGAGCAAGTCATATTCATACATGACAAGAGAAAATGTCAAATAATTTTCACATATTTATCACAATAAGTCATTAAGCCGAAACATATATTAACCTACCATTGTGTAACAGTGCCAAGAATCTAACTCAGGGGCCGTGGTACGGCCTTCCATCCGGAAGGTGGGGTTTGATTCCCAATGCCGCCAAAGACCCGCCGAATACATGCGATATACGTGCTCCTTAAATCTCTGGAATCGAAAGTCCTGTGGTCGATCATTGAGTAGTTACCATGGGTGCAATGGTCTGGAGAAATTTACTCTCACTTTAGATCAATGCTAAAACTGAAAGAGTAAATCCTCTGGTGCTGCCATCTATCGGAGCATTTGAAGGGCAAAAGTCGTACTTTCACCTTTATGGTGTTCTGTTTAAATGAAAGACGCTCCCAATTGACTTAAATTCGCATAACCAAGGCATAGTGAGCTTGGCTTGTCCAAGTGTCATTAGTAACAACAGAATCGAACTTAAGAATTGGAACACATCAGTCTTATTATTAAACCTCATATTTTAGGTTGTTGACATTAACATGAATTATATAAGAATTAGATGTTTTTTTATTAATAGTTGATAAAAAAGAAACTGAATTTGAATTAAATGGCTTTATACTATAAACTATATAATTGACAAAATTATATTGGAACTATTTCTTTATGATTTATGCAAGGTATTTTTTACCTTATATTTTGTTTATAATAACCAGTATTTTATTTTATTTATTTTTTGTGTATATTTTATGTAGGAAGTTTCTCATGCAGTAATATATTTGATATATTTCAAAGCAAACATGAATTTTCATATAATTTTCCAAAATGAATTCATATAAAAATGTGTGTTTTAGCATACTTTGACTGCAATTAATTTTTCATTTTACTTTGATTAAAAATTTATTTTAGAAACTTCTTTTATAAATCCAAATTTCTCTGACTTGTATTTATTGTAACTTAGATCAGTAATTTATATAGTACTCATAAAATTTCAAGTGATATTGTCATTGTAGATGATTGTAGTATATTTTAAAATTATTTCTATCAATAATTTATAATACAGCTGTAAGATAATTTGAATATAAAAATTTATCTGAAATTTATAATTGTATAGATGCAGCATGCTATATATAAAGAAATAACAAAAGAAAAGCAGTGCTATTTATAAACAAATAACAAGCACCTGGAATATACTTGATTTTACTATTTACAGATAAATGAGATGGACTTTCACAGCAAAAATTTCAATATAAATACATTTATTTAAAAAATTCAAGTGAAAATAAAAGAATTGATATGAATATTGGTAAGAAGCAATTATAGAAAACTTTTTCAATATTACTATTCTATAAGTTTTCTATACTACATTGCTGAATTTAATTCACCTTTTAAGACTATTCAAATAAAGAACTGATTAATGGCCTTGGCTAAATATTCTTAAAATATGTATTACAATTAATATATGAAAATTTAGTCAAAGAAGGGTAGGATAATTTCAATGGATAGTGCCACATGCTTCAATGACAAAAATTCTCATATGTCAATAAAATCTTAATATTGTTAATGAAAAATGATGGAATCGTATCAAATTATGAGAAATATGTAATAGGTGTACAGGAAATACCAAAAAAGATTTCAGAATTCTTGTCAGAAAAACACTGCACTAGGAAAAAAAAGGTAGTTGTGGATTAAAAGTTAATTAACATTACAAAAGATGAGGATAATACTAAGCATCAGGGAAAATATCAGAATGAAAGTTTATGTCCCTTATCATATGAGCCTATTTATTTATAACTCAGAGGGGAAGACAAACTTTCTGGAGGTTTAATGAAATATATAACTTTTACTCATCATATTTTTTCAGCAAGACTAAAAATATACCATAAACATGAATTATTTATACTACCAGAAGGTGAATCAGTTAATATATTTATTTACAAACAAAATCATAATTCACATCTAATAATAACAAGTAAGCATTCAGAAGAACATTGGACAGTAGTATTATATCGTGTGTGCTTGATTTAAATATTTAACTAGTAAATGGTCTTTACTTTTTAATGAAGAAAAATGTATTGTTAATTTTCTTGTAACCTTACCATTAAGATGTGAAGTATATGAAGGTAAAAACGATAATAAAAAATGTTAAAGCTGTTAAAAAAAGCCAGTAAACTCAACAATGCTTCAAGTCAAGAAAATTTCCTAAATAATCAACAATTTACTATTGCTATATTTAAGGAAAAATAAATAATTCATTTCTAGCTATGTTTAATAAAAAATCACATTTTTTTCCCCAATGAAATAAATAATAGGGCATTTGATTATAAAAATATCATTTTAACAAAAAAAAACCCTCTTTTTCTGCAGCAATTCCAAGTTATTTATTTTTCATAACAATCAAATGAACAAATTGAAGGACATTTATCTTCAACCAATTTTTGAAAGTTGCAAAGTTGAAGCTTGACACCACTATCAATTTAGTTATAACACCACTCAAATCTTTGTTGGAAATAATTTCGCCATGTGATATAATAATATGCTGTAGTTATCATACATTGATATATATGCCAAGATATCAATCTCAAACAGAAGTTTGAGCTGAATTATTTTTGTATAATTAATATAAACATTTAAAAATCTAGATTTTGACACCACAAAGTGGACAGTTAAAAGCTGATGTAAGACATTTTAATATTCATGCTCTTAAATTACTTTCTAGGAGGAATTTTTAAAAATATATTAAGCCTCTATTCACACATGTTTCCAGAGAGAAAACATAGAATATTCTCAAAAATACACACCATGACAGACTTTTAATAGCAGTTAGGATCCAACCCTGGACCTTTTGCTCTGAAGACCACTATTTTACTATTAAGCCATGGTGAAGCTAAATATCAGATACTTGTTATTATGAAATTAAAAGATAACATAAAAATTAAATAATTAAGAGATAAACATGTCTTCAAAAAATTTATACTATATTTTCATTAGTTACCATTTATGAACATGGAAATATAAACTGTTTATATTGATAAATGATGATGCAGAATGACACAAGTTATTTCCAAACATTTTTGTACCTGTAGATTGGTAGTACACTGTAAATATTTAATCTAATAGTATTACAATAGAGAGAATTTTTTTCAAATTCACACTGAAATCAAAATAAGATGGTTCTAAGGAATGTTATAAACTTGTCACATTTTATTCAGAATTAACACAAAAAAATTATTTTATAATGATAAAGAAAAAAATGATAACTTAAATATTGAATCTGTATTATTCTTGCATATCTTTTAAGCAGTTTATACAGAAATAAAATTATCTAAATTTTTAAAATACATTAAAATTTACTTTCTATATGGCTTTTAAATTATACTGATATAATTAATAATTTTCATTTAAAATTTTTTTGTTAATTTATTACAGCATAGAAATCAGAAATGGATGTTTGATTTCAATAAATATCAATTGTTACAAATACATATTTTTGTACCAAAAATATTTTTAATACTTTTGCTAGATTAGAACTGGCTGAAATAAATTTTTAGAAAATAATTTTTATTCAAGATAATTTTACTTAATAATTGTTTCATTTTAAGAAACTTACTAACCAGGTTAGAATAGAATTGTCTTTTCTTATGTTTTCCTAAAAATAATAATCAATTTTTACAATTGTAGTAACTTCTTAAAAATAAAAAAATGACACCATTAAAAAAATAATGCATAATGAATAAGTTGAAAGTCCTTGAATTATCAGGTTGTAATTATTTATGGAACATATTTTAATATTTAAATAAACTTTCATGAATAAAAAAATCTTTTCTCTTAGAATTTATCATTCACAAAAATTGGACTTGAAACCAACATTTTGAGAAATGCTTATTCCAATAATTAGCATAAAACTTATGAAAAATGATATCACATATTTTTACCTCTCATGGATAATAATTTAAAAATATTTATATTATAAAAAAAATTACAAACTATACAGAAAACTGCTAATTTTTCTTTTGTAAATTATAAGAAAATATTTATATTTTCCCAAATTTCAGAAAGAACATTTTTTGATATAATTAGGATCAATAATTATTTTATGATTTCCATATAATAACACTAACTGATTTACCATGATGGGATAATGTCCAAGGTTCCTTTCCACGACCTAAAAAGTAGAAAACACCTGTATACAGCATTGTTCCGTAAAATCCCAAAGGAGAATGAAATGATGGGCGTATGTTGCGAACGGACTTTAGTTCTTTCCACACACTACTTTCTTTTAACATTTTTTCATACTCTATAGGTTCAAGTCCTATAATGAGAAGAAAGACTTAAAATATAACTACAGAATTTTTTTTAATTCATTTAATCATTCAAGATAATATTTATTCCACAATATTTGGAAATATCTAAGTAGTATAGAAATAATAGACTTTTTATGTTTTAAATTGAAAGAAAATTCACAAAATTGAATTTTCCACATTTTTTTCTGAATAACCACAATTTTGCTTTCAAAAAATGCACATAATGTACTTCATTGAATCTGACATGAAATTTTAAAACAACAAAATAATTCAAAAAGTCTACAAAGCAATAATCTAAATTCTATATCATAATCAATGTTCTTCATTAAAATATTCATAAAATGTTATTTTCAAAAATAAATTGTATTAAAAAAACAACATTTTTGTAAGAAAGTAAATGATATGGATGGAAATGGAACATTAACTCTTCCTACAGATTAATTCAATAATCAGAACCAAAACGAATTTTTTTACTGATAAATGTAGTACTTATGTTTACTGAAGTAAATTCACATCAGAAAAGCATGAACTGCTCTAAATGTAAAATTTTTTGTATATTTGATTGTAAATTCAGTTCACAAATGCAAACTACTTCAATCTTAAAAAAGTCTTTGTTAACTTTGGGAAATAAACATATCATATTGCAACCACAGCAAAAATTAATTTCCTAATAAGTTAATTTACAAAAAATACTATACAAACGAATTATTTCTATTACAAAAATAGAACTAAAAATAACTGATACCTGTTGTTCCAGATTTATTTTCATCTGAAGTGACAAGATCAAATACAGCCTCTGCAGCTAACATTGCACTTTTCATGGCATTGTGAGTCCCTTTAATTTTGGGAACATTCATAAAGCCAGGACTACATCCAATTAAACATCCTCCAGGAAATGTAAGTTTTGGAATGCTCTAGAAAATTCATATTCATTTAATAAGAAAAATGCATTACCTTCAAAAATAACACTTTACTTTTAAAATCATCTAAAAAAATCAAATTTCATTGTACTACATAAATGCTTCTTTGCTTCTGATTTCAAGAAATTGTTTTTATTAAGGTAGAGTTCAATACCTTAAAGATTAAATATTACTTTACTTTATATACATATTGTGTTGTCCTAAAAACATTTTAAATCTTATTTGTACCCCTGAAGATAATAAATCCTATATTATGAGTTAGTGAAGCAACATGTGATCATTATATGCAATCCAGTCACATTAATGTGACCACCACATATTCTCGATGTCAAAATTAAATAACCAATCACATATAAGACAGGTGGCAGCACAGTGTAATTGAGCGTACATAAAAAGTGTGTGAGTGCTTCGTAAAACATTGCAATCATTGGCGTAATGCAGAAACAGAGTGACTTATCTGAGATATGAAAGAACATGATCATTGGCTTTCGGGCCAAGGCTGGAAGCATTTCTGAAATGGCTAAGTTTCTGAACTGTTCACATGCTGCCATGGTAAAAGTATACCATGCATGGTAAAATGGGATTGTCCAAAATCAACAACGTGGCAAATGTAGTGCCCCAGAGGTTATAGGTGATAAAGGTGAACGAGGGCAGTGAGAAGTATTTGGGGGAATAGATGTCTAATGTTGAGCAACTGACCAACTAGATCAACCAAGGGACTACAAACAGTGTTCTCAAACTACTGTTTAGCAAACACTGCTGTGTCTGAGCCTCCACAACAGATGCCTGGTCCATGCACCAATGCTAATTATTGTTCTTCTGTAACAAAGGCTGGAATTTTTATGCGAGAACTGCAACTGAATATCCACTGAATGGAGACAAGTAGCGTTTTTCAATGAATAACATTTTATACTCCATCAGACAGACATTGGCGTATACAACATGACCTCTGAAAGTAAACATCCTGCAACTATTGCTGGAATGGTAGAGTCAGGAGCATTATGGCCTAATGAATGTTTTCCTGGCATTCTATGGGTTCATTCATCATTGTGGAAAGCACAACGGATCAATACAAGTACACATCTGTCCTTGCATATCATGTCCATCCCTATATGCGCATTGTTTTTCCTCAGGGTGATGTCATCTACTAGCAGGACAATCCAAGGTGTCATATATCTAGCAATTTGAAAAACAGTAGGATGAATTTATCCTTCTCCCCTGGCCAGCAAACTCACCTGACTTAAACTCAATCAAAAATATGTGGGACCATATCGATTGGGTTGTTTGTGGCATGGATCCTCAACTGTGTAATCTAGTGCAGCTAGCCACAGCACTTGGGAGATGGCATGGCTCAACATCCCAGTGAATACTTTCAGTAACCAAACTGATTTGATTCCTGTACATCTCACAACAACCCACTCTGCAAAAGGTGGTTATTCTGCCTTTTGATGGGTGGTCATATTAACTTGACTGGACTGTGTAATAGTAAATGAAATATTAAATCATTGCCTGATATGAACTAGAATTTTTGGTATAACAAATTTCTTCAATGATAATAAAATACTTCATTAATTTATAATTGTTAGAGAGAAACAAAATTAATTTAAAATTCAGACAAAGAGGCACTACTGCAAAATCTGCACATTGTTTCCTTTATTAACTATTTTTTTAAAATTTACTATAGATATTATCCAGGATATCTGTGCATTTTGAATAATTTTTAAACTTAGAGAACTGAGATTATTTTTTATACCATTATAAGTAATTAATAGTTAGAAAAACAATTTATAACTATGAAAAATACTAAAAAAAGAGGTTTTTTTACGTTATACAAAATTTTACCTTAATTTTTAGTCTTATTCAATCAAATTTTGTGAAATATAATTGTTTAATGGCATATTAACATAGTACTAATTTAATGGCATTATTTTTTTAAATGGATGAAAAAGTTTGTTAATACTGAATTAAACAATTTAATACTTATCTTAATTTAGTGTTGACACAAAACCACTAAAATCAATCTAAACTTGTGCTATTAAAATAACAGGAAAATAAATACAGTTAAAAATATTTTCCTCCAAAAAATTGCTTACATAATTAAAAGTACAGCACAAATTTTCATATTTAAGTATTGATTTAATAAAAAGGAAACAATTGAAAACCATTCAATTTGTACAAAATCTTTTCTTTTTTTAAATGTTACTCTTTAATTTTACATTTCCTAATAATTTTATAATTAAATATCACAATAATAAAAACAAATAAATTGATTAACTACATTCATTATTCTTTACAACAGGTGTTTTTGTTCAGATGTGTTGAAAAAGATTATATTAATTTCATTTCTATAAAATTTTAATATTTAAAAATTTTTGTTAGTTGAAAATATTTACTATCTTTATTTGGACTAGAAATAATGCTTTATTTATTTTTAAATTCCCTTTTCAGTGTTTCATTACTTTTATAAATTATTACTATAGCATATTAATAACAATTTAAAAAAATTATTAAAAAAAATGTTATGAAAAACTGTTATGAAACTTTTGAACCATTTTAAGAAATCCTAAAACATAACCTTCTTTACATACAGTTTGATAAGGATTGATGTAAAATGATGTGTTTTTTAATAATTTTACAATTTATGAATGATACAAGAAATGTGCTTTAAAATAATGGTAAAAATAGATTGTTTATCCAAATAGTTTGACTCCTATACCATTTTAAAACATCAAATCAAAAGTTGAATTTTCCATAAATTTATTATATGTATATAAGTTGATACATTTACTTAATAACTTCCTTTATTCAATACTCAAAAACTATGTTTTCCATCTTAAAATGACGATTAAACAGATAAATATAGTTTAAAAGATTAATATTCAAAACAGTTTTAAAAAATTTATTCAGCTTTAAAGTAGTATTTTCATAGACATTAAAATATAAAAATCCTGCTTTACAATTTGATTAGAATTAACATCATGAGATAAACTTTCATATTGTTTCACAATTTATGACTAATGGATGAAAAAAAGGACTTTAAAATAAAATAGTGAAAATGGATTGTTTACTTTAGTCATCTTACTACTCAGACATTTTTAAAATACTATATATATATATATATATATATATATATATATATATATATATATATATATATATATATATATAATCAAAATTATATTAAAATTAAAATAAATTGCTTTATTTACCTGAAGGCCTCCTTCATTCAATGCTCGAGCACCATAAGCTATTCGTTTTCCACCTTCAAATACAGGTCTAACAGAAGGATGTAGTTTAAACCTCTGGAATTCTTTAAAAGGACTTAAATATGGATTTTCATAATCTAAGCCAATTACAAAACCAACTGATACTAATGGCCCTTCATCAAGGTGATATAAAAATGATCCTCCATATGTATTTCGATCCTAATAAAAATACCACTTTAAAAAATAATGCAATATTCAAATTTCTACAGCAGAGTGATTCATATAATTAAACAAATACATTACAATTAGAGTTTGATTAGTACAACACTTTCTCAATAACAATATTACAATTAAAAGTTGTTTCTTGATAAGCCTTGAGTCAAAAACTTATTTAAAATTAATGTTCACAACAAAATAAGTGTCAAAGGAAAAGAAACTAGAAAAAATTAAAAACTTTCTACCAGCTATGCATACATACATACTTACAAAGACAGTCAATATATATATATATATATATATATATATATATATATATATATATATATATATATATATATATATATATATATATATATTGATTGTCTTTGTGTGCTTGTATGTATGTACCAAAGTTTACATTTCTAAATGAATTTGACTAAAATTTTATACATTAATATTTTGACATCTTACAATAATTTTAATAATAGTTTATAAATTTTAAAATAATATAAAATTTTACCAGTATTTTATCACCAAGCAAGTGGGATCAATTATTCATCAGAATTGTGCATGTACACACAGCTTATGTAAACAAAAATTTTCAAACGTTTTGTATTTAACTTAACTTTTCATAAAAATGGTAGGAAGGAAATTCAAAAATATGATATGGATAGATATATTAATTTTTATGAGCAATATTCAATTGTATAAAATGGGTAAGTTTATCAGGAGATTTACTTCCATTCTAGCCAATCTTCAAAACCCTTTTGATGTTATGCTAATATGTGTGCTCTGTCAAACCTTAAATTATGCAATAAATTGATTCCAGATAAGAAATAAAATTTTTATAGGATTACAAAAGAAGCTTTCAAGGAAACTAATAGTATTTTTTCTTGATATTCCAAATGGTACAGACAGAACTTGAAATAATGACAAACACAATGACAAAACAAAATATGACAGAGGAATTGTATTATGTTATCTATTAAGTTGTCAAGAGTTTCTACTATGGTATTCTTTGTAACGAGGATAGAACATTCTTCATTAAATTTGCTATTTTAAATATGGCAAGTTCAGTGCAATGTTTCAGAAATGTCAAAATTAAAGATTTTACAGGAAGGTAATTTGAATTTTCTTTTGGCTTATAATTATATCAATTCTTCAAAATTCCAATTACAAAAATTATTTTTATTATTTTATATAGAAATAAGCAATATTAACATTTTTTCATTTCTCTCCATAATAAAAACAATTACATATGTAGTGATGCAAACGTGAGCCGAAAGCAGATATTGATTCTAATAATCATTTTAATTTGAAGACTTCAATTTTGAAAGTATAAGTAAAAAATGTAACTTCAAATTGGCAAAAATATATATGCTGCAGTAAATGTATTAAATTGGTGATTATATATAATTATGAGTGATTCTTCATAAATACTGCTAAACTTGGTAAATGAATTAAATTATTGAATATTTATCCCATTTGCTGTCTAGCTTATAAAATCCCAAACTTATAATGGGGAATGAAATAAAATTCATTAAGTTTGCTTAGCTGCATGGCTTTTGTCATTGTTAAGCAACACAGGTTTTTTTATTGCTATTGGGGGTCTCTGCTGATATCAAATGCATAATGATTTCAGTAGTATTTCTTATGTCCTGTTTAATACACATTTTTTTAAAATTAAATATTGAATATTGGGTTATACACATGAGTTTTAATTTGAAGTTATTAAAGCAAACAGTGATTTTCTGATGAAAGAAATATATGACAACTTGTTAATAAAAATGAATAAATGTGCAAAACAAAAGTAGCGAGAGAAAGCCAGAAGCAAACATTAAAAAGATATGACATAATGAAGGTAGCCAATATTGAAAATCTGATCGTAATCTGTTAGTAAAAATAACTGTAAGCTTTTATATACATTTTGATTAACTTTTTACCATTATTCATGAAGCCCATTAATAAATAGCCATGGTGATAGAAACAAATTATAAAAAGAACTGATAATGCTTCTGATAAAAACCAACAGTGAAGCAAAAGATTATTCTAATGAGAAAAATAATGTTCCATTGTTAAGTAATGGCCCACTTGCAGTTAATGTGATTCATAAAGAAAACTATGAAGCAATCCATTTTAACCAGACAGATATTTTAACAGGACAGGAGCAAGTAAGAAAACATAGAATAAATGCCAAAGAAAAAGTTTAGAGTCACCAACAAAAAAGATGTTGAAAGTTTAAAATCTTAAATTTTCTTCTGGTAACATTGTTGAACACTCAAAGTATGAATACCAGAGATAGACACAGCAAAAAATGATTTCACAAATTTATTAGCTGTAATATTAAAAGTTCAAAATTAAGAATTTTATATTTTAGGAACAAAACAAGGAAAAGTTTTAAAGTATATATTTCAACATAAGTTATATTTTAACTAAACATTAATTACATAACATTACCACAATTAATTATGTAATAAATCTGTTCACAATTTGTGAAGAAAAATATATTTTACATAATAATATTCCAGATCAAGCAATAACAATTCAAGAATGTGTTAGAAAATCATCTGTTTCTGGAGTCAGGGATATCAATGATGGGTTTGCAAGGGTGAGTATAAAAATCTTATCTGCAAACATAAAAAATCATGAAATGTGTGTAATTTTAAATTTTATAATAGTCAAATGTGGATAAATAAGTAAACTTAGCATAATGTATTCATTAAATAAGTAACTTTTTTATAATATGGGTTTAGTTTATTTTTGACATGTAACTGTTTTCTGTAAGTTCTAATAATCTAAACTGTTTTCTCTATTCAAGTTTTATATTTTCACAAGACATAAAAATATCTAGAAATACTACTTATTTATTTCAAAATTCTGTTTTCTTTAAACAAAAATAAAATATTTACTGAAATAACAAACAAGACAATTTTATTTTCAATAATTTTGATAATTTTATATTTTTCAATACTCTTAACGTCATATATAACTTATGCAATTATATATCTTAAGACATCTACTGAAAGTAAAGTACAAAAAAGCTACTTTTATTTAAACTTTTAAATTAAAATTTTAAGTCATCATGGTGTACTTTAAATTCTTATGGATGAAATTTTTTTATCTTAGTTGAAAAAATATTTATTATTTTGAATTAAATATCTTTAATCTAAATAATCTAAATTTATTACATTCCTCATTAAAAGTTGCGGATTTTATAAACTAACCGGCAGATGTGAGAAAAATTCAATAATTTATCATATTTACCAAAAATGTTTAGTGGTGTTAATGAATAATCACCAGTTATTATACATAAACACTAGATTAATCACTTTTTTACCATAATATATGTGTATATATATGTACACACACACATATACAATACTATGCAATGGAATGTTATCTTAAGAAATTTCTTAATTATTAATTAAATTATTAGAAAATTCCTTTGCAGCATTTACAAAGGTTTTTTTTGTTGATTGTAGTGCAATAGACATAAATCACTTTAAAAATTCAAATGAGATTGATATCTACATTCTTTTCAAATAGTACTTGAATATAGGTTAATAGAAATCATGACATTTAGAGAATTTTGCAAAATGTGTGCAATGTAATAAACTTCATTGTAAAGAATAATTTATATTCTTTACATTTTTGAGGGGGAGATCCATTTTTCTAATTTACTTCAATGTAAATTTAAAATAATGAAAAGCTAAATTTAAGTAAAAATTAAGACTTTATTTAATTTCATTAAAATGAAACTTGTATTAATCATTTTATAATGTTTAACTAATTAGATATATGATTATGAGAAAGTATCACTACATATTAATTATCATATATAGAAGAGTGAATACATTCTGTGAATTTAACATATTTATTTCAAAAGCTTTAATTTTAATAATGCATAACCAAATTTATAAGTGACATATTTCTTAAGATTTGGAGACACGAGCAGCATATAAATGTAAAAAAAATATTAAAAATACACTTTTCAAAATTAGTATTTTCAAAAAATGTAGTTTCTTTGAGGCATTCAGCTTTATATTTATATAAAAAAGGACTAAAATGATGCAATTTGTATTATTTATTATTATTGTACTTTTTCACTGTTTCAAGTTTAATTATCATTTGATTTTAGTAATTGATAATAACTTTGATTACATATATTGAGTGTTTGGAAAATGAGAACTGTTTATTATTTTTTTTTCCTATTTTTGTACAGATATAACAGATCTTGATTTTTCTGGATACAGGATAAATCAACCAGTAGTACTCGATTTCTTTATTTTCTATTCATTACTTTATTCACTATAATACGATTACTATTTAATGAATTGAGATTAAGATGCTGTTTTTTTTCTCTTTTGTTCATATTTATATCTATTACTTTTAGTAAACTTTATTATTTTGTAATTCATCTAAATATCTCAAACATAACATATTAACTGCATATATCACATACATAAATAGGAAAAATATCTTAAAATATATAATAACATCAAACTTTATTATTTTATATACAACTAGTTTTGATATTCTTTAATTTGTTCATCTTATGGAAAACAAATACTGATCCTAATAATTGTTTTAAATTATTATGATATTTAAAAACCAGTAAAAAAAGCTGAAAAAAAGTAAATACATGTGTATCTATACATGAATATATGTGTATATATACATGTATGTGTATATATATATATATATATATATATATATATATATATATATATATATATATATATATATATATATATATATATGCTTTGCCAAGTAAAGCAGGAGTATACTAACGACATTATTTTAATTTTTTCAAAATTTTTTTAAAACTTCAATAATGTATTTCTTACAATATTTGTATTTGAATTCATATTCATAATCTTAAATTTAGATATTCTACATGATTCTATATTTTTTTTAGTTTTTTAGGAAATGTATCTAAATTACAGATTTTATTATGCAATACTGATACAATTGCTTTCTGTTATAAAAGTTTTAAATTCAGAACAGAATCCAATCTACAGAATATACTTTTTAATGTGTAATATTTTTATATTATGGTACATCTAACTAGTTTAATGTTGTAAATTGAGTAACATACTTCATTTTAATGTAATTAAATAAAATTGAATTTTCTTTCAATTTCAGCTTTAATTTTTTTTAAATACAAATTTATTGCATTTAAGGTAAATGTATCTTCTGAAAAAAGAGAAGAATCAAAATAGTTGTTACACTGTGCATTTTATAAAACATCAAGAAATTATATGAATTTTATTAAAAACACAATAAGTACTGTTTAAAATGATAATTGATATCACTTTCTTCATTTGAATTTTCAAAATGACTTAGGTCGATAGGAAATACATTATTTATTTATTCACATCATGGGTGTTATGAAGGATTTTTCTTTTTTATCTAAGACTAAATTTAAGATGGCCACATTGCACTGTTCCTTGCTTGAAAATATACAACAACTGGTATAAATAAACTTTATCAAAGATAATTTTATTTCAAGAATTTCCAGTCCAAGAATTTGTATTACAAGTAATATAAAAATATTTAATACTAAAAAATTGAATTACTCTTGACATATTTACAGAGTAGCTTTAAAATCATAAGAAAAAGGTAAGAAAATAAAACAAATTTAAGTTTTGGAAAAATAATACAATCAATGAAGATACTGTGAGAAAGCATCAAAATGTTAAAAAGACGAAAATGGATTTACATTGTACATTTTGCTTGATTCAATTGAAATTATGAGAAAATGAGAAATTAGCTTTTTCTTTTATGATATCAAAATTGATAACATATAATAATTGTATCTTCTTGATAATGGTAGTTTTTTGCATACAAAAGGATCAATTTTTACCAGGGCCTAAATTTTAAAGTCTATTTAAATCACCATAATGACTATATCTGAAGTGGTTGATTATAGTGATTTGGAACCTAGTCCAGTGATTCATTTTTAGTTTAAAACTAATAGCAGTGAAGAGGGTCTAAGAGCTGCTGATTTCTAAAGAATATAAAGATATCTGGATTATGACCGACACAGTCCTATTTCTATCCAACACCTCCAAAATTGGTCTTGTAATGGAGACAGAGCTCTGTTCCACCTCTCTTGCCTTAACACATATCTACAATGGTCAATTTCCACAAAGGTCAATTCACACATTGACCTTTGTGGGAATGAAGTGGATGATATCTTAACAAAATATAGAACTTCAATGGCCTTAACATATAGTAGCCTAACGTTTTTGGAGATCTGCTCAAAAGTCAAATCTACCATTACTTAATCTTAATGCTCTTACTCAACTCATGACTGGTATGGTGGCAAGCATCTAAGATGTGCTGTTACTTTAAGGGTAGTCATGTGCAGGAGACAGCTTTATTATGACTCATAAGTGAACACCTAAAATGTCTTAGGACTGACCAAGAAAACAAGATTTTCTTCATGTGTAAGAAACGTAATATTACACATTTTACTCCTGATCATCTCCTTTCCTGCTAAGGATTTAAAAAATGAGGATTTGTTTTGAAGTCCTCTTCTTGTTTTGGATTTTTTATCAATTCAGGGTTTCATGAATTTGATATAGCTTAATAACTAACCAGATAGGATAAATAAACAACATATGTGAAGTGGGAACTGAACCAACAAACTGTTAAACCAAAGGCCAGAATGTCAACTATTAGGCTATCCACTCAACATGCAAATAAGGATAATCTGCATAAAGAAAATATTTTATTCAGTTCTGAATTAATAAAAAATTGCAGATTCTTTAGTTTTAACTGAATTGCAGATTCTTCAGTAATATTTAAGTGTATAATATAAATAAATTATAGAATTTAAGTAATATTGTGCAAAAAAGAAACAATTTTGATATTTTTTATAATTTGAAACAATTTATTGTTAAATAAACATTATATAATACAAAAAATTAATTTATATTGTTTATTTAATAAATAAGTATTATAAAAAATTTTTTCATTAGTATTCATAATACTTACAAGAGGCCATCCAACAGTATGCTCAACAGTGCCAGGTTTATGCTTTGACGGTTCTATTTCCCACATCTCTTTCAAGCCTATACCATAAGTTTGAGGCTCACAGTTTGCTCTTAAATTAAATTTTTCATAAAGCTGCTTTGCTAAATGCCCATGACAACCTTCAGCAAATATAGTACACTTGGAATGAAACTCTACCCCTCGCTCAAAAGATTCCTGTTCAATGCATATTGATAAGAGCATATTAAAATTTTTGTATCTAATATTTTTAGAAAGAAAATAAAAAGCAAAATTTCTTTTCAACAAAAAATTACAATTACATAATTTTTTTCCAAGAGAATTATATTTTTAGCAGCTGAATCATAATGTAAGTTATCTATAATTTATCTATAAAATAAAAAAGACAAATGTTTAATTAATACAATAATTTTTCATTTTACAGGACTAAATCATATATCCTAATGAATGAAATATGAACAGCCAAAATTATTTAGAAACAAAAATGAATAAATTTTTCATAAGTTTGAAATAAAATAATCATATAATCATTATAAAATTTATATAATAAATTCTTTTTTATTTCCTTTATATATTCATTTTTCAGATTTCTTTTGTTTAAATGTTCAGAAAATTTCAACAATATACAAATATTCTAGAAAGCCCTTTCAATATAATAACAAATTATTATAATAACATTTATATTCTCATTTAACTTTTTACATGGTAATCAATACTTACAATGCACATTTAATTAAGTAAAATAACTTAATTCTTTCTAACATGATCTTAATCTAATATGAAAACTTAAACTTATTTTATACTTATTCTATATTTTAATAACTAGGATGGTTTTTAGAAACAAATTATTGTGAGTTATTAAAAATTTTACTTTCTTTAAAATGGGCATTAGGAAAAAAAATTAATCCATATTATTTCAAAAATTTAATTAATTATGAGTCAATTATACTTACATTCTTAGAAGAAAAATGTTTAATTAGCAATTAAAAATTAAATAACAAACAAGCAATTTTTCTAATGAAATTCTAATGAAACTAACTATTCTCAACTATAACATCTACTGATTATTTCAATCAGTCATAAGAATGCACATATATACTCAAGTTAAATATTTCAACTAATTCTACATTAGTGAGAATAATATATAAGTATTATTCTAGAGAATAATATATAATATATAAGTATATATAAGTGTGAATAAAGTTTTTTGAAATAAAAATTTTAATTATCTAAAGCAATCACTATTTTGCAATGGCAAAAGAAGATTATACATGAAAATCTAAAATCATAATGATACATTTGAATTTTGATTTCAATTGAAAAAATATTTTATTATCTTGACTCATATATATACACATTGATCAAATTGAATAGATCTCCTTCAATACTATTTCATTAAAAGTAAAATATAATAAATTAATTCATGTGTTATTACCTTTGGAGAACCATCTTTAGCAATACCAACATCATTTGTTGCAATACCTTTAACACTTCCATCTTCATGAAACAATACCTAAAAAGCAATTATAAATGTATTTGCATATATCTTTTTTTCTTTATCTTAACTGCCAAAACAGGAATTTAAAAGAGTGTTTTTGAGAGAAAAGAAAATTTTTTTACTACACAAGTCATTTTGAGATCAATTATTTTAAGTTGGAAAAATTTCCAAAGCAATCAATAATTAACTCACAAAAACATTTTCTTTCATGTACTTAAACTTTCCTAAAAAAAAAATTCAAAGCTACAACAATTTTAATTTAATAATTTTTTCATTATTAAGATGTCTATTATATTTAAAGCAAAATGCCACAAACTATCCCAATATTTTTTTTATTTTTATTTTTCGAAACACTATTAGGTATTATTCAACACTAAAATAATTCAGATGATATATATATATATATATATATATATATATATATATATATATATATATATATATATATATATATATATATATTACTCTCAAGAATTATTGAATCGTAGGCCACAGAGGTAAACTTTATTCAGCTTGGAATATTGTAAATGTTAAAATAGCCAAAATAATCTCAAGCAAATACTTGAACTGAAATATTTATATTTTATGGTTAATTATCACACAGAGATTTCCAGAATTTTAATTTAACCTATAATCGTGGAAATTTATAAATTCTACAATACTGTTTAAAAGCAAAATTTTTAATTACAAATTTACATTTCAAATTACAAATTTTAAAACACAAAAATCCACTTTCGGGATGAAAAAGCAGCACTGATGATTTTATAAATAATTACATTTGAATTATTATACCATAAAATTTTCATTTTAAAAGAAAGGTATACAATATAAATTTTAAATTCCAATTAAATTTTTAACTTTGCTTTCCATAACATTTTAATTAGTAACTGATATTATAAATTTAATTGCCATTGTAAAGCAAACGCTTACAACTATAAAAAATATTATTTATATTCATTAATTTAATTTAATTAAAAAATGTTCCAATATAAAATTTTATGTAATCATGAAATTTATAAATATCATATGTAGAAGAAATTATTTATCATCTATAAAGTAAATTTGTGAAATAGCATATCAAAATTTATATATTTTCAAAATTTCACTTGTTTTCTCTCTTTTTTATCATATTTCAATGTTTTTGAATGGGAAAAGCTGTTGTATTATACATGTCTTCAAAATTTTTATTATACTCACAAAAGCAGGACTATTAATTGTTTTTATAAAAATTAATTCTTTAAATGACATACGTGTATTAATCTTTAATTCCTTAAGTTCTTAAAATAATAAACATATAACTTTCAGCAAATATAAATTAAAAGTTACTAATTATTAATTTTTTACATTGCATTAGTTTTTATGTAATTTCAAAAATATTCTGTTAAAATTAATAATTTTCAAAAAAATTTTTAATAGTATAATCATAATTTTGCTTGTTTGTTTTTCATTAAAAAAACAAACAAAATTATTCAAAAAATTTTCTGCTTGAGGATGTTTACACACTATATAAAAATGGTTCATTCAGATCAAATAAGCAAGGAAACATCAAGCTAAAAATGGATGATCCTTCAAAGCTGGCCAAATATGAAATCAAATGTTAGAGATAATGCATTTTTACAAGAGAGGGGAATCCATGATCATTATGTAGCATATGTTTTGCTTGGAGAAAAGAAATAAGATGAATGAAAGCCCTACCTCAATGAATGGGATATTGAATTTAACGTAACATTTTGAATAAATAGGAAGTTTAGAGAATTTTATTTGTCACCACAGACTACATCATTGCTGTACAGAATATTTCGGGAAGCTTGGTATCTACTTCTAAATTAAGAAGGCCAGCTGAAGAACCCAGCTGAATTTATCTAACAGGTAAACTCCACAACTCAAGGTTAAGTACAGGAAAACATGTTGGTGCACCAACATATATGCTTAACAAATTAAATGTAGTTGCTAAAATCATATATATGTATAGATGAAGCCCACTTTTCATTGCATAATAATGTAAATACACGAAAAATTAATATTTGGGTGACATAAAACCCTTAAATGCAATCAAACCACTAATTTCTGTAGGTGTAACTGTCCAGTGTGATATGATAGTATCCTATATTATAAATTTAAGAAAACATTGTTTTATATTTAGATATTTACATTCAGTTAGAAAACATCATTTTCAGTCACTATAGAAGTGGTGTACGCCAGACTATAAATTGCTTGCATTGTAGACTTGTATTATTAACTGCCATTTACATGAAATGTAATGATCCACCCTTACTGCAAGTTTTGTAAAGTCATTCTTCCTTATAGTGTTCATACTGACTTTGTGATAAATTAAAGATATCAGCTTATTTGGCCCTCATTATCCCTGTGGCCAAATTTTGATTGTGGAGATACTTTAAGTATCATGTCTAGGGTTAATAGTTACTTTAGCGAAAGTACATAAGAAATAATCAAATTTTAATATTATCAGAAAATATTAAGATGCTGTTGATAGGTTGTCAGAGGTAACAATACCAACTTGTTATATTCAACTATAATAAATATGCATTTATACTTCTTCTTAACACTTGCTTAACATCTTCCTTTGCTTGGCTTTACTTTCTTGTGCCGGCATTCACATTGAAGATCTGACGATTTACAATAAAATCACAAAGATATTATTATGTTATTTTGCTCTGTTTTATTAGCTGCTTATCAAATAAAAATCAGTTTGCCATGTAATACTACCTATCTTTTAATCAGTTTGTTTTTTAATGGAAAGGATATTAAAAAATTTTTTTTTGCATACCAAAAATTATTATATTTTTCAAACATTACTTATATCATGCTTTTTTAAAATTATTTTAGAAATATATTAGAATTTCATGTAAATAAATTTTCAGTTGTCAATGTTTTCAACTTATTTTAATTTTGTCAATACCTTTTATATTGATATTATACATTATAATTAATTTTAATTAATCAATAACATAAATTAATGCCATTAATTTTCCATAAGGAAAAATTAAAATTTTTCTATGAAAATTTAATTTTCTATGGCACAAATACATTTTCTATTTCTGATTTTCTCATAAATTAATATTTTACTTATCATGCAAAAACAAAAGATAAATTTATTCCTAAGCACTCATTTATTCTATATTACATGCAGTAAATGATTTTTCATTTATGTTATCTTTAATATGTGTTATGAATAGAATTCCTCCAATAAAACTTTTTATCAAAAAAGTGATCTAAAATTTTCTCTAAATAAATTTAAATTCTGGCATGTTTTTCACATTATTTTACAGAATGCCTTCACATTAACAGCCATACAGTATTATTTTGAATATATAGTAAATAAGGCTAAATAAAAAATTTACTTTATGTAAATTTACTGTTTAAGTATTAGGTATTATCAAGATTTGATAATTGAATACATTTTTCATACTCAAAATTTTAATATATAATTTCCATAAAATAAAATTTTATTGAAATTTATATAAAAAATTTCTTTTTGATTTATTCACAGGAAGTAATATACTAAATATAATAATAACTATAATAAAAGTGTAAAATATACCTTGCTATTCAGACAAAATTTGTAAGAAAGACTAGAGACTTTTTACAAAGAACTAGAAATTTCATAGAAAAATTTATTTGGAAGATAGCACATAAGATTCAAGTGATTGAAATTACAGTCTCTTATGAAATGTAAATGATAAAATCTGAGCTTAAATTGTTGGCTATAACTGATGACACACAACTCAGCACAGAATTAAAATGGCTTTGGATGCACTCTTTGTGTATAGTGTCCAGACAACTTTCCTGTATTGTCAAAGCTGATCTAGCATAGTTGGCCAGTTGTTGTGCAAGCATAGACCATACAATTTTGATTGACAAAAGATAGGGAAAACAAAAAAAGCAATTCAGTCTAATGGGTAAAGAACTCTTGAACATTGGATGATATACTTATGGTCATAAATTCATGTGTTGAAATATGTCTAATGGCAAAAGCTTAGGACCTTAGAGATATAACACTAGTTAATCTATGTACTGTTAATGTATACAAGAGGGATGTGAAAATAAAATCTAATATCTATTCTCGGTATTGGAATCCTAAATCTGGATACAGTATGCAGGATCTGTGTGATAATGTATAATGCAACATCTACTGTATCTCACAAGTGTTTAAAGACTTGTATCTGACCTATATGGTGTTACACGCAAAAGCAGAATTTGCTACCATGTAAGCACATCACATATAATATCATCTATAAGCAACTGCTTGCCAGTGGTATTACATGTGATGTGAGAATATGTTGTAAAACTAACCTCACCACAGCAAACACATAATCTAGATTTCATATGATTTGCATTCATTCTTCAGGGTGTAATTCCTTATAGGAGCAGTATTTTACAACTCATTTAGGCACATAGATACTTATATTAAAAAATCGGAAATATTTTTGTTAACTTAGACACAATTTTGTGCACAGCTTAACAACTGAAAGATGTAAAACAATTTTGAACCATTACACAATACTTGCTTTCCAGAAGAAATTTTAAAGTAGTAGATTTATTTTTACATGTTGTGCAGAAGGATTCTAAGAAAATTTCTTAGGATCTACAACAAAAATAGAGCATATATATAAAGAAACAAGAGCACAATATCTATCACTTACAGCTCAATAATTTTCTGAAATCAGATAGAATCTAATACCATGAAAAGAAAGGATTCCCCACTAAACTTTGACAAGTTTCTTATCCTTTTTATTCTCTAAGAATAATCAATAATTTTTTCATAAATCTAATCAATAGATAGTAATTCTCTAAAACACAATCTTTATATATTTACTAGTCAAGAAGAAAATGTGTTAAGTTTAATTTTATGCTACACTAATACAGTATTTATGGATTAAGTTATATTACATATGCTTTAAATTAATTCATTTCTAAGCTATGTAATGAATTTGCATTTTTTAAAAGTACTTTAAGTATTTAAAAAAAAGTGGTTGCGATGCATGATTAAAATTTTTCTTGTCTTCTGTTTTAAATTACAAAATTAATTATAATGAATAGAGAAGTTTCTTCACACTTAATTATGAAGAAATTAGTTATTACTAAGGAATTATGTAATGAAAAAAAAAATACAAAATACTGAAACAAAACTTTCTCTTTTAGTTTAACTAAATTGAGAAGAGAGAATTGGAATGTTATATTTTTCTTTTTGTTATGGAGCATAATAAAATGTATCATATAGAAATTATATAAAAAAAACAATTTTATATATATATATATATATATATATATATATATATATATATATATATATATATATATATGTGTGTGTGTGTGTGTGTGTGTGAATATTTTGCTTTATATTTATAGGTT
Organism: Latrodectus hesperus; assembly: GCA_037975125.1. NCBI lineage: Eukaryota > Metazoa > Arthropoda > Arachnida > Araneae > Theridiidae > Latrodectus > Latrodectus hesperus. Next base: position 740,234 of record JAJQOW010000014.1, read on the forward strand.
ACCTTTAATGGGCTTAGATATTAAAAATAAAAAAAAGAAAACTGCTAAGATGAAAAAAATATACTCATAGCATCAATAATATAAAAATATATATATAATAGTAAATTTGAAAAGCATATTATTAGTTAAATTATTTTATATAAAATATTTTTTAAAATGAATATGATTTTAAGAAATTATTTCACTTCCATTAATATAAGAAGAAACAAAAGTTCAATTGTAAAATGTTGCAGGTAAAATGCTAGATAAATATTAAATATCCAAAAATGTAGAATATTTCATTTACTAATATTTTTCTTATCAACTTAGTCAAATTTAATTATTAATATCTAAAAATAATGAATTAATATCTAAAAATAATATCTAAAATAATCTCTGTTAATAAATGATATACATAATTATTTACAGAAATATAATTATTGTCTCCATAGCAAGAAAACTTACTTCAGATGCAGCAAATCCTGGATAAATTTCTACTTCTTTCTCTTCAGCTTTTTCGCCAAGCCATCGAACAACATTCCCTAATCTTACAATGTAATTTCCATGGTTATACATAGGTAAACCTTAAAATACAAATCCACATTAAAAAACATTATTAACAAATGCTATATATAAAAATAATTTGGTTACATTCATTTAATTTTTTAACAAATATATTAATATCCTAAGAATTATAAACAAAATAATTAAATGTAAATAATTTTTAATTATGATCCATAATTTCTAAGAAAAACTAATATTATTTCTTTACCAAAACAGAAAAAAAGTAAATAAATAAATGTATATTCAAAAATAGATACATTTATTAGTAGAATTCCCAATTTTTATTACAGAGTAAATATTTGATTTAATTAATTTAAACAATTAATATTATGCATAGAAAGTAATCATTATATGAATTATTTCCAATAACTCTGTATGTATTCAAGAGACAAAAAATTTTAATTCTTCAACAAAAACAATTAACTGTTTTAAATTATTATTTATGTTATTATTATTAATATTTATTTAAAAACATTTTTAATAAAAAGAAATCTCAAAACTATTCTACATACACTAATTAAAGTTTTTATAGAGAATGAAAGAATGTCCACAGAAATATGAAAATATTTTCCTTAGCTTTCAATGACTTTCCATGACCAATAATGCAAAATTATTCTGATTACTTGAGAGAAATGTTATATGTGACTACACAGAAAAGTCCTCATTTTACAAAAGATTTTATATATATATAGAAGAAAATATGAAATAAATTAAAGGAAACAGATACATAAATATTAATATGAATATTAGCCTTAAATACATTAAATAAATTTAAAAATAAATTTCTCAAATTAATAAATATATCTTTTATTTACAAAAATAGATTAATTTAATCTCTCTGCCACCTGTTTTTGTAAAACTTATATAAGTATCAATAGCCTTTTGTTGCTGCTTTTTCATTTTAACTATTATGTTTTTCTTCTAATTTCTTTCCTTTATGTTGTAATATTATCTTCTTCAGTCTTTCAACTATTTTCAAAATATCTTTCAGAGCTTTAAAAATTTTTTGGCATATGTTAGCATCTTTTAAGTATGCAGACCTTCTACATAAGTCCATAATGTATTATGGAACTGCTTCTTTCTTGCTAAAGGATTTTCATACAAATCACTTCTAAATTGTTGCATTAGCATATGAATATGAGAGACATATTTTTGCTTCATTCAAGAGTAATACTGTTGTTTGTCAAAAAGATTGGTTAGTTACACAAAGTTTATTTTTTCCCTACAACTGCTAGTTACAGAGTGACCTCAGGTTAAAAGTGTATTCTGAATTACAATTAACATTTAAGTCCAAAATGGAAATCAAATTTACAATTTGTTGATCCAAAAGTTAAATTTGAAAAGTTTTGGGTATAAGCTCATAATTTGCAAAAAATTGCTTAAAAATAATACAAAAAACATGAGCTATGGATTAATTAAAGAATTTTTTCATAAATTATAACTTATGAAGTTTTTATTACACAAATTATTAAAAGAATCAGAAAAAAATGGTTAGCAAAGTCAAGTTGTTAAAAGTTGTTGTACTTTAAGATTTTTCTTTGCAGTTTAAAAGTAATGTAAGTTTTTACTGTTCTACACATTTTTATATTAAAGTATTTTTACTATTTTAAAAAATATCACAAATAATTAATTCAGTAGTTATTTTTTTAAGAAAATAACTTATTGGAAGTCAATTTTTTCCAAAGAAATTTTATAGAAAACAGTTTGTAAGTCAACATTAACTTTGATGATTTGCTAAATTCAAATAATAACAATAAATTCTCTTCAAGGCATATTTTATAATGTAATATTTTAAAGCCCTTATACATTTAACAGATAAATAAATATACAAAAAAGAAAACACTTACCTTTGAATATTGGTATTGGAATACTTTTTTTCTGTGTGAGAAAGGAAAATTTATCCACTGTGACTGGTGTCCTCTTGAAAGCCTGTAAAAATATATAAATTTTACACAAAAAGTAAAATGTAATAGAAATATTTTTAAAATAAGGATTAACTTTTAAAAATAGATTTTATAAAGACTAGGAAAAGTGAGACTGAGAATGGAATATATATATATATATATATATATATATATATATATATGTGTGTGTGTGCGTGCGTGCATGTGTGTGTTTGTATATACACTGCTGACCACACCCACAATGCAACACAAAGAAAAAAAAACAGACATCATAGCAAAGTTTATATGGTAGATCACATGTTACACAGAAGTCAAATTATAGAATTTATAGCCTCTTATGAAAAAGGGATGAGTGTAAAATTAGTAGTTAGTGAAGCTGTTACTAATGGCTATAACCACTGCTACATGTTTTGGCATATAATATCTAAAATGCTTTGTGTGTATGCCTAGGGTACAACAGTATTGTGTCTTCCATGAATTGCTATAGTTAATAGGTGTAGCAGTGGATGGTGTATCTAGGATCAGTTATGCAGCAAGAAATACATGTTTTTGATTGGTGATTAATGAGAACAAGGAGACCAAGGACGCAATTCTATCTGATTAGATAAGAACTCTTGAATATTATGTATCATGTAAGGTCATGCATTATCCTATTGGAATATGGTTGATGGCAAACACTGAAAATAAGGAAGGACCACAGATTTCCAACCTTTAGAGACAAAGTATGAGCTGCTGAGTGTAATCGAAATACATACTAGAAGGATTCAGGTATTAAATCCATACCATTCTAAATTATGATTATGAGAGCAGGACTAATATGCAGTACATAACACAACATTTCAAGAATCTCTCACCACAATATCTCCAGACTCAAATTTAACTATCATGATGCTGCAGGTGGAACTGGGATTCATCAATAAAACAGTGTCATTTCTTACCTTGGTCCATATCCATCAGTCTTCATATCATTTGTAGTGCAAAAGTCTATAGTAAATAAAACAAAGGATACCTAACAGACATTTCACAAAGCTGTACACAACATTGAATGGTATTAGAAGACATTGAATGATGCCTATTAGAGTGAGTTTGCTGTGATATGGTCCATGATATGTATATGTATCACAAACCATATCACAGTAAATCCAGTCAGTTGTATAATCTACTGTATCATTTTCATCACTGCCATGTACAAAATATGCTTGTCATCAAATACAGTGGTGCAACAAGTGGAATCTTCCAATTCTCTGTTCCCTCTTGCATCCAGTAATTACAGATGCATAACACAGTAGCTGGGTCTCCAACAACAAGATTACTGATTTCTCTGAAAGATAATATGCAATTCCTATAGGCAACTATTCTAAATCAGTCCAACTCACAAACTTGCTCAAGAGATTCTCAATGTCCCGACAAGATGTAGTTCAACTGAAAGAGAAATAAAAAGCAAGAAAAAAATAATTGTTGCACTTCAAATCAGAAATTTCTTCTCCCTTTATACAGTGCTTGCAGGTGGCATAGTCGCCCATAATGTGTAGTATTAGTTGCAATGCTAAAGCTTTGCGTATCTCATTACTACAAATATATGATGTAAATATTACATGACTTACATGTTTCCATCAGATGTTGCATTTTGGGTGACCAGCAGTGTACATATATGTATTTATATTTAAATACTATATTATTATTATATATATATATATATTAGAATGAGACAACTTCTGCATTCTTCCTGTTAATATCTTTATTCTTAAGCTCTGCAAGTTAGATATTTTAAATTTTCAATGATGTCTGCAAGAGAAAAGCAAAATACTACAGCTAAAGTGTATTTTAATCCTGATTTTCTTCAGTAAGCATAAACTGAGAAACAATGTAAAATTTTATTTTTATTAAACAAAAAAACTTCCTTTGATGCAACAAATCACCATATTAGCAAACAAGTTCATCAGAGCTTAGAATAAACTTCACTCATTTGCATGAGTTTTTATTTTTATACAATGCTTCCAGATGGTAATAGTAACATAATGGTAAAACAGATAATTTGGAAAGGTGTTGATTATATGATACAAGATTATGAATCCCTTCTCTGTCTTCCATCCCATGAACTCCATTAATAGCTAAAACCACAAATTTATAAATAGGAATATTCTCAAAATTGATAAGATCTTTAACTGTTAAAAATATGTTCTGTTCTGCAGTGCATCCTGTTAATGGTAGAGTTTTCACCAGCTTATTTCAAAATTATAAAAAAACTATTGTTGGAAAAATGGCTAACTGAACAATATCAACTATATCAATCAAGTTGCAGGGAGAAATAGCTGCAGAGATCAAAGTTAATCAGGTAACAACAGAACTCATAACTTTAACACTTTCATTGCTATATTTCTAGATAACAGTGCAAATTAACTAACAGACATTATTCAGTTTTATTTTTAAAACAAAGTATTGGGTTCCCATTCTGAATAAAAGTGATAAATTTTTAATTTTTGATTGAACTCATCTTTAGAGTAGACTTTAGCATTTACCCGAGAACAGCCTAGTATCATGGGTAAATAAAACTATCCAAGTTAACAAATATCTAATATGCATACAAAAAACAACATGCACAGCCTCACATAATTCAGTTAAGTGTGAGATGAGGCAAACAATGGCAATTGCATAAGAGGAACAAGTAGCAACTCTCATAAGCTCCATAGAAGAATCAAGGTTATTCAACAAGAGTGTTAACACAAGATATAGAAAATATTCATGGGGGTAATTAGGAACCTGAGATCGATTGTTTCAAGATCACTGGTTTATATGAATAAAAATCAAACTTTAACCTTTTAACTGTCATGCCTTAGATAATCTCAGGCACAGCTTTAGTGTTTGAAAATCACATGACAAAGTAATACTCAAGGTAAGTTTTTTGTTTGCAACATGTTGTTATACCTGAATATACATAGGGAGAAGTTTGTTTCCACTTCAACAGTTTGCCAAATCTAAAATTATCACAGGAAAAATCAATTTGAACTCAATTTAATAGAGCTCAGCACTTTACTGAAGGTTTTAAAGGATAGGAGTTTATGTTCCCAAATCATTAGTGGCATTTATGTACCCAAATCATCAAAATAACAAGACAGTTAAAGGTTTAAGAAAATTCATGCAAAAATAACAAAAATTTCTATTTTTGATAATGTAGGCACATAGGAATCTGAAAAAACTGTACAAAAATCAAGCATTTTACAAATAGATATTTAATATTATAATATTTATTATTATAATCATATATAAAAATATTTGTCAAATTACATTTTTATCTTCTTTCCAATCAGGCAGCAATTCATCTAAGGCTTCTGTTTCTATGCAAGCCCCTGATAATGTATGACCTCCTAAATTAAATGCAATTTTAAAGTGTAAGTGAAAGACTCAACCTAAATTCATTTCTAAGTATACATTTAATAGCAGTATTCTTGAAAAAATATATATAAAATTTATTTACAAAATGTTATAAATGAATTAAATAAATTTAAAAACAGAAAACTATTTGTTCTCAAAGAATATTAACAGCAATTAATGATTCAAATAAAAAATATAAATAAGATTGAAATTAAGTCCAGTGTTCAATGCTATTAATTTAATATGTTAGAAGAAAAATTATTCACCAATTGTTGAAGACTTTTCTAGCAGACATACTCTAATGTCTTTCCCTTTTTCAGCTGCTAATTGTTTTAATTTAATGGCTGCAGTTAATCCAGCTGGACCTCCACCAACAATAACAACATCAGTTTCTTCACTTACTCTTTCCATAGGTATATCTAAGAATGAGAGAAGAAATTACTTATTGATCTAAAATAAAATAACTAAATATATATTTCAACAATATAATAATTTAATAAATAGAATACTTACTTCCATGCTGAAATATTAATTGTAATAAAATATTTTCAAATCTATACTGTTAATCAAATTGCTTTGAAAGTTTATTTTTAAAAAAGGATATTTTCATCCAGCCTTCATTAATTTAAGTTTTGTTAGCAGTAGAAAAGAATTTTAAGCCAATATGAAAAAAACTAGAGTCATTAGAATATTTTTCTACTGTAACACTCTATGTATGTATAGATATCATTGAATCCTATAATGTATTCTTAATTTTAAAGAAAGAGCCAATCAGATTTTAAAATTATAGAATGTGAAAATATAAAAAAGGACATGACTTTTTAATGTATGTAATTTAAAACTTTATTGCAACAGGAAAAACTTTTAATGAGAGCTTAATATGGGAATTTAAATTTATTTATTTATAACTATAATATAAATTTATATTATATTATAGTTTTTTTTATACAATTCATTACATATTTTAAATTTTATATATTTGTGTCCAAGTTGGGTAATAATTGTAATTGTGACTTAAAATTGGATTATTTTACTAGTAATAGACATCAGTGATGCAAAGAATAATCATCATTGCAAAATAAAGAAAAATAATGAAATTTCATTCATAAAGTTCCAGAATCAAAAATAAAAAGCTATTTCCTTTATATATCATTCAAAAACTTTAAGAAAAATTGTTTATGACATAATTAATAACATTCAATAAATTTGGTTACTATAAAATTGCATGCATTAACAAGTTCCTTAATATACTTTAATTAATGATATACAACTTAATGCAAATACTAATTTAAATTTCAATAGAAAGATGTATGCAACACAAATACCCAAGCATCTATAAAACATCATGAAAAAGTAATCTTTAATAAACAGAAATACAAAAAATAGAGCTACTTATTATTTTAATTAATAAATTAGTTTTACAGCTCATTTTACTTATTCTGTAACCTTATATAACCTTTTATATATTATTAATAGTTAGGTAACATTTATAGGAGTAGCAAGTTCTATGTTCAATCCTAGCTACTATTAAATAATAGGTGATGGATGTTGCCCTTATATTTTTGCATGTTCATCTGTCAAAGTGAGTATTTGGGAGTCTTTCAGGTTTTCTCCTTTGCAATACACAAATGTTGGCACTATTTTTTAAAATTTCTCCCAGAAAGCTGTGTACAGTAGATGTTCAAATGCCTTATAATTTTCGATTGTTAAGCTGTTGGCTACTTGAGATCACAGGTTTCACATTTTACCATTATTGCTTCCGAAAATAATAAATATAAGAATAAGCTCCTTTAAGCATAAACTGGATAAACAATTAAATATTTGTAAATTCAAATAATTCAGTTTTATTCCATTTTATTATAAATTATTATCTAAATCATGGATATATGAAAATACTTTACAAACTTAAATTAAAAGATCTGATCATATTTTTAAAAAGTGGTTTGAACACTAATATAGAAATAATTTTAGAATATATAAAAATAATTTATTACAATGAAAAAATATTCAAATTATTTAAAACACCATTTTTTAAGTAAAATACAAAAAAATTAATACTAAATAATCACCTTTCCATCTCGGATCTGTTTCTCGAGGGACAACAGTATAATGAGTAGTAATCTTTGGTATTGCCTTTACTGAATACAAGCGCTTCTGAGCAAAATACTTCACACATTTTACTGCAATAACAAAAATCATATATGATTATTTAAATATTGTAGCAAAACACATTAAAAAATAAAGTGATGACTAAGGGACAATTATGATAAAAATGTATTGATAGTAGTTTCTTATAGCAGGAGAGAAAAATAAAACTGATAATCAAACATATGGTCAACATAGTGTTTTGTAAAATTAAACATACACTGTGTACATTAGAATACATCAAAAACAAAACTAAATAACTTATTAATATGAATTTTTTTTCAAGTGATTTAATAAATTGTATTACATAAGAAATATGATAAAATAATTGGAATGCCAGTAACTTAAACATTTAAAATGTATTGCTTATCAACACGTTTTACTACACTGGATGAATTCATTTGAAATTTCATTTCTTATTGATAAAATACTAAATCCATTTCACAACTACTGTGCTTTACTGTTCTAATTTATCTTTGAATAATATTATGTATGGAATATTAATGGTTGGTTGGGTTTCCTGGTGCAAGGTCCGAAAAAGGACAAGTTGTACATATGAAATATTAAAATAAGAAATTATTTTCAGCTAAAGCAACCATCTGGAAACAAAACCCTAAAATCAAATTTCTAAAAATTTTAAATTTTCTGAATTTTATTATATTTTAGAATTTCTAATAGTATTCAATATAGAGATATGATTAAAAAGAAATAAACAGTAGATGATTGGATCAAAACATGTCTGGATCTTAGTAAAATATGCTCTAAATAATAATGTCATTACAATTTATTAAAAACCATGTTGAAACCTGAAAGATTGCCAGAAGGACAATGAGAGCATTTCAGAAATATCAATATAGAAATTTCAAAAAAAGTTGTTAGAAAATTATAATATATGAAAAAAAAATCTCTACTTTGAAGAATGAAGCTAGCAAAAAATTGCATTATTAATTTAATATTGCTATATAATATTGCTTTATCTTTAGAAACTTAGTTTCTCTTTAGAAACAAAAGAGCAAATAGAAAGGATTTAGAGAAACTTCTCTATTTGATGATTATACAATGATTGACATTTTTAATATTATTCCTTATTCAAATGTTCAACATAGAACAGTACTTATTAACTTATCATTTTAAAAAATATAATGATCAAATAAATATTTGAAAAGAAATATTTAAAGGAGTGATTAGATTTGGTTTACCACTCAATAGTCACTTCGTGTGTGAGAGCACAAATTGGCTGATTTGACCAGAATTTCAAATATATTTCTATTGCTTGATTAAAGGTTAGTTATAGGGTCTCAGTTTGTTTAAAAATATAAAAAATTTGTTCTGTTATGACAAATTTAAAAATGAAAATTTAGCATGATCAAACATCATCTAAGTGTCTTCATTAAACAGCAAATTTTAAAATTGCTCAAATTATTTTAATTCAGGTAATTTAACTAAACTCATTCTATAAATAAAATTAAATTCTCATAAATGATAGTTTTATGTAAAAAAAACTTTTCTAATTAATAAAATTTTTTAGTAAGTAAAAACTTTTATGTAATAAAAACTTTCATAATATATACACTAATTCAAAGTCTGGAATCAGATCTAGCAACATTGCACTTTCTCAGAAATTGTTTCTAAAAATTCTAATAGTTAAAATAAATGAAGTGCAATATCCAGAGCAACTCTCTTGAAATGATTTTTAATGGTATTCTTAAAGTAAAAATACAAGAAATTTTCTATACCATAATAAACTGAAATAAATTATTTTTAAATTACAATAATTAGCAATTTTGCATACAAACAACCAAATATTTCTTTGCACTTAAAAATAAATTTGGTGAAATTTATTTTTTAAGAATCAAACCACCTACATTATTTTATATAAAAATGCTTAAAAAAAAGAAATTTTCATATCAGTTAAACAAATTACACACCACAATTTTATACAAGAAAAGATAGATGACAAAAACCTATTAATTTTTATCAATATACTAGGCATCCATTCTACAATTTTAGTCTTAGAATAATTTAAATATTAATTTATTCATTAGAATCTTTATAACTCTAATCTGATAATGTTTCTTTAAAGAACTCAATTTTTTTTTAATTTAGAAATATTGGCAGCTTTTTTATCTATAAATTGAATATTCTCTTCATTTAACACAATTAGAAAGTCATCTTTATTTATTTCATTATTTTAATAAAATATTAATTTTTAATGTTAAAATCACATATCGTTTTGAATAAATCCTATGAGCCGATACAGGTACTAAAGTGCCAATCTGAAGATTATTATTCTCTAATGGATTCTTGCATTTTTATGATGTAACCTCATGTGTGCAAAGTTTATTTTAAATTATAATAACCCTTGAAGCTTTTGCTATTTGGTTTATTTTAATGAATAGTACTGTAAATGTTTATGTTTGAAGTTGTGATAAAAAAAATTTCATTTTATTTTCAAAGTTAATAAAACTCAAACATTCAAAAATTTTCTTTTATATGAAGACAGGTTTGAATATTAATATATTGAAAATTTGGGTATTTTTAAAATTTGGAGTGAGAGAGTTGTCCAACTAGTGCTGGCAATTTTTCTACAGGTGATGAGTAAGAGAGTACTTCTAAATTGTTATTCCATTAAAACTGATTTTGTATTATCTAATTTATTATGTATGAATAGAAATATTTGATATATATACATATATTTAGGTTTATTATTAATTGTAATTCTTGTTAATAGGAAACTTGAGTTTTAATAAAAATGTATCTTATTTATGTCATTGATTTAGCTTTATTGTCCAGTTGTCTCTGGAGTAAATTGCATTTACACAGATGCTTTTAAAGGTGGGAGCCAATGCCTGGCTAATTAAAATCTGTGATTTTATTAAAAAATTTGTAATTTACATATTGATTTAGCTTTATAGCCTAGTTGTCTTTCGTGTTAGCATTTATACTGATGCTTTTTAAGGTGGGTGCCACTGCTAAGTTAATTAAAAGTTATTAGTTTTATAATATTTTTTTAAGTGAGTTTATAATGAAATTTTTATATTTGAAATCTAAATTACCATGAGTTGAAATATTCACACTTTAAGTTTGACTGTGATCAAAATTTTTGAAAACTGGATATTGCAGAAAGTGATGTAATTTAGGTTGGCAAAATAAATATGCTCTTTATCTGGCTATTTATTCATACCTTTATTTTTTATTTGTTACATTCTTTATGCATCTTTTTTTACAAACATTAGTTTCAGTTTTTAAATAAGCTATATAAGAACTGGTTTCAAAATAGTCTGACATTCAAAATCTCATAGAATTTAAAACAATTCTGAATTTCAGATCAGATTTACTAAACGGTCACATTTGGCTTAGTTTCTTTTGGAGCCAAATTTGGCAGAAATTTTTACTGGCAACCTGGAATTTTGGCAATTCTATTTATCAAAACTCTGTAACCGCTATATTTAATTTTAGTATGACTACATTGTGCCTGTAGTGTTGTATTTTTTTCAGCTCCCTCATTCTTTTTGAAAATATTTTTGTAATAGCTACTGCATGGGTTATGTCTAACATGACCAGACATCCCGTTTTGAACAAGACTGTACTTTTTCACAATTATGAGTCTCAGTGTCCCCAAAATGGACTGTGGGACGCAAAATTGTTCCGTTTTCAGAAACCGCGAGAAAATTTGAGTAGCAGACGGCCGACCACCAATCTGCAAGCCATCGCATTGTGACGCTAGCACCAACCGGATGCGAGCTAGCGTTGTGCAAGACCGCGTTGTCGTCAATGCAACAATAGCCAAGAGTGGCCAATGTGTCACATTGCTTGTGTTTTGTTGACTTATTGACAATTGTTTGACAAACTTTTAATTTGCCCACTTCTCGCTATTTGTTTTGTTTTTGATGTAGTAAGTAATTTAAATTTCTTTTGCTTTGGAATCACAAGTTAAAATGCCGAAATGCAAGTGTTTGTTTAATGTTAGCTTCAAGAAAAATATCCATTTATCAAGCAAATAAATACTCAGATGTGAAAAATGTCGTACAGAATTTATTGTTTCCCACAGTAGTGGCGGTGATATTGAATAGCATTTAAAGTTTGACAAACATAAAAATGCAGATCATGCTGCCACTTTGAGTTCTTCATGGTTAAACTTTTTCAAGAAATTGGACTTGCCAACTTTGTAGGACTTGGATATCACCACAGCAGAAGGCGTCTGGGCTTATCACACGAAACAAGAAAACCACAGTTTTCATTCTAATGATTATGCATCGAAATTGAGTCAATCATGTTTTGATTCCAAATTTACATGTGCATGAACCAAATCAGAAGCTATTGTAGTAAATGTTTTGTTGCCTACAGCAATGAAAGAATTAAAAGATGACCTTGATAAGTGCAATAGTATTGCAATACTAAATGATGCATCAAACCATGGTAACAAGAAAATATACCCATTGTAGCGCGCTTTTTCCAACCTTACGTAAGTGTGCAAGTAAAAATTTTAGATTTCCAAGACCAACCTGGTGAAACTTCTGACATTATTATCAATTATTTAAACCAAGTGTTGACAGATAATAACTTGACAGCAAAAGTCATAGCATTTTGTGGAGATAATGCTAATTTCAATTTCTGAGGTGCAGTCAGGCGAGGAACTAACAATGTATTAACAAAATTACAATAATATCTGAAAAAAGAATTAATAGGTATTGGATGTGGAGCCCATGTAATTCCCAAAGCAATAAAATCTGCTTCAGGTGGGCTTCCTGTAGATTACAAAAGCATTATTGAAAAGAAATATTATTTTTTTGTATTTATATGATTTGAGCTGAAGCTCTAAGTGTGTTTTGTGCCAAAACTGAAACAGAATACCAACAAATACTTGTCTATAACAAAACCAGATGGCTTGCTTTTAAGCCTGCTTTGGAGAGGGTTTTAAAAATGTATCAGCAGTTAAAAAGCTACTTTTGAGTATTGAGTATTGAAAAATGTCCCATTACTAAAAAACTTTTTTGAAGATTCTACGTCCGAATTGTGGTTTTATTTTTTACACGCTCAATCAACAAGTTTTTATCAAGCTGTCTTATAACTTAAAGGTCAGATTGTATTGGCAATTGAAGCTGCAAAAGAAATCAATCAATTAAAAGACTTTAACTCAGAAACAGACCAATCAGTTTTTCCCAGTTATGGTCAGTCAATTAATGTTAAAATTGAAAGATAGTAGTACTAATATCAATGAAAAATTTGTAAAAAGGACAGCTACATAATTTTATAAAACAAGCAGTGAATATCTGAAGCAGTGGACTTGCTTTCTTACCAAAGAAATGGAGATACTTTATTGGGCAGATTTAAATCTTTATTATTGGGCAGATCTTTATTCTTGGGAAGAAGATAATTTATTGGGCAGATCTTCCACATGGGAAGACATTCAAAAATCTTTGGTTGTATTAATTGAAAAGCAATATATTAATTGTAATAAAGATACTGAAGTTTTTGATAAATTTTCATTAATTTCTAATTATTGCAAAAAAATAACAGAATGGAATAATTTAAATGTTTTCATGGAAACCTGTTGGGTGGAAGTATGCAAACACTTTCTTGCCAATCATCTTCAGCATGAAAATTTTTCTATTGTAGTTGAATATATTTTATGTTTGCCTGCTACAAATGCTCCAGTAGAAAGAATATTTTCTATTATGAAAAAATTGTGGAGATCTGAGAAAATCCTGTTACAAATTTCAGTTCTAAAGGCAATGTTGATAATTAAGGTGAATATAAAAAACGAAATATAAAAACGTTACTTACATTTTTAATTTAAGAGGCAGTTGTTAATATCTGCTTTGTTATATACACAGTGTATGTTTAATGTGTTTTTATTCATTTGTTTAGTTAATGTGTAGTTAAGTTTGTATTCTTTAGTTCTGTAGTTCTTTAGTAATAAAATAATATTTGAAATTGAAAATAGAGCGAGATTGCAGTGTTCAAAGTTGAAGATGAGCGCAATTAGGATTTTGAAAACTACGATTTTACCACAATCTGTTATTGACTTGGCATGATTAGGTGGATTATTGCTTTTTTAGACTAATATGAAAAAATTTAAGAAAATTATATGAAATAGGTTACTGATTTTAAATATTTTTAAGATTCAATTAGCTGAAATTCCAATCATTAAGAAAATTCCTAATTTTATATAATTCATGATACCATGCTTAATGCAAGACTATGAATAAATGATGTTTAATATAAATGTGGTATTTAATGATATAGAGTGTTTATTATAAAGCACATACCATTAAACAATATTTAATATGATTTCTAAAATCAATGTAAATTTTATTCATAATCATCAAAATATTCATCATTTGTTTAACAAATTTAAGTAAGATAACTAAATTTCAATCATCTAAATTATGATACATAATCCAAAAATACATCTCATTGCTAAAATATCTTAATATTAATATAGCAATCAAAATTTGTTTTACATAAGAATTTCAATTGAAATGATTAATAACTGATTTTCAGGTAAACGTTGATATATCAAAAAAGTTTTATATTTGTTTACTGCATTACAATTACAACCAATCAAATACAATTGTTTCCTTATAACCAGCTATATTTATAATAATTAAAATATTTTATGGTTACTAATCCATAAAGTGTTGATCTATTACAAGATAAGAAAAAGATATATAACAAGTACAGACAACTTGATTTACAATATCAAATTTAAGTCATAATTCCAAATTAATATATTCTTTATTCTGTCAACTGTAAGAGTCGTTTATAAATAAAAAAAATACCATAAAAAGTATAATGAGTGTTAATAATATATAATAATTTAATTAAAACTAATATTTAAGGCATATTCAAAACTTTTTTTTTTTTTGCGAAACAGCTGAAACAACTCGTAGAAAAAATAAAATAAAAATAAACTTGAATGTTTTTGATTTCTTATCATTTTCTTATCTAACAATGAATTCCTGTCGGAGAGGAATAACATGAAAACTGATCAAATAAACAATAGACGATTCTGATTTTAAATAAAATATGAAAACTCTAGCGAAATCAGTCTTAATTAAATTCCAATAGCAAGTTAACAGTTTCTTCAAATAAGGAAAATTTTGCTTAATTTTTATATCTGTTAAATTTTAAACTTAGAATAAAACATAATTAAAATCAAATTCAAAATGTTTCTTTGACTGATTACAATTTTAATGATTTAATATTATATTAAATATTATTCAAAATTCGATTATATAACAAACTCTTACCTAACATTGTCTTCGAAAGAGTAAACCATGAATAATAAGTTTAACTTAATGGCGTTTTAGTTTTTGTTTTCCCAGTAATGTTTTGCTTATGCCAACTTACATTTTTTAATGCGTCTGAAGCAAAGTGTAAATGTTTGGAGCTATCTGATAATTTGATATCTTTTGTGTTCAAATTCACATAACAAAGCAGTTGGATTTCTTTTTAATGACATTACCATAAACATAAATGTTCTTTCCTCTCATTTATCTCAGCTAAGCAAGCAAAGTTTTTTCCAGTTTCAGATATTTTACCTCTCAGTAATAATATTTTCCAATCGAGAGGAACACTTTTGCTGTTACTGTCCTTTCTAAAGGGTTTATTTTTAATTTTTAAAATTGTTAAGAGGCTGTTCTTTGGAATTCCATATTTTTAGCAACTTAATTTTAATTAATATTAATCTTCTTTCAATTTTTTATTTATTTATTTATTTTAATTGATAAAAATGTTCATTTCTGTAAATGCAACAAATCTTTTCAAAAGCAACGGCTTACTCAATCTCTATCTCTCAATTCGGCATTTCATAAATTAAGTTGTTCTCATGAAACGAAACCAACATATATGGTGTCGACTATATTATCAGCATATTTAAACATAGGAAAACTTCGTCTAAAAAAACAACAGTGATCGAAGGGTGAAGTTGGATGACAAAGGCTACAGAGTTTCGAAGAATATTGTAAAGGGGAATAAAGCATTCTCTAGTTTACAGGATAGGAAGGTTGGGGCAAAACCCTCCTCATTCTTTCTTATTTTCTTGGTTAACAAGAGGTCGGATGCATGTTCCTCTGTTAGCCCTTTTTCTGGATGAGCCTCTATGAGCACAGCCATCTTTACCGCCGTGAGAGCCGCCCTGTAGATAAATCCTCCAGGTCCTTCTCTCTCCTGGCTGCCTTTCCAGCCTTGCCCTGGTCCGTCCGGTTGGCGGGACGCTTCTTGCCTTCGGTTGCCTTGGGTTATTCAACCCAAGTCCCCTCAGCGATTTTGCGTTCCTTTACCAGTTTCTTTTTCTGGGCACCAGAAAGTCTCTTTTTAAGCTTGATTCTAATTAGAGAGTCAGTCATGCTAGCGATAGCTTCCTGACTCTCACCTGAAGAAGATGGTTTGGAAGTCATTTCTACCTCCTCTGAGGGATTCATTGCTGCCACTTCACTAGATTGCCTCTGGGTTCCCTTGTCTTTTTCAGCAAGGTCTACTTCAGAGGCTTCACCTGCAAATGCAGAAAAGGTTTGTTATTTCTTTTGTTTTTCAGCCATAGAATAACAACTAATTAATAGGCTCAGGCTCTGGTAATACAACAGTCCACCCAGCATTGCCTGAGTTACTGGGCAAGGCAAAAATGCTCTAGAAGTTCGCCAAGCAACTAGAGGCTCCGTTAAGACACCATTACCACTGTGCCAAATAGCCTAGGCATGGGTCGCATAACACCAGGGTTTACGGGAGCTGGTTCGCGGCCTCTGATTCTATATTCAAGGCTATCCTGTCATTCATACAGGACGTTCGGCGATCCACCACTTGCCGACGCTCAGGCCCAGGGAGGAATTCTTTAAAAGTTTTAAAACTTTTACTCTTTTAAGAGCTATATATGCTATGGTCGACACTATATTTCTCTCAATTCTCCCATTCGCCCACAAGTATATATATATTTTTAATGAAACAAAATATATTATATTCAAATTATTTTAAATTTTAATGTTTAAAAGTTGATTTTAATTGAGAGCAAGGTAATTTTATGTTTGTTGTAATTTTGGTTATATTATTTTTGTGTAAATTAATAAAATGTAAAATAATATTTATAATACAGTGGGATCTCTGTACTTTTTATTTTTGGCTACAAGACTCCTGATATTTAGCTAGGTAGTTTTTCAAGTATAATTCAAGATAATTATGGTTATATTTCAGCAAGTTGTATTAAGAAATATAACCATAACTATGTTGAATTATACGAATGGCATGTGTTTAAAATAGATGGGTTGATTGCAACATAAAAGTTTACATAAGAGAGACGAATAAATGTTTGACATAAAAAAAAGCAATCTTACTGAAAATGTCCATTTTTAGAAAAAAAAGAATAAGAAAAGTTTTATGTTTTAAGATGTCATATAAAAACTAATGACAATGAGTTTTAATAAGGGTTTACATGTATAGGGACATTGATTTTCCATACTGATAATTAAAATTGTCGGATACTGAAAGGCGTAAACGAGGATCATACACGGTGTAAGCGGTTTTCCAACTCTCTTGCATCAGGCCTTAGAAAAGAGCTTAAAGCAGCAACCTGTCAAACAAGATAATCACACAGATATGGGATTCAAATATGGATATCAAGCTGGCCATTCTATTTGCTCCAAACCATGATAGTCAAGATATTTCTCAACAACTATAGCTCAATGTGATCATACGTCATCATTCATCAGAATGAAACTATCGCTAATTGCACCGGTATATGGGCGGACAAATGCATCAAAAATCTCATATCCCTCTATCTCACACCAGTCACAGTTTCGCGCTGGAACATATACAGGTTTTAACCACTAAATAACATTTTTTAAATTTAAGACTGAAAACTATTATATTCACTAGAAATTTTAGTAATATTTATAAAAGTTAAATAATTCTTATTTCATTGGGTAAATAATTTAATACAAATAACTGTAGTAGTATCGAATACGTAAATATTTTGTTCATAAGTAATCAAAATTAATAAGCTGGCATAAGCACAACTTTTTATTAAAGAATTCCGAAGTATCTTGTGAAAGAAAATAAATAAATAAAATCCAAATAAATTGGCGGCAAAGAAACGGTTTCTTTTTTAAGATAAGATCTTAACTAATTCATGTATGCAAAATTCGTTAAATTTGCTGCTTTTTTGTAATAATTTTGTATGTGATTTAAGTTTTTTGTCCTTTGAATAATATATTAGTGTAAACATGGAATTTCAAAAAGTTTTTGAAACAATTCCAATTCATGAAGTTTTGCAAACTATACAGAAAAAAGCTCGAACTGGTAGTAAAGAAATTGGTAGTTATATTCGGGGTATTTTACAAGGCTGTTCAGATGAATCTGATGCTAGTGAGAAATATCGATTTGAAACTTTTAAATGTTCCTTATCTATTCTTCAGACTCCAAATATATCGTACAATTTGGTTGCAGAGATTGTTAGTATTCTTCTGCTTAAAATTGAATCTTTTCATACATCTTATTTGGCTAAATTAGCAGATTTTTTCATTGAATATTCTAAAAATGCACCCAATTTTACTTCAAAATGGTTAGAAGTATTTGCAAAGCTTCTTTCTTGTTTGCCTCATAGGGATACTATTGTATATGAAGGATCTGATATATCTGGCAAAGATTTGAGAAAAAATATATTATATTCCTTATTTTCAGAAAATATTAATATACCATTTATGATCCAACTTGTTTCTTTTTTGAAAGATTTAGACCTTTCTGAAGAAGAAATAAAAATTGTTTCTAGTTCACTTCTTGAGTCACTGCCTAATGTAGAATTAATTGATTTACCTTCATTTGTATATCAAGTATTGTTATTTTCCTCAAAAGGACAGAGACAGTTGATGTTACTAAATATTGCATCATATTTCATAAAAAAAGATCAAGCTGTATGGAATGTAACTGATGAGGATGCAAATAGTGTAGATTTAATTAGCTCTGATGAAGAAACATTTCGACAAACTGAAGGAACTGTGATACTTATGATATCAGTAAGTGCAAGACATGATCCAACTTTATCTAAGGAATATTGTGCTGTGCTAAAGAAAATACAACATAAACCTGAAGTTATATTATCACCATTTGCATTTGCTTGTGCATTATCTTTATCAAAATGTATATCTGGGAAAGATGAAATATTTGAGATATTGAAAAAATCTCTGACTTTAGCTTACCAATATAAAGAGAAGAAAAGGAATTCTTATTGGATGAGGGAGATGATCCCATTGAATCCTGATATATTAAAATTGATTGAGAAAGTTATTAAATGTAGTCGTTTTGGATGGGATCATGTTTGCCAAGGTCTTGTCAAATTTGGTTTCTCTGCTATTGAAACATTTGGTCCTCGTTATATATTGGGTGGAAATACATTGAAAACTATTTCAGAAGAAGGTTGTGCTGTAGGAATTCATATACTTAGAGATACATTCAAAAATCATCGTTTAATTCGATCAGAAGTTCTTGAAGAAATATTAAGCAGAATCATAACCAAGTCACAGAAACCAGTAAAGCATTATATAGATATTTTGTCAACAATTGCTAAGAATGACCCATTGTTTCTTCTAGAGATTCTTCCTAAATTAATGGAAATTTTGGAATTTATTCATCTGGTTCCACATTCCAATGCAGTGAATATATTGCTGGCACTTGCACCTTTGTTGAGAATAAGTATGCCTTTGAAAGATACTTTGATGCTCGTTTTGCGAAAAGCTTTATTTCATAGAGATGTTGGAGCAAGGAAAATAGCTGTTAGTGGATATTTAATTATATTAAAAAAGCTTGCATTTGTTGGTCGTATTTCTCTCAGTCAGAGTCAAACTTCTTTCAGCAGTCAAGCTTCTTCTGCTTCATTAATATCAACTCAAGTAAAAGCTGATGTTTATGTCAATGCTGAAAATCCAAGCTCAAAAACAATGTGCTTAGAAATTATGGGTCTGTTAAAGCGTGTTCTAATGCAGCAAGGGGAAGTTCGCCAGCTGTTATATGAAAGTCTTTATGATTGCATCCTTCAAAACAAATCTTTAAAGGATATAGTCTTAGAACTTCTTCTTGGACAATTGGAAAAATATTATGATAAATCAGAAAATACAAATGTTCCTTTACAATTTGAGTTGTGCTTTCAAGAGCAGAAGGGTGTAGTAAGTATGGAAGAACCTCTTGCTCATCTTCTAACAATTATACATTTAATTTTGCATGAAGTAGGAGATGTTTCTGATGATGAAGATTATGACCAAAGTGCTCAGAAAATGTTAGAAGATATGTTTCAGAACTTATTTAAGAAATTGTCAAACATTGACATTTTAGATCTAAATATTAATTCTAAGGATACTGATGACTCTTCTAATGATAACATGAAAATTAAACTAATTTTAAATTGTTATGAGTCATTATTAGAATATTCTTTCATGCAGAATCAAGGATTTAATAAAAAACAATACAAAGAATTTTTGGAATTATATGAGAAATACAGGGAAATATGTAATTCACAAATTTCTAAAAAACAGAAAAAAAGCATAAAAACAAAACAAAGCAATGTACCATCTTTTATGCTTGTTACTATTCGTTTTTTCGCAAAAGTATTAGAGAGTCTTTTTACTGATGTAACTTTTGCTCATCAAGAAGGGTTAAATATTTTAAGAGAAAATTCAACATTTGTTCTTCATATTGTTTCTGCTTGCAATCAATTTCTTTCCAAGCTAGCTGAAAATGGTTCAGTTAGTGGGTTTTCTGGATCTTTGAAAAATCCATATCAGTTCATATTGTCTGTTGCTAGAACCTACTTTGATACATATATGAAAGGGCTTAATTCTGATTTTCCTACATCAAGGTTTCCAACTTTAGAGTTGGAAAAGTTACCATTTTCCTTTGCTGAAGGATTAGTTTCTATATTTATATATGTTACCACATTTCTGCCAAAGAAAACCAATCATTTCATTATCAGTCTATGTAATCAAGATTCATTAACCACAGACCAAGCATTGACTTTATTATTAAAATCTATTCAGAAGTCAATATTTAAATTGTTATCTGATACAGAAAACGATATTAGTATGAAACAAATTTTACCATTACTTTCCATAATCAAAACTCTTTATAATCATTTTACCATTGAATTTAGCAATGATATATATAAATGGTTAAAACAAATCTGTGCTCAACAAACATTTCAAAATGCAGCCATTTCTAAGTCTATTATGTCTTTGAGTCTTACTTTAGCACACCAACAGCCAAACTTTTTAACATTTTATCGTGAAATCGCCTTTGATATTCATCATCATATGGATGATATTGATCCAGATCACAGTGTATCAGGAGTACCAAAGTATAATATTATTACATCAGAAACAGCCAGCTCTATTTTACCTTACCTTGTTTCTAATTTAGAAATTACTTTAGATGAAATTGAATGTATGCTTAGTTATGTTAAAGAAAATATTTCATTGCCTTTAGAGTTAAATGTATTGAATGAGAAAGATGTTAGTAACCAAACCATTGAGCAAGGAATCTGTACTCAACTTTCAGATTTGATATTTGTGTTGCATGAATTAATGCAAACTAGCGTTTCTCCAGACACTCAGGCTAATAATATTTTGAAATTAGTGACACGTTTTTATAAAGTGCTCTCCACTGTTACAAAATATTATCTTATCTTGCATAAGTGTAAAAAAGTTCCACAACTTCACAGTTCTTTTGAAAAACTTGTGAAATTATCTCACACCAAATTGACTACTTTTGTATATGCTTTTGTTACTTACATCCAAGTTGCTTCTGGTGGCACCACTGGTGGTAAAAAGAAAGCCAGTAATGATGCAGCTTCAAAAGCAATGCGTGAAATTAAGACCATTCCAACGTTAATATTTGCCATTGAATCCTATGAAAAAGATTTAATATTTTTGTCAAAAAAATACAACAAGAATCTTGTGAATCATATGAAACTTAGCACAGCAAGAGATTTTCGCATTAATGCTGCTGCAATTACTTCTGTTTTAGAACAGGCAGAAGACGAATCTAGTATTTCTTCAAGTTTGTCACGACATGATGATATTGTTGATAGATCAGAAGTGGTTGAAGATGTAGTTAATGAGCAAGAAGAAAATGGCGAAGAACTTGTTGATGATGGTTCTTCTGATCATGACTGTGAAGATAATGGTGATGAAGTTCATAAATCAAAGGACATCCCTGTGTTAGAAAAAGAAAACAAAGACACCAGTAACAGCAAATTTAATTCAAATAAAAATGATGTAGTTCCTAATATTAAAAGAAAACGTCTTGGTGCTCGTGTCGGTTCTAAAAAAATTAAAATATCTGACTAAATCTTTGAAGTAATTGTTTAAAAGTTTTTTATAAAAATTCTTATAAGATATGATTTAAATTTACTTATATTAAGAAATACTATGTGATAATGAATTACATAAATCAGTAATCTTTAAAAATCTGTTCTTCGTCAATATGTAAAAGTTACTAATAAAATAATAAATATTTTAAATAATTTCAAAATTTATTATTTCTATGGAATGCTATTTAAAATGCTTTGTTTTTATAATAGTGCAAACCTGTCTAACACTGAATATGAAGTTTTTGAATGCAATTATTTGAAAATAATTCTAAAATAAATGTTTTATTTATTTTCGGTATGATAAAGAAGTATTTTATTTTATAAAATATTTTTTAGTTATTCTAATATGATATTTGTGCCTTTCAGTCTTGAGAAATCAAAATTTACTGTCAAATGTAAACATTCTCAAATTCTGTGTAAGGAATAAGAAAGAAAAAATTTTCTTACTAAGTTACAAAATTTACACAATTTAAAAATATTTAATTTTCACATTGTATCATAAATATTATATAATATTTTGTACCTTTGTAGAGAAAATCTGATTATATTTATATTATTGTAAGTGTCTATGTTAATTATATAAAGATCATTTTAGAAAATGTCTAATGACAGGCTTCTTTGCTTATTCATTGAATAATGAAATTTCCTTGTTTACTTTTCTATTTTAATGATCTTTCTTAATTTTAATGTTTAAATTTTTTAGAGCATACTTATTTAATTTTATTTATGTTAATCCTTTCACTGGGTGCTTAAATATTACTTTTTATATCTCTAGAGTGATCTCTTGTAATCATATTACCAAAGACAAACGATAGACTTTCGACAAACTTTGGATTTTTTTCACTTTTGAAATGGAGGACTGAGTAAATTTTTTCCTCACTATATAAAAATTTCCACATTTTATTGTTATTTTTCATATGTTCTCTAGTAAAAACACATAGCACAAGAGTTCTGTAATGCACTCTAGCCAATCAGTTTGCTATATCTTATTTAAAAATTTTTCATCTGTTTCTTTAGAAAGCAACAATAGAAGTAAACATAGCTCTGAGGTAATCAACAAGTGTAATAAATTATAATACTAGATTTTATTAAAATAGAATATAACTATATTTTCATAGAAAAAAGTTAAAGGAATAAAATAGTGCTATAAAATATTCATAACGAAAAAGTATCTATGTATGAACTTATATAACCAATAATATTTTATGGAGAAAATTATGTTATTAGCTAAAATTAATTTTTTCTCTTTCATCATTAGGTAAAATTTAATTAAAAGAATATATGCACTATACCTACTAAATTTTTTTATTTTGATAAATCTCACATTTACCTATACTTAACGACATTAATGTTTTACAACGTAATGTATTACTTCAATGATGCCTTAAACAGTTACCAATATAGTCAATTATTGAATAATATTTATTCAGTTTTAAGGAAATTTTTCAAATAATTATGATTTTTTATAGCATTTGTGAATAGATATAAAAAATTTATATTGTATTGCATTGATTTTGTATTATTTTCTTTAATAACTCATTGTAGTATGTAAATATAATTTATGTGTGCTTCACACTTTTAAATTATGCAATGAATGTTTTGCCGAACTGGCAGCCAAAAAATGGTTAGCACTCTTAGCCCTCGTGTGCAAAAAGTGACTGTTGAGCGACAAACAAACCAAGCAATGAATGTTTTTTTTTTGCATCGAACATGAAACATGTTATTCATTTAAAATAACATGTATATTGCCATTTTTTTTCTCTATCCATAAACAGTATGCTAAAATAGGATTTTATTAAAATTCTTAAATTTTTTCCGGATTTATTTTATTTGATGTAAATTATATTTTCCTTCATTTTATTTACTTTTTGTTTTCCTAAATTATTATGTGAGTTTCGTATATGGAAAACATTCCAGTTGAAACAAAAGGATATCAAATGTAAGCGTGTTGAAGTGGTTTTTGTGGTGATAGCACTCAATCATAGCATTAATTTTCCATGTTTGATCTAATACAACTATAAATTTCCAATGATATACAATGAATATAAATGTCAAAAGAAATTTTTTTTGCTTTTTATCAGGGTTATATTTTTTTCTATGTTTATAGGTGATCAAAAGAAATATAAAAGTTAATATACTTATTAAAAATCAAAGTTTTTATGATTTGTATTAATTTTATAAATTTGTTTAAAAAAATTAAAAAATTTAAGAAAAGTCAAATAATTACCTTATAAATATTCTAAATTCATTTATTCTATTTTTAGAACTAGAACTAGTTATTTAATATTCAGTTGTTGAATTAAACAATTATGCATTAAATTACATTTACAATTAACTGTTCATTTACAAAACATTTGGTAGCTTTAAACAAAAAATAACTCTTCTCTATGCTAAACTCCATGGCACGACAGCCCATGTGGGCCAAGGCCTACAGTGTCCATAACTATTTTCATGACCGAGGGCCCTGGGGTGTGAAGCATATGTCCCAGTTAGGTGGTCAGCCTAACATAAGACCCCCAGTGTTTATTTCTCAAGCATGCTTGGTACTCAGTTAATCGACCCATTGAAGTGATGAAAGGCTGAGTCAACCTTGCCCAGCCCGAGGATTGAACCTTGGACCTGTGTCATGGAAGCATGAAACGCTGCCACTAAGTCACTTGGCTTATAACTCTTCTCTAGCACACACAAAAATATTGCTTTTATGCAAAGAGTTTTTATTTTAAGAAGAAAAAATGTAATTTAGAACATTATTCATTCTGTTATGTTTCCTTACTAGCATTAATTCTATTCTAATGATTTATCGTTTTAATACAATTCATGTGATTACATTAGCTCCAAAATATTTTTTCTCTTGAACAAGTTTGGTGGAAGTTGAGAAAAAATTTGAATGTGATATTGTAAAGCAGTTTCACTGAATGTTAGTTATTAAAATATTGATACAAAAAAGGAAAACTTTCATTGATCAACACTCATAGTCATGCTTATTGTATATATATCGGTATATAGTATATTATATCAAGTATGTGATGTATATAATATAATTGTGTATTTTATTATATCAAAAAAGAGTCTTAATTTTTTATTCTGTATAATTTTATAGTTATAAAGTTAAAAACTAATCTGTAGAAGGTTGATGTTATTTTGAATTTGGAATATTTTTAAACTAGACTGAGTAAAGAAAGTCAGATGAAATGTTAAATCACATCAAAATGTCTTTGTCTCAAGACAGAATTAATTTATTGAAACTGAATTTCAATGAAAATATATTTAGCTTATAAAACAGAAGAAATATAAATTTTTCAATAAGTAATTTTTGTGTTGTTGTTCATAGAAATCTGTTAAAAAATTTGGTTTATTGTTATGAAGTTTTGAATGTTAAAACACTATAAGCCATTTCCACCTTAACTTAAACCTATAATAGATAACAGAATTCTAAACTTAATTTTATTGGACTATTCCAACAAGTTTTAAGACTGTCGAGCAGTTCTGATTTTTTTTACTCGTTTTCCAATGTATTTTTAACGAAATAATTGGTTTTTTTCCCTGCGATAATTTCATTTTGTTTTAAACAGTTTAATCCCTTTTAATTTCTTTGAAAAATTTACTATCATAATATAATACATACAAATAGTACATTATTAAATTTTGCTTAAATTAAAATGTTTATTAAGGCAATACAATTTTAATTAAAGATTTTTCAAAACATTTTTTTTCAAAAGTTGTTACTTTTAGAAAGAAGATAAAGGTGCCAAGCCAAGATAACCCAAGCCAAGCTTTACTTTGTATTATATAATGAATAAAATGTTTATATTTATGCATTTTAAAAATTTAAAACCAATGCTGTTTATGACAGTTCTATTTGTATAATTATGCTTATTTAAATTTGTCTTTAAATCCATTTTAAGAAGGAATAGGAAAGGGAAATGTGGAACATTTTAAAACTTGTTACTTTGTGGAACAATTAAATAAAATAGAGTTTTTCATGCTATTTATGAATTCTAAGAAGATTATCAGCTTATTGAAAATATCATAATATTATTTTCCAAGCATCCTTTGTTGGCAATTTGTAAGAAAATTCATTCCATAATGTTATGATTTTTCAATATAAAATATTTTTATATTATTTTCTACTAACTTGTTTCGATATACATATGAGGCTAAATGTATATATTTTATATGAGTATATAAAATACCTTTATTAAATTTGTGCTATTGCTTATATAGTAAAATCATGTGTTTAAAAGGATTTTCTTTTTAAGTATCTAAATGAAACAATTTCTATAATGTATTATGCAAAATATTTTATATGAAGATATCAAATAAATTATCTATATCTGTGTGTAACATATTGATCTACTCCAAGACTCTAATTATCAGAATCAATTGTGAGATGACCCCATTGGGATAGTCAAAAACTCAGTTTCTTGGATTTTTTCGAAAAAAGAGTGAATTTTAATTAATTATTGTGCTGAAAATGGGAGAAGAAACTATATATTTTTAAAGAATAAAAGAATTTAATATAAAGGCTACACCTTTACTTGTTAAATTACTTACAAGTGCTGTACATTAATATGTGTATGTATAATACTGTAAATGAAAGTTATTGCTTATTTGCATTGCTTGAATGTTTTTCCTTCCATGACCAAAACACTTAAAAATTATATACTTTTCAAAATTTGAATGTGCTAAATAAATTTGATTGCTTTTTCATTACTAATTAATAAACTAGAATCATTCACTGTGAATCAAGTGCTTCATTGTAAGTGTATTGTTTCATTTAGGTGTCTCTTAATTGTATTTCCTTATTGTCAAAAATTTTTTAACATAAAAGATTTTACATTGTTACCACATTTAGTTTTAAAGATTTGTTACTGATAACATAGATAAACATGATTTTGGTCCCATGAAATTTGTTTTACATTTTTTAAATAACTTTTTTACTATGAATTCAAATCTGTCAAACACAATTCTTATGCATTTACATTTCTTAGTTATCACTGTATGGAATGCTTAGAGATTCATTCAATGATAATTGAAGTATGTAAAATAATATTTTATATCATGATAAGTTGATAACGATTCTACACCAAGACTGCAACAATTTACATAAGCACCAAGATTATTTTATCGACAGTCAGTGGTTGTAGCGGTGATTCTGGAACCACACCGCTATATAGGGATATACATTTGTCAGTCCTATCGTATCTTAATTATTGGGGCTTTATAAACGGAATGATAATGCACAGACAATAACAGTATACACACTTGTTAAGGTTGCATTTTGTCCTATCTGGGTTTCAAATGTTAGTTAGGTTATAGACTATACTTGAGGGTGCCCCTTGAATTTTTGCCAAGTTTATCGCCCAGCTGGGCGATGTTGTTCTGTTTATGATAACCCTAAACGTTATTCTGAAATCCATTCATGGTTCTGATTGGTTTTCTTCTCAGGATAAATTTAAGCAATATCTGTAGGTGCTATTAGAGAATTCTGTATACCTCAGTGAGGATATTCCAGCAAAATAAAGTGAGTAAATTTTTTTCTTTTTTTTATGTGCTTCCTGCATTATTTTTGAAATTTCATTGTGTTTTGACCGCCATTACTGTTTGCACATCGTTCCGCACGAACAGGATTGGCGCCAACAAAAATCGCCAATCTCGCCAAGGGGCACCCTCAAGTATATTTTTACCGTTAGTTAATATAACAAGAAATTGCGTTAATTTTCTAGGTAACTTTTGTTCTGTTTTAAAGGATTTTATATTTAAAAAACAATGGTGATGTTTGACTCCTTTAATTAAAAAGTGTTTTGAACTATACTTTGGGCAGTAAAGTTGAAAATTAAGATAAGTTTTGAACACATTTTAAATCTGTTCATTGTGTGTGAGTAGTGTTTTAAAAGAGGAGAAAAAACCAGGTTTATTTCCTTGGGAATTTTAAAAGACTTCGAATGTTTTGAATTTTTTTTACAGATATTTTTTAAAATAAATAAAAGTTCACTTATTTTATGATTCTTATTACTAATTCTGGCAATAAAAAGTTTTCCAGAAAAAGAAAACAATTTTGCATTAATGACGAATTTAGAATAACTTCAAAAATTAATGTGAAGGAAATATATTTTTTTCTTTCTTTCTCTGTACGAATTTATATAGGAATTTTTAACGACAGAAACATGGAAATGTCAATAGTTATTCTGACAGTCCTGAAAAAAATATGTTGATATATATATCTTGATTTATTAAATATTAAGTCATTATTTTAACAAGTATTTTTGTTTTTCTTAGTACGAAACTAATTAACTTTCGTATTAGAAGTCAAAACAGGTAATTTTTTTCTTTATGCATATTTACGTAGTTTACTTCACTTCTCTTCAGAAATGTTAGGGAACATCCATTAAACGAAAAGTGATTAATTGAGTTTATTCCCTCAAAGTTCCCGGGAATTTTACGCCGAGCTGGCAGCTGAATGGTTAGCGCTCTTGCCTTCGGTTCAACAGTTCGTGGGTTCGAATCCCACCATGGGCATGGATGTTTGTAGTGGTTCGGAATCCACTTTAAGCCGTAAGTCCCGGTCTAATTAGCCCTCGTGTGCAAAAAATGACCGTTGAGCGACAAACAAACAAACCGGGAATTTTACATCTCTATTATGTGTGAGGCGGTTAACTGATCGGGCTTGAGATTTTCGGCATCTGAATTTTGTCATACTCGTATGCAGCGTGAATTTTTAGAATAGTTATTACTCCATTATTTCTGTATCGCTATAAAAGGAATAAGTATTCCAAGCCAAAAGTAATCAAATTTGATATCTGATATGCATCCAATATTTAACGATGAGAATATTCATGTATCATACCCTCCAATATATTAAAAGAAAAGGAGATTCCAATGTTCACGATAATGATCTATGTCCTATTTTTGTGTGTGTTATAAATTCTATGAATGACCACAAAATGCTGACCGAATATTTTGCTTCTAGACTGAAAGGCTAGAATTTCCTATAGAAATATATTAAACTGTGTTACTTCAGAGCTGTCAGGAAGAATTTCAAAGCTTTTCTCTGGAAAAGATTGTGTATAGCAATAACATTTGTCCTTTGATAAGGACTACATTAACTTGTACGCTAATCATTTTAAAATCTATTATTTTGCAAACAAATGGGATAAATTTCATTTTGTACCATCAATTTTCGCAATCAACTAAACGGAAGTATGGAAATCCTATTAAAATTCACAATTGCATGTTATTTAAATCAAACGTAGCGATTTAAAAAAATAGTTGGATTTTTAGTGAGTACATCTCGGCTTTAATAACTTTTGTTGTTTTTTGTGTGAATGGAGCTTAGCGAAAACGGCAATCATTACACCAGGATGTAATGTCAAATGAGACTCGCATGCCTGGTTAGAAAAAAATATGTTTTGTATCCTTCTTTATTCAACTTTCGTTTTTACTTTATATAAAATGAGGGTTTAATAAAGAATATAAAACGTGCGATGTGTACAAACCATTAAAACTATTATTAAATTTCATTGCTTAAAGATTTTTTTCTTTAAGTGTTTCAAAAATAAATTAAGGAATTTTCGCGGATTTTCATGTGAATGTTTTGATTATTAATTAGAATTTATAGTCATTGAATAAGAATGATATCAGTATGGCGATCTTTAAAAATTTATATGAAATATATTCTATATTACCATAGAATTGAAAGTGAACTGTTATTATTATACAAAAATTTGGGATGTGATTTATCACTAAAGTTACATATTTCTTTGACTATCACTTGTTGATTGTTACCTCTGACAGTCTCGGCATTGTCAGCGATGAATTAAAGAAACATTTTTACGAAGATAGTTCTGCTATGGAAAAAGAGGTATTTGGATGAATGGAATGCTTTCTGATTTCTGCAAGACATTTAAGTGGGATATACTTTTGAAATATCTCG
The DNA here is from genome assembly GCA_037975125.1 of Latrodectus hesperus. NCBI lineage: Eukaryota > Metazoa > Arthropoda > Arachnida > Araneae > Theridiidae > Latrodectus > Latrodectus hesperus. The sequence goes on from JAJQOW010000014.1 coordinate 770,484, forward strand.
CTTAATAAGCTTACGTTATCCAAACACTGAACGAAAGCAATGTCTACAATTTAAGTAAATTGAATGCTACTATGTAAGAAAATATTAAGTTCTCAGTTAACATGCATGCCACAACCATAAATGATGGAGAAAAATTCATTACATATTTGAATTCATTTTAAAAAATTCTGTTACGATTTTACCTTTATTATACTTTTATACAAAATTTTAATTTTATTGATTTGTGTAATTAATATGAGCAAATGTCCATAATATATAATCAAAAATTCTGCTTATTGAATATTAAAAAATAAAGGCATTCGATAATTTTTAGGCACAGATGCCGTATAATCCAGGATTCCAAATTCTGAGTTTGGTGATTATTTGGCGGATTTTCGTATATATCTAGCAACCTGGTTATTATTACGTCATAGATATTGATACTTATAAAAATTATGCCGAAAATTTTATTTTGCCAATCCTTGTATTTATATCATCGCACACGTCATAGTATATCATCTTGACATCATTTCTTCATCGCTAAAAAAACTCAGAATTTGGAATCCTGGATTATACGGCATCTGTGCCAATTTTTATTAATTAAATGATAAGTGTAACATATTAGATCCATTCACAACAGTATCAATGTATTTCTAAACCATGATATTAAAGGTATTTTAGGCTATAGATAAATATAGTATAAGTTTTGCAAAATTATAATTGAATTGCTATTTAAATAAAATATAAAATGCTCGAAATTAGGTATGCCTATCATCAACTATTATTAATTTATTTGGATAATTCTTAACGTTTTGATCTTAAATGTCTACATAGATTAAAAAATTTGCTAAATTTTTTGTCCCACCTAATTTATGCCATCGAAAACTTCTCAAATAACAAAGTTTTCTATTAATAACTTTTAATCGTAACATATACTGGAATTTGTATCCATTAACAGCAAACATCTAAACCAAATTTTAAAATGGGCCCAATGATCAAAAACTAAGGTGAGATATGAGTATAATTAAATAAATAATGCTACTTAAAAGCTGTATGATATCAGGACCGGATAAAAGGCGATGGGTACCCGCGTCACCATCAAAATGAACAAAAAAATATTGAAATTTAAAGCAAATTGCTTTTGACGATAATGGATAAATTATGAAATATTCAAATAATTAAAAATATATTTATTTTAAGTTCGCATTGCTGGGTGAGATTTATTAATGTGTTTACTATTATATAATATATACTATATAATATATTTTATTTATTTATTACATTACATATATTCAGACTTGTATGCTTGATTCTTGAGATCCGCTTGTAAGTCTTCGTCGATAATAGGACAAATAGCACAATGACAGGTGTACAACCACAGAAGAATAACGAAGAAAACACCCAGAGCCACATGGGAATCGAACCCACACTCCTACACTCTCAAGCGATTAGCGGAGTGATGCTTTGACCACACAGCCACGGAGCGCCCTATATAATATAGAACACTGATACCTGCGTAAAAGTTCTAGTCAAATGTATTGAATTTAATCGGGATAGTCCAATATTAGAGAGATTTTGCACTACGTACGTGAACTACTTTACGTTCGTAAACTACTATACAGGTTTATTTACACGCAACTAATTGCGCAACCGTACCAGCCAGTGGTGGATGTATAGCTAGTATCAAATGTCAATTGTTTCTTGCATTTGTAGTTCGCTATTCTTCTAATCGCTATAATGATTAGAGTCGTATTTTGTGACTACAATTACTAATTGTTGAATAAGGCAAGTACTAATTATATTACATAATCTTTATTAACAAACAATTATTTTTAGAATTAAGAATTTAAGTACATTAGGTGATTAAAAATGGATACCTACCTATAATTTTATCATTAGATGTCGAATCCACTAAAACGAGAGAGGTGGGAAGAAAATATAAAAGCGGTTGTCTAAAAAAAGAGGAATTAAGTGTAAATTCATGTATTCATATTCGGTGATGTAAATGTATATTCAATAAATGTTTTTGTATTTTGAACATTTTTATTTTTTAATTTATGTAAAAATTTACCTATCTGATGATCCATGACATTTGATATATTTATATATATACTGAATTTGAATTTTATTTAATATATAGAGAAGGCCCCACAAAAAAATTATAATCGGGCCCCGCACCTATTCGATCCGGGACTGAGTATGATCCTGAAAACAGCTGCCAAACTTCATTCCTATCGATATGTAATTTCTAGATTTTTCATATAACTTTATAGAACAATATTTTCGAAGTCGATTTTAAAAAATCTTGATAATGGGGTGGACTTTTTATAAAATCATGCTGCTCAAAGTAACCAACCAACCTGCAAAAAAGCTTGGAAACTTTAGATCAAAAGCTGAAAAGGTCAATGTTAAAGTTTCAACCAGAGCTTCGAATCGTTAATTTTTTCGTTCCGGTTCAACTAAAATAAATATATCGGTTCAGTTCCGGTTTTCGTTTCGTCAAAAATAAAGGTCTTCAGTTCAGTTCCGAATGAATAATTTTATTTCATGTATATTTTTATTTATATTTTTATAAATTATTATATCTAAGATATGTAATTTATAAAAATATTCTCATGAATAAAAATTCAATTCTATTAAATCTAGACCGATTTTATTGTTTTTTAAATTGGTACACTATGTGAATTGATACAATTAACCAGCATTGTACGATGAAAATTGTATTATTATCCATTATAAAAATCTTATTTGACAACTAGGATCGTGATAACATCGATTATGTGTGTCCCCGTCACTTCATGTTCCCCGCTCACATGATGCACTTAGTTTTGCAATAATTGTGTAAAAAAATAGGTTTATTTATTTATTTAACATATGAAAAATTCCAGTAATTACACTGGTCTCCAAAAGTTAAGAAACAACCGTTTTTTTCCCCCTTATTTTCAAATGAATGAATATAGAAGCATCAAATATGGATGACATGCGCACAAAACAGGTATGTATTGATTCTAACATAGAAGTTTGCATAAAAGAAAAAAATGATTTACAACAAAAAACTAATCTCACTGGAAAAGTCGGTTCTTGGAAAAAAATAGTTTTATGAGGTAAAATATATAAACGTAACAAAGAAAATTGAATAAGGGATGGGAAGCAAAGACCAGATGCGAAATAAGCTGTTTTCAAGCTCTCCTACTAACCTTGGAGACGAATTTAAACAGCATCCTGTCTATCAAAATAGTCCCACAGATGCTCTATGAGATTCAGGTTTGGAGATCGAACTGACCATTCTACACACACACACATTTGCTCCAAACCCAAACCCTTAAGATATTCCTCCACAACTGCAGGTCTATGAAGCCATGATTTATCCTATATTAGAATGAAAGCACTGCCAATTGCACGAACATATGGATCAAAGATCGCATGCCAATGTCTCACACTAGTCATAGTTCCTCTCTAGAACACATGCAGGTCGGTGTGACTACCGATTGAAATCTCATCCCAAATCCTTACTCCAACGCTACGGTAACTGTGTCTTTCCACAGTATTGGATTGCTAGCATCAATGGAGGAGCTAACAGTTTCGCCACCATGGGTAAAGAAGTAAAATGCTCCTCATTTATAAGAAGAATTAAAAGAAATAATCTAAACCCACCCCACGCTTAATGTTAAAATAAAACGTGAGCAAAAAAATTGCTATCAATATTGTTTAAGTTTTGGTTTGCAAAAAATACTATTTATGTTTTTGTCACTAAATTAAAATTAGGGTTGCACAGAAAGAAAGAAAAGCGTTATTTCTTGTGTATAGTTATAAAATACAAATATTAAAAAGATACTAAAACACAAACTATATAACCATTAAATATTTAAACTTAACAACATATTAAAAATACATTTAAATCGAGAGTTTTTTTCTCACTTATATATATATATATACTAGCTGACCCAGCCACGCGTTGCAGTGGCTGATTAATTATAATATATTGAATCATTTTTTTTCTAATTCTTTGCTACAATCAAATTAAAATTTTCTAAAAAAATTAAAAAAGGTTCATTCATACGATATTAAAAATAAAACGTTTCGCCAAAATTTAAAAGTAATAGGTAAAGTATCGAAATTTTGAAATTAAGCACAAATCAACATATACTTTCATAATTTACATTTTATTCATCTTATATCAAATTATAGTTTGTAATCAGTGACTAATTGTTAAGGTTAGATTTTTTCCTTGGCATTATACTGAAATAAAAAAAATTAAAAGAATTTATCATTTGAATAAATAAAGTAGATCAAAATGTACAGCTGAATAAATTAATAATTATCAAATTATAAAATAAAAATAAATAAAAGGCTATCAAGAAATACTTACATGTTTTCGAGGTGGTATGAAAATTAGTGGAGAAAAACAGTAATAAATAAAATTTTATTTTACTATTTACTATATTAAAAATATTCAAATTGAACACTGCACAATAATAATACATATACAAAGTATAATTATAAAAATGATTCACGAAAAATTGTTACAGTATGATTATACATCATGAAAATATATGTTATTTCTATATTCAACCACGCGCTTGCGCGCGGACGTTAATTTTCTCTGGAAGATGGTGTAATCTAGAAAATAAACACGTCGCCATCTGCCGAATACCTGTGCAACTTAGATGCTAAAACCGCCATCTATTAGGAACTTACAGAACTAACCAATAAATAAACACTAATGTCGTAAAATAAATATTGAGATCAATAATTAAGAGATAAAAACTATTCTATCTTTTAAGTTGGACCATATTATAAATGGTTACAAAATTTTAGCAAAATCCGTTCGGTAGTTTCGGAGTTTATCGGGAACATACATCGTGACACGAAATATATATATATATATATATATATATATATATATATATATATATATATATATATATATATATATACATATATATATATATATATATATATATACACTGCTGGACGATTGCTAAGGACGGATAACACTATCATTCATCCATAGCAACCACAAAAGGAAGCAAAATGTGGAAAATTAGAATAAGTGCCGGATATAGTAAGAAGAAGTATGCGTATGCAATTTTTTTTTCCACATCTGTTCATCATGTGATAGCGTTTATAAGATCTTCAAAGGTTTTGACGCGTGTGGACAGTTGTTGTTTCAAGTCAAAGTTTTACAGGAAAGATTTAATAGACGAACTTGAAATTTTTGGCAAGTCTTCCCGACATCACTTAGATGATTTTATGCGTGGCCGAATTATTAGAAAGATCAAAGAAGGGCGAAAAAGTAACATGTCGCCAGGGAGTTCGACATCGCTCACAGTGTTGTTTCACGGCTGTGGAAGTCATTTAAAACTACTGGAATGTGTAGTAGGCGGCACGGGGAGGTCGTGTTAGAAGTACGACGCCTGCAGAAGACAGATATATCGTCCTATCAGCAAAAAGGAACAGGCGCACCACAGCTCAGCAGGTGGCAAATCAGTTTCTTGCTGCTTCAGGAAAGCAGATCTCCCGAAAAACTATTGCCAGACGTTTGAGGGAAGGAAGACTATACGCCCGCAAACCTGTTGTGTGTATCCCATTGACCAGACAGATCGTACTGCCCGTTTGCAATGGTGTCGTGAGCATCGCAATTGGACTGAACAGGACTGGGCATGCGTACTATTCTCAGATGAGAGCAGGTTCAGTCTGTCATCGGATTGTAGACGCCAACTGATCTGGCGCGAGAGTGGTACTGCTTATCACCCAGAAAATATCCAGGAAAGGGACCGATATCCGACATGCAGTGTCATGGTGTGGGCCGGCATCATGATCAATGGTCGCACGCCCCTACATGTGGTTGCGAATGGGACTATGACGGCGAGGCCAAACAGACATTAATGAAGTTCTACTTCCTCATGTTCGTCTTTTCCGTGGTGCTGTCTGTGATAAATTTGTTTTTATGGACGACAACGCAACATGTCATCGAACACTCGCTATTGAGGATTGTCTAGACAGCGAGGGTATTCAACGCCTCGTATGGCCATTACGTTCTCCAGATCTAAACCTCATTGAAAATGTGTGGGATGCTTTGGGGAGGCAAGCTGCTGATCGAAACTATCCTCCGACAAACAAGAACACCCTCATCCGTGCACTCCCAGAGGAATGGGATAAATTGCCTCAACAGCTGCTGGATAATGTTGTGCAAAGTATGATTCGACGTGTGGAATGTTGCATCACACTCCACTGTGGACATACCCCGTACTGATACATTTCTTCAAGGAGCCTGCTGACTTTTAGATGCATTGTTCCATTTTTCCGTATGTAGCATCAAATGAACATTTTTTCTTTCAGATGTTTCACAGCTTTTGTACTTTCCAGAACAATAAATATTTTTATTATAATGTCTGAACAATGTGGCAACTAATATTTTATCCTACTAGGCCTCATGTCTCGCTTAATGTTATGCTACATTGCAATTTGCGATCCGTCCTTAGCAATTGTCTAGCAGTGTGTGTGTGTATATATATATATATATATATATATATATATATATATATATATATATATATATATATATATATATATAATTGAGAATTTCATAATTTCTTTAGGCAGTTCATGTTCAATGGCTATTTTTGCCAAGCTGCATAGTGAGCTTAAACATTTTTTAATTAGTTTTAATTTGAAGAAACTTTTTTCTATGTTCTTGCCACACTTACTGGGAGTAAGCAATATCCTTAAAACTATACCGAGATTTGGAGCAAAATCCAGGTTCAATATGAATTTTAACATCTCGATTAGACTTTCCTCTTTATTTAGCAAACCCAAAACAACTACTATCTCGTCTGTTAGATCCAGCGTATTTATATCTGATGGATTCCCATCAGTTAACACTGTTTTTAGATCTTTACAATACTTTAGTACATCGTTTTGAAAAATATCTTTCAAATCACAAATATTGTATAAAAATTGGAAATCGTTGCTGTGTCTACTGATCATTTCAAACCTGGATTCAAGTGCATTGATTGCTTTATCTAATGTGAAAAAATAAAATTCTGCCTCATATTTCAAAGTAGGATCTTCTATCGGATCATCCCGTGCTTCATAGTCGAAATTAACATTCCTTCTTTGAACTCAATGACGTGGTTGGGTGAGCTCAAAATTAGCAAATATGTCAATTTCGTCGGCGAGTTCTCGAGGATCGCAAAGTGTTTCATTCAAGACTGGGCACGATCCACGTACGATCTTTGAAAAATTCTTTGCAATTTTTCAAGAGCTCAATAGCAGATAGTGAATCATAGTCTTTTGTCCATAAGAGCTTACTTATAGGATTGAGAGAACTTAAGAATATGTACCAAATTACAATGCAGTATAAGAACTTAAATTGCTTAACACAACTAAATAATCCAGAAGCCTCAACTTTTAGAGTTGTCCATCTCCGAATTACTACAAACAATAATAAAGCATCGTGTATCCCTCTGAATTGATACCTTTGTGGTTTTCATGCATCTATTCGGTTTTCCCAACGAGTATCACTTAGAGGTTTCAGAGTAAATCCATTGACATATTTTATTAATATGGTCCATCGAAAAGTTAATGAGGAAAAAAATAGATATATTTTTTGGACTGTATTGAAAAAGTTGACGATTTCGAAGGATGCTTTTGCCATGTCATTAATTACCTAGTTTAAAGAGTGGCTGCTACATGGGAGATAAATTCTAGATTGAACTTCCGATTTATTGCCCTTCATGTTGACACCATCTTAGTAAAACTGTTATTTACTCAATCTTGCTGATATCAGGAGTAAAATCTAGAATTATTGAATAATATTTAGCTTTTTTAATTCCACTAATAATAAGCGATGTTATATTTTCACCTAAAAGAATAATTAATTTATTTTCCGAGCTAATGCACTTTAATTTCCCATTTTTTAATTTTTAAATTTCCTCTTTTTTATATTTTTGTTAATTATTGTCAATATTTTTGTTACATTCTACATTTTTTACTGTTTTTGTATAATTTATTACAATTATTTGTCTACTATTTTTAACATTTTGTCAATATATGAAAGAAAAATAAAATAAGTATTTTTAAAAATTTTTAATTTTAAATTTAGAAATAGCTTGGAATTGATTTACAATGTTCTTTAAAAATGATCATTTATATTAACTTTTCTAAGATTTTCCAACAGAATATAAAAGCATTCAAGTAAGAATACAAAAATTTACTAAATTTTTTATAAAAATTTTTAAGAAGTAAGGAAATTCAAAACTAGATATAATTTTTTTTATGCTTTCCAAAATTCAAAATTATGTATAGATATAAGAGAAAAATTACATTAGGTAATGAAATGCATTGAAAAATTTTTCATATTGGGATCTTAAGAGACTTAGATAATTCTGAATTGTTTTGGCAGAAACAGCATGTTTTTGTGGAAACAATAATGTCCGATATATATATATATATATATATATATATATATATATATATATATATATATATATATATATATATATATATATATATATATATATATATATATATATATAACTGTGACTGTGTCAAACGAACACTGCATCGTTTGCTTTCATAATGACATAAATATGCACTTCTCAACATTATTATTTACAAGAAACATAAATGATTTTAAGTAGTGATTATGATTATGTAGTACCAGTTATATTTAAAAAATATAGATTACACTTTTTCCTTATATATTTCTTTTAGAAATTTTAAATTTCATTTTATAAGAATCATTAAAAATAATTTATATTAGTCTTAAATATCTGACACCATTTTAAACTTGACCTTTTATTAAAAAATTAATAATGAAGGGATGCTCGAGTATGAATATTTTGACAAGTTCAGACCATGTTTTGAAAATAAACAAGTTTTAAAAAATCGCCAATCGAAAACTGTGTTTGATTTAAAAAAGAAATGCAAATAGAAAATCAAATGAAAACAAAATTTATCACTTTAAAAATAAATGCAAAGCTAATATACATCTAAAAATCATTTCAAATTTTTTTATCCACTAGTACAAAATAATAAATTATTTTATAAAAAAAAGAGAATTTAGGGTGAAAAAAGTGAGATGAATTAGCTGTCTATGGCAATGTTTTATCTTTGAATCTCCATTACCGATAACAACGTATTTCAAATAACCAAACTTGGCCAACGAGGTGGAATAAAAACGTGTTACTTTTATTTTTATTTTACTTTTTTTATTGCTTGATGGACTTTCGCTTGTAACGGGTCAGAATTATAAATGACAAAAGCGAGTGCACGTGTTTTTGCTGTTCTCGTTACGTAACGATGACCTGAAGACAAACAATTGTTTCAAATTAACAGACAAGCGGCGGACAATAAAAAAAAACAATCATTAATGAGATATAACGGTTCCGCAAATTTAATTACAGCATTTTTTATAGAAACAAGTTTCGCTTCTTTAATGATATATAAATTGCATTTTTTTAAAACTAAATGTGATTTAATTTTGATTGGACGCGCTGATTTTATTTTTACTGTTATTCATTGACAGCTTCCTTTACGTTTTTTGAAAATTCATTTATTTTTCACATTTCACTATGAAATATAAGAAATGGTAACTAAACATGGCATGAAAGTTTATACTGTGTCATTTTTTATGTAAAAATATTCTGTTTTTTTATCAGTATTTGCTGCATGTTATTAAGTTATTGTCGTAATAATATCAATCAATTATATATATCTAACCATCAAAATGTTCACCGAAAGAACCTAAATCGTAACTGATATCATCAATATCTATGATGGAGCAAATAAGATTGACAAATTCTGCTGCGATCGAGACACTCGGAATAATAATTTAATGAAATTATGAATTCCAAATAATTCGGGATAATCAATGAAAGTTTATAAGTGACAGATAAGGCAATCATTGAAATGATTTATTTAAACTTAACAGGTCAGAAAAGCAAAAATGAAGCTAATTGAAAAGGACCAATTCAGATTCAAAAGAAGTCAAAATTAGTTGGTACACCATGGTTTAATGATTAGGATACCATAATTCGTGCCACAGGTAACGGATAGAATAGATATTAAATTCTTTAATTGCTTAGCCTTCTGGTAAATGGAAGTAGTCATTTGATGGAATATTTGTTGCTTTAAACTTTTAATTTATTTTATTGCTAGCATGACATGTGTACATCTTCTGGTAAGGTACAAGAAAAGATCAATACAAAAAGGAAATCGAAAAATCATGTTATATAGAATATTTCACTGAAGCTTTACTATAAAATCAGATGTTTGGATGTAATGGATTATGCCCATAAAGATTTTGAAAAAAAAAAAAATCCTATTACATACACACAAAAATCTTATGCAACTCTGATGTTCGTGCAGCTATAAACCCTTGAAAGGAGAGTTGGAGAAGTAATTGAAGATAAAAGATTTTTTATTTCTCATAGTTGGATTTACATAAAATTTTCTACTAGATACTAAAGATAATTTAGCAGTTGTATAAAAAAAGACTAAAAATTCTAAAACAGTACAATATTGTTTCTTGAATCAATCTTTTTATTTATTTAATTACTTATAAAAGAGTTTTGACGACTGAAACTTCCCCCAGGTAGTTAAAGTAACTTTGAAGAATTTTATGTGTGGTCTGGAACTTTTTGGATTGAAAACATAAGTTATTTTTAAATATAGATATTCATAAGTGTCGAAAAAAACATTAAAAATAACTTTTATATGACATTTTCTTTTAATTTGCTTCGTTCCATTCATTATTTATTGAATCTTACGCAAACTTAATTTGAACTCCACCCTTTTCCGTTAGAAAAAATAAATACATCACAAATCCAGTCATTCTTAAATATGACAATTTAATACTTAAATACCCTCATAATAAAACTGATAGGATAATTCATTTAACAGTAAAAAATTTCCCGAGTGTAAAGAACACTTTTTAATAATAATAAGAGAACTTATTTTATTCTGTCACTATTCGATTAGTAGTATCTTTGCGGTCTCGAATGTTTTATTATGTTCTACAGAGTTATCTGCGAATCACAGCAGTCGATTTTTGAAATATTGCTTTAGAATATGAGTTAAAGAATCGTGTCTGTAAATATATTTCACCATCTGCAGCGTTCGCCAACTATTTTCCTAAGCTATAAACAGAATTTTATGTCATCTCGTGGTTGAATTTTTATTATTTTCACTATCACGAAACACTCTGGTACTAATGTAGATACATGGAAATTGTAATGAACAGGAAATTAAAGTCTAGACCTGGCGTATTTCAACATCACATGTTGATATGCAGCGCCATTTCTTGACGATAATTTAACAAATCCGAAAAATTTGGAAGATATGCGTATCTAGAAGAACATAAGACTGATAATACAGTTTTAGGAAATTTTATTGAATAAATTATTAAATTTTTTATTTCAAAATGCGAAGACAAAATGGGAAAAAAACATGTAAATATTTTTTACGGTTGTAGTTAAACCAATGAAAACAAATTAGTAAAATATTTTGATAAATAGCCAAGCATATGAGACATTCCTTGAAGGCTTAAGTCTAACATAATTCTAATAATTTTAAATCAATAATAGGTGTTCGTGAATGAGCGTTTAATGATTGTCAGAATAATTTCAAATACAAAAGATAAACACAAAAAAATATGTTTCCATTAGAAAATTAGATTTTGATTCTACAGCAATAACTGCAATCTGAAAATTAATTTTTAAATACTTTTGGCATTCACTTATGCTTTATAAAAATGTACATATTCCATAATGCACTGAAATGAAAAAAAAATAAGTGATTCTTTTTGTAATAATCTAATATATGACAATTTTCAGGGAACAATTTTAATAAACAAACAAAAATATAAGTTTTATAAATACAATTTTGTTGCACGCAACTTCATCTATAAATAAAACCACTAAAACGGAAACCTCTCATTTTCACATGTTCTAACAATTTTATTAAATAAAAAAGTTAATAAACATTAATAAAGTAAAGAAAGAGGTAACAATTCACAAAATTATTGTTATATGAATAGACAGTAGGTATGAAATTATAAGCTATGGTGATAAAGCTGAATTTCTTTATATAATACGCAATTGTTTTAATATTTTCTCCAAGTAACTTAATGATCTTTAAAAATACAATGCAGCTGTATACATCAAAACATTTGTTATTTTTGTAATATAAGGCACATATTGTCAGTCTTATAGGTAAAATGACTTAAAATTACTGCAAATTTTTTATATCCCAGATATCTTCTTCGACTTTCTCAATGACAACAATAAAATGTTCCATTAATTTTTTTAACAAAATTAGAGAAAAATACAAACTATATTTTCGCTTTTATATGCGAAATTGATTATTAAATTACGAAACTGATTCGTGGCTTGATTATGGACACGACAAACATAAAATAAGTTTTTTAATCATATATTTTGTTACCAAATTATTCATTTATACTTTCATATATGCTATTTATATGTTTTGTAGTTGACTAACCAGCAGCCGCTACTAATCTTACATTTCTTGGTAACAAAATCTTAATAAACACAAGATTTGCAATTATTATTGCATTATATTTTGATAAATTGATTAGTTTTGCAAGGCATTCGACGTTGGTTACAACAAGAGGCATATAAAATAAAAATAAAACAAAAAAAACTATCTATAATTTGATAGTTTCCATATAAAAAAATACAAATTATTTTAATATAAACAAGTGCTATTTCTTAATCTATCGTGAAATGATACATTCATATTCGCAAATAAAACATTCTTAAAATATTTTATCGATTATTTGCAAATATCACAGGTTACTTCATTTCCTTTTGTTAATTTTAAGCTTGATTATGGACTTGATTAAAACATTGGGTATTGTAAACAGGAAATTAATTGAGTTATTTTTTACATCTCTTCAGATATACTCCATTAAAACGAAAACATCAATAAATTGAATTTTTCTTAGCTGTTCTATAAATGCAATTATTTAGAGTTGAAGCAATATTTATAAGTCTCTAAATATTCGAATTACTTCAATTGGAAATGAAATGTCAGTTTAATATCAGTCTTGTCTCTCGTAATTGAAAAATAGCTCGTTCACTAGGAGATATATTTTAAAAAACGTTCATAGTACTGTATATTTTATATTGCAATCAACTTCAAGAGTCCAAAATGTTTTGCATTGGACATTTTTTTTAAAACTATGTTAGTTGTAAATTACATAAAGAAAAACAAACTTCCAATTTTTGTGCAGTCCATACAAATGCTATCAACAATAAATGATAAGCATATATTTACATATAGACAATTTTTCTGCTATTAAAAATGTCCTTTATAAAATATTTACGGCATTTTTATTGTCTAATATTAACATTCGTTATATCTTTATAGTTATATCTATTCGAAACTTGACAATATTGATTTCACTTAATTTCTCACAGTGCAACTAAGATACAAATAAAAAGGAACCACAGAAATTTTCATTTACATTGGGCTCAACACTATCATGACCAGTCTTTATTTTCACAGGAAAAAATATATATAACATTAAGATCGAAGTTATAGCGATCTTCCAAAAAACAGTTAATGACTTAGGAATGACATTTGAAATGCCATACTGGCAATGGAATCTTTGATGGTGATTTACCACTATGATTGCTTTCAACAGGAGACCTTCTAGGGTAGAGATGGACGCGTTTGGAATCCGATTTATGTTCCAAGTGAACAGGCAAGGAATGGTATTGTACAGCATCGTACGTATCTGGCTGATCGAACTTGGTCTTGGCTTGAAATTCGGCGATGAGCTGCTCGATCTTCATCACGAAATTCCTGTCTGAGCAGAGATTGCTGTTCTGCAGGAGTTTCTCTATCACTGGAGATGAGAAGCTGTCCGAGTTAGGGGCCGAATTCTTGCGCGCGAGGGGCTGCCTTTGCTGCCTCTCAGGCGACCAAAACATCCGTCTGGTTTGTGGGGTGCTTGGGGGCAGGGGCGATCGGTTTGGAAGGAACTTGGGCGGCGACAGTTTCATTTTTATATCCGATTTGTGGTTGATGCGGGGTGAAGAATGCCGTTTGGGGTCGTTTCTGCGGAAGTGTCCTTCTGCCAAAATCTTTTCGGCACTTCTACCCTTGATATTGACTGGGGAAGGGCCACGGGAATGGAAGACCAGCCCCCTGGGCTGAGCTGGTCCCGAAGAAGGAGTTTGGAACAAATCCTCCGAGCTCTGAGAACGGGGTTCATTCCAATTCGGTGGATAATGAGGACGGGGAGACACCTTGCCAACCTGAAACAAAAAATTTGAATTTGATTAAATAAAACAAAATACATAAAATTATAATTATTTATGGAAATATTCATTGAATGCTGATTTTTTTATTTTTAAAGGCGAAATAATTAAATTTAATAATGAAAATGAAGGAATATAAATCATAGACAATAAAAATGGAGAATTAGAATTATAGACAATGGGAGTAAAATTTAATCTTAGAAAAATCTTCATTTATAAAACATGTCTGAGTAAGTAAAGAATCTAATAATATTAAATTCTACGAAAGCTGAGCACACGTTTCTGAATCGCGTATGATTAATAAACCCTAATGGACATCACAGATAAGAGTTATTGTAAATCTCTTTTTCACGTTCATCACGTATTATTGTCTTCTAGAAAGACTTTTCTTAGCCTGTATTCACCTGTCTCAGTGGAAGAAAATCTGGGAAATTCCTAAGATACCTCTTTTACAAATATGCTTCTTGGAAGCAAAAACATAATACCTCTTCTCTCTATGTTCAACAGTGCCTAGAATAGAACAAGAAGCCTTGTTCTGAAAAGTGATGTCCTACAACTGGCTTGAGGCTGCAGAAAGTTTCGGAATGATGATCTCAATCGATTTGCTTTACTCAATCAGCGACAGGTGTAACGATATGATGTATGCGCCATAAATCCCTACATAATCCCTCGTAATATAATGTTGTAATTGTGGAAGGAACTATGTTCTAATTGAAGAGACAAATTGGTTAACTTGGTACCCGTCTTCTATACAGCTGGTGATTTCACAGTGTACGTCGTCAGGGAGTGTGAAAATTTTAATTTGCTTATATGAACATTTCAATTAAAAACTCAATGATTGTGATATATAAAGTCTTATCCATGGTGAAATAAAAGATACTAGAAAGTGTTGTTATTTCAAAGCAGGAGAACTTTGATTTGTCTTTGAGAACCTTAATTAGAAAGCTCTTAATGAGTCTTCAAAATATAATGAATATGATTGAAATAGAGCAGTCGTACTTTTGGTGGCTGCTTGCCTTCCGATCTGGGTGTCAATGCTGGCAATCTGCTGTTATCGTGACCATCCAAAGATCTTCGCTGATGACCCGAGCCAAATGCAACAGTGGGCTGTTGGTATTCTTTTCTGGCCACACCAGGCGAGTATTTCCAGGATGAGGGTACCGTGTCTTTGAAGACGAGTTCCCTTCTGTCCGGCTTCCTCCGGGACGCTCTCTTGTACCTCTCCTCCTCCGAAGCCTCATCCTCCGAAGAGCAGCTGTCTCTGGAGACACGTCTGTCTACGGTGTCCGGCAGGCTGGATGTGGAAGAGTCGTCGCTGCAAGGTGTCGGCAGCAGAGGACGTCCGGTAGTCGGTGGTGAAGAGGATTGCTGGTGACACTTGCGGGTTGTAGTTGGCGACATATAGGACAAGGAGCGACGAGGGTTCTGAGGTGAGGACGGATTGCTTAAAGGTGGTTGAGAGGGCCTGAAATGAAAAATGATATATTCGCTATAATTTAAAAATGCAAAGATATCACATTTGATTGAAACATTAGGTGTAGAAACTACTATATCTCTTTGAACGGATTATGATTAAAAGTGTTCGTTTTTGGCCTCAATTCGAGGAATAACACATAAATAATAGCTTGCCAATACAAATTTAATGTCATATTTTTCTTATCTACATACATTTTTGATGTTTATTCCAGTTAAAGATTTTTAATTTGTATGTATTTCATTTTTAGTGTTAGTTATTATTGGTTACCGAAGAAAGTCACAATCAGAGTAGACGTTGTCCTTTGAAAACGCAATCAACACGTTTGGCCTGACCACAATGCACACTATACAACTCCTCGTGGACTTCACCAGAAATTTTCCGTGAACATCTGGATAGGTATCTTTGGTGATCACCTGGAAGGTCCTTACATCATGCCAGACCATTTGTCTGGCGCAACATACCGTATCTTCTTGGAACAAGTGCTTTCAAGTTTATTGCAGACTGTTTCACTCCCCATCCTGAGAGACATGTAGTTTATGCACGATAGAGTCCCAGCATATTTTTCGATTACGAGCTGTTTTTTTTTGAATGCCACATATCCCACACGATTTATTGGACGTAGCGGACCCGTGGCTTGGTCCTTTCGCTTACCGGACCTCAACCCACTGGATTTTTTCTTCTGCGGTCACATGAAATCCTTAGTGTACCAGACGCCTGTGAACTCAACTGAAAATCTCGTGGATAGAATCGTTGTTGCCGGAGACAAAATTAATACGGCACCAGGAATCTTCGACAGGGTGATTCAGTTATTCCTTTGTCCGTGTCAACTGTGTAACGACACACATTGGTGGCATTTTGAGCATTTGCTTTGAAGTTTTAACTTAACAATAAATATATTGCGAAACTTTTGGTATCATCCATTCGCTTACCTAACAGTGTTGTTAGTGTTGGGTAAGCACTGTCCGGTATGAATTCCTCTTTTCTGCGTCTCAGAGTAGAATGCGACCCTATATTCTAATGCAATTATTGTTTGTCTAGATGGTTACTATCACTCCTCTTAACTTGTAAAAGCAATTTAGAATCATCATATATATATATATATATATATATATATATATATATATATATATATATATATATATATAAATCATCAGGATTGTTTTCAATATGTTGTGTTAAAAGCCCTGATGAATTTTCAAGACAGGTAAACAATTTTCGTTTGATTTAGTTGCAGAAATATAATGAAAGCAATTAATTCCTTATTGAGTTTACCAATATTAAAAGAAATACAGATATTTATAATCAAACATGATGGGAACATTTTAATTGTCGCTGATATAATCCAACTTTAAATACTTGGTTACCGACTAGAAGGCGTATGGCTGCCAGAGCTAGAAACAAGATCCTTTCCTACCTATTAGGTTCTATTTAGAGTTAATCTCTCGCATACGGATCCCTGTCAATACTGTGATTTAGAAACCATAGATCACATTTTCCTAGATTGTCCTTTATATGAACATCTGAGGAACCAATTACGGAAAAAATTAGGAATAGGAGCAGTATCATTCTCTTGAATATTTGAATTATCTTCACAAATCTGGAAAAAAAATCTTACTCGCTGCGAATTTATAGAACTATCTAAAAGATTTTAATTTCAATTGCATAAAAAGTGAAATTTTTTTAATGTCTAGAATCTTTGAACTGTTCTCTATCACACATTTTGTTAGTCTGAGTTATCTGCTTATGTCAAGACATATCTTTTAGTGATCTTCAATTAATTACAAGACTTCAACCGACTTTTCTTAAAAACAATATAAATCAATTGACTGCAAACCATCTCCAGTTATTCTCTTCAATGTGAGCAACAAGCATTTTAGTATAAAGCTCCAAAAGTGTGTGTCCGCCATAATCTACCTACCAACTTAAATACTTGGTCTTATGGTTTAAGAGGAAGCACGCAGCAGAGAGAATAAATGTGGGAAAATAATTATGTAAAATAAAATAATAAGATTTAAAATTTTTATAAAGAAAGTTTGATTTATTATACGGGCGCATAAAATTTCTTTATGCAAAATAGATAAGAAACATTGCTTAAAGAGTATTTAAAAATTTGATTGTCTGATAACACAAAACCTTACATCATTAACGATTAAAAGGGTGGCTTTTGTTTGCATTTTATTTCAATTCATTTATGACTCATGATTTTATAAATCGCGGATTTTTTCAATAGCTAATTGACTTTTGAGAAGAAGAAAATTTCCCACAAGTACCAAATTTATCTTGAAAGCTACTAAGAAAATGAAGACATGCACCATTCGGTGAAATATTAACATTGGTAAAAAAGGTTATTGAATAAAATTTTCTTAAGGAGATTTTTGTTATTAAAATTAGACATATTTTCATCATTAATTGAAATTTTTTTATTTATACGAGAATAATGGATTGAGACGGTGTGAAAAGTATAGGATTTAAAATAATTATGTTCAAATTTTAAAGAATATTACTGAGTTAAAAAAATTTTCCATAACATTTAAAAATTATTGGAATCTAATGGTAATTTTATTTCGCAGGTTTTAATATTTTACCGCATCTTAGACTAGAAATTTGTTTAAAGAACTAGTATTTTTAAATCAAAATATTTACTTTTTTTTATATTTGTACTTTGTACACACTTTAAAGCCTTTTTAGAAGTCTATTTATTTATTTATTGTATTTATGCATTAATTCATTATTTAATTAAAAGTTATATAAAAAAATTCCTTTGAAAAGTTTTATTTCAGAAGAAATTTTTAAATTTGATAAGAGAAATAAAGAATAGTAGAATAGTTTAAAAATCTTTCAAAATCATTAGCAACGCGTATGCTTGAATATATATATATATATATATATATATATATATATATATATATATATATATATATATATATATATATATATATATGGACATTGATAATTTATGTGATTTCTTGATTTCCATGATAACTATTTTGTACGAATTTAACACACCTGTTTTAAAAATTCAATCATGAAATTTTTAACAAACTAAATTAGGATAAAAAATATCAACCTTACAGATCTTCAATATTTTTGCACCGATACATCTTTATCATTTATAAATAACTACGGTCAAAAATGCTGTTATTGTGTTAGACTATGATATGAATGTAAATGTTCACCATCCTGTTAATAGCAAGTGCATGAATAGGGACTTTATACTACCCAATACTAAGAATGTTTCTCGGAGGGGAAGGTCATCGGTTTGGTCTCAGCCAATGCGGAACAACGAGATGCAATGAACAACATGGATCTAGTGTTGTAAAGGTGTGAAAAACTCGGTTTATTTTTGGTAATAAACCTGGTTTACATTCCCATAGAAATTTTAAGACTCGAAATTCGAAAATTTTGAAATTTTTCACGTAATTTACAAAAACGTAAAGTTTTTTTTTAATGTAACGTTTCATTTAACATTTGACGTGAAGAGTCTGATTCTTAAATAAATTCACATTCCTTTGATAAATTGGCACTAAAAAATTCGAAAACTGGTAGCTACCGGGCAATTAAAGTAGAGTCTTGTGAAAGTCTACTAAGAGGGGTGTCTAGGAAGAATGTATGACACTCGTCTACCGTTTCGAAATATGCAGAAGCAACGGACACGTTCTACTCGAGAGAATTCCAACGCCCACCAGCGCACCTCCCAGGGGCAGCCATAAAAATACTCGAGACACTTATTCAGCACTTCCGCCTGCCTTCGTGTAGGCAGTTCGATCGAATGGAATTCGGCAGTTTATTCCTACACAATTGACAGAAAAAGCAATATTGCTCAAGTGAATTGAAGACGAAGGCAGCGACCTTGACAAATTGCAAAACAGGGAATGTCCACCACTTGCTTCTTTCTGTTTTAAGACCTGAAAACTGAATTGTTGTAAAGCTGCGAAATAAAGATCATATTGCAGTTTTAAAAGAACGAGATATTGTGCACAATAGTTTTAATTACCACCTTTACAATAAAATGCATTCTTTCCAAGTTATCATTGTAGATTAATAACTCACATAAAATAGTTTTTTTTAAGGATGGATGAGAGATGCCGTGCTAAGATTCAAAATTATAAACGTTTTATAATTTGGAACTACAATGATATATTACAAGGTCAATCTTTGAACTTTCATTTTCAGCATCAAACAAGAAGAGGGATTAAATTCTACAAAAAATTTAACATGTTTTTTCTTATCTACATAATCTTACGGAATGTTTATATCGCATTGGACTACAAAAGTTTTAGTGGCATACTTCGAGTTAATTTCGTATGAATTTGATATATTCTAAATTAAAAACGGCTTTGGTTTGGTTTGTTTGTTCGTCAACAGCCATTTTTTGCACAAGAAGGCTAATTGGACCGAGACTTACGGTTTAAAGTAGATTCACAACCACTACAAATATTCATGCGCAAGGTGAGATACGAACCCACGAACTGTTGAACAGAAGGCAAGAGTTCAAATATGGTAGAAGAGGATAAATTTCTAAACTAAAATATTTTAATGTAATAAAAGTCAAGTGGTTTTAAATTAATTCCATAGATAAGTGAAGAAAAATAAAGTTGGATTCTTATTATGTTACACGTTTCTTAAAAAAAAGAAAAAAAAAAAAACTATGCATCAAATTCTAAATAAGACAATAAAGATTGGGAATAGGAGTTTTTCACAAGTGAAAATTCACAAAAACGGAATCGACCACCTGTAACAGAATATATAATTTACGACAATGATGATGCGGGAAATATAAGATAAGGATCTTGAATACTCTAAAAAAGAATTTTAGTTTGAATATACTCTGGCGGAAATGCAATTAAAGACACTCAAAAATTCACTTATTTTTCATATAAATGCCCGTGATATTTTTTTGTACTAAGTTTATTTGAATTAAATTTTTTTGTCTTCAATCATTTTGTGCAAAAAACTTGCAAAGAAAAACTAATTTAGTGAGTATTTACATCATTTAGTTTAAAAAATCCAATATTTCGAGTGGAAATGCAATTAAAGACACTTATTTTAAATATAGAATTTTAGCTATCTATCACTTCATTTTTGTTTCTAAAGTGCTTAAAAGGAGCAGTTTGTTGTCTCTAGTGTCTGATACTAAATATTTCAAAACATTTTGAATCAAACACTTATTATTCAACGGTAGTTATAGAATTGGAAGTGACATCGGTCTTTCGATAGAAAAGCGATCAAAATTTCAAATTTTAAAGGAAGAAGGCTACTCAAATAGGTTAATTGCGAAGAAAATTAATCGCTCTCCAACTGTTGTTTGCGATTTTTCAAATCTAGGTGATATGTATAGAGTTAAGTTAGATATGTATAGAGTTACTTTCCCAACAATAACAGTGTTGGGTAAGTGAATGAATAATGTAAAAAGTTTCACAATCATATTTATAGTTTCATTAAAAACCTCACAGCAAATGCTCAAAATGCCGCCTATGTGTGTCGTTGTTGTTGACACCGGCGAAGGAATGATTGGCGCACCTTCTCGAAGATTCCTGGTGCCGTATTAATTTTGCCCCGGTAACAACGATTCTAGCCACGAGATCTTCAGGTGAGTCCACAGACTTCTCGAACACTAATGATTTCATGTGGCCCCAGAAGAAAAAAATCCACTGGGTTGAGGTCTGGTGAGCGAGGAGGACAAGCCACAGGTTTGCTACGTCCAATCCATCGTGCGGGATATGTGGCATTCAAAAAGTTACAGATCGTCATGGAAAAATGTACTGAGGCTCCATCTTGCATGAACTACATGTCTCTCAGGATGTGGAGTGGAACAGTCTGCAATAAACTGGGAAGCACTTGTTCCAAGAAGATACGGTATGCTGCGCCAATCAAATGGTCTGGCATGGTGTAATGGCCTACCAAGGATACCTGCCCATATGTTTACGGAAAATTTCTGTTCTACAGTGGGTTGATTGCGTTTTAAAAGGTTGTACAGTGGGTTGATAATGTGTTTATTGCGTTTTTAAAGGACAACGTCTACTCTGATTATGGCTTTCTTCGGTAACCAGTAAAAGTAAAATGCTGCATCTCTGTGGAAATTTGCATGCGGTAAATTCGTGATAGATTCTTGATGCGTTTACTTTCCTTTTTTCTATCTCTCAGAGTGAAATGCGACCCTATTTTCCAATGTAATTATTGCTTGTATTGATGGATACTATCACCCCATGTCATTTGTAAAAACAATTTAGAATCACTCTGTATATACGTTTGTCTTACATTTTTCTGTTTAATTTTCTTTCCTCGAAAAATAATTGCTCAAAAAAGAATCAAAAGTAAAGCAAATTGTTTTGTATTAAACGTTTCTATGTTTGTTTGTTTTGTTTGTCGCTCAACGGTCATTTTTTGCAAACGAGGGCTAGTTAGACCGGGACCTACGGTTTAAAGTGGATTCCGAACCACTACAAACATCCATGCCCAAGGTGGGATTCGAACCCACAAGCTGTTGAACCAAAGGCAAGTGCGCTAACCATTCGGCGGCCAGCTCGGCCTAAACGTTTCTAAGAAAGCCGTAGAAGTTAGATATTAAAATTCAAGTAACTAAAATGATTATGAACCAAATTCCACTTTTACTAGTGAGACAAAATTTTTCTTAGTAAAATTGCCCCAAAACAGAGTAAAGCTTTTGGAAAATAACATTAAACTTGACGTGTAAAAAAGTTGAACTGATTTCATTTTTATGTTCAAATCATTAAATATAAACCCAGGTACTTGAAAGTATGTAGCCTTGTAAAATGTATACAAAATCAACATCTAGAATTGAAAAATTAGAGAACAAAATCCTAATTTTTTTGTCAATGTATAAAAAACGTTGTATTTAATAATTAATCAATATATTCTACAAATGAAAATTAAATATAAGTAAAATATGCAATATATATATATATATATATATATATATATATATATATATATATATATATATATACATATATATATATATATATTTGATTTGTGAATATAACCTTATTATTTCTAATATTATTTTTACGTTTGTAATTAATTTAATGATTAAGTTTTATTAAATTAACATTGAAAACAAAAATTTGGAAAACATGTTTTACTTGTAGTGCTTAAGTCTTAAATCTTTTTATTTTTAAAAGAAAAATACAATAAGATATTTTTATACTCTATAGAATGAATGATCTTCAAAAACTACACACACATTTTTAACTCACACACACACATGAAAGAAAAACCGACTAAATTTATTACATAATTATTAAATCTACATTGCTGAAGTTACTTTTTGCGTTATTTTTTTAAATACCTATTTATAAAGAATTTTAGAATTTTCATATTTTCCAGAAGAAACATCACAGCATTTACGTTAAATTTTCAGCTTTGTCGTGATTATACTGTGATGCAGCTTTTACGAGAATATAAAAAATTAGAAATTTGTTGATTTCTAAAATATGCAAAAACTGTATGAAAGTATCTTTAAATTATAATTGGGTTTAAAGATGCTAAAATTATATCTTAGGATAAAGAGATAATACAAGAAGATAAATAAATGTGACAAATAGTAATTCTATTTAGTTTCTTTATAATTTCGATCAGAATATCAAAAATAATTTTACTCCAGTTAGTGAAGAACCATATATTAAATGTTTCATAGTTTGCTGAAAATTTATTTATTTATTTTTGGCAGAAGTGAAATTTGAGTGTTTTTTCTATCATCATTTATTTCAATAGTATATAAAGTATATAAAACGTATTTAAACATACCTTCCGGCAAGGACATTCCATAGTAATGAGTCATGTAACGAGTCAAAAGGATTTGTTTAAGTATATTTGCCGCATAAACTTTTTGTTTATGAATATTAATTTGTAATTCTCTAAGTCTTGGTTCGAGTCTCAACAACCAACCACAGTCGAGGAGGGAATCGAATTTAGGAATTTTAGTAAGATGAGAACATTAATCATTCATCTATTAGTTCAGCTACCTGTTCTAAAGGAGGATAGCTGGAAAACTCTCAACCAGCTATAGTAATAGATCATAGGTTCCCAAAATGGACCAGGTGGACTCCCAGGGGTTCATAGGTGACCACACGGGGGTCCACATAGATGTGAAAAGAAAATAGGGGTTCACAAACTGTAAGTGGGGGTCCACGAAAAATTTTCTGGTTTTCATAATAAAGAACAAACATTTTGGCTTGGATTTACCTATCAACGTAGGCAGATAGCATCATTCACTAGGTAGGTACTCAAAAATATTCGAGATTCAAACACATATTGAATAGAGCAATAGATAATAGTACAAGTGTACACCACATGCCGAGACTTGCAAAGTGGCGCCCGTGCGCCGTCTCATTAAAAGTATGACTATTTTTTATTGTTGATTTACATTTCAGAGTTCATTGTTGATTTTTTGTCAATCGTTGATTGTTTTTAATAATAAATGTTTATAATTTTGTATAACCACAAGTATTATTTTAATAAATAGGACACAAAAGAAAATGTGCTACTTTTTTCCCCTTCTTAACACCTTTAATTTAGGGTGATATTATTTAGGAGTTTTGGGAATACAGTAGAAACGCAGCAGCAGAGGGTCTACGGAAAATTGTAAAACTTTGAAAGTGGTCCACGAGAAAAAAAGTTTGGGAACCCAGGTAATAGATGTTCAGACAGAAAGTAGAAATACAGCATGCATCTAACGTTTTGCAAGAGCGCCTGAAATCGAACCAACTGAAATGAGCTACACTTCCTTACTGAAGAGTACGGTACTACTAACAGGCCATGGTTATTCAAATAAAGGTTTAACACAAAATAGTAGACAGTCTCTAACAGCAAAAAACCGTTGCAAGGCATTTGATTATCTGCCATATATATTCTGAAGGGATTTATCCAAGGATTTTTCTACATTTTACTTTATCAGAAAGAAATTATAAAATATATAACTTAGATATTTATTTTCCTTACTTAATATTTTGCAAATTGATGAATAGGAAATACATTTAATTTATTGAACACACACACACATACACGCTTGTTTTTCCCAATCAAAATATTGTGCGTGTTATCAAATATAAATATAATGAATTTGTTTATTTTATATTTAAAATCCTGACACTGCAAAAGAAACCTAAATTCTGGGTAAGTTTAAATTTGAAATATTAATTAATTGAAAATTATGCTCTTTTAATAGGTTTTTCTAACAAAACATTATAATATATGCAATTTAAATTTAAAGTAATATTAAATTGTTGTTGTTGTTGTCGTGTGCCAGCCAGGCTGGCAATATGGGGTACGCTGCTCCACTTTTCCAACTGAACCATATTTTGATGTGGAGTCCGACTTCCTCAGTACACACATGCCATAGGTACCCGTTTATAGAGTAGGCAACCATTCAGTCCACATTCATACAAGGCAAGGACAAACACAGGATAGATACAGAGAGAAAGTACATCCATTCCCGAACCGGGATTATTCGAACCCAGGACCTCCCTATCCGCAGTCAGACACGCTGACCACTAGACAAGTTGGGCGGCAATATTAACTTAAAATAAAGATTGAAAATATAGATTGATTTAAAATAAAATTATATTTTAAGTTACAGATTAATTAAAAGGAAATGAGAAAATTCCATAATGAATTTTGAATGTAAAAAGTACTTCTTTATTGATAAAAAAAGTAATTAATTATTTTTATTTCACACCTTTGAAATATCAAACGAATAATAAATCAATTATAGACTAGAAACAAAAAGAAAATGTATATTTTATATACTTATTGCATAGAAACTTTAAATTCGACTTTTTGAAACAAATTTTGAAGAGAATAGTTAATGTGTTGCTTTTTGTTTAAATATTCATTTTTCAAATATGTATATCAAAACTTCAGCTACACATCTATTTCAGGAGAGAGAGAGAGAGAGAGAGAGAGAGAGAGAAGCTGATGTATTAATCGTTAAGACTGCCAATTTCAGAAAAGCACATCGCTACTGCTTAATCAGAACTCCATTTTCCTTTTTTTTCACCTTCGAAATGCATATTTAAGCCACCACTTTCAATGAGCTTCGTTGCACATTCAATCAGTCCATTTTATTTTATCATTTGAAGGACTAAAGGCAATATTATTTTGTGATAAACATTTCGTAACAATGTCTTGCTTTCGTGGAGAACTGGACGAATAATTTATTTAGACTGCCCAGTAAAATAAATTAATGGTTACAACTAACAATCTTTCATCAAAAAACGTGTTGTTGTTACTTATGACACTTGGACAAGCTAAGCTCGCTCTACCATTGGTCATGCGAATTTAAGTCAACTAGGGAGCGTCTTTCATTTAATCAGAACACCTTGAAGGTGAAAGTACGACTTTGCCCTTCAAATCCTCCAATAGATGGCAGCACCAGAGGATCTACTCCCTCAATTTTGGCACTGTTTGTTTGTTTGTCGCTCAACGGTCATTTTTTGCACACGAGGGCTAATTATACCGGGACTTACGGCTTAAAGTGGATTCCGAACCACTACAAACATCCATGCCCAAGGTGGGATTCGACCCCACGAACTGTTGAACCGAAGGCAAGAGCGCTAACCATTCGGCTGCCAGCTCGGCCAATTTTGGCACTGATCAGAAGGGGGAGTAAATTTCTCCAGACCACTGCACCCATAGTAACTGCTGAACGACCAACCACAGAACTTTCAATTCCACAGATTTAAAGAGCACGTATATTGCATGTACTCGGTGTGTTTTCGGAGGAATTGAACCCTGCCTTTCCAGATGGAAGGCCGATGCAATAACCACAAGGGTACCACGGCACCTATTGAAATAACGTTTGATAGAAAAGCAGTGACTTTAAATTTACTTTGTTATTGTCATAAAATAGATGTCTTATTTCGTCTTTTCACATAATGAGAAACTTTACTTGAAAAATCATAAATTAAAAGTTTCCCATAAAATGTAGTGATATATTAAACTGTCTGGGAGCTATTATCACCTAAAATACTACACCCTTCAACACAATTTATATTACTAAAAAAATGAATGAAATGTTTTTCATCTACCTGTTTAGTTATTGTGTATAAAGTGACTGAATAAGAGCTGTGTATCAAGGGGAAAAAAATCATTTTTGTCGACACAAGATTCTCTTACTGGTGTATTTTTAAGGAACAGAAAATATTTACAATTCCAATTTGTTGCCGTCAATATTATAAATGAAATTATACATTATTTTTTGATTATTTATTCGTCATGAATTGTGGTATAATATTTTGATAAATATTTAAAATTGATGAGAATCTGAATTTTGCTGTTATTTAAAGTTTGTGATTCTTAAACTTGCACAAAGATGCGGTGTGCTGCGTAGTTATTTTCTTTTACGTCTTTCTTCAGTCGTATTAAATAAGAATAGATTAAATATTTCAAAGTTCGGAATCATTAATAGTTAAACTTAATATTTGTTATTTCTCACATCTAAATTCGCTGTTCTTTAATTATAAGCAAATTCACCAACATCTTAAAAAATTCCATTTTTTTAAAAAATTGCAATTTAATAATTTACTTTCTATCACATTTGAAAAAAATAATAAAGTATTTGCTCACGACGATAAACATTTATGCATATATATATATATATATATATATATATATATATATATATATATATATATATATATATATATATATATATATATATATATATATATATATATATATATATATATATATCTTAGGTTGTTCGGAAAGTAATTTCGTTTTTCCCACCTGGATTAGCTTTTTGCTAGTAAAAACCAACCACTTTATGAGTGTGATATCGTGCTACTTCCAGAAAGATGGTAAAAGCTATTGTACTAGAATGGACAATATGCAATGCAATACGAATTTATTCGCTATACGTTTTTCATGAAAATGAAAAACGAAATTACTTTCCGAACAACCCAATATATATATATATATATATATATATATATATATATATATATATATATATATATATATATATATATATATTCCATTCTCAAAGTATGTCTAAAAAATTATCATGTTCAAGCCTAAAAACAAGTCATAACGTTGTAACAAGGTATTCTTTTAATTAAAATTTGATTGTAAATAAATAAATAAATATAAACCCTAAAAGAATCTATAACTAATGATGGGCATATACGCAAAATACACATTGTTTTTAAATATTTTGATCAATTAAGTGTGTTTTTTTACACTCAAAAAAAACAAAAAAAATCGGAGTAAAGTCATAAACTTTTGATATGTTGGCAAGGAAATGTTAGAATGGAATGTTAAAAGTCATTTTTTTTAAGTGAATCGAGTCACTTATTGGTTACTTTAAATAAGGAAAACTATCCGTGAAATGCTGACATAAGCTTTATTTTAAAAGGGATTATATTTCTTCTGTTATATAAGTACTCATAAAATTTCAGCTGAATAATACCTTTCTTTAAGACATAATTTTTATTTTTAGCACATAGCAGAGTCATCATTTATAATTTCCGAAAGTAAAGTCCTTGAAAAAGTGGTAATTACTTTTCCATATTTCCTTATTACCTAAACTTTATAATATTAATGAATTTTTATTTTCATAGTTGCCTTGGTGATAAATAATACTGCAACTGTTTTTACGTCGCATAAAAGAAGTCAAAGATCCACGGATATAAAACCGTAATAACATTTGAAATAATTTTAAAATATAGCCATATTGCATTCCAAGAAGTGACGTCTTAATTTTTTCGTAGTTGTTGAATGAAAATCGGGTCTTTCAAAGGCCCATTTTAAAGAAGAAAATGGAATGATGTGTTTCCATTATTGTTTGATATAAAAAAGCTTTAATACCAGGTCTTATGTTATTGTAACAGATTTCTTTTAGTGGTTCTAGGTTGAAAAACATAAAAAGAATGTTTCTTACTCAGTTTAAGATAACTGATAACTTAAAACGCTTTGCCTCATTTTTTTAAACCATATAGTGGTTGTTTTTTTCGTTCCAGTTGAGATTATGGCTACGTCACTTTATTACGATTCTCATTGGTTGAAAGTATCCATGATGTCAGATAATGTTTCATCTCCATCACATATAGTTAATTATGACATTATATTAAGGCGGTGTCGTAAATCGGATTTGTCGACAAATTTGCTGCCTGCCTTCAATCGCATTCTTCAAACGGCAGCAAAAAAGGCGAAATTCACCATCGAAATTCTGAGAATATTGTCGAAGTTCATTTTGTTAATAAAACGATTTCTTATATAAATGAATAAGCATCGGTTTCAGAAGCCGTTTTTCATTGATTCAGGCCATTAACGCGTTGACAATAAAACAGAAGAAAAAGCAAAATGAAAAAGATAAGACAAAAGATTCACTTAATAGTTTAAATCAGTAAGGGCGATTTAAATTTTTAGAAATTTCATTAATTAATATAATTCTATAAATTAATAAAATATTTTTAAGCAATCTCTTTTAAATCTTAAGACAAGACTTTCTTCTTTTCTTTTAATTCTTTTTTTTTTTGAAACTGAATTTTTATTGAATTAATTTTATAACTCACAGACGCAAATTTTCACAAATCATGATTTTTCAATGATCTTGTGTAAATTCAATACTTCGCATATATAAGATATCTTTTTAAAATTATTTCTTAACAAATACGCGATGATGTTTTTATCTATCTTTAAAATCTTTCATTTATTTAAAATATGTCAGGTTTATTATTTCCCTATTTAAAAACATATTATAAGTATATAATTTATTTGTGTAAAATCTAGTATACAGCAGTTAAAATATTATTTATAAATCCATCAAATATTTTTTGCATACTTTCTCAATTCATTTCTAATATACATAACAAATAATTATTTCTTTTTATGTTTTTGTGTTTTACAGCAAATGAAGTTTAATGTTATTTTCTTGTAATCCAACCAACATTGTAATTTTTAATTATGATGTTGGCACGAAAATTGTATATTGCCATGCATTTTATTGGCATTGAAGCGATATGAATTTGTTTAACAATTAAAAAATATGAAGCGATTATAAATAATTCGTTATGTATCACATGTATCAAATCTAAAAAAAAAAAAAAAAAAATAAAAAATCGGAAATTTTAAATTATTACCGCAATTAAAAATTACTTTTAGTTTTCTCAAACTTCGTATTCAAATAAACCAATTTCATTACTAATCCTTAAATGAAGCGCATTATTCTACAATTTTATTTTCACAATTATATTTATAGGGTGTTGTACTTATCTATTTTTATAAATATATGTGCGGTATTTATCCTTGCGCTATTTGTTATATTTTACCTTCACCTACAGAATGATAGGGAGCTTTTTATTCCCCTTATACCCCTTATTACAGTATCATTTTTAAAATGACGCGATGATAATTAATTTAAAACGATTTTTTTAATGATGATTTAATTTTAATGAAATTTAAAACGACGGCTCTGTTAGGATAATATAATAACCTATTAAATAATCTGTAAAGAACTATTTTTTCACTTAAAAGCCCATTAATATAATTAATTCTAAAAGTTTTATAATAACTGAATAAAAATTACGAATTAAAAGGAAGTCAGTAAAAAACAAACTTTTTTCTTAAGTTTTTGGAAACTATCCTTTTTTATGAAAAATTAATTCAGTTAA
Organism: Latrodectus hesperus; assembly: GCA_037975125.1. NCBI lineage: Eukaryota > Metazoa > Arthropoda > Arachnida > Araneae > Theridiidae > Latrodectus > Latrodectus hesperus. Next base: position 800,867 of record JAJQOW010000014.1, read on the forward strand.
TTCCAAGCTTCAAAGAAATCAATTTAATTAGTGTGCACAATTAAACGAATGATAAGAAAGCGCAATGAATTCAATATCATTATATGTTTTAGTTTACTGATTACCTTTTTTTTAAAATAAAACTTGAAAAACTACACAAAAATTCCACATTTAACTAAACACACGATGCAGTGCAACATTTGTTGAATGATTTGTAAGATAAATGTCTCAGTTTACTTGAAACTGCACAAATGGCAAGTGCGCTTAAATATCCTTCTATCATCCTACAGAGTGTTATATTACGAAAGCAATTTAATCTGGGTGGTAAGAGTATTTCCATTAGTCTTATGAATATTAACTTCCCGCGTATAAAGTGGCCTTCACTCTTATAGTATGAGGTACAAACAAGCATCAGCAACCATTATGTTCAGACGAATTTGACACCAACATGTATGTGTGGCGAGCTCTGAGGACACGAGTGAAAGGAAAAAAAAGATATTAATTTGCTGGGTCAGAGGTATGCGATAAGAGTTTATTACATCCTGCTGAGAAGTAATGTCATTGCTTTCGCTTTTTATTATTTTACTTTTCAGCACTGGGCAGGAGGGTGTGGTTCCGAGTCAAGAAACTTTCTTGACTGAATTTATTTTGTCTGAATTGGCTTTTGAGCATTCCGAAGATTTCGTGTTCTTAAATGGAATCGAAAGAGACATTTCATTTCAAGATATCTGATTCTTCATATTTATATCTGAAGGCTAGCAAACTTGGAGACAGCTGGATAGAACAGGTGGTTTCGTTTTCGACATCTCTTCACTTCATTTACATTTAGAGATTATTTATTTTCTGATACCGAATACCTCGCAATGAATGTTTCGTGCACCATTTGAAACAATCAGAATAAAATTTTTCGTTAATAAAATAACAAACATGTGGAGAAAAAAATGTGTGGCAGTGCAGGTGCTTTGCTGACTATTTTTATTCAATATGTTGAAATAAGATCAAATTTTCCTGTAAAAGATCCTATCAAAATACAACATGGAAATCATTCAATACAAATCTAATCTAAGAGATCTGTTTACCTCTTGTGCCAAATCCATTTGTTATCATATTACTTTTAAACAAACAAATATCCGTTTTAATTTAAATAAAATTCTATTACAGTCATTTTTCACTTTCCTTTTAACAGTTAATTCAACAAATAGTTCTTTTAAAAATAATGAAAGGAATGTAAAAGAAAATAATTCCAAACTGTGCATGTAATTTTAAAAACTTAAGAGGAGGGGGTTTTCTGAAAACTTAGGGGTAATAATTAATTTTAGAAATTCATTGGCGTGATTATTAGATTTCCTATTAACAACTTATTTTCTACTTAGAGAAAAATGATTTATCAAAATATTCATCAAAGAAAACAGTTTTTCTTATACTGCTTACTTTGTGTTAACAATATATATTAATTTTAAGAATATTGTTATTGCAATGAGATACATTTTCATGGAAATCTCAGCGTAAACAATACTTACTATTATACAGTAAATCATTTTTATAAATAGACAGTTAAACAGTTTTGAACATACATCAAAGTGGAGAAAAAGTTATACTTATTTCATGGGTTATACCAAAAATTAACAAATAAAATTATTTTTTTAAATTATGGAATAAATTTATTCAAAATAAAGATTTTTTAAAAAAATATTTTATTCTGTAATGAATATTTATTGAAAACTTGTACAAAATATTCATTGAAGAAAACGTTTTTAATGTAAATAAATATTTCAAATTTTTTTTTAAAAATACAATTTTTATGCATCTAAAAAATAATATTAAATGAAATTTTTTTTAAAGATAAGCTTTTTTCAATGGGCATTCAATACATATGATTATAGGGTCGGTATGCAAATCCCTTTTTATCTTCGAAGTATATATTCAAAATTACGTAAATTTTTTACCTGACACCAACACTAATTTAAAATAATACGATTTTTATCAAGAGAAGTGAGCTATATTACTACTTTTATATATACATACATGCAAAAATGAGTGAGAGTAGAAATAACCAGGAAGTCTATAAAAATAGAACCGATTGTTTGTGTTTCTTATCACCAAGGCACTGTCACCAATAAGACAATTATTTTAGGCAATTAATAACATCTGCATAAAATTGACCAGGAAGTCACGCTTAAAGGTAAGTGGATAAGCAGATTTCAGGGAGTACTGGAGAGAAATAAATTGAGGAAAGGCGTACCTGTTGTATGTGACATGCATACTGGGAATGGAACTTTTTCCGGGCATCATGGTGAGTTTGGCAGACGTTGCTAGCCGGTGACCTGGCAGAGAACAAAACAATCCGTTAGTAAACACTGCAATAATTACTTCGACATTTATGGGTTATACGAACTATATTTCAAATAGTACGTTGCAATTTGGTATTATATAAATAAATCTGCCACATATAGTTATAAAAATTTGATCAAATTTATTTGGCCCGAAAAATAGCGATTTTTTAGTGCATGTAACAATCAAAATTTATAACAAATTCTGTAATAAATGTAATAAAATTGCAATCATTTTTAGCAAATTGTTATTTATCAGTTGCAGATATCTGAAAATAATGCTACTTATTCTTAATATAGTAGTCACGTCTTATAAAATCAAATTATGGATTAATCCTAAAAAGTGTGAAGTACTAAGTCACAGGATACGATAATGCTACTAAAATGTTGGAGCTAAGAAGTAAAAGTTATTTAGTGATTTGTCAATGTTCCTTTAACATACTTATATTAAAATTGGAAGCCAAGTTTGACATTTATACGGAAAAAAAAACTACTATATATATATATATATATATACATATGTATATTTTTCCCCCATATGGATGTTTTATATAATGGCTAGAAAGTTGAAAATGTTTCTAAAATTATTAAAAAATATAATGGTAATGTAGCAAAAGCTTAAGGTTGTTTTAAGTAGAATAAAAATGTTTTTTAACACGTTATGAAAATTTACTCGTAAAACCTTACTTGGAACCATATGTACAACTAATTTTACGTACATAAACGTCTACATGTAAAAATGTGTAATTCTAAATTAAAATGAAAATATTTAAGTTTTGACTTTTAAAAATAAAACTGGTAATCCTGTCAAACTTCAATCAATTAAACTAAGAGTACATTTAAGTTAATTCATTTTGTAAAACTTACTGATTCTGATTTAAAATATGAGGATAAACGCTTTGTCTTTTCAAATTATATGCAGATAAAGAGCCCAGTGGCTTAGTGGCAACGTTTCACGCTCCCAAGGCACAGGTTCGATCCTCTAGCTGGGCAAGGTCGACTCTGCCTTTCATCCCTTCAGTGAGTCGATAAATTGAGTACCAAGCATGTTTGTGAACTAAACACTGGGGGTCTCACGTTAGGCTAACCACCTAACTGGGACACATGCATCGCACCCCAGGGCCCTCGGTCATGAAAACACTTATGGGCACTGTAGGCCTAGGCCTACATGGGCTATCGTGCCATGGAGTTTAGTATGTAGATAAGAACCTACATCATGTAAAGTTGTATCAAAAGCAAATGCACAGATAATTGTTTATGTGCTGAAAAATGAAATAAATAAATGTCAATATTAAACTATACAATCCCTACATTTCAAATGTATTTGCCATGTAACATTTGAAAGAGATTTTAGGACATGATTTTTATCATTTGAACAACTTGTATCACATTACCCAAAGTTATAATGAGATTTTTCGATTAAAAATATTAATGAAAAATATAATATAAGATTTATTTTAGAAATGAGAATAATTTGAAAGTAACCTGCCTTAGAATAATGGTATTATATTTGGGTATATATTTCTACACAGTAGAATAACGATGTTGTCCAGTCTGATTGCTGTCTGCTGCAGACATTAAAGAATAGAAAAAGAAGCCCTGAGTGGGTGGTCTCATGCATTTTAATGGCAAAAAAGGCTTAATTTCTTAGAGCAAATAATAACACTGAACGAGTTTTATAAGGACATGATATTGAATAATGGAGTGATGGTTATAAACCTAGTTTCGTAAATGTTCCTTGAATTATTTGCATTCATTTTTCTTCTTGATGATGCAAGGAATCAAAACCATTTTCTACAGGAAGGCACTTCTTTTATGTCTCAGTAAGTCCAAAACAGTCGAAATAAATAGATCTTAATTTAAATACATATTTAATAATTCAAAATTACTGAATCATTACTTTAATTAAAGAAACAAATTAAAATTCCAAGACTCAAACACATATACATTTATCTATTAACTATAAGTTTTCACTTCAAAAGCTGTTGAAAATTTAATTTAAAAATGTTTTTTTTATGGATTTTACGAAAAATCTACTGATTACTGTTACTTTTAAAACAGAATTTAAAGAAAAATGTATTCAATAATTTTTTGTAAGAAAAATAAAACAAGAGCTGCTGTAAGCCAGTAAGTTTGTCTTCCCTCTCTTCATAGAATTATTCCAAGTTGAATTTTGAAGTAATTTTATTCAAATCACAATGTACCGCACAAGGCAAAAGAAATTCTCGTAAATTAAAATTAAAAATATTATTATTACATAGTGAAAAATATTAGAGTTTAATAAATTACATTTAACCAAAAAATTCAAAGGTTTACAATTCTAAATATAATGGATAAACTCCTTAAAAAAAGTACAATAAAAATGATACTAAATTTGATCGGACATTAAAGAGTTGCCGATATGTGGAGAAGTAACGCTATCAATTTATATTAATAGCAAGTCATAAGCTTGAATTTGGCTAAATCCCACAATCAACAAGTAATTAATTTTAATTTCATGACTCCTATAATAATAAGAAACCTGAGAGGAAAAGTTAACTTATTCGATTAAACATAACATTTAATATAATGTTCCGAATTACTTTTGTAAGATCAAACATTCTTGCAAATTGTGTTTGATAATCAAAATGCATCAAACAAAATTCAAAAAGGGTCAAGGGGATATATGTTAAGACCCTTACTGAACAGGATTTCATTTATAGTAAATTGAAAAATTTTCAGTTTTATTTTTAGTTATTGTTAGTTTTATTGTTAGTTATGGCCTACAGAGAGAGAGAGAGAGAGTGCCCATAAGAAAGCATGTTTAGAGAAAGATTCGTAGAACGTTCGAGACCGATCTTCAATTTTCTTTTTTTAATCTGACCTTGAAATCCTGGCAGATTAATTGCGAGCAGGTAATGAGTAGATAAGGAACATTGCGACAACGGGAAGGTGGGAGACGATTCTTGTTTTCCAAGCGATCGACAGATTTCGACATCAGAGAAAAAAGAAGACAAAATCTGTTTTTCCTTCCTTCCAAAAACACATAAAAGACGAAAATGGGGTCAGGCCGCACTCGGACTGAACAACCTTGAGAGTTGACAGGAGACTTTCTAGTAGGAGCGGAACGACATTTATTTTCTTTTAACACTCAATACGCTTGCTGAATGCCGATTCCTTCGTCGCCCGCTGGCAACATCAGCCGCGCGTTGACATGGAGTCATCCCCCAAGGATGCTCTGGTCCACATGCGCGGGAGAGCATGCCAGAGAGTGTCGTGGAATGGATGCGAGAAAACCCTTATCTCATTTCCCAATTCAACAGAAATAAAATCGTTTGCTCAATCTTCAACTGAATGAAATCAAAGATAAAATGACCTATTTATAATGGATTAGATTAAATATATATTCACGTTATACAAGAAAAATGCATTAACTTTTAAAAGAAAAGAACCAATGACTATCCCAAAAGATAACGAAATAAAATTTGCTATGAAATAACACATATTTACTGCCTTTTTGTATTCAAATAATGAACCACTACATTTGCTTGATAAACGCTACAGCCTTGGAATTAGTTCTATATTCCAAGCATGTTTACCATATTGGTCAAGGAAACCATTTTATCACATCATTTAGGAAAATATATATTTTTTCATTCCCTTTTTGCTTACCTTTTTTGAAATAAATCTATAAAAAAATTAATGTGACACATTAATAAAACGAAAATAAAATATATTAGAAAGTACGTAATCAAAACATTTCCCGAATATAATAACGGGATGGCTCTATTTTAGTGCAGAAAACGATTGGTCTTGGGAAAGATATTTGAACTGAAACGAATATTAATATAATTATGGATTCAATAATGTTTCAGTATTTCAAATGGTTTTCACTGTAAAAAGCCCACGTAAGTTAAATATTCCATGAAGTTTTATGTCAATATATCTATCGACCTCGTCACTTCATCGTGTTACGAAGAACTTACCTATGTTTAACTGTTTCATCAGTAGAAATAGCAACTTGGAAGTGTACCTAATGTTCCTATCCTAAATGGAATCACATATAGCGTCATGGAAAATTAAAAATTGTAACAGATCTATATTAACTCTACTGACAAGAGATGGCGTTACTGCCCAATAGAGTGAACTTACAAGATATTCAATATCCAATAAGAAACAGAGATGATATAGAAGAGAGATGTGAGAAGTGGATGGCGAGCCATCCAGTTCATCAATAACTTTGTTTATTATTTGTAATGTACCTTCTAATCTTATTTTTAACTTTGTTTGCAATTATTAAGTATTTTCTTTTGTAACTGTTTTAATCATGTGTAATGTCGTAATAAATGTTCTGTTTCTCGTATTATTCTAACTTCCATTTTCTTACGTCCCTACAAAATTATTTACTTTTAACTATACATGAAATTTTTATCTGCATATATTATTAATCAACCTTCAAAATATCCATTAGATATTGACTTTTAATATTCTAATATTAAAATTTTATTGTTTGTAAAAAAATATGCTTAAACTGTCAAATAGCCCAAAAAATGTTTTTAAACTAAATTTTTGTTAAATTCTTCTCTTTCTATTCTCTCATAGTGGCAGAAAATCACGTATTTTAACGCTTCAATTCAATCAAACATTTTGAGAGAAATTGTCAACTTCAAAAACACTGCTGCAAAATATTTCAGGACTATTGATATAGAAAGCAATATATTTTGGACACAGCCCTGACGCCTCTTTTCCACTGATCAACTGCAACACCTTTGTTATCGAACATGGAATAAATATAAGTGGCATTTTTCTTCACTCGCTCTCGTCTCTAAAAATAAAATGATGGCTTACTGATTTTCATATCGGTTAACCTTCAGCAATACCAGGTGTATGCAAATGAAATGAGACGATTGTTTTTAAAAATAGCACAATAAATAAATTTGCAAAAACTATTAATATTTCTTTATTCGAAATAATATATATCGATAGCTACACATTTTCCCCATCTTTCGGGCGATGTATGAATACCATGTCAACCATGTCAAAGTGCATTCAAAAAAATAAATAATCGGTCTTTTGAGGCCAGCCAGTCATCAAGCCAAAATTTGGCATTTTCGTAAGAAGTGAAGCGCTGGTCAGCCAATGCATGCTTAATGATGCAAATAGGTGGTAATTGGAAGGAGCCAAGTCTGGCGAAAAAGCCGTATATGCTAAGGGCTCTCAGCCGAGCGCCTTAACGATGTCCTTGGTCGGTTTAGCATGGTGGCTAGGTGCGTTGTCATCAAGGAAAATCACTTTGTGCTGCCGTTTCTTGTAGTGCTCGCGTTTTTCGAGTATAGCATCGTTCAAATCAAGTAATTGTTGCTTTTAGCGATCAGTATTAGCGGTTTCACCGGGTTTGAGAAGCTCATAATAGACTGGCTCCTCCTGATCCCAGAAAATACACAGCATTGTCTTGCGGCCGAGGCGATTCGGCCTTGCCGTCAATTTGGATGGTTGTCCGGGGTCAACATATGATCAATTACGTTTGGGATTCTCAAAATAAATCCTTTTTCATCGCCAGTCACAATACGATGGATATATGACTTGCGTTTGTTATGGGCAAGCAACATTTCGCACACGATTTTTCGGTTTTCCTGCTGACGGTCCATCAGCCCATTTACCGACATTTATTATCTTGCGTTTGGCCATCATTTTCATCGATTAATGCTTGCAATTCAGCATATTAAAATTTTTTTGATGGTCTGCCACGATCCTCGTTTCTCACATTGAAATCACCATTTTAAAACTTTTCAAACCACCTGTAGCACTGTACATGGCTCAGAGCATTGCCACCGTATGCTTCTACAAGCATTTGATGCGATTCAGCAGCATTTTTCTTCAGATGGTAACAAAAAATTGATGCTGTCCGCGAATCGTGGTCGGAAGGCATAAAATTCGGCAGTTTTAACATAGTAAAAAAACACAATGCATGCTGAAACTCGTCCAAATGTAAACTACACGTGAGTATAAAAGGTCAAATTATCAAAATATCACGTGTCATGGTTTCGTAATGTTTGCATATATGTATGAAGACATATATTAGCAATCTTCTCATTTGATATGCATACACTTGGTAATGTAGACATCTTCATTTAGCTATGACGAATAGCAACACATTTATCTGTAGTGAGACTTTACCCCATAACACACAGTGAGTGCCATACATGAGAAAACCGTTTTTACCACATTTTAAATTGTTGTCTTTTCCGGGGGCTTAACATGAAGTAATGAATTTAAAAATTTACGTATTCCTTCTGATTCATGAATTTCTGTTTCCCGTTAATTCCGCTACAAGTCATACTATCCCAATGCTTCAACATCTTTTTTATCCTTATAACTTTTGATTTTCACAAGTTTAGTGGTTCAATCAGGATTTCATTAATCGCGCTAAAAGTCATATCTTCCCAATACTTCAACATATTTTTTAAGCCTTATAACTTTTGATATTCCAAAGATTAGCGGTTCAATCAGGGCTTCATTAAATTATATTGATTGCATGAACATGGTTAAAAAAGTGTACCATACAAGCAATGGTGAATTAAAATTTGAAAAAAGTAAAAGTGCTTTTTTTTATTGCCATTTTATAGTATCAGTATAATTAAATGTTACCTTATATAGAATAAACATTTTTCAATAAATTTTTTTAGATGTTCTGATTCTTTTGAATCTTATTTGTTCCGCATTACTGCTTCAGAATAATAATAATAATGTAAATTGAGGAAATATTTGGAAAATAGTATGCAGTAGTATTCACTTAATTTTAAATGATATTTAACTTTTAGGTATTAGTTTCTACAGTCGTGGAGCTAAAAATAATCCAAAAATAAACACACTTAATTCTTTTTCTCAGGAAGAATGTTCCTTCTTTCATATATTTATTTTTTGATGAATAAGTAAAAATCATTTTAGAAATCATAGATTGTTACAGTGGAAGGATAAGAATTTTGTTTAAATATGTGAAAAGCATATCTAAAGGTTTTATCCGATATATTTTTCTTTTAAAAATAAGATATTTGTATGCAAAAAGAACAGTTGCAAAGTTTGAATTACATAGATATTAAATGCATCAAAATTCTCAATATTAGATAGTTATTAGCAAAATTAGAGCAATTACAAAAAATAAGTTTTTTTTAGATTTAATGTTTTATACATATAAGTTATTTTATAAAACATTAACTTTTTTTAAATTTACTAACAAAAATGATGAAACAAAGATGAATAATAATTTAAGTATAGGTTTTGTATTAATATCTTTAAAGAATTTATTGTGGATTACAAATTAAAAATTATTTAAAATAAAACAGAATCGAGAGAAAATCCTATTTAAAAAATGAGAGTTTATCTGTATAAGAATATTTTTCTCTAATTTCCAAATGGGTTGGTTCCCAAGAACTATTAATCTAATCTTATGCATTTTTCACTCATTATAGGTTTGATTTAGGATCTCTCAGTTTATCCTAATTAACTATGGTTATTGTGATATATTTTTCAGTAGACTGAAATCGCTAATAACAACCAACCACTTCATCCTTTGAATCGTTGAAGCGACAAAATCAACATCAGAATTATCATCCTAATTTTTCATGCCACGTCACACCACACCAACAAGGACATTTGATTATAAATGCAACGAAAATAAAGGAAATGTAACGTGCATAAGCTCTTTCAACATGATGGTCTTCAGCTGGGAGAACTAGTGAATCGGTTAAGAAGAATGATGCCTTTCCCTACCAGGTTGCTGAAGTCCCAAGAGAAAACCCTCTTGCTTTTCTACCAGGTTACTGAAGTTCCAAGAGTAAATCCTCTTGCTTTTCTACCATGTTGCTGAAGTACCATGAGTAAACCCTCTTGCTTTTCTACCAGGTTGCTGAAGTCCCAAGAGTAAACCCTCTTGGGACTTCAGTAACGTGGTAGGGAAAAACATCATTATTCCAACAGATTTACTAGGTCTCCCAGCTGAAGACCATCATGTTGAAAAGAGCTTATGCATATTACATTTCCTTTAATGAAGCAAGGTTTAATGCCAATGAACGCAAGAAAATATCGCAAGAAATTCAAAGATATTGCTTAAGTTAAATAAATGTTGAAAAATTATTACGAAAAGAAACAGAAAAGAAGGAATATCTCATTTCTCAGATACAATACACAATGTTTACTTTCCAGTGATATATTTTAATATAACTTAATTGGGGGATTTTCGAAATCTAAAAATTTGCATGTCTCTCATGATACGACGTCCTACGCATATTTCAAACTTGTGTTATTACATGTAAAAAAAAAAAAAAAAAAATTACAGCTCTACTCTAAGCCACTCAAGAGCTTGTCATCAATATTTCTTCAAATGACTTCTGCCCACAAGTCATCTGTCAAAGAATAATTAATTCTTTAGACTGGTCTCAGATATTAAATCAGTTTGTCCCCGGGCTGAAAGAAATATACCACAAGAGACGTTTTTCTTTCTTTTTCTCTTCTTTTTTTCAAACGAAAGTGAAATTTTGACAGCATGAAAGATGTGGACACGAAACTCCTGGAATACCGCCCCACCTAGACACCTGAACAAGAGCCCTGGGCAACGCAACAAAGACGTAGTAAGCAAGGGTAAAAAAAGAAAAATTACCTGACCCCATTCTCCTTTTGTTGCTCGCCTGATTATGTTTCTCCTTCAATGACACAAATTAACTCGAGAGATGCTCGCATATTTCAAGAGGCTGCTATGAAATATTATCTGTGAGTTATGCAGCGAAAAAATAATGTATTTTCCTTTGTTTGATTTTGAATTCCTGAAGCATCTACATTTAAACGCTTTAATATGTGTGTATGTATATATACTACATACATACATGGTTTGGGATATAATGTATAATTGTGATATTAAAAATAAAGTAGAGGTGGGTGTTTGTAATATAATGACGCGAAATATATTTATCAAATTTGATTTGATAAATTTCCAAGCTCAATAAAGTAAAACATTTCAATAACTAAACACTAACATATGAAAGATTTCATTGTGTTAAATAATATTCAATATCATATCTGAAAAAGAAGACTAATCGAAGTATTTATCAATATTTATATTCATCAATGACATCAATATTTATATTTGAACTATATTTACTATCAAAGACAATGAATCTTGTATATTTTAATAAACAATAAAAACAGGCTGGAAAAAGAATATATCGTTTATACCTATCTGACTTAAAACTTCAAAGTTCTGTAATTTTTGTTAAGGATGAGATGCATAGAGAAGAGTTACTATCATAAAAGTCATAAATGTCACCGTTTTTAAAAAGTATAAACCTGTGAGTAGGGACAATCATGTCTGCAGAATTTTTACAGGATTGAGATGAAATCCAATCTAGGTATATTTCATGTTATTCAAATTCTCTATTTATTATATTTCTTTATATTTTTTATTCTTATTTTTTGCTTTTTAATATTGTTTTGCCTATAGTTATATTTTGCACGATTATCTTTACGTTATTGTATATTATATCATAAAATATTATAATTTGTAACGCATAAAAAAGAAATACCTAATAATAAAATCGTAGGAACCTATTAATATTTGTCTTTTCATTGTATTTATCTCTCTACGATGTAATGTTATAATTATAAACAGTAAGATATTTATGATGAATTTAAAATAAATAAATAAATAAATATATATATATATATATATATATATATATATATATATATATATATATACATATATATATATATGCCGCCCAGTGGTCAGCATGCCTGACTGCGGATAGGAAGGTCCTGGGTTCGAATCCCGGCTCGGACATGGATGTACTTTATCTCTCTATCTATCCTGTCTTTGTACATTCCTTGTATGAATAGTAGCCTACCATATAAACGGGTACCTATGGAATGTGTGAACTGAGGAAGTCGGACTCCACACCAAAATATGGTTCAGTTGGAAAAGTGGAGCAGGCACCCCATAATGCCAGCCTAGCTGGCACACAACATATATATATATCTATATCTATATATATATCTATATCTATATCTATATTAATATATATATATATATATATATATATATATATATATATATATATATATATATATATATATATATATATATATATATATATATATATATATATATATATATATATATATATATATATATATATACATATATATATGTATAATACATACAATAAATTTCTTGATGACAAACTCGCAGAGATTAAGTAATTAAGTATATACAATCTTAATTTGGCTTTAAATAATTTAAATTTGGCTTCACTGTAACTTTAATGCAAGGACGGTACATTCTTTAAATAAATAATTGTTCTCAATGCATTTATGTAAAATTTATTGATACATTTTAGGAATACATGGCTTTAGTTATTAAAACTGTTAGTAAAACAATTATTACACAAGAATTGGTGTCATCAAAAGTATCAATACACGTACTTTTAAAGGCTGATACTAAACAGAAGAAACTTCAGATAATAATACAAATATATTTTGTTATTTCACTCCGTTATGGTTGTTAGCGTATTATCTAGTAAATAAGTATTTGCGATTTTAAAAATATTTATTTGAAAGGGAAACAGCACTTATTCCAAATGGCCTGCCACTTTATGGGAGTAAATTTTGCGATATTTTATCACTTATTTCAGCCGACTGAAGCTACTATTGCTTTGATTTAATTTATTTTAATTTAGTTTAAACACAATCATCATTGCTTATTCAGATGTGTTTTAGTTTATTGCATACATCCTGTATATGTACAATGCATACATGAATTGTAATAAATCGCAAAATTAAGTAATCTTTTATTTTATTTATTTATTTTTTTCAGTTTTTAAATTCAAATAAACAGACGGAATTTAGAAAAAGGATATTTTTACTGCTGAAAAATGGTATTTTGCATATCAAAGAGGGCATCTTTTGAAATACTATTTCAAAACATCAGGTATGTTAGATGCGTTTTAGTATGTTCGATATGTATGCATATTGATGCATATGAAAACTTGCGATCCGTGTTTGTTACGAAATCAGCCAAAAAAAGATCTGTTTTTCGATCGGGGAATATTTTGGGTAGACAAGAAAATAAACCGATCAATAAAACTGCAATTAAAAATGGTCTACCGATCATTATAAACATCCATGCTCGAACTCGAACCGATTGATATGAAGGCCTGAACTTAACCATTCAGTTACCAGTTCTGGTAGTGTAAGAAATGATTAAAAAAGCCATGCATATGCTATACATCCAACAGACAATCGTTCTGTGTTGAACTAGAATACGGAGTTTTGCATCATACCTATGTAGATTTTAATGTTCTTACGATTGCGTGGAATATCAATTAGAAGTTGAAATCCACCGAAACAAAACTGAATGCAGAACAAAATATTCAGAAGCTGCATCGCGTCAATGAAGCGCGAAATCACTGTGTAGAACGGCTGGTGCACATCACTTGCTTTGTATTCTGAGATTTAATGACGGATTGTGAACCTCGCCCTCTGAGCGTTATTCACTCAGACGGATGTTACCCAGTGTCTGTCAATCTTTCCATGACGTTTCATGATGGCAGCGTTCGCCTGTCTTCCTCTGCTGAATCATCGTAATTGAAAAATCAGATGCCACTAATTCCTTTCAAATAGGGATTATATTGCAAATAAAAGATAGTGTAGTGAAATCTGACCTCATCCATGAGTTCGTTTTTTAGTTATTTTCGAATCGAAGTAACATGAAGACGAGTGATTTCTCTGTCATAATATTTTCAAGTCAGTACAAATAATTGGCATTTTTTAAAAAATGAGATTGCATAAAATATTAGAATGGAATGCATCCATAAATGATTAAATAAACGTCTGCTTTTTGAATAGTATCAACAAATTAAAATCTATAACAAATATATTGATAATTTTTAATACAAATGAAGAAATTTATACAAATGTATTATTACATGAATACATTTTCCATCCATGTAAAAAAAATCATTTCTATGAATGAATAAATTAATTATTACACCTATTTATATTTATATATACGAATAGATACAATAATAAATATTGTAAAAATGAATAGATTAGGGGAACTCAAAAAATAATTCATAAAATGTAATTTTTAATAATTAATACAAATAATATTAAAAAAAGAAAACTCTTTACTTTGAAAATATAATTTTATTTTTTATTATTTGAATTTATTTGAAAATATAATTTTTATTTATTAAATAATAAGAAAATAAAATGATTTTATATATTACAATAAATCAGTTTAAAAGTCAGTGGTACATATCATATAAGATATCAATGACACAAACAATTTGATAATTTCTCAGAAAAATGAAGAGAAAATATTACACTTCTTAATAATTTTGCAGACAGATTTTAGAACTGAATATTATAATTTTTATTTGATTTCCGTAGTATTTTTTCAAAAAATCTTTTATTGCGAATAAAAGAATTTTAGGCAGAAGTTAAAAATATATTTTAATTTCTCAAAAATAAATTTTTTTTCGGACCTCTCTGTCCACAAATATATATTTCACAAAAAGTCGATTCTGTCTCAGTTCATATGCACTTTTTAAAAATGTATTTTATGGCAAGAATTAAAGAGTGGTATTTATATATATTGCATTTTATATTGTAACACTTGGAAACCATGATTTAAAAATTTTAAATGATAAAAAATAAATATTTGCATCAAAGTCACGAAGTAATTTCTAAAGTAGTTAAATTGTAGATTAATTTTAGGAAATGAAGTTATTTTATGCATAAATATAAAAAAATTAGATTTAAAAATGATATTTGAAAGTTAAAAAAAAGGAAGGGAACAGGTTAAACTATTAATTTTACCTATTCCTGTGAAAAATGGAAGCTGTTTATTTAATAGTAATACGAATAGAAATTTATAATTGATAAAGGTTTATAATTTGATTTATACTTTTCGTATATAATGGAACCATAATCTGAATTATAAATAAAAATTAATTTTTTAAATGAAACTACATCGGGACCCTAATAGTATTTCTAATACTTTTTCGAAAGAATTGATACAAAAATACAAAATAGTAATAATAATAAAAAAAACACTTTAAAGTTTGATAAAATTTTGGTTACAGGTATATATTCTGTTACATTTATTCATAGTGAGTAAAAGTGAAAAACGGAAACAAAAAGGAAAATTAAACTAATTTTTTTTCCATAATTTATGAAGAAAAAATTTTTTATCCACTTTATTTTTGATCATACTTTAAAATCAAAAACATTTGAAACTTACGCGTAAAAAAACCAAAGAGATTAATCTTATGCCGTTTTAAAACTGCACAATAAAAAATAGTTGTTTTTAACAAATACATCTCCAGTTTGATATAAATTTTTATTCTAAATAACATGCTAAATTTAAATAGAAAAAATGCAATTATTATTTGTTTGTGAACCTTCAGGAATCTTTTATATGTTTATGAAGTGGCAACACGGTGGTCTGATGGGAAAAAGAGCCACGTTTTAAAAATGTTTCCTGTTAGAAATGATATATGTGAAGACCAATGTTAACATAATTTCACTGAATTTTAGAAAAGTGTAATTATAAAGTTAAAATTGTTTTTAATGTTTGTATAATTTATGTTATGTTTAATTCTTACACTGATATTTTTCATGTTAAATACGAATTCGTTAGTAGAAATTGGATCAAAATTTTTTTATACTCAAATAATAAAAGTCACACTTCATTTAAAAAAAAGGAACTATATAGTAGGAATAGGAATCACGGATGTTATCAATAGCCATCAATGCATACATCCAATATTTCTGAAAGATAATTTTTCTATATTTTTACGTGTGAGACTCATATAATACACATATGCACACGCGGTTCAACACAGAACTTCCTACCAAAAGACGAACAGGCAGCATTTACCACGCATTGATATTATTCGCTTTAACCCAAAAGAGTAGGAATCGTTTTGAAGGTCTGAATGAAAAACCGGATTCTAAAATTTGATATTTAAATTTAATTCGTGCAATTATTTCAATAATTGAATTCAGTGGCAAACCTGTAGTTATAGCAGGAAAGTGCGCAACTCACAATTAACTTATTCGTCAGACTAAATTGAGATAAAAAAATTTAATTGATGGAATTTTCTTTTAAATTTTTATTTTAACTTAATTTTGAATTATAAAATTTTACAGATGACACAAAAATTGAGCAATAGAAATATTATAACACGTAACGCATGATAGATATATGTATATATAGAAGAAGTATTATAATACGAATGAAAAAATTTGTCGAATAATATTACTTAACTTTGTTTAACTTGTCATAAAAATGTTCTGAAATTTACTAAAGTGTTTGTGTGTATCTATTTTCTTAAAGTTTTAATTCGCACTTTTTAGAAAAGTCATTTTTGTTAGACTAGACAGCGGCACATAATGTTTTTATTTAACAAATTTCCATTGTTGATACATATATAACTGAAAACATTTTTTATTATAATTGTAAGGTGCGATTATTATCTTTGATACACCCCAGTTTATATGGATAAGCTATTGATGGATTGCATTAATTTTTTTGTTCTCTTTTAATTCAAAATTATAATTTATGAATGTGATGATTTCTTTTTCCTTTTATTTCATTTACATACGTATTTCATTTATTTCTAATGAGTATAACAATGCAGCCTTTTTTAATGATTGATGGTTAAGAAATCTTGAGGATGAGAAGTCAACCTGGAACCTTAAAGAGAGCCTATTATTTCTTAATCAAAGCTATCAATTGATTTGAAATCTAATAATGACAAAATCATCATTATAAGCTAAATCATTTAATTTGAATATTGGCTGTCACCATTTTTGATGTCTCCTATCAAAATAATGGAGACTTAAGCAATTTTTATCAACTAATATTTCCCTACGTTAGTAACAATATTTTACTTCAAAAAAATTAAGTTGTTATTTTTCTTATTTTAGCTGTTATTATCTTAGATTTTTTAGGTAAGTTTCCGATCTTAGTTTTCTTATTATCTTAGTTTTTTGAGGTATTCAACACAGGCATGAAAATTATGTAGAAATTTGAAATGGAATCATATGGAAAATATCAATTCAGCTATCACTCGAAATTTTTAAAAATTATTCTTTAAAATTTAATTTTATGGACATTTATACAGACTTTGTATAATGCGTAGATAAGAAATATTCTTTAATTGTCTGTTATTTCAACATACATACATAGCGATGTAGGCGAGCCCTGGGCTGTAACTTTTAGGTTTTAACGGGTTTGAAATACTCGCTCATCACCAAATGCCTCGTAATTTTGAATCACGGTCAGGTGACGAGGTCACACCTGAGCTGGCACCCTCCTCTACACATTCATGCCACACCAGCGGAAGGACTTTTCAACGTGAACACGTCCCCTACCCAGAGCTCCAGCAATCCAGTGAGGGAGTGTACGTGGTCACCCTCCCAATCACTGCCCGTGGCGAATGATGCTTCACTTTTCTGATCTTAAAGGTAAGCGACGTGAAGCTACTGAGCTACTATTTCAACAGTAGAACATGGTGTTTTTAAATTAAATTTAATTATCAATAAAAGAATGATAAATGAAAGTCAACAAATATAATTAATTGATTGTTCTTTGAGTCGAAGGTAATAATTATGCCAAACACACATTTAATTTTTAAAAATTTAATCCCTTCTTCTTTCCTTTTACTTTAATCAAATAAATCTTTCAGAATCAAACTGTTAATCTGTTTTCACTTAACATGTTTTAAAGATGCTTTAATTCGTTCTTAAATTGAAAATTATTCTTCAGTTGTTGGAATGGTTATTATGGTTATTGGAATAATGGTTTGTTTGTCGCTCAACAGTCATTTTCTGCACACGAGGGCTAATTAGATTGGGACCTACGGTTTAAAGTGGAATCCAAACCAATACAAACATCCATGCCTTCGGTTCAACAATTCGAACCCACGAACTGTTGAACCGAAGGCAAGAGCGCTAACCATTCGGCTGCCTGCTCGGCGGTTATTGGAGTAAAATAAGAGTAACATTCTGCAGATATTCAAAATTAAATTTCATTTCTTTAACAAGGAATTTAAACTTCTCTAATATAGGACGCCATTTTATAAAAGTTGCTAAGCAATCTCACTGTAGTTAATTTTATTCAAAGGAATTAGGTAACTATTTTATGAATGTAACATATGTCGTATATTTTTTATAAATATATAATATCTCTGAAATGTTTTCTTAAAGAAATTTTCAGCTTTCATGTAACTACTCAGAACTTATATGGACAACTTATAAAATGCCAGAACTCGGAAACGAACCATGAACCGTAAATATGTCTTTTAAGAAAACGAATTAAAAAGTCGTATGACATCAGAGTAATTTTTTACGGCTAGAAATTCATGATGAGTCAATACTTATTGTACATAATTTTACATATTGACTTTGCTTTGAAATGAAAAGAGTATCAAAATTTCAATTATATATATATATATATATATATATATATATATATATATATATATATATATATATATATATATATATATATATATATATATATATCATTAATCTCTGTAATACATACTTTAATAAGGAACTCGTATATATTTTAATACATTTTGATGGATAATATACGCACATGTTAATTCTCTCATCTAATTTAATCTCAATGAGATGTAATTATTAAATCTGTTATTTAGAGGTAAAAAAACGATTCATTAATTATAAATTCTATTAAAGCTCTTTATCCCTTCTTCTAATAAAAAGTATCTTCACTTGAGACATTTTAAGGAATGTTAATTCATAAGAGTTTTTATACTGAACTAACAAGATAAGTTACTTGTGAAATAAAAACTGAAATTCCACAACAGTCACTTTCTCAATATCTAATCCTTACTTTGCGCATGGAACGTGTTATATCCTCGGAAAAAATGTATGGTTTTTTTCATTCTATCGAAATTATTTGGATGGAAAACATTAAGTACTAATTAAAAAAAGTAGCGGCAAATAAACAAAAAATTGCCTTTCAAGTTTCCTCACGAATATTCTGATGAATGAATATTCTACTTAAAAAAATGTCTCTTGCTACCAGAACTTTGTCGATGAAAGGTACTCAACTGAAGAAGAAACTGCTGTGGCAATGTTACCACGAAATAATTTTCTGTTAAATCACATTGCAGTAAGTTGATATCTAAGGTAAGTGAAGTGCAAATTAAGTAGTAATTTAAAAAATAGTGGCAAATAAACAAACTAAAAATTGCCTTCCACGAGTTACCGCATGAATATTCTGATGAATGAATATTCTACTTCAAAAAATATTTCAAGCTATCAGAAATTAGTCGATAAAAGGTACTCAACTGAAAAAGAAACTGCCGTGGCAATGTTACCACGAAATAATTTTCTGTTAAATTACATTGTAGTAAGTTGATATCTAAGGTAAGTGAAGTGCAAATCAAGTAGTAATTTAAAAAATAGCGGCAAATAAACAAATTAAAAATTGCCTTTCACGAGTTTCCTCACGAATATTCTGATGAATGAATATTCTACTTCAAAGATATACTAATTGTATGAGGAGAAAAGCTTTTACTCACCCGATCTGCACCTGCAGGGATCGTGCTTATCCAGGTAATGTTCGAGGGTGTCCCATCCTCCACCGACTCTCACCATCACGTGGCTTCTCAGAATCTGCAACAGAACAACAAAAAGGTGATCAAAGTGTTGGATTACCAAAAGAATCGTTCCGCAACAAATAGCGTTTAGTATTGCAGAAGAGGGTTGATTTGCAACACTCGGTTGGATTTCCGGATGCAGTGGACAAAAGCTTTTCCAAGAATGATCGAAACAAAATGAGTTTCAGTTAAAGGGAAATCTGTGATGCTTATCTTACGAATAAGAACAGTTCCGTATATCCAGCGAAAAGGGTGTACTTTTTCTTCAAAATCCGGCAAACCAGCTCAATGGAACACGAACTTACTGTATTTAGAGTGAAGACACTGTAACGAATTGGTTTTGAATGGTTGGCATTACGAGTGAAAGCATGATTAGTGTTTGAAGCAGAAGGAATAAAAAAATCTCTAATAAGGAAAGCTAATAATCACAAGAAAAGATTAATAGAATTATTATTTATAATACTTAACCATTTATACATTAATATTTTGGAATAGTTTGTTTAAATTGTTCATTAAGACTATACCCCCTTCATTTTCATTATTTGCATATCAATTATTTTCAAAATGCATACGTTTCGTTGTTGCAATCATGCCTAGAATCAATAACTAATATGTCAGTTCATTGGTTTAATGTAAATGTGTTTTACATAAACCAATGAATTAACATTTTAGATATTTAAATATATTTTATTTTACATTAAAAATTTAAAATCGACGAAATTTTTAAAATTATATAATTTTATTTCTTAATGAATGATTTATAATTTGTCAAGTATACTTTTTAAAAACATATCTTAGAAACTATGAAAATTATATTTAAATTACATTGTAGTCTGAAATGGCTGCCATTTAATCAGAGAATATCACTTTATTGTTTTATGATTTTATACGATTGTCTCTCTCAGACAGATTTTGTATTTTAAGCGACTGTTTGTTTTTATGTAAAAATTTAATTAATTGTTTTAGAAGAAGAAAGAGACTATAATAAAAAGAAGTTTCAGGATATTTAAAGAGAAACTTTAATATTTACTTTATATTCTTTTCAAATTTTGTTACTGTAATTGCAATAACCAGCCTTTCATCCCTTCAGTGGGTCGATTAACTGAGTACCAAGCATGCTTGGGAACTAAACATTGGGGGTCTTACGTTAGGCTGACCACCTAACTAGGACATATGCTTCACACCCCAGGTCCCTCGGTCATGAAAACAGATATGGGCACTGTAGGCCTTGGCCCACATGGGCTGTCGTGCCATGGAGTTTAATTGCAATAACACCTTTAAAATATTATTAATGTTAGCAATTTAATTTAAGATATAGATTATTATAAATTTGATCATGTCTCCAATATTATAACATTTACAGTAATCGTTTTACAATGAGTGTTTCTAAATTTTCGCAATAAATATTATCATACCTAATAACAACCACTTTTTAAGCATTCTTTTTTTTCTAATACCCGGCTGCAATTGGGGCTCTACAAGGGGCAAATGTGATGGCATCTTCACCCCAAAAGTGATGTGATACAGATACACACATCGAGAAACATCCATGACAAACCAGGATTCGAACTCGTGACCTTCTGCTTCGAAGTTAGAGACGCTAACCACTCCGCCAAAAGTCGATTACTTTTTAAATATACAAATGTTAAAATTAATTTGTATACTTGGGAGAATTTAGTGTAATTAGAAATTGTAATAGCTAATTAATGATAGGTATAAAAATAAAATGTATAAGATGGGTCAGTATTTTAATATGTATCAATTGCAGTAGGTTGAACTTTTCAGCACCATGTGACACAGAAGCGCTTTTAAGAATGGAAAGTCCAAGATTCGAACTTAGTCATTGTAATAATTAATTGAGATAAACATTGCGTCCCCCTTGCATTTGCGTATATGTCGAAGTCGGTACTTGAAGAGTTTTTCGGTTTTTTTCCCTTAGAACGTGAAAATGCTCTACTACCGATGAAAAATCCCTCCAGACGGTAACACGTGGCAGATTTTTAAATGTGTTGCAACACTAACTGTTAACCTTCAGAATGTCAACGCTTCTCTGTTGAGCTGGCAGCTGAATGGGTCGCACTCAAAGCTCCTGTTCACAGGTTCGTGGTTTGATTTCAGTCATTTCGGAATACATTTTAAAATAGCCCTTGCTTGAATTAAACTTGTGTAATAGAAATTTAATGCGAAGAGCATCAAAAGAAAAATTGAAGCACATTATAAAGCAATTTTTATGTCCAGATGATTATGAAATTTTCTAGAAAACTAATGTTTTTTTAATATATTATGATTCACAATATGTCTTAGAGTGAATAATAAAATAATCATCTGCATTTCTCGGGTCAGCCCGATTCGCTCTGGTGATTGTGAAGGAAAGATTGATTCTGAGAACTAACAAGGAAAATGTTACACATCGTGCACGCTATGCTTTTATTCATTTATAAGAATGATGGAAGAGTGGGAAAAGTCCTACTTCAATGTTTAAAATGCAATCTATTTCTGGTAATATGTAAACGATACAGAACAAATATATTTTTTTCTTATAGTATACATAAATTGTCAGTTTTATTAAGGAATTTATTGAGCTTCTAATATAACTAAAAATAAATAAATAATTTTTTAGATTATGCTTAAAATGTGTGTGTGTGTGTGCATGAATTCATCAATTAATAAAAAAACATATATGTGTGTTGTTACTTTTAAATGCTTATATCCGAAAAGTTCATGAGAAATTTTAAACTGAAATCATTAATAAAATAATGATTTGCTTTTTTTTAATAAGACGTCCTCAAGGAAAATAAAATCTTGCTCAGTGACAACACAGTTTCTTTTATTGGTAAAAGAATAAAATACTGTAAAAATATTAATTATACTCATAAATTTATAACTTTTGATAAGCGTATAAATAAAATTCACGAGGCATAAACAAAACAATTTATAAGTTAACGTGTAACAAAAGAATTTTTGCACAATTTAAGGTTTTATTTTCTTAAACTTTTATTTATTACTATCATTAAAAAATTGTTCGCTTATTTAATACTTCATATATGTTAGTGAATTTAATTCTTAACTCTATAAAATTTCATATTATCAAATTAAAATCTATGAAAAGAAGTCATTTGTAAATTGGATTAAAAGAAATTGCACTTCCTTTATTAGACAAGAATAGAAAAACAAAACTGCAAAATATGGAATATAGTTACAGTTTCTTATTCTTATTATTTTAAAATTAATAGCAAAATATCTTGAGGGTGATATTAAAATACTTTTTTGTGAGTAATAGAAATAAAACAAAGTTATAAATAAAGAGTATAATAGTTACTATAGAAAATATATAAGGAATATAAGATCGGAAACAAAGAAAATATTAGTTTATTAGAATTTAGATATACAACTATACAAATAATAGCAAAAATTTAATTTTCAAATATTTACTAGAAACGAGTAAAGTTTACTATTTAAAATAATATTTCTCAAAGGTAAAATAAAAAGTCTACGTTAGATGTTATAAGTAAGAGTAAGATATAATCATACATAGGTTATAGACTAGAAAATATTTTATTATCACACTGCTCGATTTTTAAAATTAAATTTTTGGTGTATGAATTATAAAAATAAAATATGATCTCGAGAAATATATATATATATATATATATATATATATATATATATATATATATATATATATATATATATATATATATATATATATATATATATATGTATGATATTATGGTCATTAAGTATTCATATATTTCTGAAATGCTTATTTTAAAATCTTACTCCCTAGTTCGAATTTAACGAAAAATATAACAAATATTTCTTTGAGTATAACAAATATTCAGTGATATTTTATTTCATAAAAGACATGTTTTGTAATATGTTGTTCTATTTTGTATAAGAGAATTCAAATAACTATCTCTTTTTAAAACACATTTTTATAAGAAATAAAGGTACGTTAATTTTATATATTTACTAGGAAACAATTAGATAAATTACTCGGATGCAATGAGATAAATTATCAGAAAGTAGGCATTTACATATTATGATTTGCCATAAACATTTTACATTTAATTTGAATATTGAAAAACTTGTTACTTATAATTGACCCTCAATGTAATAAAAACAGAATTAAGATAAAGAATAATACCGAAAATAACTAAACACGGTTTAAATCTTTCTTAGTTTTTTTTAACAATTAGAACTGATTCCTTTAAGTAATTCATTTTTGTCGCCACAAAAACAAACTTTGATATTTATCCACTAAAAGGACCACATGAATATAAAGTCTCTAACATTTCTGGATTAGGCCAAATTTGTTTTGCCTTATTTACTTATTTTAGATATAGATGCCACTATTGTCAAATATTGACAACTTATTAGAACCATTCTAATTTAATCCATTTATTATTATAGTATCTATTTTTTAGCACTAACATTCACAACAGATCATTCCCTGTAACCGGTAGCTCTCAAATTCTTTATTCAAATAACTCTTTAGTTCATTAAGAAATTACCTTAAATATTTACAACGTCAGCAACAATTCACAACTGCTTCCTAACAAAGAAAATGCAATTAAAAGTCTTATCATGAGCATAAATATGCAATACACATTTTTTTATATTCATTCAAAACAACAGCTAATAATCGAAGTGAGCGATCTTCGATTTGAAATGCAGTGTCAAGCAACTAACGGCGGAAGATATTGTAACGTGGGTTTTGCTAATGACTTTTTGATGACGGCAGAATTGGATCGTTGGGATCGCTATCTCTTCTTTGCAACTATTGCACATTAGCATACAATGAAATAGTCTCTTATTAAGCAAATTTACATTATTATGCTGACTTTAATTTAAATGCATCCTTGAATGGCTTAGTTGGCTTTTTGAAGGTATGGTTTTAAAATAAGTTTCATTGATCTTCATCGAGATGCAGTCTGTTACCACTATGGTATATGTTCCTAGAGCTTTCATCAAAGGCAAACGCTTTCTTCACTTTCGAATTCTTACGTTTGACAGTTATATTAGTTTATTTTAATGGAAATGAGGAGAAATATTTCTTCAGATAAAATTTTTAGTATATTCCTTTAAATAAGGTATTTATCGCGATTTAACAAAGTCATGAAAGTATATGATAAATGAAGTAAATAATTTGTGATCGATCTAACACTTATATACATAACATAGTAAGAATATTTAAGTTAGTATTTGATCAAAACAGATATGAACAAATCTACATCATTAAGTTAAAAATTATATATTTTTTTATTAAAAAAATAAAAAATTTTCATTTATAAAAAATTTTAAGTTTTCAATTTTATTTTTGTATAAAAATAAATTTGTAACTTAAAATTTTTCTGAAGGAAAATTTTTCATTAAACACTCTTTCACTTTTCAAATAAATTGAATCAAAGGATATTGTCAATACAAAATAAAACATCATAACGACTAATGTAAAAATTATTTTCGAATTCCTTTTGTTTTCTTAATGGTAAAGCGTAAATTAATGTAGAACTATGATTTGTACAACTGTAATAATTACTCTAAAAGTAAGATTTGTTCTTTTAGTTGTAAAATATTAATTTCCGATCTTACAATATTTCCGAAAAAATTAAAATATATTACATTATGCTTTTTACGAAATTATAACTTAAAAAGTAACATAACATTAACCATATGAAACATGATCTACATTAAGTGTATTAAATGTATTCAATACTAATACATAAGGATCAAGTATTTGTTTATTAACCATGTTTTATCTCTGATTGGTGTTCGGTTTTTCATATTAGCTGTATCTTATTCTATAAAGAGTTAGTCACTCATTTATAATAAATATCATTATTTTTTATAAGTAAATTACACTGATGTGCAAAGATTAAGCAATGATGTAGTTTTTGCGTAGATAGCTATGAAATTGCAAAAAAAAAAAAAAAAAAGCTTTTACCGATCAGTAAAATGAGCTAGCAATTCAGTATAAAAATCATGCGAATGAAAATGTCAAGAATAAAAGTGTCACAGGTTAGATGAAGGCAAGCAAAAAACTTGCGTTCGTCGCGCAGTTAAAGACTACAATAGAAGGAAGAGAACAGACGCAATTATGGACATCCACTGCACAAGTGAGTTTTTTCGTGAAATACGACTAAAATAAATTACCCAGACGATTTCTTACGTGGAAAAATCGGAAAATTGAAAGAGGGGCAGAGTGTGATCAGCGTAGTTGTGAAAAGTTCGAAATCAACAAGTGTCGTTTTGCCCGTTTGGAAAGCCTAATAAACCATGGGTACAGCAGTTAGAAAAGTTGGTTCTGGAAAGCAACTGTAGAGAATGACCGATACATTGTTCGACAAGGGAAAAAGTCCGAAAAGTTCCATTGTCCAGCAACTGTGTACAGCCACGAGGTGACAAATATCGCGATTTACTGTCTAAGAGCGCCTTCACAAAGGTTGCCTATTCACCCGCCGTCCAAAACGTTGCATCCCTTTGAAAGTTAGCCATCAGTGCCGACGTTTAAATTGGGGCAAAGAAAACAAAAATTGATAATCTCATCAATGTTGTTCCCATTTACGGATGTGAGTCGTTTGGGAGCCACAAGCGATTCTCAGTCACAATTGGATTGAAGAGTTCGAGATACGGTTTCCTCCCAATAACAGCACGGAAGAAAAGCGTTATGGTGTTCCTGATGTTGTAATCTGTACAAGTAGTATGAGGACATATGGACTGAGCTTCACGTGTTCAACAGATATTTCTATTATAAAGAGGTGATCCTCCCTCACGTTTGTCTGTTTGGAAGTACCATGGAAGCAGATATCTTTTTCATGCATGACAATGTATGGCCACACCAATCTCCGGCAATTCAGTAGCTAATGGAAAGGACCGATATTACTCAAATGGATTAGTCAGCGTACTCTCCTGATTTAAGTCCCCTAGAACGCGTGTGAGATGCTTTGAGAAGACTTCTTACGGCATGATTACATCCTCCGGAGAAGATCTAGCAACTAAACAAAAGCTAATTAGAAAATGGAAACTCTTACCTCAAGAACTGCTGGAAAATCTGGTGTTGCGTATGGAGAAATGATGCGAAGCGACCATTGCAGTAAGCGATGAACATATCCCATACTAAGAAACATTTATTAGTAGCTCTTGTATTTGGACAGATAATCATGTGTAACGATACTTTGAGTAAAACGAAGCTTTCTTTGTTTCATTGCTTTGTATTCGTCTATGTAATGTCTATATACAATTCGTCTATGTACAATATGCTTTGTATTTGTCTTTGCATAAACTGTGGCTTCCTCATCGCTTAAACTGAAATTGCTGTCTCTCGTTTTTGAATTTCATGTCTCTCAGAGGATTTCTTGTTGAGTTATTTCAAAACTGATGTTTACTTATTTCTTAAGTTTTTCCCACCAATGCTTAATTTACACTTTCGCCAACAAGATTTATATGAATATTCCAGTTGATAATATAGAAATGTTTCATCAATATTGCATGCGTACGCATAAATTGAATTTTAGAAGTTATTTCAAGAAAATTGAGTTTTTATAATGGAAGACCAAGTAAATTCTTCGGCAAAAAATAAAAATACAGAGTTTTCTCTGTATATACATAGATAAGTCAAATTTGAATTTTTGACTTTAAATAGAGTATATACATACATACATACATACATACATACATACATACATACATACATACATATATATATATATATATATATTATATATATATATATATATATATATATATATATATATATATATATATATATATATATATATATATATATATATATATATATATATATATATATATATATATATATATATATATATATATATATATACACACACACACTACTGGCCATTAAAATTGCTACACCAAGAAGGAACGCAAATAACAGAACGATATTTATTGGACACATACATTATAGTGGAAAGTACAAGTGATTAGATTTACAGGAAATTAGGATGTATAGGTCTTGAGAAATCAGTACCCAGAGCAGCCACCTCTGGCTGTAATAACAGCATTTATCAGCCTAGGCATGGAGTCAAACAGAGATTGTACGGCATGTACGGGGATCTCAGTCCATGCAGCTTCAACACTATGCCACAGTTCACCGACAGCAGTGGATGGTGAGTGATGGCGTGCCAATCGCTCGGCAACCATTGACCACACGTTCTCAATTGGTGACAGATCAGGAGAACGTGCTGGCCAGGGTAACAGTCGAACCTGTTCTGTATCAAGGAAGTTCAGAACAGTACGGGCAACATGCGGTCATGCATTATCCTGTTGAAACAAAGTATTAGGGAGGCCTCGAAGATAGGGCAGAGCGACGGGCCTTAACACATCGGAAATGTAACGGTTGCTGTTCAAAGTGCCAGTAATGCGAACAAGAGGTGATCGAGACGTGTATCCTATAGCACCCCATACCATCACTCCAAACACGGATGCGGCCATCATGGTCCTGTATACAGAACCCAAATTCATCTGTAAAGATGACGTGATGCCATTCCCGCGTCCAGGTTCGTCGCTGATCACACTATTGAAGGCGCTCCTGTCTGTGACGCAGAGTCAATGGTAGCCGAAGCCATGGTCGCCGTGCAGACAATCCATGCTGCTGCAAACGTCGTCGAACTGTTCGAGCAGAAACTTGTTGCCTTGCAAATGACTCCATTTCTCGACTCAGGGTTCGTGACGTGGCTGTACGATCCCTTGTGACCATGCGGATAAGATGTTTGTCTTCTCTGCGGTTAGTGACGGGGGGTCGCTGAGATCCTGCATGACGTTCCGTATGATTGTCCTGAACCCATCGATTCCATATTCTGCTAACAGTCATGGGGTCTCGACCGACGCGAGCAGCATTATTGCATTACGATAAACCGCAATCCCGTAGGCTATAATCCCTCCTCGATCAAAGTCAGACACGTGCTGATAGGCATTTCTTGTTTTTACACGAGGCATTACAACAACTTTTATTGCCGAAAACAACGTTGAAACGGAAATTGAGTATGAGAAAACTGCTGTCAAATCTCTGGTTTTATATACATTGTAGATGTCGCTACTGTCGCCTGATTTGTATGAATGCGCTGAAAATCTAATCATTTGCATATCACAGCAAGTTCTACCTGTCATGCAAACTTCACGTATGTGGTGTGCCGCCTTCCTGGTGTAGCAATTTTAATGGCCAGTAGTGTGTATATATATATATATATATATATATATATATATATATGTATAGTTGACAAAACGTTTATTTGTACATTTCAATTTTGGAATTTTATAGTAAAATAAAATAAGGTATCTAAGTTAAAATTGCAGAAATATATTCTAATGAGGTAAAAGAATAATAAAATATCAACAAAAAAAAAAACAATCACATAAACTTTAGTTGATTAATGAATAAAACTTTATATAAATATTTACAAAAAGAGCATTTGTACACTTAATTAGTGACAAATTTTAAACATGATTATAACTATTTTATAGAAATTTAATACTTTGTATGCATTCCATTGGCTTTTACAATTGCTTCAAGATGTCTTGGCGTTGATTCTATTAACTTTTTGGTGGTTTCGTGGTCAATTTCTTCCCAAGCTTCCATAAATGCTTCTTTCAAACTATTTTTACTTGAAATATTTTTTTCGGACTTGAGCATCCAATAGCATCCACAAATTTTCAATTGGATTTATATCCGGGAATTGTGGTGAAGTTTCAAGGCATATTGGCGCATTATAAAGCAATCATGTTTTAGTAACTATCGCAAGTGTGTTTTAGATCGTTATCTTGTTGGAATAATAAAGTGTCTCCGATACCAAATTTTCTAGCACTGTCTAATAATTATGCGGCAACACATCAGTTTAACCTAAAGCTGTCATTTTTGTGTCAATAAAGTGTAATTTTCCAACCCCGCCATGAGCTACACAACCCCAAACCATTACATTTCTACCACCATGTTTCAGGGTCTGAAGTACATTTTTACTATCAAGGGCTGTTATATTTTTTCGCCAGATTTTTAGGATACTAGGAGGTGAAGAAATTTCAAATTTACTCTCATCTGAAAACCTTTTTCCAGAAGTCCATCGGTTTGTCTTTGAATTTCATAGCAAATTCTAGACGCTTCTTTCTATTAACTTCAGAGATCATTGGTTTTTTTCTCGGAGTTCTGCCCTTTAAACCAGCACTGTGTAACACATTTCTTATTGTTTGAGCGATCACTCTAGTATTAGAAGATGCGAGAAGGTCATCTGCAATTTTCTGAGCAGAAATTTGTGGTTTTCTAATAGCTGCTTTAACAATACTTTGTTTATTTCTTGAAGTTAATTTACTCGGACCACCTGGCCTGCGTTCATTTTCAACGCGTCAAGTATTTTTATATTTTCTTACGATGTAACCAATAATTGTAAAGGGTAAATTAACCATCTTTTGAATTTCGCGATAAGATTTTCCACTTTTATTAAGGTTAACAATATGAGTTCTCATGTCTAAAGAGACTTCTTTTGATTTCGTAGGCATTTCTCAAATTTTCTCTGCGTGTGACCTGCACCGTTAAAAAAGATAACCTTCAATATTTAAAAAATACAAACTATACGAATCACGTGAAGCATCATGTGAATTAACCATCATGTGAAGAATTACATTAAATGATAGTAATATTTACCGGAGATATTATAGGTGTACAAATATACTTTTCTCGAAATTTTCCAAGTTTGTAAGATTTAGATTTTATTTTCAATTATTTCAAAATATTTTTTTCGTTTACTTAAAAATAAACAACAAACTCACGCTCACACATCGCAAGGAATAAAATAGCTGCTTATATGTTTCTATACTTCAAAAAAAATGGTGTACAAATAATCATTTTGCTTACCGTATATACTTAATAATAAGGTATGAGCTGTAGTAACACAGATGTATGATTTTTCTGGTGTGGCATAAAAACAAATGTCCAAAATTTTATGCTACATTTTCCTAAATCATATAGTCGGAAAACATAAATAAATTATGCAATAACAAAGGAGTAATAGGTAGGCAAATAAATATATTCCAATGACCACAAATATATTAAAGAAATGTAAACTATCACAATTATCACCAAATCAAAGATAAATCTAAATCGATGTAGCGAATTGAAATGTAAGTTGTTAAAAATTGAATTAAACTGTAAATTAATAATGAATTATTTTATATTAAGAATAATGAAGAATATAAATTGCAAAAAGTAGGTATAATTTAAAAGATTAATACAATTAATAACTTTAAATAGCATATTCAAGCTTCTTATCTTTAAGACTGAAGTGACCCTTCTGTAATTTGATGATTAGTATATTTTTGATATTTTTTGCAAAAAAATACATATAAGAAAACAAACTGAATATTTATATAAGAGTCTTTTAAACAAAAATATCGCAATTAATTTAACAAATTACTTCTTAATATCTAAAACAGTTTTTTTTAAAAATTGTGAATAAAGGAATTATCAAACTATAGAAGGATCATACAAAATATATAGGCATGAAGTTTTTAGAAGAATCTTGAAAATGCTAATTTGCTGCTCAGTGAATAAACTTAATTTGTTAAACTATACCAATTCTACTTTGAGATTAATATTCTTCGATATTTTCAATGCAAACTCATTAATTTGTTTAGCTTGATTTAATTATTCATGACTGAAATTTTAATTAATATACTTTAATTCGAATTTAACTAATATAATTATATTCAAATATGAATTACTTAATTTAGATATTACCTTTCTTTGATGTTAATAGTTATATTTTCTGATCAGTTTAATATTTAGCAATCATATTTGGCACAAATGCCGCGTAATCTTTTTGAAGAAGTTATGAATTAAGTGATGTTTTAGCTGGTTTCTTCCTTTTTCTGGCAATCTGGATTTTTTATTACATTAAAAAATTCAAAAATACTAAAAATATTCAACAACATTCTATTTTGGCCACTCTAGCTTATATGTCATCGCAATATGACAATTTATATCACATTGTTTTAAATTTTTTTCATTAATTTTTTTTATTTATAATTTTAAAATTCGTAATATTTTATACTTTTCTATGATTAATCGTATTTAATTTAGTTATTCATAAAGAGACTCTAACGTAAAAATTACGTCAGCTAGGCAACATTTTTAATCTCCAAAAAATATGGCATTTGTGATTCAGATTTATTTATTTTTTACGTTTCCTGTATTGTTGTATACATTTATTTTTTAGTTTTCCTATCTTTATGGTTTTGAGATATATCGGTATAAAATTTTGGACATTTATCCATATGTTATAGCAGAAAAATCATACATGTTAAAACCACTAATCATTCCACCATTGGCAAAGCTTAATAAATACATAAACTAAACTCCGTGGCACGAAAGCCCCATGGGGGCCAAGACCTACAGTGCCCATCTCTGTTTTCGTGACCGAGAGGCCCTGGGGTGCGAAGCATATACCCCGATTAGGTGGTCAGACTAAGGAGAAACCTCCAGTGTTTATTTCCCAAGCATGCTTGGTACACTATTTATCGACCCACTGAAGGGATGAAAGGCTGACCTTGCTCAGCCTGAGGATTACATATATATATATATATATATATATATATATATATATATATATATATATATATATATATATATATATATATATATATATATATATATATACAGGGTGATCCAAAAGTCAGGACGAACTTTAAAAGTGGATAATTCGAAAACGATTCACGATACAAAGAAGCGGTTTGCACCAAACGGATGGAAAAGAAACCGGGTTTTGTGTGGCAATGAAAAAAATTGTTCTGTTGACGACCAACAGATGGCGCTGTCGGATTTCTGATGTAGGATTATGCAAAGCAACAAACGATATGAAAAGAAGCAACTGCAGCAGGTAATGGTAGTCGAAGCTGGTATGCATCGAAATGCTGTCCATAGTTGAGAAAGCCCTCTTAGTTAAACTGTTTTATAAGAATTTGGAAAGTGCCATTGCGGCATTGCGAGCATATCGCTACATGAAGGGTATGCGAGATAGCAAAGGACCAATAACGTCTTCTGCGTTGAACAAAATTGTGAAAAAATTTGAAGTTACAGGTTCTTTGGCATCACGTCAAAGAAGTTGACGTTCCTCAACTGCAGCTGCTGTTGCCACGACAGTGAAGCAGACGGTGCAAGCTATGTCGGCGGTTGCTGCACATGGGGAGTGCAGTGCTCGAGAAGTTTCGAGGCAGACAGGAGTGTCTTACAGAAGTGTCTGGAGAGCGCTGCGAGTAACTTTGCAACGGTATCCCTACAAGTTGCAACATAACTAAAAACTGAAACCTCCTGACTTCGACTCTCGCCGACATATTGCGAATTTGGTCTTCAATAAGATGGAAGAGCAGCACGACTGGCTTCGCACTGTGCTTTGGACAGATGAAGCACATTTCACACACTCTGGCGCTGTTAACACCCACAATTGTCGAGTGTGGACCACAGAAAATCCACATGCATTTGTTGAGGTACCCTTGCAACAGCCTAAAGTGACAGTCAGGTGTGGCTTCACTGCTGATTTCATAATTAGTCCCCTTTTTTCGAGAAGTCACACAGACAGGTTTCCAAACAGTTTCTGTCACCCGTAAGCGATATCTAGCACTGTTACAGAACAGCATTATTCCTGAACTGCAAGCGCGACAGGCACTTCAAACAGTCACCTTTATGCAAGATGGAGCACCACCTCATATTGCTCTGCCTGTGCTTCTCTGCCCTGCTACGCTTAACATTTGGGGAGGATCGTATTATCAGTCGCTACTTTAATCACGCATGGCCTCCAAGATCTCCCGATCTCACACCCTGTGACTTTTGGCTGTGGGGCTTCTTGAAGTCAAAAATGTACAGCGACCAACCGGCATCACTAGCGGCACTGAAAGATGCCATCCGCCAAAATGTGTCTGCTATAACGCAAGAAATGCTACTAAATGTTGTGAATGGTGTGGTGACTCGTCTCACAGCTTTACTTCCGAATGATGGACAGCACATTGAACATTTACTGTAGTAAGTACTAATTAACTGTAATTAATCTGACTTCATTAATCATTGTTTCATTTGCAAATCATCTTTTGTTGCAATAAAACACTATAGCGCCATCTGTTGGACGCCAACAGAACTATATTTTTTTCATTGCCACACAAAACCCGGTTTCTTTTCCATTCGTTTGGTGCAAACCGCATCTTTGTATCGTGATTCGTTTTCGAATTATTCATTTTTAAAGTTCGTCCTGACTTTTGGATCACCCGGTATATATATATATATATATATATATATATATATATATGTATATATATATATATATATATATATATATATATATATATATATATATATATATATATATATATATATATATATATATATATATATATATATGTTACTAGTTACTTAATTATTAATTCGAAGTAATTATATTCAGAGCAAACTTTGGCAACTTACCCGGACGAAAATAAGAACTTTTGTGTCACCAATTCGATATTTCCCGTCAGCTACTCGAATCATTGGAAACTGAGAGGGGCATGTGCATCGACTCAACAGCTCTACGACCTTTGAAAAATAAAAATAAAAAAAGGAATTTAAGCATCATCTGAAATTAGCATAAAGATTCAATAAATGCATTTTCGTAAATTAACTACGCTAAGAAATAAAAAGATTAGAAGTTATAATTATTAAAATATCTAACAAATTCATTTTATTATGACACGTAGTTTGCCTCTGTAAAAAATTTTATTCCACAAAGAAACAAAGAAGTATTTTATCTATATAAAATAGTATTTCATATAACTTGCTGAAACTTTATTCCATATTTGAGGATAAGATAATTCAAGATAGTCATATTTGTTTTTGGTCTCTGTAAAATACAATTAAAAATTCTTAATGTTTTTTAATGAAAATTGGAAATGAAGTTTATAGTTTGTTTTGTAGTACATGAGAAAAATCACATAATTGTACACTTTGCCTATTATGTGATATAATTGTGACATTATTAATATATTATGTTTTAGCTTTAATAGCATTATTTTTTTATATAAAATAATTTAAATTTACATTTTTTAAAGAATATAAAGCGCATGCTAACAAGAGAATAAACGAATTAGCTGAATATATACTTATAAGTCCTAATTTATTTTTTCACCTCATTGCAATAAGAGTAAAAAGAATGTGATTCAGTTTATTTACCAAATTTCTAAGCAATAGGAGACTTGAAGTTAAATATGAATTCTTAACTTCTATTTGTACCTACATCCGAGCAAGGAATCGAATCGTTTATCTCTTGCTGAGAAATACATATTACTAAACAATTAGCTGCAAACAGGGCATTCATCTGCCATGAAGGCTGAAGTTCAGATATTTAAATTGCGAAAGTCCTAATAAGTCATTAGTTTTACGTATTATGGAAAATTTAATACTCAACCGAGTATAAATCAGCGATATTCTTCTAAGGAAAAATATGTAAATATATTTAAATTGCTTATATTTCCATATGATGTACTTCATTTCGTAAACAAGCTTTTATAAATAAATAAAAGTACGAGTGTATTTAATAACTTCAGCATCTGAATATTTAGAAGAATACAAAGTAATAATATGTAAATATAGTAAGAATATAAAGTCATAATATGTAAATATATTTAAATTGCTTATATTTCCCAATGATGCACTTCATATCGTGGACAACAATGATAAACCTCATTTCGTGAAGGTTTTCCAGTATAATATTGTAACTATATCATTTTATTCAAAAATGGAGGCACTGCCTACACATTATTTATCAAACAAAGTTATGTTCACTTGTTCAGTAACTAAACTCTCTTTTTATAAATAAAATAGAGGTTTGTTTTGTGTTACAGTAACAAGAAAATGAAATTAGTCTACACAAAAAGAGATTTATAATTATAGCTACAACCTTCGACAGGAAGTAAGAACAGTAAAAAAAATAAAACTAAATGATTAATTGTATAATGTTATGCAAATTTCATAAAATAGAAAAAAATATCACTAAGTAATTAGAAAATGTCTTAATATTATCAAACCATCTGTACAATGAATATTCATTAATTATATTCGAGGTCAATTGTGCATTAATCTCATTGCTACAATTATTCTTTGTTTTTCTGAACTGCAAAAAAGAATTCCAACCTTCATAAGACAGGTAAAGCAATAATAATAAATTTTTAAGTAATTTATACCTCTTTCTTAAGGAATAGCTCAGACATCTTAACTGGAAATTAAACAGAATTCTTATAAGTAAAAATGAGAAAGCTGCATATTATAATTTATAGGCATGATAGATACCTTTATCAGAATCCTGCTTATAAGCAATTGCGTTTTGAATACAAGTCACAAGAATATTTTTGACAATTTTATTCTCGTAAAAAATTCTTATATATATATATATATATATATATATATATATATATATATATATATATATATATATATATATATATATATATATATATATATATATATATATATATATAAAGAAAATCATAATATATATATATCAACACTTACAATAAATAATATAACCACTCTAGCCCTGTTACAGTAAGCGCGCGCGTAAATTGAGAAAATAATTTCATTCGAAATATATATTTTTAAACATTAGGCGGAAGACCCATTTTAGCATTAATTTCAAGAAAAACTAAAATTAATGATAAAATGCATTTGTCTGATAAACCTGTAAATATTACTTTAAGAAAAAATTTAATTTTTATTCAGTTTATTTGATTTTTGTTACGTAAATTATTTAAATCACGCACTATGTTTTAGACACTAGTGGAATATTCTAGCTTCTAAAATATAGTGTCTAATTCAAATAATTAATATTTTTTTAAATAACGTGAGTTCTATTGTATAGTTAAGGCTATACGGTTTATTTATTTATTATGTGGAGTTAAATGAAAAATGTTTCAGTGAAATTTAAAAATATTTTAGTTTTTACAAAATAAACTATACTTATTTTTGGATTATTTATTTTGTAAAAAATAAAAAATAATGTATTACAAAATACTGATATAGTCATGAATTCTTCATATTCTAGATAAATATCTATAAGCATATTTTTGAAATTCTATACCATTAAATTGTTCTACCCATTAGATGATAGGCTACACACGTGAAATTTACATGAAAGGGTAAAAATACAGTGCATGGAAATGATTAACATTTCGAAGTATTCATGTTAAATGACGATGGTAGCGGCAACTATAATAAAGGAATTGTACACGTTTTTCACATAAAAATCCTGCGTTTAAATGTTGTTGCCAAGTTAAAAGTTGTGTAAAAAAGAGAAATGCTTACCAACACGTTTTTGACTTTGAATGAAATTGATTTGTAACATTACGGGAATGAGATTTTGTTAATCGCTGTATTGATGTTTATATAGTTTGAAATTTCATAACTACCGGTAGAATATGGAATTGATGGACACAGGACGGAGCGACGTGCTAGAACTTAGTGGCTAGCTAACATCCAAGAAGAAAGACATATTACCCATAACTTAATGGATTTTACAGCCATGTCACTAACGCAGAGTCAAGAATATAAGTGTGCTTACATGACAACTAGTATCTGAACTAAATGTTCGACGACGTTTGCTGTAATGTAGACAGCCAACTCATTACTTTGGCTTCGAATTCTCTGGACTCTACATTACACATAGAATCTCTTTCAACAGTGTAATCCATGATGAGCCTGCAAACAGGAAAGGTGAAATGTGGTATTTTCAGACGAATCCTATGTCTGTTTACAGCATCAAGATGGTTTCCACCCGTGTTGGTGCCATGGTGTAGAAAGCACAATGTCGGAGATTATTCGACCGCATCATTCTGATCCATTATCTGAAGTGATGGTATGGGGTGATTTTGAATACACAATTAAGTCATTCGCAATGGCGGTTACCTTGAAAAACGGACGTATATATGTATATTTGTTATATTAAGAATCATGGCATTATTTTTATTCGAGCCTATCAAAAGCTACATTTCAGCAGAAAAATGCACAATTGCATGTTTCCGGTACAATATAGGTCTTTTTCAACACAAAAAACATTCAACTGCAGCACTAGCCATTACATCCAGACAAATCTCTCACCATCAGAAAACTTCCAAGCAATTATTACCAAGTGACAGGGATGTCACCATACACCAGTCTCTACGATCAAAGAACTGTGAAATCATTTTGAAGCTGTATGGGCAGATCTATACCTGTATATGCCATTTAATATCTGCTTAATTCAATACCTAAACATACAAACATACTGTTTTTTTCTGACATAGGTGGTTGTTTTGGGTATTGATTAAAAAGAATCCGTTCTTCCAAATGTAATCAAAATTTAATGACAGTGAAAAGTTTCGTATAATATGTCTGTACAATAAATATCATTTTGTTATTGGAATTTTTCTTCCAAGAGCAATTTTTTTTAATAAACAGTAGTACAATTTGATTTGAATTAAAGAAAATTATTTTGAAGTTTATTTTATTTTTTATAAATAAAAAGAAAAATAAGCATATTTCTAAAAAGTCGTGTTAAATTTTTTTTAACCGAGTTAGATTAATTGATTTAACATAAAAATAAAGCTTCATGAAAATATTCCATAAATATTTTGGTGAATAATCAATTTAGAAAATAAATTAAAATATTGAAAGAGTTCCAAATGAAAAGATTAATTACAGAACAGATTGCCATTTTCCTTTTCTTTCATATCTACGTCAGTATAAATAATTAAAGCTAATTTCTTATCACTTCATGAAGTATTTCGAACTTTTCTGATAAGAAATGTGCTCTCACAATGAGTAAGAACGAGTTTTTGAAAAATGATGAATGGCGGTGTGAGAACGAAAACAGTTCTTCATAAATCAATTCCTCATTCCCAGCGATAGAAAAGGAATGCTTATATTTAAATGGTAATAGCTTTTCAAGCCCTGATTTGAAAATATTATTTTTAAATTTTAATTAATAAAATTGTATGAAATGGAGGTTGTCTACATTGAATGAATTTTTCATCTTACATGAATAAGATTTCAGCAGAGATACATAAATTTCAGCGATCAAATGCTAAAATGAAAAGCTTTGTTTCAGCATTCCCAATCGAAACAATAAACATTATAACTTACGTAACTATGCTCTATAACATAAGTAAAATTAACTGGATTTTAAGAAAGATTAATTCATCTAGTAAAGGCAGTATAAATCATCACAGAATTCGTTTTTATGGTATAAAAATATTGAAATGCAACTAGAAAATCAGAGCCATAATACATACGTGCATATAGTTAATGTTTCTTCGTCACCAACACAATTCTTTAGTAAGATCAATATTTCTTTAATATTTTAGATTTAACTGAAGCAAATGTCTTTTGCATCGTCGAATTTTTATAATTAATTATATAAAAACATCACAATGGAATTTAATATAAAATATTGAGACATCATTTTTATTTTCTTTAATGTTTTAATGAACGTTGCAGATTTGATGCATAGTCCACTTCGTAATATTCAGCAATGTGTTTATATAAAATGCCATCTGTGGCAAGAATTTAATATCGCGCATTTTTAAAAAAATCACATTGTACTTTCACTTGTAATACTTTACATGTTATGACATTTCTGTTGTTTAAATTTACATGTCAACTGTAAAATTGTTCCTAAAAACAAAATTAAAATAAAAAATATTTATTCCCATATTTTTTGTCTTGGACTTGTCACGCATGTAGCAATCCTTGCAGTACAGCTCACGACACGTGCCTTTGACACGTACCTTATAATTTAAATATGTCCTTGATTATATTTTGCATTCTAAAACTGTCTAATTACCAATTTAGTTCTTTCTTCTATCAATTTTTTTTCCTACAAAATTATTAAGTGTGTGGGTGGTTTATTCCACGTAATTCATATTTATAATTCTACCTTTATAATGCAAACGTTTGAATTAAATCAAGAACAATTAAAATTGGGTTCTTATTATTATTTGATACATCGATTTGTAGGATTCTGACATGTCAGTGTAGAAGTACTTTTATTTCTTAGAAGCCGCAGGAGAGAAACAGAGGAAAGGGAAACCCTTCATCACGGAACGAGCACAGCTGTTTCTGGAAATAAAAAAATATGATCTTCAGAAAACATAACGGGACTATGCTGTCACTTACAACCCAGATTAAAAGAATCAACTCTTCCATTATGTTTCAAAACGCTCTCCGTTTGCCTCTCAATGAATACGTATAATTTATTTTTGGCTTACTTGTAAACATTGCGCATATACTAGTGACTTTTTTATGCACGTGATAATTTTAAGTCTTACAAGAAAATATATATTTTCGGTTGTGTTGATAATGTCTTATCAAATGATATTTCTTCAAAGATCGTCTGTATCATGTAAATTCAATAGGACATACGCATTGCAATAGCTAAAATTTGCTGTATTTAAAAAAAAAAAGAAAATTATTCAGTATTAGATGCCAGGTGTAAAATGAAAAATCAAAAACTAGTCCACGAATATTTTATTCGATGATTTTCGAAACTGGAATTAAATGGTGAAAAAAAAAATTTATACTTGAACCAAAAATTTATTTAATCTTTATTTTATAAATGATGTTTTAAAAATATTTCGCAAAATTATGCACAAAAACTTCTATTTAGCAGTATTTATGT
This sequence comes from Latrodectus hesperus, assembly GCA_037975125.1. Lineage (NCBI taxonomy): Eukaryota > Metazoa > Arthropoda > Arachnida > Araneae > Theridiidae > Latrodectus > Latrodectus hesperus. Next base: position 841,523 of record JAJQOW010000014.1, read on the forward strand.
TAGGAGTATCAAAGCTTAGGTAAAATGTTTATTAGAAGATTATACTTTTCTTTTTTAATTCATTAAATGAAATTATAATTTAATCGAATATAGTTTCATCTATGAAAAAGGTACAATTTTAATGTAATACATATGAAACTTTTATCTACACATTTAATTATATGTATGTATGTATATATATACATACATACATACATACATACATACATATATATATATATATATATATATATATATATATATATATATATATATATATATATATATATATATATATATATATATATATATATATATATATATATATATATATATATATATATAGATAGTTAGATAGATAGATATTATGTTTCAGTACAAAAATGGATTTTAATGCAAAATTCTTGGATTCACAAACGTTTTCACAATTCTTTGTAATACCAATTTATGAGTGTATTTAACAGAAATCATATTTTTATTTTAATCTACCTAGTTGACGGATAGTTAATATTATTAATGAAGTTAATTTTTTATGAATTTGACGAATTATTAATATCGATAGTTAAATGCAAGTTAGTGAGTGTATGTATCTTAAATGAATTATTTTTTAAACCACTTTTAATTCGAAAATGCATAAAAACTCTATAAAAATAGTCATTATACTTGTGTAATCATGCATTATCACCCCGGGAATTCACACACAACATATAGAATATATTTATATAATCTCCTTTAATTAATCTTGTATTTTTTCTACATTTAATATTGTTTGATTATGTTTTTGAGAATTTATAATTTTATATAGTAATATTGTAATTTATAAAATAAGATTTTAATTTTTCTTTGTATGATTTAAAAGAATGAAAGAACGCAATTAATATAAACTTAAAAACTATATTCAAATATACTACAAAAAAAGTTCATCAAAATATTTAAATATAAAAAAATGTATTCATAATTGTCAAGTTCAAGAGTCAATGAAGTTCTTATTTAAAATTCTTAAACAATATATTTCTATAAATAATTATTAAAATTTAAAAATGTTAAATTTATTTTGTTGTTTCTTGATTGACAGCAATTTCAAGATGAAATTTATAGGCCTTTGCACTTTCAAACAATTGATGAGCACAAGGATTGGAAAAATAGCAGGCTCTTCTGGTAACCAATGCATATTAAGGACGTCTTGAGTCAAATTGTATTTCGAACAAAAGGGTTAAGACTTGACATATGCCAAGGAATACGAAGATAAGTAGTGCGATATCTAGCAAGTACAGTTTCTTGGCGCTTACTGGTTGCTTTAATCGTAACAGATCCAAAAAAAATTTCAGCAACACATTCATATATAATGCTCTTTCTCCAAGTGGAGTTGATTTCTAGTTTCGCACCAGGGAATCTCCAAAAATGAATAAGTTACCATGAATGGATCTGCTAAGTCCGTGTTCTCCCTGATCATTCCATCAGCAGTCTATCAACATATGTGACGGCAATAATTGAAAAATATTCTATTATAGACACTCAAGCACTACAAATGTTGAATAATATTCGCTATTATTTTGTCATCACATTACAATCATTCAGAAATAGAATCTTGGGTATCATTCAAGAGACATTCAAGTTTCAATAATACTAATATTGACATCATCATTGACTCAATAATTCAAAACTTTCTTATTGACTAGTAATTCCGTTCGAAAAATTAAGCATAAATCAGGGGTTCACTAACAAATCATAAGGACATTCCCCTGCCTGATGATCACCTAGCTATTAACTATATTAGTCATTCTCGCTATTACTAAAATAAATCTATGATGCATCAAAGGGAATATTAATAAATAGTTTCCAAAAACAGTTATCCACAAAAATAACTGATGATGCTTGCCTTTGTTAGTGTTAGAAATTGTTAGAGTCGATCTAATGGAAAACTCGAATGAAAATGAAGCATTGACTAATGAATATACAGCAGAAGAAAGAAATATATTCAACTTGCTTTGAAAATCACCTCTTACTTTCAGAATGGCTAAGTAATCATATTCTCTTAATGTACTTCAAGTTCAGAATCTTAATTAGGATTCAGTTGCACATATTTACAATTAGTATTTAAAATTAGAAGCATTAATTATTGCGACTGGGGGTATTTACGTATGATTGCAACCATGCCAACCTCCGGGATAACTTGCCAAATTGGCAACCCCGACCACCTCAATGTTGCATGCATCTAAGGTGCTGAATTGGGCAACCATATGTTTCTTTTCAAATTTATCCGCTTTCCACTTTTCTCAGCCTAACCGTTTGTTGAAAATGGCAAGCTCGAATACTAAAATGCGAATCTGGGATTTACCGAATTCTGAAACAGATGCCGTTACACTTTTACAGAAATGTAACATTTTACCAGACGTTAGGAAATGTACCAACTCTCACCTCATAAAGCTTTATTTTGGAAAACAGATATTTTTTGGAATTGCAAAGTTGCAACCTGTAATCAACACACGGGAATAAGAAGTGGTATTTGGTTTGAGGGAAACCGTATCCCGTTATTAACAGTAGTTAAATTCACGTATTGCTGGTGCAAGGAATTGACAACAGTCAAATTTTGTGACGAAGAATTCAATTTATCTGACAAAACAGTCATAGACTGGAATAATTATATGAGAGAGATTTGTGTTCTCCAGATGGAAAGCAAAAAGAACGATAATAGGTGGACCTGGCCCCATTGGGGAAATAGATGAAAGCTTGTTCACGAAAAGGAAAGATAATTCAGGTCGAATTTTGCCAATGTAATGGATTTTTGGTGGCGTCTGTCGAGAGACCAAACAAGCATTTTTAACAACCGTTCCTGATAGAACTGCAACCACGCTTTTCCAGAAAAATTATCGAAAACATTGAGGAAGGGAGTACACTTTATTCTGACAGTTGAAGAGCGTATCAGACTGATCAATTGGCAATCACTGAATTTAATTATTTAAGAGTAAATCACAAATATAATTTTGTTGACCCCGAAACGGATACGCATACCCAAACAATCGAAAGAATGTGGGGTTCCACGAAATGGAGGAACAAGAGACAACGAGGTACAGCAAGACACCATCTTGTATCTTACTTGGCAGAATTCATATGCCGACAAGACCAAGAAAAGGATTAAAAAAATTGTTTTGATTCTATTCTAAAAAGCATTTCGCAATATTTTCCACCAAAACGTAATTGATATATCGTCAAACAAAGGTATGAATTATACAGATAAAAATTACTTATTATTTTTCTTCATATATTATTTATTATTTTCTTTCATACTGTTTCTATCACATTGTACATTTCAACTACGCACTCCATGTCAGCGTATTCCATTTTTAGAATTGGCCCGGTTTTATATAATGACCCCAATATGGTTGCGATAATACGTAAGTACCCGACTGGGGGTACTTATGTATTATCGCAAAGTATGAAGACCATTTCATTATTCCTAGCTAAAGCACTGAAGCTGTGGCAAAATCAAACTTCAACTTATTGGTAACTCATAGATTTGGACGTTCTTCCTTTTATTCTTTTTATCGGGAATCGTCATCTTAAGCTGAACTTATCTTCTGGTGAAGTGTATTTCAATAAATTCAAGATTTCAAAACAAGCTTATCTAATTGCATACGAATTATATTGCCTTTTTCTAAAATAGCATTTTCGCGATACAGAAAAAATCGTAAAAAAATGTAAGTTTTTTGGGGTATCCGTAAGAGTATATATAATATTTATCCCCTCTTTCAAAGAAAAAGAAATATCATACATCAAACAGCATAAATAAATAATAAAACGGAGATCAATATAAAAATTAAGCAAATTTTATGTTTGTTAGAAATGGTAAAAAATAAAATTTTTGAAAATGCTAACTACTTACAAGAAGTAATGTGCGTTCAAATAAAAGAGTTGTCTTTAACACTCTAATTAGATTTTAAGGCAATTGTGCAAAGAACCTATTTCTAAAGAAAAACTTGGTAAAATTTTACCGTACGAACACTTGGCGAAATTTTAAAAAAGTCGCCAAGGGTAACCGTATGATGAATTTCCGATCGAGAAAAATGGCTCAAATAGTGACAAATATTTCATAGATTGTTGGTATCTGACAATATGCTCAACTAATTTTATGAAATTAACAAAAAACACAGATTTATAGATTTCAAACATCAATGGTAAAATAATAAAGTTGATATGTTAAATTATCCATAAAATATTTGATTAAATTTTATATTAATGAATTTAAATCGGTAAATATTCATGAGAAATTAATGACAAATAGGGTTGCCAAAATATTAATTTACCGGGTTACCAATAAAAATGTTCGCCAAATTTGACGCTAAAAAACCCGCCAAGGGCGACAGCACAGTAAATCTGAACAACTTCATCAGTTCTAGTAGCCTATTTTTGGACTACTAACAGCAATTAAAGCAGATGACGTCATATATTGACAACATGCGAAATTAAATTTAAAGCTTCTGTTCCCAATTTTTTACAGTTTCATAGTCGTCATGCCTTTTGATTCATTCGTCTACGGTTATTGATTATAAAGTCTTTTTATTTCAGTGTTCAGTAGCTCAGAATAATACAGATTGCAATAAATATTGTTAGTGAATGTTATGCTGATGCCAACATGGCACATATAAATAATAATATTGGAGAGGAATTTATAGTTGTAAAAAAGAAATGTGTTTCTAGTTAAACTGTTCCCACGAGATGAAAGGGTAACATTTAATATTTATGAATATATTTAGTCGAATCCATGTCTTTCCCTTTTGAATATTTATTACTTGTATAATGATGCTTCTTACATTTCCCATTTATGTGGCAAACCCATAAATCCACTTTAATATGCATCATTCACAGTTGCATGTGTAACAATTTCCTTCGCAGATGCAGAGGATGATTCACCAATTAGCGGACCAACCGCTGAAAAATCGAATGCTGAGAGACAACCGCATGAATTAAGAAGTGACCGAAAAAACATAATGATATGCAGCGTAACGGAGTTAAGCACTTGATGGATAAATAGCAGGAAATGTGTCGCCAGAAATCGTAAGTCATTCGACTTTCTTACCAGCTCTGTTGGAAATCAGTGGGCCCATAAAATAACTGCAGAATTCCAACGCAAATCATGCACTTAATTGATAGTTGGCTCGGAAGTCCATTCAGCAAAGATCATCGTCTTTCGTCTCATTAAAATCACAGAAGCGCTAGCAGAGATTTGAATTTACAGATAAAAACTAATTTTTAAAAATGTATAAATATAATATTAAAAAAGATCAGACCAGCCAAATATCTTAACTAGAAATATGGTACGTATCGGTTGTAAGGAAGATATGTTTTGGGATATCATTTTAAAGTTATCACAAATATATATACTGTTGATATTATGTTATGTAATGAATTCAATGTCTTGATGAAAACATGAGTTTAATTTAACAGCAGATATTACATAGATTAATTATATGTTTATCATCATAAATACAGGTTTGTAAAACTCTATTTTGATGTTGCAAAAAAAAAAAAATCGCCTTATCACCGCAGACAATATAAAGTTTTCACATATATCGCGCATATTATTGTCTTTCAAGATATTTATTAACAAATGCGACGTATTCTAACATAAGAAGAAATCAGAAACACTAAATTTTCATCTCAACCGATTTATATATATGTATATATATATATATATATATATATATATATATATATATATATATATATATATGTATACAGAGAGAGAGAAGAAACACAACGCTCAGCTTTCTCTGTTCAGTAGTTATTGGGATTGAACCCAGGAACTTTCATTTCGAAGAATATTGTTATAAATTAGGTTATAGTGACCAACAAAATTCAATTTTTAAATATAATTTAAAGGAGTATGTAACCATATTTAGACATATTTTTTTAAAAATTTCATCAAGGGTAATTCTGAATCAGTTATACACCCAGTTTTAATCCAACTAATTTCAATATTATATTTTACTTCAGAATACATAACAATAGTCATAATACTAATAATAAATATTTCTCCTCGAGAAGAAAAATAAAAATACTCAAACGAGAGCAAGGAAAGGAATAAGTTGAAATTCATTTGTTATATATGTACTTTTCCAATAACTATATACCATATTAATTTAAAAGAGTCATCCAAAATTCATGATTAAAAAAGAGTAATTCAAATGTAAAAGAGTCATCCAAATTTTGAAATGATTAACTGTTTCGAAGAAATGTACAGGTGCCGTATAGTCCACGATTCCAAATTCTGAATTTATTTGGCGATGAAGAAATGTTGCCAAGATGACTCATCGTGACGTACGTGATTAGGTAAATACTAGGGTTACCAAAATAGAATTTTCTGCATAATTCTTATAGGTCTCCATATGTATGACGTAATAAAAACGATGTTACCAGATACATAAGAAAATCCGCCAAAAAATCGCCAATCTTAGAATTTGGTATCCTGGATTATACGGCACCTGTACCCAGATATGCACAACATTCATATTCTGTTACTAAGTGATGGTAATAGGAGTTTTCATTTCTTGCTTTTTGGAGGCACATCTGCTAGAATGACCACTTGAGAGTTTTACCGGGACTTCTATCTTGCTAGAATAGGGTCCCCTAACGGAAACCATTATCTGATGGATGCTCAAAAGAGCCTTACAACAGCAGTCAAGAAGTGGGATCCTATTTTGAAATTACAACTATCTAATAATATAAGTTAATTATATATTGGTATGAATAAAACAGAAATTAAAAATAAAAAAAACTCGTTAAAATAAAAAAATAAAAAAAAATAACAATTTTCTGCAAAAATTATAATTGAAGTTACTTTTGCCACAAGACTTTCCATAATTTAGAATATATATTAAGTAAATGATCATAATATATTTCAATAAAATAGAAAAAGAAAGCACAACACAGTCATGTAAGAAAGTTACTGTTAAAATTTATTTTCAACTTAATTATGTCATATCACGCTTAAGTTAATCCACGGTTAAGCTACGTACTTAAATTAATCCACAACATTTGAAGATTCTAAGCTGGCAGTAGAGCAGAAATTATTCTTTAAAGACTTGATTGCAAAAGTGCGTTTTCGATTTCCAACTCAGACTTAGATACCTGTATTGGTTCGGAACGTGTTTTAAATTAGATGTAGTTCGAATCAATACTTGTGTGGAAAAAATTATTATACAACAATGAACCAAACTACATGTTAAAAAATTTAGTAAGTAGAAATAATGAAATCAAAATAAGGCATTACAGTGAGTGTAAAAAGTATTCGTACAATACGACAATTGATTTAAAAGAGATCCGTTCATAAAAATTATTACCATAAATTCCATTTTAATTAATTAGAAATATATAATAGAACATATTTTCACTAGTTTCATGTGAAATTTACACAAAAATAATTTTATACTTGAATAAATATTTACAAAACTGAAACAATCCAACAACTTGTGGTGTAAAAAGTATTCGTACATCAGGCATATATTGGCCAACACATTCATAATATTACAGCTAATACCTTGTAGGATATCCTTTAGTTCGAATAACTGCCTTGAGTCTCTTTGGCGTAGATTCCACCAATTTTGCTGTTATTGAGCTTGATATGGCGTCCCATTCTTGATTAGGAGCTGATTCCAAATCATTTTTATTAGAAATATGTCTGGATCTAATATTTTTATCAAGAACGTCCCATAAATTATCTATGGGGTTGAGGTCCGGCGATTGAGGAGGAAATTTCATGAAATTTGGGGTATTATATAGTATCCAGAGCCTTGTGTTTAGGGCTGTGTGCTTGGGGTCGTTATCATGCATGAAAACGTAATCACCATTCAAGCCCATTTTTGTTGCACTAGGTCCTAAATTATTGTTTAAAATGTCAATATAAAGTTCATGATTCATAATGCCTTTAATAAAGGCTAATTTGCCCACCCCAGAAGCATTCATACACCCCCAAACAAGTAGACTTTCACTACTATGTTTCACTGTTGGCACTAAATTCTTAGGATGCATTTCTGTATTGCGCTTTCTCCATACCATTCGTCTCCCGTACGATCCAAATACGGTGTATTTACTTTCGTCTGTAAAGATAATCTTTTTCCAGAAATCTGGACTTTCATAACGTATTGCTTGGCGAAAGACAATCGCAGCTTCCGATTCTTCTCACTAACAAAGAATTTTCGTCTCGCAACATGGCCATGGAAACCTTCATTTCTGCATGCATTTCGAACAGTACTTACAGAGACTGCTGATCCCATGTTCTTTAGTTCTGATGTTAATGTAGGAGCACTTGTTTTGGGATCCTTCTTTAATGAATGTACCAGAAACCGTCTGTCAGATGATGTCAATAGACATGGTCGCCCAATACGAGAACTGTTTTGAACCGTTAGAGTGGCAGCAAACTTTTTATGATTGACTGCACAGTTGAACGGGGTCTACCAACCAGATCAGAAATCTTGTTGTACGATTTACCATTTTTACGGAGCTTTAAGATCTGTGTTCTCTTTCTGAAACACTTGTCTCTTTACTTTCACGACCCATTACAGAATTTCTAGTTTCTCACTACATTAAAATATCCACTGAAGAACCTTTTAAGTAACTTACAAGATGACGTCAATTAACTACATCTTAATGGCTAAACCAATCACAAAATATAACTAAAAAAATTTGCATTTCTTTTAGTGTACGAATACTTTTTACACCACAAGATGTTGGATTGTTACAGTTTTGTAAATATTTATTCATGTATAAAATTATTTTTGTGTGAATTTCACATGAAACTAGTGAAAATATGTTCTATTATGTATTTATTATTAATTAAAATGGAATTTATGTTTATAATTTTTATGAACGGATGTCTTTTAAATCAATTGTCGTACTGCACGAATACTTTTTACACTCACTGTATTTTGAAATCAAAATAAGGCATTTTATGCCAAAAAATTAAATTTTTAATTTAGAAAAATATTTTTTAAATATTTCATATAATTTATACTGTTCAATTATAATGTGTCGTAGTTACATAATTCTGAAACATAACCACCAGTCTACCGAAGCAAAATTATCTCGAATAAATGTGATTCATATCACAAATTCAGTACTGCAAGAGCTATTGTACTTGGCTGAAAATAAACTTCTGTTGTCAGAGATTCTGATCTGTTTCATTAACCTATAACCAAATCATTGCCATTCGTAAAGGGAAGTTCGTGTGAGGTCACGCGTTTTTCAATTTTTTATTACTTTTGTTGTCTGAACAACAGATGATTGAAGATTAGCGTGCACTTGTTAGCTGTTTTTCCTAAATGCACGCCTATTTCTTTTGTCTTTTTTTAAAATCCCTTTTTCATATCTTCATCACAAAAGCAATTTATTAGAGTGATATCTTACTGACAACTAGCTGTCACTGTCCTGAAGGTTTTGTTTAAGTTGTTTTTCTTTTAAATGCTTTGCGTATCAATTCTGTTCCATCAGAAATGGAAATAGAGATCAGAAAGTAACTATTTATATTATAAAAGTGAAAAGCTGACTCACAAATTGGAATTGGAGATGGTCCAATTTTGAAATTCTAATTGACTGTTTGCAGCGGGGGTAGAAGAATGCAAAACGTTTGACGCAGAGAATGCTCTTCCGCAGCAGTTTGATTGTTGGTATCCATTCACTATGAACAGCTGCTACTTCACGCATAGATATATAATTTCAAAATAAAGAAAGTTGTGCGTATGCAAATTTTTTCAGATAAAAAGCAATTAACATATAAAAAAATGTCTGTTATAGCATAAATTGATTTTGACTCTTCCCTCACCAAAATGGCAATAATTTACATTAATTTGTTCAAATCATGCATTAAAAGTTATAAATATATTGATTCATATATAAGGTATCGCATTCTACACCTTTTCTCTAAATAAATGATGCCTTCAGAAATTGAATATTATCACTTATTGAAGGTAAATAATATTTAAATTCATCGTAAATTCGGAGCATTAAGGATTTTCAAAATCTGAATTTTCTTAAAAATCATTCTAAATTAAGAACTGTAAAATTGAATTTTTAAAATTTTTAATACACACACAAAATGTTGACAGTTAAAAGTCTTAAAATTAATAGCAGGAATGCTCAAACAAATCACTTTAATTTCAAATATTTCAATATATAGTAATAATGACTTCGATCTTACTATCAATTATGATTTATGAGTTAATTGCCTTCTAATAATTCAGTTTGCTCAAAATATTACCTTAATGATTGTTCAGCTTCAATTCATTGCATGATCAATAGATTACTGCAATAATTTGCATTTTATTAACCTTAAAGTATTGTTCATTTCGTTCCATTTGAGATTTTGCCTACATCACCTTATTATAATTCTCATTGGTTTAAATATCCATTACGGCATCATATTGAGACGGCGTTGTAAATCTGACTTGTCTACGAACTTGCTGCCTGCCTTTAAATCACTTTCTTCGAGCGGCAGCAAACAAGGCGAAACTCACCATCGAAAGTTTCAGAATATTGTTCAAGTTCATTTGTTAATAAAATGATTTCTTATATAAGGACCAATGTATCGGTTTGATAAAACATTTTCCATTGATTTAAACCACTAACACGTTGACTATAGAAAAAAGGAAAAAACAAAATGAAAGAGACAAGGCAAAACATCCTCTTTATAATTAATTTATATCGGTAAGGATGATTCAAATATTTAAAAATTTCATTAATTAATATAATTTTGAAATATTTGTAATTGCAATATTAATAATTGTAATATTTGAAAAGAAGCTCTTTTAAATCTTAAGACTAATACTTTGTTTACACCAACATTAATTTTTTTCTTTTTGGAATTTTTCATATGAATGACAACACTAGTTTCTCATCAATTCCTTTCTTGTAGATAATTATTTACAAATCTATTTATATTTTTTATATTTTAAATACCTTAAAACATCAAAAACATATTTTCGTGTACGAAATAATTTTCTTCCTGAGACTAATATTGCATATCTGACGATTATCTAGGGTACATTTATTCCAGGTAATATAAAAATATTTTAACATTATTGTAAATACAATCTAACTCATCTCATGGGGTAATGATACAGGGATGTCAACATGCAATATATAATATATATATATATAATATATATATATATATATATATATATATATTAATTTGGATATCTGGCTCTTGATATTATAAAAATTTAGACTTGACGTGTGTGTGCTTAGAAGCATTACATTTCTGACATTTGATGCATTCTGATTGGAAAGATCGGAATAAAAAACCAATTAATTTTGAAAACGATAAAGGACCATTGAAATTCTAGTCTGAATCCCAAGTTAAGATTTTTTAATTACATCATAAGCAGAAAGGTACGAGGGTCACTCTGGAATTTTTGAAAATTTACAACTAGGTTTTTAAAGTTATACTTACAAAATTTTAGGTGTGTTCAAAGCAGTCTCCTCCAGCATCAATGCACTTTTGTAGACGAATTTTCCACAGATTAAATGCCTCAAGCCATTCATTTCTTCGAATAGATGAAAAAAATGCATTTATAGCCACATCAATCTCTTTTGAATGAAAACGACGTTCACGTAAGTATTTTTTTAGATTAAAGAATAACCAAAAGTCGCACATAGCTAGATCAAGTGAATACGGCGGATGTTCGATCACTTTAATTTGTTTTTGTTTAAGAAACTCAACTGTAAATCCGGCTGTATGTGAAGATGCATTGTCATGGTGAAGCATTAGTCCCCTAACATTCAGTTCTTGTAGAATTTCTGGAAGACATTTAGTGGTATACCAGTTTGCTGTTACTGTCTTCTGTCCTTCCAACTTGATGGTTTTGACCAATCCCGTACTTCTGAAAAAAACGGCATACATCACTTTTTTCAGTGTGCGTTGTTTTTCACCATTTTCGGCGTGGGATCATTTTCAAAGACCCACACTTTATTTTCTTGACGTGTTGGAACGTCAAAAAACGGTATGTACGTTTCATCACTTGTGACAATTTTAGAAATGATGCGGTGGCCACCATCATTCAGCATATTAAGAGTTTCTATACTGATTCTGAGAAGCTCCTCTTTTTGATGCTCAGTTAGATCATGGGGAACCCAACGGCAAACTAGTTTTTTCATATGTAATTCTTCATGAATGATTTTGTGTATGGCTGCGGATCCAATGTTAAGTTCCTTCTGTATCATTTGATAGGTACAGCGATTATCATCCATTGACATTTTTCGTATGGCAGACACATTATCCGGGATTACTGCTGACGGCGGCCTTCCTGTGCATTCTTCATCCTGAAGAAAAATGCGACCTCTTCTAAATTCTCTAAACCATCTGAATACAGTAGCACGAGCTATAGATTCATCACCAAATGCTAATTGCAACCGTTGTACGAATTCTTCTTGATTTAATCCTGCTTTGAAATCGTAGAAAATCATAGCGCGAAAATATTCTCGCGTCAACTCCATTTTCTCTTCTGTTTAAAATTTATTCCACGCTAAACAAGTTGAAGTAAGTCAGTAAAAAATCGCCTTCTGTGTTAAAATACTTTGTACTTTAAAATTAAACCGTTATTTTTATTTTGTAAATTCTCGTCTGCGCGTATCTCAAAAATTTCAGAGTAACCCTCGTATTTGCAAATGAATTATAAAACGCAATTGAGAGATTTGAAAGATTAAATACCAAATTTTTTAGTAGAATCATGAAGTGACAATAAATTAATATTACAATGCTGAGGTATTTTTAATATGGTTTTTTTGTATAGTTATTTATTCATAATGAACTTTACCATTGTGCAATGCTATGTGTAATATGAAGGTGCCAAGCAACAACCATCAAACTTGCATAAACGAAGCCGAGGAATGCAAATGATTTGGACTGAACAACGTAAGTGTTCTAATCTACAGTTTGTATTTAAATACAATTAACTTTGCACATAATTTGCGTTATGCTTCATATTAGAAGGAGTAGCTGCTTCCAGCTCGTATCAGAATTTGATAATGACGGTAACTGTGATATTCTATAGGGGCTAACATTTAGTACTCCGCACAATTCCAGATTGTGTTGGTTGGAAATTTACATAATTATAAGACAAATGAGGAATTTAAAAGCCCAAGAGAACCATATTGTATACCGTGCAAAATCCGGACCATAAACGTCCTTGAGGACACTCATGCTGTCTTCTTGAAATAGGTAGATTGATCACCCAAGTCACGTACCTGGAGTAAGAAGCTTGATTGACATGTTTGACGAAAAGTGACTACATTCGACGTTAAGACAACATTTTTAGTACCGTGGCTTGTCAATTTGAAAACTAACATTTGAAAAGAAGATATAGGAGAAAAATATGGTCTTGATAATAGTGATGAATGACGCCGTATCCAAGAAAAACGTGACACTGTCTTTCCAGAAGAATTTAAGCCACGCGTACTGTTTTATGATAGATTTGTTCGTGTGTGGAGGCATTGAAGAGAATAATACTATAATCTTTTTTTCATCGTTATATGGAGCTTGTAACTCATTTGTTTTGTATAAGTATATAATGCCTTTGCTGCTCATTTTATTCATTCCTTATTCTTACAGTCCATAATGTGATGCGCTGTTACTTTGCCGATGCGCTAAGATTTGCTGTAGTATTTTATCTTTGAAGTCCTTCGATGTTATCTTTCAAAAATATTGCACTGTTGCACATTGGTCATTGTCCCCGATCTTTTACAAGTATTGTAATTACTGATTGTATTCGAATATTATTCAGATCAATATGTTTTTCAAATTTTCTCATGTACGCAAAAATTGCAGCATAAATGAGGTCATGAACTACCAAATTTAATGTCATTATTTGCTTATTATATGACTTGATGATGATGTCAAACAGACATCATCAAGTCGTATGATAGGCAGTTTGTGGCATAAAATTAAAAGTTTTATGGAAAGTAAAAGACGTGCTAATTCTTTTTAACTTAGGCACTTAGCCGTCCACATCATAAGTGACATTGCTACTAATGAAGGTGCCTGGTACCTCAGTGTTCTGAATTCGACATAATAACTGCTACTGATGATGGTACCAGTGTTCTGAATTCTACATAATAACTGCTATTAATAATGGTACCTCAGTGTTCTACAAACAAGAATTCTACAAGATGAATCAGTTTCATGTAAAGTCACTTTAAAATTTAATTACATGTTCCAATTACAGTGTACATGTAGAATGGATAAGATCTTGTTACTTCACTTCCCTCTTGGGGATAAAATTTTAAAACCTTAAAAGCGCAGCAAGCGGTAGAAAATTGTATTTATTTTGTTATACAGATATCGAAATTTTATTTTTTCAACACATTATAATTAAGAGAGAAGTGCAAGCCAAAAAATTTGTTTTCCTTATAGAATATTTTCTAATTATTTATTTTTTATTATCAAATCCCGCCTTGTATTATTTTATTTTGTTAATATTTCATCATTATTTCATAATTTTTAATTATTTAATAAACTGTAAACATTTTATTTATAATGACACAAAATTATTTTAAGAGAGTCATAAATTCATGTTCCCATGCAATAGAATTTATATGCTTGTTTACCAAACCATTAGAATCTCTTGAAAAACGTAACCAAAGTACAAAAAGAAATAAACGGGCTTTATCCTGCAAACTGATGTATTGTAAGCTAGAATATGATTTATCTTTGTTTAATGAAGATCAAAGATGGCTTCGTGATTCATACTATAGTTGCAAAGATTGAATTACAGTGGACTTACCCTTTCATGTAGACTCCTGAGGTCATTGGTGACGACTTGAGGTTTGGTGTACAGGGTCTCATATCCATCATCATCGTTGGCGATTTCCGCATCAATCTCTTGTTCTAACTGCACGAGGAGGGGGGCCGGCATCCCGAATTTGACACCCTTCCTAGCAACTTCGAGAAGGCAGAGAATGAAGCTGCGTTCGTTTTTCCTGAGTACTAAGTCGTCCGTCTCGAACAGTAAGCACTCCTTGATGTTCAGGGACCGGCACCAGCTGATGAAATTGCTCACGTTGTCCCGAGCGTGGAATGTCTCCGGTAGGACATCGTACCGGTACACCACGTCTCTGTCTGGTATAGGAATATCGCCATGCACGGCATTTCCACTCCTGGAATTAAAAAAAAAATATCAGAGTTTAAGCGATGCAAGAAAACCCCTTAACAAGTAGAATGTTGTTGTTGTTGTTGGCCATTAAAGGAGGTAAGACGAGACTTGCCCAAGACATCAACGCGCTTCTGTCCACCATAGTTGCAAGGGAGAAAATCTGCACCATCCAATAGGTTCCTTCCTACACATGTTAATATCGAGGAAAATGAACAGGCGGACTCCCTCGCCAAAGAGGCTAGAAATATCAATTCCCCTCCCTACGACTACCACTTGCTTCGAAGCAAATGCCGTTTCAAAGCATCAACTCTGCGGGGGACCACGGAAAAAATGGTGCCTACCGGAGCTTAATCCTGACCGTGGTATTACCTCTACCATCAGCAGAATGTGGACTGGGCTCATGAGAGGTATGAAAATCGCGGATCTAGAACATACGCAGAATGCAGGCACTGCACAGGAGTTCCGCTGAATCCGAGGCATCTCTTCAACTGCATCTCTGTTGCCTCGACCCTCTTCAGCATCGACCCCAACTGTTGCCATGACACCCTTTATACTGAAAAAGCTGAAGCTGTGCTCCATGACTTTGGTCCCATATGACTTGTCTTTTTTTTCTCTTTGCACTACTCACACGACAACAACAACAACAAGTAGAATAAATGGTTTTATTCTATCAAAATTACGCGCAATGAATGGGTAAGGCTTAAAATATTTATATCATAGACTGAATAAGAAGAATGAGGATACTTAAATGACACAATTTAGAAAACTGATAATAATAATGTAATAAAAGTCCTTATAAAAAGCCGATTGCTAGTATGCATAACCTGAGCCATGACACTGAAAATTTACGCGCGTTATATAGCTGCTAACTGGAATACAATGAAAAAAAATAGCTAGAAGAATGTGCATTTCTTAAATTAAGGATGTACTTGATTGAATAGTGGTAAATGTAATCAATTGACATATGTTTCCTGATAAATATAGCAATCTGAAATAAAAAAATGAAGTTAATTTTACCGTCAGATTATCTTCACAAATACACAGCGCAGTTATGTCTTTTATTGTGAACTTAGTCCATCTAAAAAAATTCGGAATTTATGATTCTTATTAATACACTGTAATGGATTAAAGTTAACTTTTCAGCTTTTGAAACGTAAGCAATCATCTGTTTCAATATAGAATATAGTAAATATATGCATCAACGATATAATGTTGTTACATTTACTATGATAATCAGACACAGAAATCAATACAACTGCCAATATGATATTGAAAATATTTTTTTGCAAGATTTGTGCAACGTAAGCAGAACACTAATATCTTAGATTAAAAAATAAGAATTAGTAAGATTTAAATTACTTTACGAAAAAAAGTGCATAAGGTTTATATTTAAAAAAAATAGCTGGAGAATGCTATGTTTGAAAATACTTGAGCAAAATTGCGGGAAATAAATGAAAGCATTTTAAGTTATGAAGATTTAAGAGATTACTAGATATAGAATTAGGAATAAAAAAATAATGGTTTCGAAAAATTTGATGTAACTTATCGCTTGCCATTAGTTTTAATATAGTTTACTAGGCTTATTTAGTTGCGGCTAGAAAATATAATTAAGTATTCAAAATTTAATTCTAAATCTTATCTTCCTCAAAATTCTATCAATTTTCTTAATTATAATGTTTCGCTCATTTTCTCTAGTTGAAGTGCAAAATCGGCACATTATGAGAGTAAAATAAAATTGAGAATGGGAATTAAAACAAATATCATTCATTAATGCAATAAAATTATAAAAATCAATATTAAGAAAGTTAATAAAATGAGTGAAGTGAATTAATGGCTATATATTTCATAAAAGAGCGTCTTGCATGAATAGCGGAAACTTTCATTTCAATAAATGTAATCTATATATTAGGGGAGATAATTTCGATATTTGCTGCAACTCTCTTAGATATGACAGTTATAAAATCTACACTTCAGAAAACGCTTTTATCGATGTAATTGCTTGAGATAAACACACCGGATTTCCGTAGGTGTAGGTAAAAAAAAAGATTTCTGGAGATCAGAACACATTTTTTTCTGTCTCTGCTCATGGGGAATCAATCTTGTTTTATGCCTTTTAAAATGAATAATATATCTATATTTTTGTTTGCAAGTAAAGTGAAGATTACTTTTTGTCACGGACGAATGACCGTTGTTACAGGACTATAACATTTATTACTTTGTTCTTGTGATTTATGGAAGTGAACAGATTCGATTCATGTAAATATAAAAATATAAAGCTCGTAAAAAAAAAACGAGTTGGAGAAAAATGTGGGATTTTCCCAAGAGGATTTCAACTCGATTCGCGTATTTGATTGTTGTATTTTCGATTGAATGATTTGCTGAATATTTGTCAATCACAAGGATAATTTATTGGTCAGGCGGAAAGTGCTTTGCATTGGGACCAAACAATTTCATAAAAAAATTAAAAAATTAATTCTTTGAAAATTTTGTTTTGAAAAATAATATTAATCGCTATATATATATATATATATATATATATATATATATATATATATATATATATATATATATATATATATATATATATAATGTCAGAGAATACATAGAGGGAAAAGCTGAATTTAATGAAGTGAATGTTACAACGGGATATTATTCAGTTAATAACATAAAACATATGTTAAGTTTTAATTTAAAATTTTGATCTGACTGCATTATACGGCATAATCAACTTTACAGTGAGGTTGATTTGAATTGACTGTAAAGTTGTCTTTATGCTATGATCCATATTTTCCGGAACTTTGTTCGCTACAAGAACGGAAGCATGCTGTTCTTTATTCCCTTTTAAAATTCCATGTAACCGAAGATAAAGAAAAAAAATATGTGTGGCAATGCCTCTTATTCTTTTTTTATTTGTTCCGTGATATTTACTACTATTACTATTATTTTCTTTGAAAAAATATTGCTTTTGCATGAAACATGTTTTCACCTTTCCCAAAACAGTGCCAATTGGAAACGCACTACAACACAAATTTGAAATGTCCCGAATTCAATATTTAATGACTTTGTAATGAAATGGAATTTTCAAGCGTTCCACATTACATACGATTTGCTTTTAAGTTACCTAAATATTGAAGCTTATTTCGAAATGCAAAATAATGTTTTGATCAAAGCTAAGTAAATATGAAATTGTAAACGTCGTTACATTTCTAAATCGATATTTTTCTCCAAAAGCTAGGTACGCATAATTTATTTGTTAAGTAATTTTGTTGTCGGTATCTCAACTGGTTATTTTTCTGTTTTTACATTTCTCAGGTTATTGCAGTTAAGATAGTTTCAAAAAATTTCCAACACATGAACGATTACTTTTTGTTAATTTCAATATAAGATGAATGATTATACTGAAAAAAGATTCATAATAATTAAATTTATATTCAAAATTCCAGACGAATATGGAATATCATTTGTAAGATGCAGTAGAATGGTTTTTTCATCGGATTCATGATTCGAACCAATGATAGAAGAAACACTTTAAAACACTTTTGGAATTACAAATTTCACGTAAATTTCATCTATAAAATTATTTTCTAATATTTAATATACATTTCACAAAAAGTTTTTTGTATAATATTGGAATACATTTTAGGAACTATTAAAAAAATTAATGTTAAGAAATATTAAAAATACTGTGATTTAACATCTTTCTTGAGAAATCGGGTTGTTTACCTATCATGAGAAATTTTCCAAAACTGTCATTTTTTAAAAAACATTTATCTCAATCAAAATGCTTTTGAAATTCGAATGAAAATAATTTTTATAAAAATTGAATTATATTGAAAATTTTAGCAAAAACAATTTATTTTGCAGAGAGGATTTCTTAATTTATAGTAATTAAAACATGAAACCCATTGCAGATAATTTTAATATTTTTTGCAGTGTTAATACTAATATGAATGATATTCTTATTATAATATATGACGTTTCTATAAGAAAGATAAAAGGAAATTAAAATATTAATATGTGTAATTTAAGGCATTATCCAAACAAAAATTCATCAGCTCTTATATATATATATGTATATATAATTTCTTTCTTTTATTTATTTTAAGTATTTCCACGGTTCTAAATTTAAAACATATGTTAACTTATATTTCCCGATTTAATATTTTTTAATGTTGAAGAAATATAACAAACAACACACAGTTTGCTTGGTTTTTTAAATTATTTTTAAAGTTTTTACCTAGAGTAAATAACGCTTTTTTATTTTAAGTAAAAAATTACAAAACTTTCTTAAAATACACTTAACAGTATTTAAAACAATAGCTTGAAATTTTAAATTGTAAGAAAGTTTTTTAATTATATTTTTTATAACTAAACAAAAATGTATTTTAAACTAAATAATATATTTATAACATAAATAAAAATGTTTTACTGAGCACAGAAAATTTTCATTAGTAAAATGTTTACAGCGGATAAGTTCTGAATACTGTAGGACTAATTATGGCTGGCTTTCAACAACAAAGAGAACTCTATAAAAAATAAATCTTTTTAGAGTACTTTTTTTGTTGAAGGGAAATCTAAGCACATCATTAGAGACTCGAATCTCTAAGTTCAACTTAGGACACATTTTTGAAAGTACACGGTGACAACTTTATACTGTTGACATAATTGTACTACTTTTGATTGGTTTAATTCATATCCCCCACTTTTTATAGAAATTTCATTTGCTTAAGAGATCTTAATGTTAGTAAAACTAGTTAGTTTTTATTTGCTTGTTTGAAATAATATGCCAAACCAACGATGGCATTGCTTTATTTGAGGCTGGATTAAAGCAAATTCAGATTGTGGGAATATGGCCCCCCTATTCACCTGACTTAAACTCAATGGACTATAGTGTTTAGTCTATTCTGCAATCAAAAGTAATGCTCTAAGCCACATCGAAGTTTGGGAATACCTAAAAGTTATTTTTAAGAAGGAATGGGCTAAATTAACGCCTGATGAACTGCGGCCCATTGCAGAAAATTTTAAGCGACGTTTAAGGCTCTGTATCGATGCCCAAAGGAGCCTTTTTGAAAATACTCAAATATGTTGTATCTAATTAACAAATGACCTAAGTAAAGTTAGTTTTTTGAAAACAAATTCCATGTTTTTAGTTTAATACAGTATTTTTTGTCAACAGGATAAAGTTGTCACCCTGTATTTGTTCTATGGTACTTTATTGTTTTAATAAAGGATGCGTCAATGATGCTATTATGCAGACAAAAATTTAATCATAATTAACAGAATTTGAAGTTGGAAGAATATATAATAAAATAAATATATATTACTTAGGAAACAAGACATTAAATGTAAATTCAGTTAAATTTTATTGCAAACTAGAGAATGTAAGTTTATGGCCTGTATATATGGAAAATGGCAAATTATATTTCAACATCTTAAAATCATGTTTAGAAGAAATTAAAAGAATTTTTAGTCTTCGCATTAGTCAGTTTCTGAAAGAGTTTTAAATCAACAAAATATAAAATAAAATTAATTAACCAAAATATAGTTTATTTCTTCTTAACAAACAATACTTCTTGATTTGAATTTTTATAATATGTATGTAAATATTTCCATTATTTTCTCTATAAATTATATCATATGTTCATTGTATTAAAAATTAATTTTATGCAGAGAATGTAAATTTAAAAGACTATAAGTATTGCAACAATATTCAAATTATATTCCTAAACTTTTCATTATGATTCTTAAATAAATCTTTTAATGATTTAGAAACATAAATGAATCAAAAATATATATTTGGCTCTTAAAAAGAGTGAATAACGAAAAAAATTATCTCTAAATATTAAAATATTTAAGTTAAAGCAGGAAAGTATATATATATATATATATATATATATATATATATATATATATATATATATATATATATATATATATATGTGTGTGTGTGTGTGTGTGTGTGTGTGTGTGTTCGTGTGTGTGTGTGCGTGTGTGTGTGTGTGTGTGTGTGTGTGTGTGCGTGTGTGTGTGTGTAGTGAAATATATATGAGATTAAAAGTTAAAAATTATCTTCAATAATGCATATTTTTTAGACATTTTTTTAAAAAAGTAGATATTAATAAATAGTAAATATCAATATAAACATACAGATAACGAAACAGAAAAAAATAAAATAAATAAAAAAAGAAAAGAAAGAAAGAAAAAATTCATACATTGGAAAAATATGAATTTTTATCCCTATATATTTGCACAAGAAAATTACTTCGTAAAATCCATATATTGGAAATATTTGGGAATATATTTTTTTGTTTTCATTGCATATTGCATATGTAAACAAATTAACAATTCAATGTCATCAACAAAACAAATTAGTATGTAATATTTGTTTACCTGTAATATTCTCTTGCTTTTCGAACTACATTATTTGCATGCTGGCATAAAATGACACCAGTTTCCATTTGTTCAAGAAAATTGTCTGCATCTAAATCCAGACCTTCGTACAATCCGTTTAGCCATTCTGCAAGATCTTCTTTCATGGCATACAAATATTCTTCAGAACTCTTGAATGGCCTGAAGGGCCGCGGCTCCAGAAGAGTCACTTCGAAATCGGGGGGTTCCACAACTCCATTCCCCGTCATCATTACTACTGATCCATCGCAGTCTTCCATACTCTGTTTTTAAATTCACGATTGAAAAACCGGCATTACACTTTCAGCGCCATAAATCAAAGCAGATTCCCTGCTTTACGAACAGCGATAAAAGTTCAGCAATAAAGGAATTCATTGACGAAGTGAGCAGCGCTCTTCGCAGATAATAATTCAAAAAGGAGAATGGATTAAATGATCTGCTAAGAAAAATATTTCTTTCCAATCGAAAAAAATATTACCGTTTCCCACTCTGTTTGCAAACAAAAGAAACACTTAACACACATAAAAACGTCCCGCTTATGGATGCCGTCGACGAAACGAGGTAACAGGTAAATGGAACGAGGAGGAAATATCTGTAAGCAGGTGTGACGTTCCGACGCATTAATAAAGTTCTAAAATCGGGCGCAAAGGATTATAAAGAGCGCGCTGAGTAAACACACCAAACCAGTCTTATCTGTCGGTCGGACAGAGCACTTAACGGAGGATGCCCAGTCCATACATGGGATGCCGATGAAGTTAGGCGAGAAGGAAACAAGCGCGACCCCTGTTGACGCCGAATTGATATTACGCCGTGATGCGAGAGAATTTGCGGTCGGAATTCGCCTTTCACTGTGGGGATGCCGTTGCACGCTGTTTACTTTTGATAAAGTTTCAGAATGATTCCCATTTTTTTTAGAAGCTTACGCCATTGTTTGAAATTCATTTGACTACAATCCCAATTTCCTCATTAGAAATAAAACTCTTTTAAAGCCTTCTACCATACCTATTTAGAGCGAAACTAGTTTTAAGTCAAACGAAAACCGCAAGTGAAAACCGCACCAGAAGAAACTTAAAAACGCTTCCACTTGAAATAAGTAAAATTTTGCCGAAAGTTAAAAATAATGAGAGAAATCTAAAATGTTAGACATACAAAAACAATAATATTTGTTTTTTGATAACATATTACTTATATTTTACATATTTAAGCACTAATAATAATTTTAAAGTTTTGTTTTTATTATTACTTAAGAAATACTGCTTAACATTACTTATAGCCAAATTTGAAAACAAATCCTGTTTATGAATACAAATAATAAGAAAATTCTCAGCTTTTTTTTTTGCCCAAAAAACAATTAATTATATCTATTCACTGCATTATTTTAAGTTTTTATTCGGTAGAATTTCATTTGTTTAAGTTAGTTTTTATTATTTTTTAGTTCATATAAATTTTAAAATGGTTCAAATCCCTGAAACTCATGCAATCAAAATAATTATTATTCATACAATCATTTCATGTCATTAAAATTTAAAAATCATTCGTGTATGAAATAATCTTTTTTTCCGATTTTTCACACTTAAACATGGGGAAAATGTAAAATTGGTTATTCCTAATTAAACATTACTTATATATTTATAATATTAAATGAAAAAATTAAGCTTATAATTAAACTTAATATTTTATTGATGCATTCAGAAAGAAGATAAGGATAGCAAATGAAAGTTTACATAATTATGATGAGGGAGTTCAGATATATGCTTGATTTTGCTTACATTGACAGGGAAATAGCATATCCAAAAATGTGTTTGTTTGACTGCTTTGTAAAGAGTCAAAAAATATTTGGCTAGTTCCTTTGTAGTCTTGAAGTAAACGTTCAAGGAAAGTTTTAGAGATCTACATTTTTTTATTGGCTTATTTTTGTATCGACGCTTTGATTTACAAGCCTTGCAACTGATAAAAGGTAATCTTCATACAACTTTTGCTTTCGGATTTCTTCAAATTATACCCTCACCATGCAAAAAGTTTGATAACTTATTCATATGAGGATCCGACTTGTTGCCAAATGTTTCCTTGAAATCGACAGAAAACTCATATCAAGTCCATTTTGCTGTTCTGGAGTTACGCTTAGCAAAATTAATTTCACAGAAAAGTTTATCATGAATAATAGGAATTTAAAAAAATAAATATTTGTTTTATATACTCTCTTTCATCTTTTTAGATATTTGTTGTTATGCGTAAATAAACGAAATGTTATGGAGTAAAATTAATGCCAACGCATCTATCTGCAACCTATCACTCTAATTGAATTTTTAATCGCGGAAACTATTTCGAAAAGCAAAAGTATTTTAACACTTTAAATCAGGAGCTCCCAGTCAGAGAGGGGGGTGCATAGAGAGATATCAAGGGGGCGGAAAGCGTTTGTACTTTCTTTATATTTTTTTATACCACTGGCAAACGGGCAAGAAAAAAAAATAAACAAGCAACATTAACAAATAACATTTCAATGTAATGTTTAATTTACACGCATAAAATTAATGAAATTAAATATCATACCTATTCACTTATTCTGTCAATCATTGTTTCAAAACCTGCCGTCGTCAATCGCAGTGTATGCAAGTTGTGACTAGTCACAACAACCCCGCCGTAGCACTCACTCCACTTAAGATTCATCACTTAGAAAACAATTGTGTACATACCGGACGTGCATGAGCATCTGTGAAATTCATTCCCGCATATTTGCGACAAATTTGACGTTTCGGTGTAAATTTTTTGTTGAAAAATCAATTTGAGTGTGCAAAATTATTGGGTCCTCACTGTTAAAAGGTAAGTTTGTTTTTACAAACTTCAGTCACCATTTTTATTTAATTTACTAAATTGGAGACAGAGCGGAGACGCATTCATAAATCGGCCATTGTGACTGATTGATTATTTGTTTTATTGTTATAAGTGCAAAATGGCAGCGAAAAAAAGAAAGTTTTCCGAAGATTACATTAAGTTTGGATTTACTTTCATAGAAAAAGACGAGTTACAATTGCCTCACTGTGTGATATGTATGAAAGTTTCAAGTAATGATAGCATGAGGCCCAATCGCCTTGAATGGCACATTTGAAGCAACAACATCCTACTTTGATTTTGAAGACGAAGGAGTTTTTTCTTCTAAAGAAGAATCACTCAAGCGGATGAGATTGGATAAATCGGGAAGTTATCACAGAGGTGTATCGCAGCATCTCAAAGCTTCATTTGAAATAGCTTTTATGATAGCAAAGAAAAAAACCTCATTCTATCAGTGAAGAATTAATAAAACCATGTGTTCTAAAAGCCACGCAGGTAATTTTAAAAGAAGATGCAGAGCAAAAAATGAAGTCCATTTCTCTTTCGAATAACACAGTCAAGCTCAGAATCCATAACATTGCAGCAGACATTAAGTCACAAATAATTAACAAAGTAAAATTATAGCCATTTTTTACCATTAGTTACGATGAATCCACCGACATCGTTAATTGAGCACAGTTAATTGTTTATAGTTTATGTTCGCTACATCGGCGGAGATATCACTGAAGAGATTTTATACTCCCAATCTTTGACAGCAGGTACTACATCTGAAGATATATTTAATTCAATATCAAATTTTGTTGAAAAAAATGACTTGGATTGGAATAAGCTCATTGAACTTTGCACAGATGGCGCACTTGCAATGATAGGAGTACGATCGGGCTTAGCTAAAAAGCTCAACGAAAACAATCCCGATATGGTTAGTACACATAGTGTTATTCATAGGCAAGCTTTGGCTTCCAAAACATTGCCACAGAAATTACGCCAGACTTAGGACTCGGTTGTAAGGATTGTAAACTACATCAAGAGCAGCGGTTTGAACAGTCGGTTATTTACTTTGTGAGGATCTCGATTCTGATCACAAAGTTCTGTTCCATACAGAAGTACGCTGGTTGTTCAAAGACAACATGTTGGCTCGCGTTTATGAATTGAAAGAAGAGGTAATTCTTTTTCTTGAGTTCAAATAAAAACACGATTTCTTCACAATGTTCAAAGATAACACATTTCAATGGACTTTGGCATATTTAACTGACATATTTGGGGCCTTGAATGAGCTAAACTTGAAACTTCAGGGCAGAAATGGCACTATAATAAACAATTATGATTATATTCAGGAGTTCATAGCAAAGCTTCAAGCGCAATGGCACATGTCCAATATGGTACATGACAAGAAATCCATTTGTTATCGATGGGTTACAATTACCAGAAGAAGTTAAAAGAAGAATTTCCAGAAATGAAGGCTGATTCATTCATGAAAGATGACTTCCATTTTTTGACATTTTAGAAATTTTGGATCAAAAGATTGCCTGTTAATTCGAAACTTGTCTCTCTTGTTTTACGAGTACTAATTCCTTTTTCTTCAACTTACTTATGTGAAATAGGATTTTCTGCTCTGTTTTTAATTAAAACTAAACAACGAAATCGCGCGCATCTTGATGTCGACAACGAGCTCTGGCAAAAACAGAACCTAGAATCAACCAATTGGTACAGAACATGCAATCTCAAGTTTCTCATTAGTACATACTCTTATTTTATTAATTTTTTAGATAAAAACATTGATTATTTTAATTTAAACTTTTAAAGTTTGTTTATTAGAATTAATATTAAAGGGTTTTAAGTACATAATGTGCGTTTTTCGTATTTACTGAAAAAGTAAATGGAGAGGGTATGGAAACATTATCAATAGTCTGGGGAGCCTCAACAAAAAAAAAAGGTTGGGAAACCCTGCTTTAAATGATATTTAAATTTTCATGTCTTCCCGATAATATTAATTTGCTGATCCCTTAATTCTTCAGTTTATATTAAAAGTTTATAATTATTTGAATATCTGTTAATTTTTCCTTGGATTTCTTTATTTTTATAGTAAATATTTCAGCGATTATTTTAATAGTTCAAATTTACCACAAAATATAAAATATTTGGCGATTTTTGAGTTACCTCACAGTTTGAGAAAAATAACGAAAATGCTTACTTTCATCTAAATTCTACTATTTAAGAATTTCTTTAAATGGTATCTACGCACATTTGTTCTAGAAGAGATTATATGGTAGGTTTACAAAAATATTTTTTACTGTATTAATATGAACTTATCATGTAGATTTTGATGAATAAAAATTGATCCTCTTTTGATTTTGTGAATACTGGATGATTTTTTTTTTTTTTTGATATTTTGGAAATGTTTTTTTTTAATGCCAATTTAGGTGTACAATCACTCATACATAATGGTTTACTTATTTTAAATTATAATCATTTAAAATTAGCTTATGAATTGATTCTAAATTATCATAATTTCAAATTACAATCTTGCTTATTTTTTGAGTATAATTAATTTAAATTATGTGAATTTATGCTAATTTTTTTATCTAATGATATTTTAATATATTTCTATCAATGTTAGTAAAATCCAACTAATCAATATTGCAACATTTTTAACATTTTGTGTAGAAAATTGAAGCGTCCTTTTATTATCGAGGTTAACGTTATCGCAGGACTTCAGTGAATCAACCTGATTCATCCCGCGGATGAAATTTAGCTCATAAAATGACAAATAGGACTTTATCAGAATCACTATGCGAGAAAATTATAGGTTTGGTTTGTTTGTCGCTCAACGATCATTTTTTTGCACACGAAGGCTAATTAGACCGGGACCTACGGTTTAATGTGGATACCGAACCACTACAAACATCCATACCCAAGGTGGGATTCGAACCCACGAACTGTTGAACCGAAGGCAAGAGCGCTAACCATTCGGCTCCCAGCTCGGCGAGAAAATTATAGGATTTAAACATATACAGAATCTCGCAAAAGTGATTTGAAATTATCTGACTTCGTTGAAAAATTCCTGAAGATAGAAAAAAAAAATGTCAAAATATTTTTATATGATTTTCAGTTAATTTGTTGAGTAGAATCAAACTTACATTTTAATATTCGAATACTAAATTGTATTTTGTATTGAAATGAAATTTTTGAAAAACAAAAGGAAAACTACCCCTGATTCTTCTCTTGTTTTACAATTTAGCTTTAGTGCGCTCTTTAGTGGTATTAACAATATAAAAATCAATATTTGGATTTTTAAACAATGTTGTATTTCTTATATCAGATATAAATCGTAAATAAAACATATTTTTTAGTTATAGAATTAATTATTATTAAACTAAAAATCAAATTTCATGAAAAAAAAGCTTGTTGAAAAACATTTATTTATTCAAAAATAATTTTTGTTAATGAAAATCTACGCTCTGAGTTACTGAATTCCTTGAAACTGATGGGATTAAAAGAACAAATATTTTTTTTAAAATAGAATGTAATTTTATTTTATGTAGTTGACGGCAGTCTGCATTATTTTAAGATCAAATGAAAATGATTTAATTTAGCGACACACCAATTATTTTATCAGATCAATTAATGTTATAATTCTAGAAAAGATTTGGTTTTGATGCACAATTGTTGTTTTTTATGCTGAGTGTCTTTCATACTTAAAATATTGTCAATAAAACTCTGTTACTTTAATTTACATAAAATATTTTAATGTTTATTATAATTTGTTTTTCATGTATGATTATTATTTGTTTTTTCATGAGTTTAGTTCTTATATTTTTTGTCTGGTTTATGAATGTTATATTATCACGAAGTCCAATTTCATTCCACAAATAAAATGTCTGGCGTTATTTTAAAATGAAGTCTATTTAGAGCTTTTGTATTGTGTGTGATTATTATTTAAATATTTTGGAAAAGGCTATTACAAGTAGATTAAAGATCTTTAGAGAAGATTGCGGTCATTTCCTTTTCAGACCTTTTCAGATATTGAAATAATAACAAAATATGTTTGTGTGTGTGTTATATATATAATATCTCACCAATTCTTCCAACTTTTAAAAATAGCTAAGAACGTACATCTATAAAAACAAAAATCGGCATAATCTATTCTACGTTTTAGACATTACATTTTTAAAAAATAAAAACTGTACTTATGCAGCCTTGTTTTCATGTAAAATTCTGTTAAGAAATTGAATTGTTTGCTAGTATGTTTTTATGTAAAATAAAATTGTAAATTGTAAGAGATAAAATTACATTAATTTTCTAATCATATAATGAATTAAAATAAAAAAATTACATGTATCATTAACGTATTATTTTATATGTTACGAAGTTTTACGAAACACAATATATACTTGGCTGCCACTTAAAAATGTTTAGTAAAATTTTCCTTTATTTATTTTGAACAAATTTCTTACTTCATTAACTTTAAAATTATCAGGATTATGAATTTATCTGTGAAAATATGAAAAGAACCAAAACATTTTATGGCTAAGACATGAATAAATAAAATTTCAAATTTGTAACTCTGCAATAAAAAACCCTCTAGCTGCTAACTTTTCCAGTTTATTTTGAAGTAAGCTGCTCATGAAAAATTAGCAGAACTTCGGAAAATGGAAACCAGTTGGGAAACAAAGCTGAGATCTAAGGGACGTTATGGCTTGGCTAATTGAATGATATTGCAACCTCAGTCTATGGCTTGCACAAAAAGTATAATTCAAAAGACAACTACACACACACACACACACACATTTATATATATATATATATATATATATATATATATATATATATATATATATATATATATATGTATATGTATATATATATATATATATATATATATATATATATATATATATATATATATATATATATATATATATATATATATATATATATATATATATATATATATATATATATATATATATATATATATATATATATATATATATATATATTTCACAGTAATTATATTTGGCTTACAAGAAATAAAAACAAAATTTACTATTAGAAAATCAAATGCAAAAGTTATATTTGAAAAAACTCACTAACGGTCGAAATTAGATCGTTTGTCATTGAAATGGATAGTTGTAGTACGTTTCACGGATGGTTGTGTGATGAAACTCTATTCTCTATTTCGCCATTTTCTTAAGCTGTCTTTCTTAAGTTTTTTTTAGTCCTCATCATACAGAAATGCGACCTGAAACATAAATTATATAAAACATGGATTAGCACAAAATTTAAGGCGAATAGGGAAAGGGAAAATGTAGCGCAAAAAAGAAAATATTGGTCACAAATAAAACAAAAATAACTTATTGAGAAAAGTTACAGGCTGTATGAACTAGAAACTAACCATTATTGTCTGCAAAATTTTAATGAATCCAAACATTGTTAATCAAACCAGATGGAAAGGAATTCAGAGCTGATGAAGTTGTCAATATGATAATTTGATTATTATTAATTTAAAAGCTGGCTTATGTAAAATGATAACTATCAGTATGTTTTATCCATATACTGACAGTCATCAATCTACAACCTACATATAGATGGAGGGGCCGTGGTAGCCTAGTGGTTAGGGTATCCGCCTTCCATTCGGAAGGGTGAGGTTCGATTCCCAATGCCACCAAAGACCCACCGAGTACATGCGATATACGTGCTCGTTAAATCTGTGGAATCGAATGTCCTGTGGTCGGTCGTTGAGCAGTTACCATGGGTGCAATGGTCTGAAGAAATTTACTCTCCCTTCAGATCAATGCCAAAATTGAGGGAGTAGATCCTCTGGTGCTGCCATCTATTGGAGTATTTGAAGAGCAAAAGTCGTACTTCACCTTCATGTTGCTCTGATTAAAACGAAAGACGTCCCCAATTGACATAAATTCGCATAGCCGAGGCATAGTGAGCTTGGTTTGTCCAAGTGTCATTAGTAACAACAACATATAGATGGAAACGAATTTAGAGATGATAAAGTATTCAATATGATAGTTTTTAATAATTATTGGTTTAAAACCCGATTTTCATGTAGAATGATGACTCTCAGTATATTTCATATTTTACACATATACTGACTGTCATCATCATACACACATATTTATATAACAGCTTAGCAAGGAAAATCACATCAGTTTTGAGCTACCTATTTTCATGTTATGTTGGTTAAAAGCAAAGGTGCCTGTTCCGTACCCATGAAGCGCTGTGACAGCAGCGCCATCTTTGTATATGAGAAAAAGACACAAAAACTGTGAGAGAGGAGGAGTCGAGTAGCCTTTGAGGAGAGCAGTTGTAAAATGAGTGAGATGAATCAGCTACGAAAAATAGCTTTTTTTTTAATTTAAATTTTACAGTCCATTCTTTATAAACAAGCTATTGAACACACAAACAGTGCCCTAATTCTAAAAAATCTTCCTGTGTATCTGAAGACTTTTATAAGCACATTATATAAGCTTACATTTGAAACGAACGGAAACAATCCTCAAAAAGGACACTTTTCATTAGCGTACTTCGTTTTAAATACGAGACACAAATTCTTAAACTTGAAGGGGAAAATTAAATTTTCCGCAATACTTTCAGCTTTTAATTGCACAAACACCCACATTCTTATCAATGGTGAGAAGAAATTTAATATTTTGTTTTTTAATATTAAATAATCCCGCTAGTCAAGTAAACATATGTTTAACAATCGGAAAAATCAAACGGTATTTAATAAACATATATAAGTAGGTGACAGAATCAAACTTACAACTCCAAAAATAAATATTCACTATATAAAATGGAACGTATCCAAAATTAACCAGTATCTACACACTAATTCCCTATTACAGGAATCTGCTATCTGTGCAAGAAATGCTTTGCTTGATATAAAAGACAAGTCAATCCAAATAATAGCTTATAATGTCTAATGGTCAGCGTGCCTGACTGCAGATAGGGATTTCAATTGGGGACAGCCACATCCACTTTTCCAACTTAACCACAGCACAATTGGTTAAGTTGGAAAAGTGGAGCAGCACATCTCATAATGCCAGCCTATCTGTTACAAAACAACAGCAGCAATATCAGTCCTGACGTTTCCTAGTTTTTACTAAATATGTAATTTTTTCACGTCTTTATGAAATTTTGGTTAATTAGTTATATTTAGTTTAATTTGACCAAAGTTAGTTTTAATTTGACTTCTGTTAATTGACACTGACATCCTACGTCTTTTTGCATTCCGCCGGACTTTAGTTTTATATTTGAATCCCTTACCGCATCAATTTTTTATCTTTCTAATATGAAAGCGGTAATATCTGAATACACAAACGAAGAATACATGAGCATGCATTTTGTGCATGATTTTTATAATTCCAACTTTCGGAGGGCCGAAAAAATTTCCAAGTCGTCACGCACCCGACCATGAGATATTTGCGGATGTTCACCGAAATCTAAGAAGTCACGATTGCAGACAAAATCGCAATCTCACATTAGATGAGAATAATGCACTTGATGGGGAGGAAAATGATTCGAATATTATTTCATACATGCTTGCTTTAAAAACAAGCATTTCAAAATGAAAGGTTATGAATAATTTGCACTATAATCCAAATCATTCGTACTTATTTATACTAGTACAAAAATTGCGGCAGTTCAAAACTGAGTAATATTTTAGAACAAGTTATTGCAGAGCATAATTTCTTATGAATAGTAAAACTGAGAGATAAGCACCATTTCTCTTGGAATGAGATTTTAAATTTGCATATTTAGCATCATTGTGCTCAAGAAATTCCTTTTGCAGAGGACCTTTACTGTCCAAATAAAATTCCGCTTCACTATTTGGCTTGAAATGGTCCGTAATCGATTGACAGATCCATAAATATTTTAAAGCCGCCTGACAAGCTGGTTTGGTTTGTTTGTCGCTCAACGGTCATTTTTTGCACACGAGGGCAAATTAGACCGGGACCTACGGTTTAAAGTGGATTCCGAACCACCACAAACATCCATACCCAAGGTGGGATTCGAACCCACGAACTGTTGAACCGAAGGCAAGAGCGCTAACCATTCGGCTGCCAGCTCAGCCGCCACCTGACAAGCGATCTTTGTTGTTGTTTTCTCGAACACATATGTATACAATTTCTCCTCCCTAACAACGGAAAACTATCTATACATTCTGAAATGAATTTCGGGATTTGTAGTGGAAAAAGCCATGATCAATTGGTATCAGAAGGTCGATTTCTTGTAATCATTGTGCTCCATATAAGCTCCAAGCTTGTAATCATTGTGAATCCAATGGGAGATTTTCTGGAACAAAAAACTTACCAAGCAGAAATTACAAATTTATAGGGCTTGAGGAACCAGTTTGATGAAATAACTCACAATGGGAATTTGTTAAATATAAGTTCTAAAGTTATTAGCGTCTTAATCATAGATAAAGATACGTTAGTCATTAAAAAGAAATCCTATAAGAAATATAATTATATTTGTTTTTTTCTATGCTTTCGTAAATTGGGTGCCACTTTTTTCTAAATTTAATTTTACTTTTTTCATTTTTGCTATTGAAATTAATTTGAAATGTATGAATTTAAAGTCAGGATTGATAATGACAATTTCACAAGTCTTTTTTCTTGATTAATAGCCAAGATGTAGAGAAAGAGAGTGAAGGCAGGGGAGAGAATGGAAATGTTATAAACTACTTCTGAACTAGAAAAACCATGTAGTTATATGTAAAATCTTTCGAAAAGTATTGAATTCAATAGGAATTTGGTATATTTCCCCTTGTGTTTAAGTACAAGGATATTTAAGAAATTATCTGATAAAATTTAGGCGCTTGTTAAATTTTCATTCTTTAAAATATTAGCGCCAACATCTGTCTATTAAATCAGTGTATCATAATGAAGTTAGTTTCATCTTAAAACATTGGTATTGTTTTAATGAATGTGGGGATACTTTGCATGTGCGTATTTTTTCAAAATTTTAAGAATTTTAGATTTATTTTAGAATTGGTCAATTTTTGATTTATTCCATTTTAAACCAAAAATGGTTAGAAATAAGGCATGGCAATATGGAGTTTTATGCTCTACACATGAACAGCTTCATCCATCTCTTTTACTCACATATACACACTAGCACACATGTATACATGTGCACACATGTATAAATATAATACTTTTTATGGAAATAAGTTCTCTTTTTATAATATTACAAAAATGCTATTTATTCTTTTGTGAAGAACCATTTAGAAAAGCATCATCAGAAGAGAAAAACAATATATATATATTGATATAAATTTTTCTCTAAGGTTAGAACCTAAAGGTGTGTTATCATATCGCATATCAAGGTTCACTATGGCCTAGCAGTAGAACAACGCTTTTTTAGATTGAAAGGTTACAGGTTCGATTCTAGATATTTTTGAACAACGGGAGAGGGATAGTGCACTTTTGCATGCACGCTTGCCGAGTTGGATTCTTAGGAGTTTTCCTCACTTGCGGCCAGTGAATAGGGCCCGTTATCTATGAGGTAATAATGTGTGGTGAACATTAGAATGCTTAAAACAGCCTCAGTCGTTAGGCAGTTCACAATGTTGTGCTAAATTCGCCTATGTAGGACTATTTTTAAATAACGATGTGACTAACCTTTCGCCACAAGAAGGCTGGAAATTTACTCACTTGTCGTTACTCAGTGGTCACCAGTGAACCAAGTCCCAGAGGCGAGTAGGATTACTCCATCTATACCACCACAAACCCATTTTTATGGTGGGCCACATTAATACATCATCTCAGAAGAAAGGACAGAGAAACACAAAAGAAAGTAACATCCATGCCCGAACCGGGATTCGAACCCGGGACCACAGCTCAGGAGTAAGGAATGCTAACCACTCAGCCATCGGTCGGCACCTATGTAAAACATAAATGGCATTTTATAAAAGTTTGGTATCTATATAAATGAATGCATGTATCAGTTTTAGAAATACCATGTCATTTTAATATTTTCGTGGATTAAAATTAATTTTATGCTACCTAAAAATAATTCAATTAATATAAATCACAAGTCTGTGAACGTTAACACTTAATTAATATCAAATTTTATTTTACTAAAAGAATCTGCATTTAGAAGGCAGCAAGTTTGATAAGAGATCATCTTTCTGATAAGGTTTATCCATATTAAAAACAATTTTTTTTGAGTTCAGTGTCTCTGTGGTGTGGAGAGAAGGGTTCCAACTCAGGTAGCGACCTTGTTATTCTATCGTAGCTGAAAACTATTTAGTGGTTGTCTGTGTTAATAGCTTTGATTGATGAAAATAAGCTAGAGAATCGCTTAACAATAACTTTAACTAACCTCAAATGGATCGCGGTAGCCAAGATGGAAAACTACGTTCGGGAGATCAGTTCTATATCAGACACAATTGAAGATCCAATGTATTCACTAACTGCAACTTGGATATGTAAAACATGTCCAAGTGGTCCCTCCTTTGAAGTGGCTAGAATGATGCTAACTTAAGTGTCGACTTTGTTCGTGGTCCAAAACTAAAAGGCGATTGGTTGTATTTAATTGCTTTACTATCTACAGAAGTAGAGCTCCAGTGGTTTAGTAGCTTCAGACAGCTTCCCATTAAGATCAGCAAAATGAAGCATCATTTGCAGCTGACAGTGATTGAGAGGGTGACCACGTACGCTCCCTCACTCCTCACTGAGTTGCTGGAGCTGCATGGGTTGGGGACGTGTCCACGTTAATATATGACGTGTAAAGTCCTTCAGTTGGTGTGGCGTGGATTTGAAGAGGAGGGTGCCAGCTCATGTGTGATCTCGTCACCTGACTGTAGTTCAAAATTATAAGGCATTTGGTGATGGGCGAGTACTCCAAACCCTTTAACCTAAAAGTACACAGTCCAGGGCTCGCCAACACCACTTTGTATGAATGTATCAACAGAAATAGGCTGTCGGAAATGTATTAAAAACAAATAAACCTGAAATTTTTATGTGTCCTTTGAGAAAATGAATACTTTGCGTTTTTATCATTGGTATGCTATTTACACTAAACATGGCTTTTTTTTTCAATGCAGTATAAGGGATGAAAAAATTAAAACTTCAAAAACTAATCTCCACAATTCTGCGAATAAATACATCATTCATTGGAGTTTCTCTCCGAATGAAATTAGAAGTTGAGTGAACTTGCTCAGGGGCTTGTTTCTCAATTTTAGAAATATCTTTTAAGATTTCATGAAAATAGCGTGGGCTTGAAAAGTTTTTGAATAGCTTTCCATTCTTGAAAATTCTGTATCTACAGGCATATGATAACCACTTATCTGAAGATTGAAGGCCTCGCCCACTTTTAATTGAGATGATGTGATCAGAAGAGTGGTTTAATTAGAGTGAAGACGCGGCTTAATTGTAGGTTGAAACCGTTTGATGGTAGGGGTGTGTCTTTTGATGCCCCTCAACTAATCCAGTGGGTTCAAGAGAATGATTGACATTATTTATTACCTTACTATACTGCATTCGATGTTTATTGTATAAGAAATACATAAAAATCTACATTATTTAAAATATTCAAATGAATAACAGAAAATTTGGACACTCAGAGGATGCTTGATTTAATTAATTATTTTCATAGTAGTGTTGCACGCATTTCTATTAAATGAGAAAATATATAGAGTAATTTAAAACTATTTTTTTACTACTTGCGAAAACAGATTTAATATAAAAATTTTGTATTATGCATATTTAACTTTCATTTCACTTCATGCGTTTTAATTTATGGATGTATTGATTTGTTCCTTATGCATAAAATATTTCAAATCTATTATTTTTGAAATTATAATAAGAGTTAAAAATATTTTCTTGTGTGTTTATGACAAACCAACTATATTTAAGTGAGAAAAATGTCTTCATTTACACAGGTTACAATATTCATATAAAAACCGTAATAAACATGTAACTAAAAATAAAATGGATATTTTTTAATTTAAACCTTCGATTTTCTACTTCAGAGCATACCATTAATTTTAGCCATTTTAAACTCTATAATAACAGCTTTGTATGCTCCATTTTTTAAAAAAATATAATGGCCTTTTTCCTGTCTCACACGAGAGAAAATTTCTCAAAATCCTGAAGTGTATGGAGTAAGCAACACCTAATTCTTCCTGTTCAACTGAGATCGAATCAAAGATTTTCTATTCCGAAGAATGCGTTCATACTATTTATCCACGGTAAGCTCAAACTGCAATTAAAGATTTGATTTTGCGTTGCTGAGAATCTAATAAACTAAAGCTGTTGTTGTCTTGTGCCAGCTAGGCTGGCATTATTGGGTGCACTGCTCCAATTTTCCAACCGAACCATATTTTGGTGAGGAGTCCGAGTTTTTCAGTAAACATATGCCATAGGTACCCGTTTATAGGGTAGGAAACCATTCACAACCCATTCACACAAAGATAGGATAGACAGAGAGAGAAAGTACATCCATGCCCGAACTGGGATTCGAACCCAGGACCTCAATATCCGCAGTCAGGCGCTCTGACCACTAGACAAGGCGGGCGGCACTAAAACCGTTGTAAGAGATTTAAATATTCGTTTCATTTGTGCTTTATTTGAAGGCGTTTTATAGATAATGAACCTTCTTTGTTTACTCAATAAAAGAAAAACAAAAAACTACCAAGCATCCTTTCTAAAAATGCTCTTGTAGCAAGTGGACATCTATTTTTTATTGTTCAACAATTGCTCTGATCAAAACTGGTACTTTCTCTCTGAAGAATCGGTATTACCACTGTTCCACTGTGAAGCCATAATATAAATTTTCACATTTCATAGTGGACTGTCAAACAAACTGAAAGCAAGGCTTTTTTAAACTTGTATTGCGCCTTCGCTTTCTAGATCTTTCCATAGATATGGGGTCATATTTACTCGATGCAAGAAAGATAATCCATCATGCATGCATGCATCCACCCCGAGGAGCATGAGTCTAGAAGCACAACATCAATCTACCAGTTTTTTAACAGTGATGTTAGTCGAATCCATGCCATTCCATTTCAATGAGCAATATCTATTAGGTTTCATTAAGTCTTAAAAAAATAGTTTCGATACCATGCAGAGCGAACAATCTAACTGTCTAAAGTTTTTATTAGATATCACCACTTTTCTGCCTTCCAGAAGAACTTATCATAAACCGAAGATCGTATTAAAAATCGCAAGGTAGAAAAGAGCCGGAAAACTTTTATGCATCCAATCTGATAGGTGTGCATAAAAGAAAATAACAATCATCCCCCATCTCTCGTTATTCAAAAGTGGCTGGGATGGAACTCGAAACAATTTTTTCTATAGATCTTACCAGTAAATGACGGTGAGCCTCTACAATAACGGCTTTGACAACATATTAGTAGTCAGAATGTTGCTGTTGTGTGACATTTTAATATCCAATACATAAATTGCCTAATGGGAGAACTTTGCACAGAGTCATGTTGTGTAAAGGAGTAAACTCAAAAAACTTCCAACCACCTATTCTAGTAGATATACATACAGAAGATACAATAAAAGCTTGTTCTGATACATACAGAGGGATTTGGAATTCCTAAATACGAAGACCATTGTAAGACATTTTAGTGCCCATACAGTACACTTTTCCTATTCAGTGGTCTGCATTCAGGTACCGCAAGGGAGGAAACCTGGAAAACTTCCAAATACCCACACAGAAACTAGAAGCTTAATATCCATCTCCCGTTGTACAAATCGAAATCTGGACTTGGATCTTTGAAGTGTGCTGTCTTACAATTAGACCTCGGTGAATCCTTAAAATAGCATTTTGAAAAAGAAATCAAAGCAATAAGTTCTTTCCAACCTGTCCAAATTTATTTTTTTGATTCTGAGTAAGTCACTGATTAATCAAAGAAAAAATTTATCCTTTGTTTTACATTTAACTTTACACATTAGAGTTCATTAAAGTAAAACCTCTTTGGAATATGTGCCTCTACAAACATATATACTTGAAATGAAAATCGAGCTCAAAGATATAAGGCCAGAGCAGTACCTTTAAAATGTCAACTTGGCCTTGAAAAGCTGTAAGGCGGAAAAAAAGGAGCAATTTTTAAGAGCTTATGGCATACATCTCATGTGAATCAAGCAAAGGTTGCTTTTATTTAGAAATTAAACGAACATTAAATAATAATAAAAAGAATTCAACCAATCTCGTTTCTCCTCATTTTGATGCAATATTACCGCTGGATAAAAACGAAATCGGTCACCTCCTCATATTCAGTAGTATGTAGGACTTCTTATATATATATGACCGATACGAATAATTATCTTTTAATGAACTTTCCTCGTCGGATGATGTATCTGAGAACGCCCACTCACCTGAAACAACGCCTATTTTTTCTGGATGTCTAGCTATTTCATCATATTTTGTGATCTTCAAATGAAGCGCTTATCTTTATTTCCTGCTTATCTGCGTGGATTAAATCAGGGCATATTTCAAATTGAAATTATAAACTGAAATGGAATACATCGATGTATATTATATATACACTTTACTGATAATTAAAAAATCCAATTATCAGTAAAGAAACTAGAATATGAAAGATTTCAAAGAAATCGGTGTTTAGTAAAGATTAAAAAATAGGAACTTTCGAAAACATATTTATTTTAAGTTCCGTATTTTTCTTGCATTTTTATAAAAGAATTTGTATAAATAATATTGTTGAAACATGGATACTTTCTTATTGCTATTGTGCAATATGATTTAAAGAGATTTCTTTTCATATCTTTCGCCACATTTCTCATACTCACATTATAATGTCATTTTTATGTAAATATATGTACCTAAAAAAATTAATTTCGTTGTATTGTTTTTTCAAGAAATATTTAATTGCAAAAGAGAGATCTGGTATGAGTCCAAATACTATTATTTGCGTTAGGTCCAAAAGTGGTGATCATGTTCAGATTTGCATTGATTGACAGTTTAAGGAACTCAATATAATTTTTTTAAATGTATGTTATTAGAGTATCGATTACA
The DNA here is from genome assembly GCA_037975125.1 of Latrodectus hesperus. Classification (NCBI taxonomy): domain Eukaryota; kingdom Metazoa; phylum Arthropoda; class Arachnida; order Araneae; family Theridiidae; genus Latrodectus; species Latrodectus hesperus. The sequence goes on from JAJQOW010000014.1 coordinate 880,891, forward strand.
CTTTTTAAAGAAAAAATAATGCTTAAACCAGAAAAAATTAATCACATCATTTGCAAAAACTTAATTGTAGCCAATGATGCGAGTTCCTTTAATATTTATATAAATATTTTCCCAATGAATATGATTGCTTCAATTTTTAAGAAAATTTCATGAATTAGATGGAGAACCAAGTGACCTTCAAATTTGCATTGAAACAGTTTATCATTAAAAAGCTTAGAAGTGGATAGGAGTCTTTAAATGAAAAATGTGTAAGTGGGCCAACATTGGTTAATAAATATTAGCTAGAAGACTTGTTCGAGTTTGACAGAGTATAAATAATCAATGTTAAGCAGATTGTCCAGCGAGTAGGACAAATATAGCCGGATAAGGAAATGTGCTTGTAGCAGGTTTGATACTTAGTTCCATAAAAGATTGTACATATTGAAAGTACTATAAAGGGTCCAAAATGAACGAAAGTTTAGAAAAGGAAGTACCTGTCCACGAGTTATTATTGCCTCTTAAACACGACTCAAATTTCCGAGATTTTAGTGTGATCAAAATGTACATTCTGAAACATACACATCGATAAATTTAACTATTTTAATATAATTTTGTGTATTAATATCAACGACATTATGAATATCGTCATGTTTAATTCATTATTTGATAATTTTTAAAACAAAATTTTCAGTATAATTATTTTAACACACAATTTTATCGGTGAAGTCTGCGATATCTGAAAACTTGAAAATCCATTTTTTTCTTTACTAGATGTTCAAATATTCAAAATTGAAAATCATGAAAACATTTTTTTGCTCTCTGGCTAAGTTATTCGTGTTGTAACATTCGTAGTTTAGTTTTAAATGAGAGTTTATGAAGTATAAACCTAAATAAATCTCAGTTTCTAATTTAAGTGCTGTATATACAAATAAAGTAAAAATCAGAAACAATTTTTTGCAATAAAAATGGAAAGCAGATGAATAAAGAGTTGAAATTCTTGTCTCTCTTATTTTAAATGTTCAAGAATTAAGATGAAACACAACTCAGGTGAAAAAAAAAACACTCAAAATTCCTAATTAACGACATTATAATTCAAAATATTATAGATAATCTTAGATTATTATTAAAGGATCCTCGAAGGATAACATCATCTCTAGATAATTTCTGTAGCTTTCTGAATGTAGCTATAAGGGGTGATCAAATGAAAAGGTACGAAACGACGTAAAAATGTAACATTTAAATATTTGCATATTCCGTCATGGGAAAAAGTAGGGAGACATCTCGGGATGTGATTGGAGTCGCTGACTGGGATCGGAGCATGCGCAGGAGAGAGCAGAGGCTCTTATCAAAACAGGCGTCCAAACGATGTGGCAGTCCGTATGAGGACAGGATGTCTTTCGCGTTGTAAAATTCGACGATTAAGGAGCAGCGAGGTATTTTTGACAACGGAAGGTGAGAAACCAGTGAAAGCATGAGTCGTCACCTCCCACTAAAATGTTCAAAACCGTACTTTCTACAGAAAAGGTGTTTGCTCACTGTCTTTTTCGACGTTTAAGGTCTGACACTTGTGGAATTCCACGAGCACAGAAAAACCATAAACTCCGATTTGTACTCTGAGACACTCCGACGTTTACGCAGGTCAATCAAGAACAAAAGACTGGGGCTGCTCACGAAGGGTTTGGTTCTGCTTCATGATAACGCGCGTCCACCCGTCTCCAGAGTCACACATATGGAACTGACCAAGTTCAAGTGGGAGACGTTGGACCATCCTACCTTCATTCCGGACATGTCGCCCTGAGATTTCCATGTATTTGGTCCACGGAAGAAACATCTGAAAGGGAAGCGCTTCAATTTGGACTACGTACTCAAGGACGCTATGAAAGACTGGATCTCGTCACGGTCAAAGTAATTCTGGGAAGAAGGAATCCTGCGTCTTGTTGATCAGTGGGATCGTTGTGCTCAAGCCTATGGTGTATATTTTGAATAAAGTCTACATTTGTACCCACCGTGTCGTTTCGTACCTTTTCATTTGATCATCCCTTATATTATGTGAGTTTTTAAGGCAACAACTTGTTAACTTGTAACAGCATGTATGGTTTTCTGTTACTGCATGTCATTGTATTCGAAAAGAAATCTTTTTTTTAAGTGAATAGAGGTACATAAAGTTTGTAAAAAGATTCATAAATTCGAGAGAAAGATAATGTTTAAAAAATTTATTTCGAAATAATTCATAATTTTATTTTTATTGTAGGTATACTAATAAAATATACCTCATTAAAATGAAAATACTCATCATGAAAATAGTGAATTCCTATAAAAGGATATTTTTTATATATTATAAAATTGAGATATATTTTATTTATCATAAACTATTATATAATTGATATTTTTAAATACAGCATTTCCTATATTTGCATGAAGTTGACCACTCTTTTTATTTCTGCAAATATATAAAAATAAATTAAATTTCTTATCATAGTTTCTATCAAGTGACTGTGAAATTGTAGCAGGATGGTGAGGAAAAGCGTTATTTATATGTCAGAAATGGTTTGCTTTATTTGTATCTCTAGGTTCACTTTTTGCGCAGAGGGTAATTCGATGGGAAACTGTAAATTAAAGTGGATTCCAAACCATTATAAATATCACATCCGTGACAGAAATCGAACCCACTAATTGTTGAAATGAAGGCAAGAGGATCAATCATTTTGCTTCTTCCAGCCTGACTCCTCGAGCCCGAGGTTACTTAACCGAAAACCGTCGCTCTAAACCTACGCCCATTAAAAACACCATGCGTTCGAATGGGGCTGTGTGACCATGTAATGAGATGCTAACTCAAGTATATCATCCTTGTTACATGACTAATTCAAAATAAATGGTTTAACTTACAGGCCTAGATCTGTAACAAAGAATAAATGGAAACGCAGTAATTTGACACACGTAACCTCAAATGAAAACAAAATGTATTGATTAATTGTTACTGAGCTTCCTCTAATGTTATATTTCTTTGAATGTCCTTTACACACAAAAAAAAAACTTTTGCATGTTATCTATTTATTTCATACTTTTATTTTTTGATTCAGTTTCAAGCCTCTCCTTATTCATATGAAAAGCGAAAGCGATTAGTGCCTTTTCCTTCTGAGCACGAGGCCAATAGCCCAGCCATTTCTGTACAAGTTGAGTTGAACGGCAGACAGTCATCTGTGGTTATTATACGAGGCCTGGATAAGATCGCACGTTTTTCGAGGCCATTTCGCCTACCGCTGCTCCATGGAACTTGGCTTTGATAAATGACTTCATTTTTGTGAACTTGGAGGTCTCCATTTTTTTTTATCTCGCCGTTTCTTACAGACTCGCACTTCCATTATCTTAAAAAGTTTTAAAAAAAATTATGTCGCCATTTCTTTATCTTTGTGCCCAAGTGGAGTTATCTTGGACAGTTTTGTCAATAAAATATGTGAATCTTAGATTACCTTTTTTTAATTTTTAGAAAAGAGTAGAACAACTTTAAAAAAAACCAACATCAAAGTGATCAGCGCTTTTGATAAACAGAACAGCACATTTATTAATTGTTGTTTTGAGACGTAAGATTATTTGCGAAATAAAATAATTACGACCCGCGCAGTTGCTTTAGTATAATGAATGGGGTTATAGTTTGCTTTAAGGTCCACATTTTTAAGATTATCTGCTATTTTTTTTTGCGCCAAATTAGTAAAAAGACATAAACACATAAATTTTTTCATTTTTATACTCTCGAAATAAATAAAGCCTTTTTTCAAGTTTGATCTTACAACAGTAATTCAAGAAACGTTCAGAAATAAATGTATAATGATAAGAATTTAGTGCTATATATTAGGAAAAATAACAAAATAACATTTTTTGATTTATTTAAAGCAAAATTTTCAGAATAATGTTTGGATTTTCTAACTTGAAAAATATTATGCTTACTTAAATATGGATGTGTCTAATATAAGTAAAAATAAAGTTAATCAACTAAAAAAATGAGCAATTTTAAGCGAAAAATCTTTGAAACTGTTTAATTATTTATTATATCAAATAAATGGTATTTTGACCTGATATTAATTAATAGTTTTAAATTGAAATAAAAATCCCACGGAAAAGAAAAAAGATAGTAGTTTTTATATATGTATCTGGCACGTTTAAGCAATGAATATAAGTAATATTATGTACTTTCTCTAGGCATTTCATCGAATGACAAATGCTTTTTAAGGATATTACGAAAAAAACATGAATATTCTATTATTTTAAAACCATTCCTTCCTCAAAAATACAAATTATTACTTGAAAAATATAAATTGTTACAAGTTTCACTGATAAAATAATGAGAGTGTCATTATAAAACTTTTATTCAAAATACGTAAATTTTTAAAGTTGTATGAAACGAAATTCATCCGTTTCTTAATAAAAGAAATAAAATAAAATATGAGCCTACTTTGTACTAAAACCGGAAATAATTTTATTTTAAATTACTTTTAATTTTTTTTCTTATAAATAATAAACATGATAATTATATAAATGAGATTTCTCTCTCGACTAAAAAATAATACAAATGCAAAAAGAAAATGTTAAAAAGTTAATTTTTGATAAAAGTATTTTAGTTTAAAATTAACCTACTTGTTGAAACATGGTAGGCTTGAGTGACATTTGGAATTACACTTCACCTATTTTCCACGCTAAGATCTTTTGTTTTCCTTTTATTTTACACAATCACTTGTTGATTCTTAGACCAATTCCACGGGATTGAACAAATGCAAATGATAAGACAGGAATTTCAAAGTCTTGAGTTATCTTCAAATCTAACAAGTTTATAGGACATAAAGTGAAGTGTGATTTTGCGAATATTTGTTTTAAAATCCTTCATAAGTCCTAAATTCGTAAAAAACTTCCTTTGTCTCACTACAACTGCCGAAATTTTGCCCAATTTTCTCAGTTCTACTTTGACATCCGGAATAGATTTTCGTACAGTAATTCCCATGGAAGAAATGGAAAATTTTTCTGAATTTTAATTTTGCTTTTTTTAATTTGTATTTACAGATTGATTTTTAAATTAATTTTCCCTTTGAAGACATTTTCAATTTTGAAACAAAGAGTACACAAAATATCCAATTCATCAGTTATACTAGCATGACAACTAAAGCAATGAATTATTTGCGAGCACTTCCATGCGTGAGCATCATTGAATCAGTGATTAGTTTAAAATATAGCAAGCACGAAAATCTCTTTGGTAAGCATGTTCAAAAGTTCATCTTCAAATTTTTATTGCATATATGTTGAATGTGATTCTTTTTTCCAAATATTTGTCTTGTTCTTTCATTTTTTCCAATATCACAATATTAAACTATTTTTATTTTTTGAACAATCTGCAGTAAAATCAAGTACATTGACACTCCTTTTCCAAGCACACAATGCAAATGGCGAATTCTGAGCCTGGGTACGGGATTAAAAGCTATGTGATATTCAAAATCAACCACAGATGTATTTTATTCAATATTTAACATGAAATTTGATTCAAGTTCAATATTTAGTTCGAAAATAAACCATTGTTGGCTTTTGTCCTTGATATTCTATAAAATGAGCCTAGGAGATATGTGAAATATTGATTATTTATATAATTGCCAGCTATAGGTTTCAGCATTCTATAAAACACTTAAATATTAATAAAATGTCCGATTTCAAACTTTTCCATTAGTATACAGGCAACATTTTTGAATGCTCTTCTTAGGCATTAAAGTATAATAATAGCTCTTAGTTATATATATATATATATATATATATATATATATATATATATATATATATATATATATATATATATATATATATATTATTTATTTATTTATATATATATATTATATATATATATAAATGCAAATGTATATAATCTGGTGGCATAAAGTAGCTTTATTAAAGTTCTGTAAGTCTTAGTATTTTTCAAAAGAACACAAAATATCCAGTACACAAGAGATCCAATTCATCAGAACTCATGTAACCAGGATAAAAAGCTAGAAATGTACTTGAGGAAGTTAACGTGTGATTTGACATAGGTTTTGCAAATATCTAAGCCTAAGATTAAGAGTCGGGCCTCTAAACTATTGAATAGAAAATCAGAGTAATAAATTTTTAGTTATCAAGTCAGTTTTCCAATCAATTATAATTTGTGAGACGCCTCTTACAAAATAAAAAATTACTCGTAGCATTTTTTTAGATCGAAGATTGTTACAGTTTTATATTGTTTTCTTCATCCAAATTTTAAGAACTTGGGTAGTAGGAGATGCCTTATTTTAATAATATTGCTACTGCATATCAATATTCGAGTATTTATCTTTTTTAATTTTCCTTTGTGGACTTAAATGAAGTTTATAATCCTTGTGTTTTTGTTTATTTTGTTATCTAGTACACAGAAACAAATCTAATGTATTTCTGTTTCTGTTTTCATGGCATTAGTTTAATGTTTATCTTTTTAGTTCATAACTAGGTGAGATTCCCCAAACTTGTGTATACGTTTTCCCTTGATGAAAAATATAAACTAAGTAGACGTCATTTTGCATCTGATGCACTATGAATTCATTTAACTAGATGCAAAATGATTTAAACGGGACACAGTGAAGCGGATACATTTAGCTAATTCGACCCCCGAAGAATCTCATGCCTGAGGAAGACCTTCAACAAGATGGCTCGTTGACATTGAAAATGACCTAAAGATACTGAAAGTTAGGAACTGGCAAAGTGTCAATCTGGACAGACTGGGCTGGAAAAAGCGTGCTGTAGAGGTAGCTAAGACCTGTAATAGGCTGTTACGCTATTAAAGAAGAAGAACAATATAGAATATACTTGCATATAAAAAAGAATTTATTCGAGTGGTCATATCGAATTCCTTACATATCTTCAGGAAGAGAGGAACTTTCCAAAGTGTTTATTGGTGCAATGTTGAACAGGCCTTCCTCGACCATATTTACAGGTGCTTGGGTTTTACGGTTCCCGAGATTTTAAAGGACACATCTGTTTTTAAATTTTTTAGAAATTTTTGGTTTTATGTAGATGGTGAGCAACACTACACCATCTGGGATTAGAAACAACTAAAATAAAAAAATTACAATCAGTTTGAAAATTTGCTAATTTTTAAAATCTTTAGAAATATTACTAGAAGATTCAATTTAGCAAAGACAACTTTCATGTTTTATAATTTATTTCAAAATAATTCGCATGTCAAAAAAACATATTTTATTTCTACTACAACTGTTCGACACTTTGATTAGATAGCGATAATATTGGATCAGGTTTACTGTATGGTCACCCTTGGCGCGTTTTTTTAAGCCAAATTTGGCGAACATTCGGACCGCCTTATTTTTGTCTGATGCGATTCTCGCGAGATGCTCAGTTTGCCTCGCTAGACAAGTCTCATGTTATCATCTACGAATTTTCAGATATCGTTTCTAACCTTTCTTGGCAAATAAAATTCTGTTGAGTAGAGTAAAATAAACAAAATCTGCGGTAAACAAAATGTTGTCGCTGAGATTTTATTTCAACAGATTGTCTGCTGTGCGTTGCTTTTTTTCAGCTTTTATCTTGCAGAATATGTGTGGAGGAAAAAAACAATAAAATGTGTAATAATTTCCTTGCGTTCATCGATTTCATTATACGGGTCTACCCGCCAAAAACATCTGACCCGGAGCAGGCAGTAGCGGATTCGAGGGCAAAATAGGAGCTGGAGAGAGGGATTTTTATTGTTCATTATTTACATAATTATTAATAAATTAAAGGGTTTTCATGAAATGAATTTCTTATGAATATTCATCGATTTAAATTCATTAATATAAAATTTAATCAAAAAATTTTGTGGATAATTTAACATATCTACTTTATTATTTTACCATTGATGTTTGAAATCTATAAATTTGCGTTGTTTGTTAATTTTGTAAAATTAGTTGAGCATATTGATAGATACCAACAATGTATGAAATATTTGTCACTACTTCAGCCGTTTTCCTCCCGCCGTTTTTCCTGATCGGAAATTCGGCGTACAGTCACTCGTCATACGTATGACGTCATACGGACTTGGCGACTTTTTGAAAATTTCGCCAAGGGTGACCGTACGGTAAAATTTTACCATAATATTTATCACTATCTAATTAAAGTGTAGCCTCTTAATTTGAGAAGTATGCATACATTTCTGGCTTTCCCATGTATCTATGTGTGTTTTTAATAAGTTTCCCTTAGTTTTCCTTTCCATTGTATTCTACTTGGTAGCTAAATATTGTAGTTGAACTTTCAAATTTATATGATAAGCAGCTGGCGCAATTACATTCTCAGCCCCTTGTGCAACGGCATGTCAAATGTTTGGATCAATTTTTGTTGGGATGTTTGGGTCAATTTTTGAAGAGTTACAGAGGCAACATATGCTCCTCTAACTCATCGCAGCTTTACATCTGTACTGATGGATCCTTTGCAAAGTTGTTCACTTGGTGGAGTTACAGAGGTAACATATACTCTTCCAACTCATCTCAGGAATAAATCTGTACTGATGGATCCTTTGCAAAGTTGTTCACTTTGTGAAGTTACCGAAGCAACATATGCTCATCCAACTTATCGCAGCTTTACATTTGTACTGATGGATCCTTTGCAAAGTTGTTCACTTTGTGGAGTTACAGAGGTAACATATACTCTTCCAACTCATCGCAGGAATAGATCTGTACTGATGCATCCTTTGCAAAGTTGTTCACTTTGTGAAGTTACCGAAGCAACATATGCTCATCCAACTTATCGCAGCTTTACATTTGTACTGATGGATCCTTTGCAAAGTTGTTCACTTGGTGGAGTTACAGAGGTAACATATACTCTTCCAACTCATCTCAGGAATAAATCTGTACTGATGGATCCTTTGCAAAGTTGTTCACTTTGTGAAGTTACAGAGGCAACATATGCTCCTCCAACTCATCGCAGCTTTACATCTGTACTGATGGATCCTTTGCAAAGTTGTTCACTTGGTGGAGTTACAGAGGTAACATATACTCTTCCAACTCATCGCAGGAATAAATCTGTACTGATGGATCCTTTGCAAAGTTGTTCACTTTGTGAAGTTACACAAACAACATATACTCTTCCAACTTATCGCAGCTTTACATCTGTACTGATGGATCCTTTGAAAAGTTGTTCACTTGGTTTAATTGTGGAAAATTAAATCAACCCCTCTGGCGTTTTTAGCAACCCAGGATTTCGACAAGCCGTCTGAATAAGGCGACACTTTGATGAAAAATGGAAATCAGAAAAAAAAGTGTGAGGCGACGCCTTCTTTGAGTCATCTTTTCCAAATTAGGCGAGACCACGTCTTTTTCGACTCAGTCGGCGAGAGCCTGCCTGCCAGTGCTGTAATTAGAGGCGATAACAAATGAGACCAAGTGTTTTCACCTTTGCTCTGCCAGTTAAAAGAGAAAAAAAATCAATGAATTACTGAAACTGAAAAAAAAGAAAAACCGTGTTTCACTTCTTAATATTTTACCGAAATAATTTCTTTGATATGCGACTTCAATTAAGTATACCCACATATTCAACTGAAATAAAATAGTTGAAAAGTTTAAAAAGCTTTTTAATGATATTGAAGTCACTGTTGGCTGTGTGTGCATTTTCAGTATAATGAATATTTTCATCACTTTTTTTAACGATAATAAGGTCGTCGTTAAGTTTTCTTTGTGATATTTGTTTACTTTTGAGTCCCTTTTTCTAAATGTATTCATTCTCAAATTCTATTTTTGTTTGTTCTCTGTCCTTTATTTCAACAGTTCGTAGGTTTGATTTTCATTTAGGCGTCGATGCTTGTAATTATTCAGAATCCGCTCTAAATTGCAGGCCTCGATCGAAAGAGTTCTTCCATGCTAAAACTGTTGCAGAATGACAAACTAATCAACTAACCTCTAGTTCAATTGCAATATAATTATATTTTTAAGTTCATTGTCCCCTAAGCAAGCCAAATATATTACAATATATTGTGCTTGATTCAAAATAAAGTGTCAAACTGCAGTTCAACCTCAATTGACTATTTCTTAGTACGTATTCGATTTGTACAATATACAAAGAGTGAATAAATACTTTACTAAATAGGATTCCCTTAATAAAATTGCTTAAACTCTGCAGAAGTTATTTGAATAAACAACTGTAGCAAAAACATAAAGGGTCTATATTTTGTATTGCATTGATAAGAAAAACATTGAAACTACTGTCTTAATTCGGCCTATAAGAATATATTAGATTTAGTTGCAGCAACACTTTCCTGATTATGTATTTCTATTTACAGGGGCCACTAAAAACACCAATAACTGCGTAATTTTGTATAGACGAGGGCGACATATGAGTTGGCAGCCTCCTTTTTACTCACTACATCATCGGACGGAAATTCCACTCAGCGGTACTTTTAATGAACTCAGATCTTCTCTACATGGCTGTCCTTGGCTGAGTTAAGTATTGAACCCATCGAACACCTAGTTTGACGCTTTTGCGTTACAAACTGCACGATCCTTTACAATAAATTAACATTATCGAAATTGGAATAATGTATTTGTTTGGAAGTTTATCCAAAATTGATTTTGAATTTATTGAAATTTCTGATTAAAAACTTGCTACTATAGTAAACTTACGTCTATGTAACACTGCAAGAGTTATGTAAAATAAGATTTCATATATAGTGCTAAATTTTTTTTAACACATAAAATGTTATTTTATAATAATGACACTGGGTCCGAATCTCATTTCTAAAAGCTGGTTTACAAAATAATCAGTCATTTATGACTAAAAATATCAAAAACTGTTCTTAATTTTAAAAAAAGCATGGAAAACTAGAAAATTATTAAAATATTATATACGTCACATTTTTTTTATCTTATAATCAATATTTCTTTTATAAATATGATTGGGACTAAGAAGGCTTTCGAATATTTAACAAAGTACACTTGTAGAGCTGACAAAATAGCTACAAAGTTTCTAAGAAAAAAATTACAACAGTGTAACAAGCTAATTAGAAATATTTAACTGGTGTTAAAAGAAGCGATGCAGTTTGAAGTTCTTATTCTCTTATCACCTCTGTCTGACAGCTGCCTATTTAAAAGTTTCTGAATTGTATTGATAAGAAATGTCTGCGTTTGAAGGACCAATTTTTTAAAATTAATTTATTTACATAAGAAAACCTACACTATGTTAATTTTCTTTTGCAAAAGCTCTTCTATTTATCATAAAAATTCAAACATTTATTAAATTATTAAAAAATTACTAATATTCATAAAGAACAGCTATTTTTTAATAAATCATCAAATTTAACTCTTAGCGAATTACTTTAATATTTAAAAATTAAACAGGAGTAATTTTAATTTTTTGAACTATTTAATACAATGAAAGATAGAGAAATATCGTTTTTTTATGTGCTTTGATTTATTAATAAATTAAAAATCCTTTTTAAATTATATTTACTAAGCAATATCGATTAAATAGGATGTTGATGTGTTAATGGTTGTCAATGCATTATTGATTTTTTTAATAATTTTGAGAAAACTTTATATGTGAATTTTTTATGAGCACACAATGAAGAATTAAATCTATATATGATGTACTTAAATAATTGGAAAAATTTAACAATAAGGCAAAAATAAAAAAAATATTTGCATTTTTCAAAAGTAAAAATATATAAATATTTACTTATGAGTTGTAGTTTGCATGTAAACGTTTTATGTGAAACTATGTGTACGCTTCCAGAGGAAAACACGAAACAGTTTTTCAGGCAAAATTGAGATTCAGAAAAATAACGATATTTATTGGTTTAATCGTTGTTGAAAATGTTTTGCACAATTAAATAAAATCTCATGCATCGACTAGCTAAAAAGAAATCGAATAAGATTCAGGAAGCTAAGAAGTTCTTTCTAATTACGAAGCTATGTTAAATATCGAAGTCACAGGACAGTTCGCGTTCCAATGTATTTCCGTTTGAGCGGCGTAAGTGGGAATCCGAAAGTACGTTCGTTGCAATAAACAAAATCAATAATTTTTTGAAATCCAAAGAAGAAAGATAAATAAATAGTAAATTATTTTTAAAAAAACATGTTATGGAAATACAGATAGTAGGAGGAACTCGATGCTGTACATATTTTGTCTGTATCCCCAGTATAGTTGAAAATTACAAGTGGGAGGAAAGAACTACTCTCATTTGTTCTGCAAGCGAATAAAGTTTTGTATAATATATTACATATTTTAAGTTAACTACATGGTAGAATAAGAAACTTTACAATGAATTTAAATCATCTTTAATAACGATTTCAAATTATAAACAGATTATATAATTGCGAATTGAAGTATGGTTTAAAAACTAATTAGTGACTATCATTCTGATGCAAGTTTCATTCCATTCCTATGAGATTTTTTCAGTTGAAACGCGAACAAAATATTTAAAGGATAAATAGATTAAGGATTTTGTTTATATCTATTGATTTTGTTTTCCTTTCTTCTCAGCATTAAAATATGAAGGTGATTCTCCGAGGTTGTGAATATATTAAGAATTTCAACTACACAGATCTGGAAAAGTACAATATTCACTGCAGATATTCATAGCAGATCTTTGACTATTAAGATTAGTTAGCTACGCATTATGTTCTCCTGCTCATACTTCATGCTTTTAAAAATAAGATGTAAACTTAAAATAAGAAGTGATTGTTTATCTATCCTTGGCTTAAGAGTTTCGCCTACAATGAATTCTTGATTTTTAGTTCTCTCCTGTCCTCGATGGTTCAGCTTCAAAATACTCGTATATTAACACGAAAGTGCTTTCTGGTATTCAGTTCTACATTTCAAAGGTCTAATTCCCACATTGAATGTTGATATTTATGGTGTGTCTTAACTGAATGTCATTCATTATTAAGTTAGTACCAATAGTATATTGTGCATCGTTAATAAACTGGCTAAATAGGACGATTCTTTGCTCATTTGATTCACCCCGGAATCGCGATACCATAGCTTCTTATATACCATGGGTTTTGTCTACTGGCTAAACAGGATGATTATATACCATGGATTTTGCCTACTGGCTAAACAGGATGATTCTTCGCTCATTTGATTCACCATAGAATCGCGATACCATAGCTTCTTACATACCATGGGTTTTGTCTACTGGCTAAACAGGATGATTCTTCGCTCATTTGATTCACCCCGGAATCGCGATACCATTGATTTTTATGTACTATGGATCTTGTCTACTGCCTAAACAGGATGATTCTTCGCTCATTTGATTCACCCTGGAATCGCGATACCATTGATTTTTATGTACTATGGATCTTGTCTACTGGCTAAACAGGATGATTCTTCGCTCATTTGATTCACCCCGGAATCGCGATACCATAGATTTTTATATATCATGGGTTTTGTCTACTGACTAAACATGATGATTCTTCGTTTATTTTATTGAATACGGAATCGCGATACCATGGGCTTTTAGTTGATGTCTCATGTGGTAATGTCAAGTGGAGATGTGATGAGTGGCGGACAGATATCAAATATATTCAATATATAAATAAATAAAACGCTTAAAAGAGTCATTTGGTTTTTATACAGAGGTGAATACTGAATTAAAAGCATTTTCATCGTGTTTTTCAACTCTGAATATTGTAGCTTTAAATTTATTTTCTAAAACTCGACAATTTTTGGCACACACAAGGGAATTTAAATGTGTTTGGATTGATAGTAGAAATATACATTGGATCATATCTCATTATAAATTTTTTCAAGAATTATCTTACTTACACATGAAGTCTAAAAATTCTAGTACATAAATTTATATTTTAAACATTTTTTTATTAACTTATATACTTCAATTTGTTTCGTTTATGAAAATTAAGTACTTAACTTTCCATCAATTACAATTTACATACTTTATATATCATAACTGATGAAAAGTATTTTTTTTAAAACATGAATCCTTTAGAATTTTTCTATGCATTTCTTTCACTCGACATCTTTACTTAGTCTTTTAAAGATTGTGTCATTCATTTTCTGTATATTTTTTTAAATGAATTTCTTTCAGAAAAACTTCCAAATTCCAAAAAGAGAAGTTATTTGTCGGCTAAAAGTAGAATTCCCGTAGGGGTAGCTTTTCCTTATACACATTTTTTCCTTGTGTCCATGCTCTCCCATGTCCATGCTTAACTGTAGCCCACTCTCTTCTCAAAATGAATGTGTCTTTTCACCTCCTCATTGAAATTGCGCGAACCTGAAGAAGGAACAAGTGAATAAATCAGTAATCTCTTGCAAAATAAAATTATTTCTTATGATTTTTTATTGAACTGTTTGTTTCCTCAATTTTAAAGCAATTTCAACGATAACATTTGTCAATTCAGAATGTATTTTGATTAAATAGAATATAGAAAAAAATAAACACACACATGAAGAAAATTTAATAGTTGATAATTATGTAATGTGGATGTCAACTTACACTCAATTTTTTGGGACGTAGAGTAAATTTTATTAGGATTAATTTATGAGGGGTTCGCGTTTAACTACCAACTTGGCGATGTAATCGCAAATTATTTTATCATTAAAACATACAGAAATGTATCACAGCTAAAAGCAAGTGATATATAAATGGGAAAGATGTTTCACGAGGGTTATTCTGAAATGTTGAGATACACACTGATGAGTAGGGATAAAAAAGCTATATCGATTAGATTTGAAAGATAGGAATTATTTTCCCCCAGAAAATCATTTTTTTTTGACAATTTGTAAGAATTTTAGAGTTGAATGAATTTTATACTGTATGAGAAATGAGGTTAATGTTAAAATATTATCGTGGAGTGATTTTCCATGATTTTAAAATAGTATTAAATCAAGAACCATTTATTCAACGCTTATTTATTAATTGATATCAAATAATGGAATTAGTAGCTGGAAATGAAGGCCATCTCGTGGTACGGTATTCAGATGGCTTACAGAATTTCACTGATGTCGCAATTCTCTTCAGTATAAAAAATAGAAAGGTCTTTATCAGCTGAACACCGGATGATGTGTCTGCCAAAAATAAAATATTTATAGGTGCTAATTTATTTACTAAACGGCACCGAAAGAACTTAACATTGAAGAACCCACCGCTATACATAAAATTATTTATGAATTAAATATGGTAAAATAGTTCGCAATTGGATTCTGCATATTTTAAGTCAGCATCAGAAAAAGAAGTTAATGCAGAATCAGTAATAAAAATTTAAGTTAGTAAAAGATTATCGCTATTGCATTATTTTTAAAATTATAACTGGCAATGAAACTTATGTATCATTTTTTTTATGCTTCGTACTCGTTAAGAAAGTAAAACATGAATCTTTTTTGATGCTCACAATGATAAAAGGAAATACATTCATAAGAAGAAGTATATTCATAAATAAAATTATTCATGAAGAATTGCAAATGATAATTTAATTTCCGCCTATGGGTTTCCTATGATTTAACTTACTGAGCACCAAAAAAAATGAGCATATCAAAATCAGTAAGAGAATTTTAAAGATGGTGAAATTGCATTATTTCTAAAATCATTAGAGGTGATGAAATGTATGTGCCATTTTTTTTAAAGTTAGGAATGAGTTTTTGGACATGATTTCACATGCTTAATGGTAGTGATGGCGAAATAATGGGAAAAAAATAACGTGCACCGTTTTCTTCAGAAGTGCAGAACTGGTCAAAATCATCAAGCTATTAGGACAGAAGACAATCATGGATAATTGGTACACTGTTAAATGATTTCCAGAATATTTTATGTAATTATTGAAGAAATAAATGCTAAGACTCATTATCCACCATGATGTTGTTGTTTTGTGCCAACTAAGCTGACATTATGGGGTGCGCTGTTCCACTTTTCCAACTGAACCATATTTGGTGTGGAGTCCGACTTCTTCAGTACACACATGCCATAGATACTCGTTTATAGGGTAGGCAACTATTCACACCTCATTCATACAAAGAAAGGACAAAGACAGGATAGACAGAGAGAGAAAGTACATCCATGCCCGAACCGGGATTCGAATCCAAGACCTCCTTATCCGCAGTCAGGCACTCTGACCACTAGACAGGGTAGACGGCTGTTCATCATGGTAATTCATCTTTATTCAGCAAGATTGATAAATGAGTTTCTTGAAGTAAAGCAAATCAAAGGAATAGTATATCAATGCATTTACTTAATCTAACTACGTTTGATTTTTTGGTTATTTTTAACCAAAAAGAGAATTCACGTGGTCTTAATTTTTATTTTGAAGAAGAGATTAAAAAGCAGTTCAAAACACCTGTTTCCATAGACTCCAAAACATGAATAACTTGGAACTTTCAATCTTTAGGAAATTTTTATACAGAAATACATTGATGCTAAAAAAGACTCCTTTTCACAATCCTTCTATTTCATAAAACTAAATTTGAAGGCTTAAATGTATTTCAAAAGTTACAGAGTAACCTTCACAATAAATCGGAATGTTAAAATTTGTTATTAAATTAAAAGTTTTGGTTAATGGTGTTTTCAATAAT
The DNA here is from genome assembly GCA_037975125.1 of Latrodectus hesperus. Classification (NCBI taxonomy): domain Eukaryota; kingdom Metazoa; phylum Arthropoda; class Arachnida; order Araneae; family Theridiidae; genus Latrodectus; species Latrodectus hesperus. The sequence continues at coordinate 897,415 of JAJQOW010000014.1, forward strand.
TCCTTAAAAGGGTTGTTGAAGACACAATCAGCAGAATTTTTGTCGTAATAAAGGTTATGATAAAACCTAATTTCTCCTCAATGCATTTTATAGCCCGTTATTGAAAAAAGCTATTAATATTTATGCTTGTTTAAATTGTGTAATGATATATTTAAGTCATTCATATAATTAAAAAGGAAGAAATTTAAATCATGTAAAATGCTTTTCAAATTCTATTCACTAATATTGCCAGTGCGAAAATAAAGTCAGCAAAGCGTAAGTATGAAGTTAATTATTCAAAAATCGGCTTTGTGTCTCAAATATTTCTATCGCAAAATATAATATTCATTTTTTCTCAATTCATTTTATAGCCTACTTGTTCAAAGTAGGATATTTCCCCATGTATGAAAAGAACCCATTAAAACCACTGATACAGAAAATAAAACATGCCAAATTTTTCCAACGAAGAAAAAATATATTAGAAAAGAATCGTTTCATTTATAAAGCTTTACGCATCTAAAACTATCTTACCCCTTTACATGCATTTAACTTACACTGCAAAATTGACAAGGTGTTCTAATTGTCTTAATTAATATTGATTGCCTTACATTATTTAATTATTATGTAAAAGGAGTATACAATTATTAAAATATGAAATAAGCTAATTTTTGTATAAAGTTTACATACTTGAAACATAAAATCTGCTTCATATGAAAAAGTTTTTTCAAATAAATATAAATATAAAGGGTTATAGTTTTATACAGTCATATTCCATTATATTGATATTCTCCATTTCATACCCATAACCTAATTACTGCTGTTTTATATTATCGTTCAAAGAGTGTTGCGGAAATGCTATTTGTCATAAAGTTGACTGTTTAATTTAAGAAAATAAATATAAATACAAAGGGTTTTAGTTTCGTACAGTGATATTCCATTATATTGATATTCTCCATTTCATATTCTTAACCTTAGTTCTGCTGTTTTATATTATCATTATAAGAAGGTTGATGAAATGCTATTTGTCATGAAGTTGACTATTTATTTTAAGAAAATAATTATAAATACAAAGGGTTTTAGTTTCGTACAGTGATATTCCATTATATTGATATACTCCATTTCATATTCTTAACCTTAGTTCTGCTGTTTTATATTATCATTATAAGAAGGTTGATGAAATGCTATTTGTCATGAAGTTGACTATTTATTTTAAGAAAATAATTATAAATACAAAGGATTTTAGTTTCGTACAGTGATATTCCATTATATTGATATTCTCCATTTCATATTCTTAACCTTAGTTCTGCTGTTTTATATTATCATTATAAGAAGGTTGATGAAATGCTATTTGTCATGAAGTTGACTATTTATTTTAAGAAAATAATTATAAATACAAAGGGTTTTAGTTTCGTACAGTGATATTCCATTATATTGATATTCTCTATTTCATACCCATATACCTAAGTACTGCTGTTTTATATTATCGTTCAAAGAGTGTTGCGGAAATGCTATTTGTCATAAAGTTGACTGTTTAATTTAAGAAAATAAATATAAATACAAAGGGTTTTAGTTTCGTACAGTGATATTCCATTATATTGATATTCTCCATTTCATATTCTTAACCTTAGTTCTGCTGTTTTATATTATCATTATAAGAAGGTTGATGAAATGCTATTTGTCATGAAGTTGACTATTTATTTTAAGAAAATAATTATAAATACAAAGGGTTTTAGTTTCGTACAGTGATATTCCATTATATTGATATTCTCCATTTCATATTCTTAACCTTAGTTCTGCTGTTTTATATTATCATTATAAGAAGGTTGATGAAATGCTATTTGTCATGAAGTTGACTATTTATTTTAAGAAAATAATTATAAATACAAAGGGTTTTAGTTTCGTACAGTGATATTCCATTATATTGATATTCTCCATTTCATATTCTTAACCTTAGTTCTGCTGTTTTATATTATCATTATAAGAAGGTTGATGAAATGCTATTTGTCATGAAGTTGACTATTTATTTTAAGAAAATAATTATAAATACAAAGGGTTTTAGTTTCGTACAGTGATATTCCATTATATTGATATTCTCCATTTCATATTCTTAACCTTAGTTCTGCTGTTTTATATTATCATTATAAGAAGGTTGATGAAATGCTATTTGTCATGAAGTTGACTATTTATTTTAAGAAAATAATTATAAATACAAAGGGTTTTAGTTTCGTACAGTGATATTCCATTATATTGATATTCTCCATTTCATATTCTTAACCTTAGTTCTGCTGTTTTATATTATCATTATAAGAAGGTTGATGAAATGCTATTTGTCATGAAGTTGACTATTTATTTTAAGAAAATAATTATAAATACAAAGGGTTTTAGTTTCGTACAGTGATATTCCATTATATTGATATTCTCCATTTCATATTCTTAACCTTAGTTCTGCTGTTTTATATTATCATTATAAGAAGGTTGATGAAATGCTATTTGTCATGAAGTTGACTATTTATTTTAAGAAAATAATTATAAATACAAAGGGTTTTAGTTTCGTACAGTGATATTCCATTATATTGATATTCTCCATTTCATATTCTTAACCTTAGTTCTGCTGTTTTATATTATCATTATAAGAAGGTTGATGAAATGCTATTTGTCATGAAGTTGACTATTTATTTTAAGAAAATAATTATAAATACAAAGGGTTTTAGTTTCGTACAGTGATATTCCATTATATTGATATTCTCCATTTCATATTCTTAACCTTAGTTCTGCTGTTTTATATTATCATTATAAGAAGGTTGATGAAATGCTATTTGTCATGAAGTTGACTATTTATTTTAAGAAAATAATTATAAATACAAAGGGTTTTAGTTTCGTACAGTGATATTCCATTATATTGATATTCTCCATTTCATATTCTTAACCTTAGTTCTGCTGTTTTATATTATCATTATAAGAAGGTTGATGAAATGCTATTTGTCATGAAGTTGACTATTTATTTTAAGAAAATAATTATAAATACAAAGGGTTTTAGTTTCGTACAGTGATATTCCATTATATTGATATTCTCCATTTCATATTCTTAACCTTAGTTCTGCTGTTTTATATTATCATTATAAGAAGGTTGATGAAATGCTATTTGTCATGAAGTTGACTATTTATTTTAAGAAAATAATTATAAATACAAAGGATTTTAGTTTCGTACAGTGATATTCCATTATATTGATATTCTCCATTTCATATTCTTAACCTTAGTTCTGCTGTTTTATATTATCATTATAAGAAGGTTGATGAAATGCTATTTGTCATGAAGTTGACTATTTATTTTAAGAAAATAATTATAAATACAAAGGATTTTAGTTTCGTACAGTGATATTCCATTATATTGACATTCTCCATTTCATATTCTTAACCTTAGTTCTGCTGTTTTATATTATCATTATAAGAAGGTTGATGAAATGCTATTTGTCATGAAGTTGACTATTTATTTTAAGAAAATAATTATAAATACAAAGGATTTTAGTTTCGTACAGTGATATTCCATTATATTGATATTCTCCATTTCATACCCTTAACCTAAGTTCTGCAGTTTTATATTATCGTTCCAAGAATGTTGATGAAATGCTATTTCTCACAAAGTTGACTATTTAATTTAAGAAATGCTAATTTTAGTCCCTTAAAATTAAGAAAACATCATCATCATAAAATTCTATTATTGCTGTTGTAATTTATTAAATTTTCGTAACTGTCACTTGTAAACATAATCACTGTTTTTTTTTAAACAAATTATGAATAATATGTACCCTCTTGAGGGAAAATTTTATAGATTTTGTCTTCAGCAATTTTCACGTGAATGCTATTTATTGACTGGAACATTTTATTTTAAAAAGCAATAATCCAAAACCTGATCAAATATAAAAAGGGGAGAGTTATAGCTCTACACGATTGATTGCGTTTGAATGAATACTCAAATTTAAAATTCTATTACGATATCAATTCTTACGAATTGGCAACAGTAACGCTTTCAGTAAAGGAGTTACCAAGTGCAGTGAACTTACGTACACAAATCATGGAGAAGCATGCAGTTTCTTCGTTCACAGTTTACATAAAATAACTAAAGAAAGGAAGCTTCGGGGTTGTTGGCCACTTAGTTGCTTAAAGGGAAAAAAATAATTCAAAAAACCAGAGAATGAGAATTTTTTTATCTTTCTTAACATTCTAAATAAATATTCTTCAAAACAAGAAACTCATTTTAAGAATGTTAAAAAATATATGCACATGTTTAAAATAATTACTCTTTCGGTCAGTCATTAGTTTTAATGAGAAATAACTGTTGAATTATTTATATTTTAAGATAGTCATTTAATTAACATGGAGATTTTGAAAAAAAATATTAGGAAGATAATTTTCTTCGTAATTTAAAACAAAATATTTTCATTTTCTCAAATTATTTTTTATTTCCTTTAAAATGTTATAGAATTTTAATTATTATAATATATATATATATAAAGGGAATATTTCGTTTTAAATAACGAAGAAAATTATCTTACCAATAAATATATGATGTAAAAATCATTAACGCTAAATTTAACTAATTTAAATAATCACAGTAGATTCAAAAGGAATGTAAGTGCGAACTTGCAATTGCATTTAATTAAAATGAGTCAGAATTAAATATTCAATTAACTCTCGATTATTCACAGTGTTTAATGGTTCAGATATCACAGATAAGCTGATATTTCTCTAATAATCCTCAAAATTATGAAGAAAAAGAACAAATCATTACAAATATGCATTTTAATAAATTGTATATATAATATGTAACATAAACATACTCTCTTTCTCTCTTTTTTTATCACATGAAGAATAAAATTATTTATTTCTCATAAATATATTTCTGTAAAAAATTATTTGAAAAGTTTGCATTCCTTGCATTTGAATATTTTTTCTTCATCAGAGTTTGAAATACTTTTGGAACTCAGATATAGTAAATAATCTGCAAAATAGGAAATTGGGAGTTTATTGCATAATGTCAGAGTTATATTGATATCATATTTATATCTATAAATTTTATTTTAAAATACATTTGATGTTATAAAAATACTAAAAATATTTAGTTTCTGAAATTTTTGAGAGCTTATTCAAATAGTTGTTTTGATAAAATAACAAGCATTAGAAATGAATAAGTCAAAATGAAGCTGTCCTTTAAATGAAATTTATTTTAAGCACTTTACAATTACTTTAAAGAATCTTATTCATTATGAAAATTATGAAAAAAGTTAAAATTTTCTTAAAAATGATTAGTTAAAATTAAATGCTTTGAATAATACTTTTTTACAAACAACTTAAATAAATAGGGGCAACATCTATTTTACATTAAAATTAAATTTATTGCTGAATTTCAAAATTAAACACCATAATTAAATTTAACTGAGTATAGAAAAGATGAAAACAAGGCTAAATTATACGGTCTAAAAATATTTTATTATTTCTAAATTTTTTCCTTTTGGGCAGAAAAGTTAAATTCTGACTTATTTGCAATACTTCTCATAGTTAAATAAGATTTATGAATGAAGTTTAGCAAGTGATAAATCATCCCTTTTAATAACTGCTACAAAACATTCCAAAATAATATTCTCATGATTCTGTTACCACATATTGTTGATTTATTTTCGCTGTGATATCAATAACTTTTTATTCATCAAATAAAAATCTTACTACTAACTAAAGGAAGAATACTTTTTTTACAATCAGATGGCTTGTCGTAGATAATGGGTTTCATTTCATGCGCACCTGCGTTTGATCGCTTGCTTGAAATGTGTGAAATGACAGCTGACAAGAGTTGGGATATCTTCTTGAAAAACAGTTCTTTCTTCCGACACACAAATATCATCGTTTCACGTGCTCTCAGAAAACTTTTATCATTGTTTTGATCAACCCAAGAAACAGATTTTTCATAAATGTGTATTAGGCGAACTCCACGAATACAATTAAATGATTTCATTTGTTAAATTTTTTTCTGCAATATGAGTAGCTTTTTTTATTTAAATAATCAACTTATTGTTCAAATAATGGAAACGTCTTAGGTAAGGTTCTTGTGATATATTCATAACTACTTTGTGAATCGAAACCGTTAAACTCGCTGACTTGTAATTTGAATTAGGGTCAAGTGGTGGCGTCAGTACCTGTGATAGTACTATCCTCTGCATATCACGCCACACCACAGTCGTGAAAAGATAACGGTTCCTCTTAAAAACGTTTAATATACATATGTACTTTTAGTTCATTAACCTTCAGTTAAGTTATGGATCGAACCTACTACCGCTCGATCAAGAGAAAGACGACTTTCTTCATTAGCTTACCAAGGTGTCGGCAATCTCTTATTATTAAATTAACTATCCATAATATACAATTATGTTTTTCATTAAGTGATTGTTTCTTGGAATCGTTTCATGAAATGGGCATTCTTGGTGCAATATTCTTGTGAAAATATGTTTGGGATGATGTTGCAGAAAAAACGATAGCTAAGTCACGTTGACCTATGTTCTTTATTAAATAAACCACTGTAACTGAGAAAAAGCAAAAATTTTATCTGAGTGAATATAAATCATTCATCTATGATCATCGACATAAAAAAAAAAAAAACTATTGCTACCTTGAAATTTCACTTAAGGACTTTTTGAAACTGGATGCAAGTGTTATTTGATTGTAAGAATTATTAGATGATTAAATGATTGACAATATAATAAATGAGAATGAAAAGAGCATTCCTACATCACGCATGAAGAAAACGAGTTAATGCTGTGATCATATGCAAAATGAGCAGATGAATGACTAATAAGATTACGATACTTTTAAGAAAAATTACACTACTTTTCTACATCAAAAAAATGTGGCTTTGTTTATATATATATATATATATATATATATACATATATATATATATATATATATATATATATATATATATATATATATATATATATATATATATATATATATATATATATATATAGGAATCGATTTAAATTATGAATTTTATTTTGCTTGTTTTGTTTTTTATATATAAAACATACTAATTTTTTTTCTTCTAATAGAACTATATTTATAAAATCTAAAAGTGTGGTAAAATATCCTGGAACCTAAAAGTGTGCTAAAATATCCAGTACGTGTACCTTCCTGTGGCTTGAGCAGCCACCAGGCGCGTCGGCAGGTGGTGGATCGCCGAATGTCCTGTAGGAATGACAAGATAGTCTTGAATATAGAATTAGAAGCCGCGAATCAGCTCCCGTAAACCCTGGTGTTATGCGATCCGTGCCTAGGGCTAATTGCCACCGCGGCATTGGTGTCTTAACGGAGCCCCTAGTTGCCTGGCGAACTTCTAGAGTAATTTGCCTTTCCCAGTTACTCAGACAATGCTGGGTGGACTTATATTACCAGAGCTTTTTAATTGTTATCTTGTGGCTGAAAAGACACAAGAAATAACAAACCTTTCTGCATTTTCAGGTGAAGCTTCTGAAGTAGACCTTGCTGAAAAAGACAAGGGAACTCAGAGGCAATCTTGTAAAGGGGCGGCAATGAATCCTCCACTTGAGGTAGAAATGACCTCCAAACCATCTTCTTCTGGTGAAAGTCAGGAAACTATCCCTAGCATGACTGACTTTCTGACCAGATGGGACTGTTTCAGCAAGACCCTATCTGCTGGAAATGTCATACGCAAGAGGAAACGTCAGAGCATATCATTTACGAATGTGAGGCTCTTGCCCTCCCTAGATTAACTTCTTTAGGCATCATCCATACTAGAGAGTTACACCTAGACTCCATTAAAGGGTTATCGGACTTTATTAATAGAGTGGGTGACCCGAGCAACTAGAACTAGGAAACATTGGGTTTGGAGTTAAAGGTACAAAATGCTGATAAAAGCAGAGGTGCCCAATGACATACAAACCCAATTCTAAGAAGAAGATGGTAAAATATAGTTTTAATATCTAACAATTACTTTTCCATTTTACGAGCTTTCCATTTAAAGAATTAGTTTACCGATTACTACATATTCGTAAAAATACACGTGTATCGTACTACATTTCGGTGAAGACAATCATTAGAATAAGTTTCCTCGGCACCAGATTTGTATACATATATTATATTTACGTATATATAAATGGGAAAAGTAAGGTTTATTTTTAAGTATGTACACACACACACACACACACACACACACACACACACACACACACACACACACACACACACACACACACACACACTATATATATATATATATATATATATATATATATATATATATATATATATATATATATATATATATATATATATATATAACTCTTGATCCAAATTTTTATAATCAAAAGACATTTTTAAGGGCATCATTTAAAAAGCAAAGAAAATCATTTAAATATCATTATCGGTGGTGCAGCAGGTGTTTTTCCTCCAATGATTGGTTGAGCAGCTGTGACTAATACTGTCAGTTGGGAAAGTTTCATTTTATTTTTAGTAATTTTTATGTTGAGTCCACCTTACATTTGGGTCCTATCTTTAAATGTAAGAATTCTTTATTTCAAAGTTTATAAGAAATAAAATGTTTTAACAAATCAATATTAATTTGATTTCAATATCCAATATAATCCTGACATTCAAATACTCGAGATAAGTTTTCAGTTTCTGATCCTGAAATATTTTTAATAATTTTTAACGTTAATAGTAAATAGTATGCAAATAATATAGTAAAGAATCAAACACTTATCCAGCTAAAAATAGCAAACTAATAGGAATTTTCTTTTTGGAAACTGGATTATAGATTGTTGATTTCTATTCGGTTTTCGGATTAAGGAATATCTGCTAAATCCTAAACTTCTGTAATAAAATCTATCCTTATGTGTAGGCAAACACAATTTTCTCACCGGTAATTCGTATACACCTGAAGATTAAAACTTTACAGTTTTTTCGAATTTTACTTTGTAAAACTAGAATAAATGCTTTTTGGAACAATCAGTAGTTATCGGCCTTCACTCTATGAAAATAAAAACAACTTTAAGCAAAATACTTTATCGAACATTTCTGAATTCCCATCTTATCTGATCTAATCTAATCCCAACTAACTTGGGTAATAGCTAATCTTAACTATCTGAAGGATAATCTTTGTACTTGCATCGGAGAAGCTTCCTGAATATTCTACAATATTTTGGCAATTCCAATATATATTTAGAATCCTCTACGTTTTCGTTCGTTAAACGCTGTTAGATTCAATTCCTTCTATTCCCCCAACAACAACAACTAAGAAACCTCAATTAAAAAGGAAGACTTCTGTGGACATTTCACAACATTAAGATAAGAATTAAAACCTTATTCACCATTTAGGAAATAAAATTCTTAAGGCATATCATTAAATCAGTTCCCCGTTTGTCGCAATTATTAAATTTTTTCTGATTTTTAAAAAAATAGAAATTTAGAAACCTTTTGAATAGTGAAGGACTAAAAAAGGCAAACAAAATTATAAAAATGTTTCTACGCTAACTTTTTCTTTATTTAACATTATAATTTTGCCACAGTTGCATCACATTAGCAACAACCGTTGTCCTACTGAAACTACTACTTTGTTAAATAACTGAAAGATTATAAATTTTGCCTTTCGATTAGTTCAAAAAAATTTCACAATCGGAATACTCAAAACAATTAAAATTATTATTCATGTAACTTAAAATAAGTTGTGCCGAGCTAGTAGCCGAAGGCTTAGTCCTCTTGCCTTCGGCTCAACAGTTCAGATCGTGTTCCATCTTTAGCTTTGATGTTCTAGAGGCTCGGGATGAATTTTAAAACCATATATCTGTTCCAACCATTTAATATTAACCATATATCTATCTATTTAAAGCCATATATCTATTCAGTAAACTTACTTATGCTGTAAACATTATGATTTTTATTCAGGCAAACCACTCCTCCATAATTTATACATAATAATAAATTTTTTGCGAATGGTTGGCAAAGAGAAACAGGGCTTTTGCAATTTTGGTTAAGTACCTTCAATATGGCGGTGGTTACATCATATTTGTTTGTTATTTTAAACCACTTGCTTATGTGCTTCAAGAGTTGCAACTGCAAATAATTTTTCTTAGGTGACCAAACAAAAATACATATTAAAATTTCATAGTCATCAAAATGGTTAATTACTTATAACTTAATATCATTGTATTTACTTGGTAATTGATTTTTGTATTGAATAAGAATCAGGATATTTGCATATTTAAGAAAGAAAAGCTAGCATTATTTAACCAAAAAAAAAGTATCAAAAGCACGGTTTCATCTTTTATAAATATAAATTTTTAGGGAATATCTTACAATTTTTAATCACTTGAAGACTTAGATATCAACTGAACAAAAACTGTACATTAACACTAAATTTTAATTAGGCTAATTCATTGTGATATACTTTCAACTACTCTCTCTGTTGACTGAAGTCACAAATTTATCTTTATTATTTTCTAACTTCCTCATTTTGAAACACATTAAAATTATGAGACAATTAACGAGCTGATCCCCTTATTTCCATTCTACACTAGTAAAAAAAAAAACACTAAATCCTGTGAACTCTTAATGTGCTTTTGATGGCCTCAGCGTGTCGTTTTTTCAGTGTGAAAAAATTTAATCTAACATATTATTGTTATTGTTTTTTTTATTTCCAATGTCCAGGCAAAGAACTAAAGGTTACAAAAAAATAAACTACTGAAAATAGACGAAATTATTTGCCTAAGGAACGATCATGCCTCCCAATATCTTACTTCCTCAACTGAGCAGTAAAGACCCCTACAAAGGGGCAGAAGGTCCCTGTCCATTACTTCTCCAGAGCCGCACAGTTAACAAGTAGGAACAGTAAGAATGCAGAAGCGCTTCAAATGGGAGGCTATGCAATCAAGTCCTGTTGTTAGACGAAAGATGGCAACTGGATTTCGTCTTGGCAAATCAGGAATAAGAAAAAAATCAAATTACTCCAGTGTTTTCTAGCTATACGAGTCTGTAAGTTTGGTGAGTCATTAGAAGCAAATAGATGCTTTAAAAACAATTTAATCTTCCAATACGAGAGGGATGTGGAAGGACGTTATTGTTTGGCCCACTGTTTAAATTATTTGTTTCAGCGTTACTAGATAGATGGTCAGCTCTCCAACTTTGTGTTATTACAAGCTAGCCGAATCCAGGAACTTCATTTATTCGTAGATTTGATTCCCAGTCAAACCTATATTTGCAGAGACTCGGAATCTGCCTTAAATTGTTGGTCTAACTATAAAATGAGACTTTGTAGTCAAAAGGTGATCGTAGTGATCAATCAATCACTATATTTTCTAAGCATTTGATAAAGGAACCGCTGTTGCGTTTTTATTTGTCAAATGATTTCAAATTCTGAACAGATCCATTAGCTATAGAGTTTCAATTGTCACCACATCGTATTCCTTACACGGTCTGTCTCTGATTAGATAGCAGCTTTATGGTAAGGTTTTTCATGCGAGGGCTAATTTGACGGGGAACATATCGGACTAACTTGATAATCTAGAAGATACTATTACAAATATTCCCGTCTGCTGCAAGAGTTGAACACAGGAGTTATTTAATTGAAAGACAGAGTGTTAGTTATTCAGTTGCCATTATTGGTATGAGATTCTGGAACAAGTGACAAGGAATACATTGAAATGTAACACTCTGAATTTGTAATAGTGTCAGTAATATTATCTCCTGGATTCTCTTTTGTTCAAGGAAATTCCTGATTTTTGAAAGTTTTGAATTATCTTTTAATTATTCAGTTATTAAAAACTATAGAAGAGTGATATGTTTTTCTTAAATTCAATAATGAGATAAGAAAAAAATTAAAAAATTAATTATTAAGGAAATAATTTTTTACTTTTATTTTGAGGAAGACTAAGTATTATTTTTGATTAAAATTTTTCGTACATTCAAAACAAAAAAAATACCAGAAATATTCTCGAAATTCCAGTATTAAAAAACTGTAAAAATATTTCAATAATTTATAAAATTAATAACCGGTAATTTTGAATGATCATATATAGGATACCCCTTTTGTTTTTTCTTGCTAAGCTATTTTTATAAATAGAAACATAGATAAATGTACTAACTTATTAACTAAATTTGTAAATAATAATTTCTGAATCTAATTAAAAATGTTTAAGAAAATCATTTGCAAATATTAAAAGAATTACATTTGATAAACACAAGCTTTCGATTAATCTATCAACTAAGCAAATGTTCTAGAAAAAAGCATTATAATTCAATTCGAAATGAATAACACAGATGCTTGAACAAGTAAAAAGCAAATCATTTTTCCAAAATAAGTTTAAAAAAATTATTATAAATTGACAAAAATGTATGACATAAAATTTTTGAAGAGAATCTTCAAACTTTCGGAGGAAATAATGGGCATTGACTCACACTGAGTCCGACTGACCTCACCTTGACTCACAAAATTATGAGGGGTGTGCACAGGTGCATCCTTAAAGTTCATTCGTGCATCTTTAAAGACTGTGGCCAATCTTTGAGATGAAAATAAATAAAATAAAAATAAACCTTAATATCCCCTTGACTGTTATTTTAATGTTTTTATTCCTTTCGCTGAAGAATCATTGGACTATGTAAATAAATGAAATAGTATATATTTCGAGCTTTCTCCTTAAAACATGTTCTACTCCAAGTTTTCCTATATTTTGGGAAAACAAATGTCCCATTTTATACGAAGGATCATTAGAAGGCATAAAAAAAGCTTGCAGGAAAAAATTGAATTCATTATAAGTAAATAAATGGAACCTAAAAATGTCCGAAAAAATATCGACTCATCTTTTAAATCATATAAGAAATCAACTTTCTAAAATTAATTTCTGTCAAATATTTTCTACCAACCATTTTATGTAACAAATCAGCAAATTCATCCGTAGCATTATCGAGAGCAATCATCCTCAGAGAGTGCTTTGAGTATTTGTTTGCCTTAATTTTTATAAGAAGGAGATAAAATGCAACTTAATAATTTAAAATGAGAGAAAAAACGAAAAGAGTAAGAGATATGGGGGAAGCGGATGCTTCTCTTCTGCTTTTCTCACTCACATCTGTCGGCTAGGTGCTTGGCAATTTTCAACATCTTTTTTACTATGACACATAAATGTACTTCTAGGAAAAGTCTTTTAAAGAAGCAATTTATGAATGCTTTAACTCCTTACATCCAAGTGAAATGATACCTCTGGGGGTGTCACGCCAAATATTAGGGGTCTTCTGCTTAGCCCTTGCTTCAAAATCGCGAAGACTCCACCCGGCTGTTTCTATCTAACTGGTAGAGCCCAACTCAGATCTAGGTACAGGGAAGCATGCTGGTGCAACAGCAATTCCTTACAACAGCTTTAGATCTTAATCTGTCTTCTAAGTTGTGTAAAAAATGTTTCCTAATTTACGATGACGCTTTAACTAATTACATTTTAGCCTCAACATGATTTAGAAGCAATACTGCTTCCTTCGGAAGGAAAGGTTCTGATCCAAGCGTTCCTTCCGCTGTTGAAAAAGGAAAGTGCTTTTTTGCGCATGCTTGGATGTTTTCCTAGTTTCCTTCTTTAGACTCTTGAATACTCATATTATCTGTGGAAATTCTTTTGGGTAATAGGTTAAGGAGGATGTTCACAAGCTTTACAACAGTTTTCAGCTGCGAAGCTGTCTCCTATATGAGGTTGAAAATATTGCTTTGATAATGGCTAATGGGAGAAAAATTAGTTAAGAATTTTAAGGGTTTTAAATAGGGATTTTCAAGTAATATTTTGTTTTTTCAATTAATTTGAATTAATCACCTCTGACTATCTTAGTTTATTAAATATACTAGTTTTTTTTTTAAATTACAATATTAAGGAAATAAACTTTTATAGCAGAAATAGGCAGAAACAAACTTGCTTCAAATCGTTGAGTTAAACTGGAAACTTTTCTGGGGATGTAAACTCTACTTTTGTTTCCAGTGCCTCCCTTTGAATAGTGGCAAGCAGTTGATATCCCGTCTATAGAGTCGATTTCAATCAGTATCTCGTTATTTGTGAATACATCACAAAGAATTTGTCAACATTTGAGTTTTGTTAATGAAAGTGAAAGGAAGAAAGCTATGAGGTGATTCATTTTTAGTTAGTATGGTTTACCTACATAATCTTATCAAGCGAAGAGAAAAAAAGTGATTGAGATAAATATTAATAAGATAACTAAATCGATAAGAGACTTCTTAACGCTAGTTATGGCCAAAGCTCCTAAATCTAGAAACAAGATGAATTTCATACCATAATAAGAGAGAGATGAGAGACAGAATTTTTTAAAATACCATCCTATAACGGAGAGTGAGGACTCTCTTCTTATCTAAAATGTTATAAAAATGGAAAAAGTTTACTCTTTACATTAAAAATTCATTGACTGTTAAGATGATTTTAATAGATTGACTTAATCTATCTATTAAGATTTCGTACATTTTCTGCAAATTCTTATTATAGTACTTTGACTCATGGGTAAACTTACTTTCAAAAAATGTCATTTTCACTATACCTTGGTCTTATCGAGAGATCACACTTAGAATGAAATATGTAATATTCAGTTTTAAAATGCGTCATATAATATACATATATATATATATAACTAAACTCCATGGCACGACAGCCCATGTGGGCAAGGCCTACAGTACCCATAACTGTTTTCATGACCGAGGGCCCTGGGGTGCGAAGCATATGTCCCAGTTAGGTGGTCAGCCTAACGTAAGACTCCCAATGTTTAGTTCCCAAGCATGCTTGGTACTCAGCTAATCGACTCACTGAAATATATATGTATATACAATTTAGTTAATTACACTACAGGAAAAAAAGTTATAAGCTGGTCAAACGAATCAATTAATTATAAGGAAAATATATATTTTCGGATGGATAAAAAATTTTATATTATCTTTTCTTGATACTATAAATAGATGGCACTCTTATAACTGTACATTAGTAGGATTTCATTCTTATTTAATGGCATTTTATTCCATTTATTATAGGTAAAATAAATTTTGATTTTTGTCATACTAAGAAATTATTGCATTTTTGAATTAATTGAAACTGACCAAATTAAAATTTTCATCCTTATGTAGTCTATTTATAGGACTGCATTATATCACTAATGTGTTAGCGATAATTCAAAAATGAAGCAGTATTATAGATTATGGTTCTTATAGTCAAAAGTATTTGTCCATTAAACAAAAATAAAAATCTGTGGTATTGTAAAGTTTGTAGAATTTCAGATTTATTATGAAGAGAAGTTTCCTTTTAAAAATCTTCAGTTTTTAATAACAATATTTCTTATATGGGATTATATATATATATATATATATATATATATATATATATATATATATATATATATATATATATATATATATATATATATATATATATATATATATATATATATATATATATATATATATATATATATATATATATATATATGTATATATATGTATTATATATATATATATATGTGTGTGTGTGTACAATAAAATCTACCAAAAATTTAGTTGTTTTCCACAGTTTTTTCAGCAAAGACAAGAAAGGTAGCACAAAATTAAGAAAAAAATACATGGTTTAAGTAATATTTGTCAGAGTTTCAACGCCTATTCAGAAACCTAGATAGATAAATCAGATGTAGATTTATCTTGAACCGGTTAGATTCAAGCTTCACCCACGCCAAAGTTTCACTGATTTCCACCTTTTCCCATTTATTTCAAGCAATTTAGTTTTTTTTTTTTATTTGACTAAAATGGGTGATTTGGGGGATGAATTATGCTCACAAGTTGTTAAAAACAAGACGTCAATGCTCATTTTCCAAATCGTTCTTTAACCTTTTAAGGTGCACAAATGGCGCCTCCTTGCTGAGACGGTTGCGTGTTAATTCCATGAATTGCCACATTTAACCGAGTGTTGATAATATATCCATCCAAATTCATAAGCAAATTAGCTACAGTGAATATAAATCTGTCACAATTGGCTACGCATTACACACAGAAAAACGTAAATATTAGGTAGAGTTCGGCTATTCTGAAATGTCATGTATTATTTCTGTTCTTCAAATTATGATTCTATGTAATAAATATTTTTACATAATGCTCTATTTTTATCTTTGTTTTATGAATGTCCTTGACTCCTTCCTTTAAATTTAAAATTCCAAGAGTTTCCTGAATTATTGTAAAGTTATTCACATAAATTTCAAGCATGCGCAGTGCTTTAATTTCACTATAATCTTCAGCAAAATTGAAAGTGAAATGGCAAATGCTTCCTTGATTTGTGAAACTTAAACTATCAAAATATACGTATAATGACTGAAACTTCGAAACAGGATCCGTTGTTGTTGTTACTAATGACATTTGGACAAGCCAAGCTCGCTATGCCTCGGCTATGTGAATTTAAGTCAATTGGGGGCGTCTTTCGTTTTAATCAGAGCACCACAAAGGTGAAAGTACGATTTTTGCTCTTCAAATCCTTCGATAGATGGCAGCACCAGAGTATCTACTCCCTCAATTTTGGCATTGATCTGAAGGGGGAGTAAATTTCTCCAGACCAGAGTACCCATGGTAACTGCTCAACGACTGATCACTGGACTTTCGATTCCACAGATTAAACGAGCACATACACCGCATGTACTCGGTGGGTCTTTGGGAATCGAAACCCACCCTTCCAAATGGAAGGCCGATACCCTAACCACTAGG
Organism: Latrodectus hesperus; assembly: GCA_037975125.1. Taxonomy (NCBI): domain Eukaryota; kingdom Metazoa; phylum Arthropoda; class Arachnida; order Araneae; family Theridiidae; genus Latrodectus; species Latrodectus hesperus. The sequence continues at coordinate 914,168 of JAJQOW010000014.1, forward strand.
CTACCACGGCCCCAAACAGGATCTATTTTCATTAAATACATTTATGTCAATATTTTATACCCTTGCTGAATAATATAGGAGAACAAATTACCTCTCTATACATTCATTGAATACTTAGTACAAATATGACAAAAGATCTGTAGTTGCTAAAAAATTGCACAAAATGCCTGTAAAATGTTTAATAATTCATAAAATAATAATGATAAATTTAAAATTATATCTCTAATAGTTAGATAGACTCAAAAAATTTGTACGGTTTTTGTCAGTTATCTTCCATCTTTCGTTGAATGGGAATACCAAGATGGTAATTAATTTCACGACACGTGTGGGAAATAATTCACATCCCACAGAGGTTATTGTATTTGAAATTCTTAATTTAACCATCAACAATCGACACTTTCTTCCTATAAATGATGTCTATTATGAATCCCTGAAGGAAAATGATAAATTACATTATATCACGTGATCTGGATGTCCAAGGAATTGGGCCAATCCGTCTATCTGAGAAATGGTCATTCAAAGAGCTACGAACGATGCTACCCCAATAAGATGGTGCATTGTTTCAAAAGACACGTGGCTGCACTTCTTCAAATTATGTAAAAACAAAATTTTCTTAAATGTTTAAGCAAATCACAAATATAAGTATTGTTTTAGTGAAAAAAAGAGTTCATTGACAAAGTCGTATAGAAATCTAGACCAAACGTTAACGGGCTGACGATATTTATAAAAGAAATTATATCATAATGAGAAATGGGAATTATCTATGGCAGGACTTCCCAAACTTTTTACCTGGCGGACCCCTTTTTTGAGGCGAAAATTCACGGGGACCTCTGTCAGTCAAGCGCACAATAACTAGTAAAATTCAGTTCGAAGCCCATCAGAATTAAAAACTTCATAATGCAAGTGCCATTTTTTTTTTCAATAACCCCACAGTGAATCAAGAGTCTTTGATTTAAAGATGAATAGAGAAACAAAAACAAAAAAAAACAACTTTAAACTAACTACGTTTCCATTAGTCTCAATTCCCACACTATATTCAGATATTTGCTGTTGGATTTACTCACATCTTTCAACACACAAAGCAGGTCATATTTTTAAATTAGTGGAGGGGTATATTGCAAAGAAAGGAAATATTCGTTGGATAGCATTTTAATTTTCAGAACAAAAATATCAATACAAACAGAATTCAATTAATTATTAATTTATAGAAAATACAAACAAATACCTACAAAAGTTATAGTCCAGGAACATTCACTGCTCGTCGACTAAACGCAATGCGTTCTTCACTAGAGATGAGTCTATAGAAATAATAATAAAAGTTTAATGTGAAGGTTGAGGTTACTTCTGGTGACAAAATTCTGAAAAAGTCTGGCTCAGTACTTGACAACTGGTGACGGATGTCAGGTTCAACATCTAGACAGCTTCTGTTTTGGTGCCGGCATAGATCGAAAATCCGGATTTACACATGTATGTTGCGGCAAAATGGAAGTAGAACACGTTTTGCTTTTTCAACAAGGGAGTCGAATTTTTTGTTTTCCAATCGTACGCAAAAGTGTAAGTAACCATCACTATCGAAAGTAGATTTGAAGTTTGAGTCTGTGGCAATTTCTATCAAGAACTCATATTCATTCAAGTATGTTCGGCTTTTTGGATACAGCGAATGGGTTGACCACCCATTCGTATTCCTGCAGCTTCTCTTCTTGAGCTGTTGGAAAATAATGTCCCAACGATGACGTCAAGCTTCGGAGATGTTCAAGAATTTCATGAAACAAATTGTTCCCAAGCTGCAATGTCTTGTCTTTCAAAAAATCGTTGAAAAGAGGGAAACACTTGACCTCCTCCACACTCTTTGACTAAAAATTGATTTTTCCTCTTGAACGCTCGAACTTTGTCGTTTTCAGTGATCGTTCTTATAGTTTTCCCTTGCAGTGAAGTATTCATTTCGCTCAATTTGGGGAAAATATCTGCCAAATAAGCAAATATATATTACCAGTTTTCGTCATTAATAATCTCTACTAATTTGGTATTATGTCAGTCTAAAAGTAAAGCAAGGACTTCTAAACGTAATTCATATAATCGAGAGAGTGCATTCCCACGTGAGAGCCACCTTACTTCTGTATGCAGAAGCAAAGAATGATGAAGGCTTTCCATATCTTCACACAGTATAGTGTTGACTCAAAAGGCCGTGATTTTATGTAATTAATAATTCCGACAGATTCATCTAAAACTTTTTTGAAAGATGCAGGCATTTTTTTCGTAGCTAAAGCATATCTGTGGAGAATACAATGACTACTACTGCAATCCTTCGAGCTTTCTTTTATTTTTGATACCGCTCCTACCATTGGACCTGTTATAGCTTTTGCACCATCTGTGCACACCTCGATGCAATTAGACCATGGAATTTCGTTCGTCCTTAAAAAAATCATCCGCCAAACGGAATATTTCAGCACTTTTTGTATGGTCTGGAAGTGGTTTGCACAATAAAAGATCCTCTTCGAAACATCCCGAGTATGCATAACGAACAAAAGCCAATAAAATCGCTAATCCCGCAACGTCAGTTGATTCATCTATTTGGAGAAAAAATGAATTGTGTTGGTTCCGAAAAAACAGAGATTCTTTCACATCATTTGAATCAACTATCCGTTTCTTGATAGTATTATTTGATAGTGACACTGAAGATAAAATGTTTACTGCTTTTTCGTCTAACATACAAGAAACAATATCGCTAACACATGGTTTTATGAGGGTTTCCTCAATGGTATGAGCTTTGCCTGTCTTTGCCACCCGATAATTTACCAAGAAAGAAGCTTTTAGTGAGTTTTCATTAATTGTGTTTGCATGAGTTTTCATGCAGTGTTGAGAGAAACAGCTAATTCAGTGCTTTTCCTCTTGAAAAAATCGATCTCTTTAGTATGGAGGTCTGGGTGATTACCCTCAAAATGACGACGCAATTTAACTGGAACCATTGAACTGTTCGGAAAGACTCGCGCGCAGATTACACACTGAGCTTACCCTTCTCTGTCTCGATCAAGTCCATTTTTAAATAACTTTAGTTGTACTAACGCTTTTTAGATTCCACTTCCGTAGAGTACTGCAGCTAATCGAGAACTTGCAGAGCTTTCGCATAATAAATCCGGTTGTGGCGCTTCATGTGACTTCTTCATTTGGCCGTCCTCATTCATCATTAATTTCAACCGGGATCTTTTCTTGCTGTGAAGATGACGGAGAAACTGATAGCTTCTTCAATGATCCCGACTTCAGCCACCGGTCTACGATAGAAGTAATAAACTGTGCAAATAACAAATGGTGCACTCACGAAGGAAGTTAAACACTGAATGATGTCTCGAGAAAAACGAGAAAATGTGGGCGACCGTATGCTTCACACAAAGCGAGAAGTGCATACGAGGCAATGAGCACTCAGATTGGTCGGCTGAGCTCGCGCCATTTCCGAAGATTATGCTTAAAAGGTTTTCTACACATCGAGCGCCGTAAGCCAGCGCACACGCGACCCCCAGAGTTTAAAAAAGTCGAGAAAGGGAAGCCACATCCATCGGCACTAAACTACCAGCGGGTCAACACTTGGGAACCGTGGCCACGAACCCCCTAGAAAGAGTCGGTGGACCCCTAAGGGAAGCCCTGATCTATGGCATCTTTCACTATAAATGATAATTTATGAGTCATAACACGTATATAAATGCCATAAATTTGTTTACATCTTCAATATCTCATGAATTATTAAAGATCCAAAGGTATCCAGCATTTTATAGATAATCTGCAGTAAAGAAATAAACACAAAACTTGTTTAAAAATAAATATTTTAAAACGAAATTTGCTTTAAGAAACTCAATAATGGCTAAGTTTCTCTTACATTTAGGATTAGAAATATTACCTATCAAAGAAAAAGAAATTTAAAAAAATGCCCACTTTTTAACTAAAATGCTCAAAAGACAATCATTATGAAATAATTTTATAGAATTAATTCTATTGCTTTTTCACGTTGTTTCAAATTACAAAATTACTTTAAACCTTGCAAACATTTACAGATCTTTCGCTCAGCTGAATTCCTACTATTCTAAAGAAATCTATTGGTAAGCTAAAAGAGCAATTCCACCATTTACTGAGTGAATGAGAATAAATTTAAAGCAAAAATATAGCTGACTTCGAGCAACTTTTAATGAATGAGTATCGTAAAGATTTTTTTTAATATAATGTGTTATAGAATCCTCAAAACACAGCTATTTGACTAGTTACTATATCCCCTTTAGAAAAACTTATTTATTCATCTTATTTTCAATACAGATTTTTGGTAAACAATCACCATATCGACTATTCTAAAGTTTATTTTCTTGTTGAGGTACGTATTCATTCTTTCACATCAGATGAAAATGCATCGACAGTTTTAGAAATTGATAAATAAATGTGCAATTATTGACAATAATATATAAATGAAAAAGTATTAAAATTTTCTATTACACATCTTTAATGAGTAGTAATTGATTTTTAGGAAATACACGCAAACAAAAGTAATTATTCAATATTCACTTTTTTAATCTATAAACAAACATTTATTTATAAATATGATGTTATTTTAAAATAATGTGGTGTATTAATATGTTTATTACTTATGTAAACAAAAGGTTAATGTAATATGTACACTTGTAATGTAAAAGTTTGTTTTATCAAAAGTAATTTAGATTTTTATTCTTATTGTATCTTATTCTTATTGTATCTTAATTTTACTCATCTTCTTCAAAAACTTCCGGTATTTCAAATCATAATTGTGTAAAAAAAATTTTGTTCTTTCTAGGAGTATTAAACACATTTTTAAAAATCTCTAGAGAAATTTAATTTGTCCAAAATCCAACAAAGATCAAATGAAATTATACAGGAAATTAATACTTGTTACGTCACAACAAAATCTTTGCTCATATTAATAGAAAAGAAGATTTTTCGATAGAAAAACGTTCATTTTGGAAAAAATCAAGCTTTTGTAGGTATTATTTAGAATATATTTATAAGAAGCGTAATGTACCGCTTTCCACATTATATAGAAACAGCTGGCCGTAGCTTCCAGCAGAGAATGTATACCTAATATAACCTAAAATGTATAGGCAGAAAAATGCTAGTTGCAAAAATAATAATATACTATTTTTTTAAAAAAATATTTATAAAGTAATTACGCATAAAGGAAAATCTTAATTGGAGAACCACAGGCGTATTGTCTTGAAGCTAATAGTTTCTACAGAGTGCCATGTAGTTTAAATTACTTCCACTGTGGCTTCAAAAACATTTCAGAGAGTTAAAATCAGGATTAATTATTGTTTAAGTTAATTATAAACATTGTAATCAAATCTCCGAAAGTTAATATAGCCTATGTATTAGTTTACGAGAAATCAACATCTTGGTACGAGTTTATTCCATTAAGTACAACCGTCTTCGATTCAACTCTGTCAAAAACTCAGAGAATAGGCAGAGTTAAGTTATATATAAATTTTGTCGGTGAAGATTTTCATGCGAGAAAAACTATTGTTGATGATAACAAAAGTGAAATTTTCATTTTACAACGTTGTCAGAATCCTACACTAAAATTGCATACAGTCAAAATGTGACTCAAAATTATAACTTATGCAGAGTACGTAAAATAATTGTTTCATTCGTTTTCGTCTACGGTCAATTTTTGCGTAGAATGGTTCATTTCAAATGAAATAAAATGTTATGCTGGAGAACAAAATTTTATTCTGACGGACCCCACATGTTAAACTAAAAGCCCATATTTCAATTTTTGGGAGACTTGTTCTATTTAATTGAATAAATGGAAAATTTCAGAACAATGTTTGTAAAATTGTGATGTTCAGTCTGAAGAAAATGAAGTCAATCGATGAAAGAAAAATAAATTTTGATTTTTTCACTCGAAATAAATTTACAAATATTTTAATAAAAATGATCTGATAATTATATTTGATTATCATTAAAAGTTTGTTTTATTTATAAACTTTTTTTTAAAAATACTGTAGAAAATTTTTAACACTTATTTTTTTCTTAATAATGTATTTCATTATTTTTACTATGTAAATCATCTTCTATACACAGAATATTTAGTGTTTGAAATTTGAATATTTTATAATAAATTATAAATAAATTATTGTATGTAAACTACGTCAATGAAGTCTTAAGGTGGAGGTCAGATTCAGCTTCTGTTGATCTGAGGACCATGATAGTAGAAATCTTTCTTGGCTCGGGTTGGTGCTCTTTTTCATCTGGCACCTATCCTTTGGCCTGTCCGGCTTGGGAAACCCTACCAGTAGCGAGCTACTGCCGGCATAGCCCTCCGGGTCATTGGTGCACGCAAGCCTACCCGTCTTGACAAAGCAGGTACACCGTCGAGAGGGTAAGTAAGCTGTTCATTAATCAATTACCATTTTCGTAAAATCAAGATAATAACCAACATCTAAAAGTACTTTATTTTGAGCGATCCAACCAACAATTTCCAATACCCAACAAGAATTCCTTAGTTACCTTTTGTCTTATATTTTAAGTAAACATTCTCAAGCAACAATTCTTCATAAATGCTAATCCATCATATATATATACATAAAATAAGCCATTTATAATGAAATACACATTATCAATGAGTCATTTGGTGTAGCATCGATGACGTGCTGAGTTAAGACGATCTACTATTTTTCGTAGGCAGATGTTACCTATTGCTTAAAATTGTCCTTAAACTCTAAAAGCAAATCTATCATTTTGAAAATTGATAAAGATTTGATAATGATCAGAATCACAGTACATTATTAAGCTATAAAATCAAATCTATAGGTTAATAATGTACTGTGATTCTGATCTCTCATTATCAAATCCTTATCAATTTATCAATCTCTGTGAAATATTAGCAGAAGAAATTACAATAAACACGTATCAATTCATTCAGTTTTTGTTGTAAAGGACTACTTAGCTCTTTGTAACCTTTTTTTAAGTGACATACAAACAACTTAAATTTTATAGAGGAATATTTAGTGGCCTTGGTGGCCTGGTTGGTATGAGCATTCGTTCTCGTTTAAGGAAGGTATTGAGTAGGAATACCAATCCAATTGAAGATCCATGGTATAAACTAATAGCGGCTGGAGCCCGTTAAATATGTCGTGATTGCAATGATCTACATAGGAAATGATACCTCTAGGAGTGGCAGGCCAAGTGTGGGGATCTTCTGCTTGGTCTCTGTTTCTCAATTACGAAGGCTCATTTTCACGGCTACGATGGTACAACTGTTTGATGCTCCACTGTATAAGGTGCCATCACTTCTGCCCATTAAAATGGAAATCTTAAAAGCCGGGCATTATATAACAACAAAACTTTTGTAAACATATTAAGATTGAATATTTCAAAATGATTCTCTCTCTCTTAATTAGTGGACTTAGTATAGCTGGGTGATTTACAATTAAAGATTTCGTTCAATTGAAGATCCGCTTCCCTTACGCATTTTTTTGAAAAAAATTGCAAAAAATCATCACATTTTTTTATTTTATTATTAAATACATGGAAACAGAACAAAACAAAATAGGTAAGTTTTAAGTTGAATTTTTTATATTTTACAGGTGTAAAAGCATTTAGTTTTAATATTAGTTCACTATCCCGAGTTATCTCGGGCAAATGGACAAAAGTTAAATATTAATCTTTGTATGATAGTTTTTGAAACAAGGGACAACACAAAGTGATACCTGACATTCTGTACATTGGTATCTGGTCTCTTTTCTTACTGGCTTACCTCTGCAATCTCTTTTTCGGGAGCACAAAGTACACTGTCTCGTTGGATTTGATTTTTTTTCAGTAGCAGGAATAACATCAGGAAAATGCCTTGAGGTTAACCTGAGTGGTGAAGGGCTAATGCTGGGTCTTCCTGATGTGGCAGAAAACTCGTCACGATGATTTTCTGAAATTAGTTTTTAAATCAGTTCCATTCTAAATTGTTTAGGTGATCGGGAACCTCCTGCTTTACAGTACAAGATGTAGGAATTCCACAAGGCCAAATCCAATAAAAGGAAGAAAATCTTCTTATAATACTTTTTCCCTCTTTTTCTGGGTGTAGAATAAGCAGCTAAATACTGGTCGACTTTATCTACACCCCCCATTTTGTCATTGTAGTCAACTACACATTTAGGCCTGGACTTTGTCTCTCCCTGCTTATTTGTCACATCCTGCATTTCGATTGTATGTATTGTGGAAATTAGACTAACATCCTTTTTATCTTTCCATTTCATTACAGTTACTTTCCCTCTTTGATACCCAATAATTTCTCCTTTTTTCAATTTTTTTGTCTTTAGATCTCGAGGTAACTCTTTTCTATTCAATCGGAGTGTTCCACACACATCAGTCTTCCTTTTGACTAACGTATCAGCCAAACACGGCGAGTTATAAAAATTGTCCATGGTAAGGCAATATCCTTTGTCCAGCAGTGGTTTTATAAGAGTCATCACAACTCGGGCTGACATAGGAAGATCATCGAATGAATTATCGAAATTAGTTCCCTTCCCACTGTATATAATAGCATTCCATACGTACCCACTCTTAGATTCGCATAGTAAGAAACTCTTGATTCCAAATCGCGCTCTCTTCAAAGGGATGTACTGCACCCACCCAAGTCTTCCTTTATAAAGAAGTAAACTTTCATCTATTGTTATATCTCGTTCAGGTATAATCGCACTCTGAAACTTCTCAAGTAAATGTTGAAGAATTGGCCATATCTTATTTAGTTTTGGACAAGGATGTGTATTTGCATCATATGCATCATTGTTTCTGAAGTGCAAGTTTTGCTTTATCTGACAAAATCGTCTATATGACATTGTTTTTGCAAAAAATGGAGTATTCAACAACTGATTTTTACTCCAATAATCTTGAAGATCTGTTTTTTTTATAACACCTTGGAGAATAGTTATTCCCAAAAAAACTCTTATTTCATTTTGAGAAGTAGAACACCATGGTTTTGAATGCAATCTACGAGCACGCTCTTCCGCATATCGATTTGTTTCGGTTGTAATAATGTCGATCAATTCATTATCAAAATATTTATAGAAAAATTCCAAAACATTACTGATATCAATATTGAAATTCATACCTGCGTTGGCAGTAAAAGGAAAACGAGCAGGTGCAGGTGGCAACTTCGTTTTTGAATTGTACACCATTGACGAGCTGCCAGCAAATCGTCCGAATCCGAATCACTTGAACTGTCGTCTTCAATGAGGCTACTTACAGAAGAATCACTTCCACTATTTTCAATGTCCACCTCTTCATAATCACTATCTGATAAATCATCGCTTTCGCTATCTTTCATCATCGCCATTATTTTACTTTTTTTCAACACAACTATCTTTCTTAGTACACAAGCCGTCGTATACTATACAATAGGAAAACACGTGACCAATCCCGCCAAAAGAACCGCGAAATCAACGAAACTTGGCAAACTGCCGGTTAAAGACGAATATTTCCTTCCATTTCCTCCAGGCCGAATAAAACCGTGATAAAACAAATCGTACTGACAAATTCTGTTTCACCCGAGTTTTCTCGGGATAATAATTAACTGCAATATATACGAACCCGAAATAACTCGGGATAATCAGGCAAGCGGTTAATAGCCGGGCATTATATAACAACAAAGCTTTTGTAAACATATTAAGATTGAATATTTCAAAATGATTCTCTCTCTCTTAATTAGTGGACTTAGTATAGCTGGGTGATTTACAATTGAAGATTTCGTTCAATAATTTATAAGTTCGATTTCACGATTTTGATATGATTGACATTTTCTCAAACATTGCTCTCTGAAACTGACCTCAATACTATATCTTTTACAACGATATCCATAAAATCTCCTGAATTATGATAAACCCCAAAAATGGCAATCATACTCTTTTTTAGTTTATTAAGAAACGTATTTTTTAAGATAACAAGTAAATTTCCAACTTTAATTTTAATGATAACATTAAAAAATTCAAAATATTTTCTAGAATTTTCGAACATTTGAATTTAATTTGTGGCGTAAAGAAAATATCAAGAAACAGATGCATTTTTATTCTGTATGGAAATCATTTTCGACGTATTTACAATTGAAATGATAACAAATTGGTGTCGAATAAAATAACTATTAACGTTATCACAATCACACAAGCTACTATATGCCAAAATCTCAAATAAAAAAATCAGTTCTGTTGCATTTATTTTGAAACAGTGTGTTTGAAACTATTTTCTGTTTATGTTACGGTTTTTGTGAGATTATTCGAAAACAATTTAATGTGAAGTTTGTTTATATAACAACTAAATACCGAAATTTAATTTGCATCTAGATTATGCAACATGTTTCAGTTCTGAGAGATCTATAATATTTTAAAACTTATTACTATAAGTACCATTAACCACCAAGCTTCTCCGGGCCATCTGCTCTCCTGTCTGGGTTTGGAGAAGGAGATCTTTTGAAAACCCTGCGCTGGTTCAGGACTTTCTCTGGGCGAACGATCTACTTGACTTGGTCTAGATTGTACTAGATCAAGTGGAATAAGGAACAACAATAGTACCATTAAAGTGCAAATTCATAATCATTAGCTTAATTATTACATTACATATATTCAGACTTGTATGCTTGATTCTTGAGATCCGCTTGTAAGTCTTCGTCGATATTAGGACAAATAGCACAGTGACAGATGTACAACCACAGAAGAATAACGAAGAAAACACCCAGGGCCACGGTGGGAATCGAACCCACACTTCTACGCTCTCAAACGATTAGCAGTGGTGCCTTTGACCACTCAGCCACGGAGCGCCCCATTAGTTTAAATTATAAAACATAAAATCTGCCTACTAATAGTTCAAAGTTTGTAGATAACTCGTGCACATATTTTTGTTGTTGCACCAGCATGCTTCCGTGTAGAAAGCCCAGAGTTGAATTTTAGTTAGAAATCAAAACCGGGAGATTACTCAATACTTGAGCTGTCACTTCCAGATGTTTCATTTCACTGGGAGGATATTGCGATTACGATCTATTTAATGTACTCTCGTCACCATTAATGAACACGATGAATCTTCGCTTCAGTTGGGATTCAAATGCATTAATTTCCGATAGCGAGAAAGACGACCTAATCAACCAGGTGTCCACGGCTTCTGCAAATTTTTTGTAAAAAACAACTTTTATCAAATTGTTAACAAATTCTAATTTTCGAAATACTCTAAGCTATTTAACTCTAACCTTTTTTCAAAATGTTGACAAAACTGATTACGAAAGTTTTTATGATAAACGAAATGATTTGATTATGGTCATACATATAACTCTACGATAAAAAGTGATAAAGTTTATGTTAGCATAGACAGAAACTTATATGCATAAAGAAACGCTAGATATGTATTTTCATAAAATCACTTATTCCAAAAAAATAATGCTGAAATTTTTAACTGTTTGAAGATATTAAAAGTCATCCTAACTAATCAACCGTTCTTTTATTTTTTTTAATTTAGAATTTGTATTAGCAAGAAAAAGTATATTAATAAAATTAACACACGCATATATAAGGACTGAAAGTAAGAGAAATTAGATGAAATTTTAGGAATCTTTAAATTTGTTTACTTCTGTGATCTTATAAAATTTGTTGAAAAATATCCGGATTTAAATATTATATTGCATGAGTCTAAAACGCGTTAGTTACTTGCAACAATAACTCTTCTTTACACCAGTAAATCCTAATTGGAAATTCTGGCAGTTAGTCATTCATTTCTATCTATAACAAAGGATTTCTGCTAATATTAGTTCCTCAAATATATTCTATAATTGTATGCGATCTATATTATAGAAATACATTTTATTAATTCTCAAAATGTAATATATTTTTAAATTTAATAACTTACAACTTCTAACAAATACATGATAAACGATTTCCTATATTCCTTTATAACAAAGAAATTGATTGAGTTGAAAACCATTTTTATAATTATAATATCTTTTATGATTACAATCAAGAATGCCATCTAGGAATCATTAAGGAAAAAGAAAGTTAAACAAGTGAAGAATAGTACGACCGTCCTTACTAATCAATATAAACCTGTTACAGGCTTGTCGTTTCTTGTGGCTATATTCATAAAATTGATGCATGCTTCCTCTAAGGGAGCACTGTTATTGGAAATCGAATTCCTAGAACAAAACAGATTATGTGCAGACACATTATTGACTTCCTTACATAAGAGGCCGCCCTCCATGGTTGTTGTAAAAGGATAATTTTTTCATATTGAAAATATTTTGATAATACTCTATTTCAAATTTGTTTCGAGTGAATTTGGAAATGGTGAAGCTTTAGCTCAGCTATAATTTTGCAAAAATCTGTATCCTGATGTAAGTATTTATTTCTTCTTAATTTTCACACTGTTATATATTTTTGTATTTTAATTTTCTGATTAATATACATTAATCATGAATATAAATATTATGCATTAAATAAGTTGAGCAATCACAATGTATATTCAACATATTTAATATACCGGGTGATCCAAAAGTCAGGACGAACTTTAAAAATGAATAATTCGAAAACGAATCACGATACAAAGATGCGGTTTGCACCAAACGAATGGAAAATAAACCGGGTTTTGTGTGGCAATGAAAAAAAATAGTTCTGTTGGCGACCAACAGATGGCGCTATAGTGTTTTATTGCAACAAAATATGATTTACAAATGAAACAATGATTAATGAAGTCAGATTAATTCGAGTTAATTAGTACTTACTACAGTAAATGTTCAATGTGATGTCCATCATTCAGAAGTAAAGCTGTGATACGATTCACCACACCATTCACAGCATTTAGTAGCATTTCTTGCGTTATGGCAGACACATTTTGGCGGATGGTATCTTTCAGTGCCGCTAGTGATGCCGGTTGGTCGCTGTACACTTTTGACTTCAAGAAGCCCCACAGCCAAAAATCACAGGGTGTGAGATCGGGAGATCTTGGAGGCCATGCGTGATTAAAGTAGCGACTGATAATGCGATCCTCCCCAAATGTTGAGCGTAGCAGGCGTTGCACAGGCAGAGCAATATGAGGTGGTGCTCCATCTTGCATAAAGGTGACTGTTTGGAGTGCCTGTCGCGCTTGCAGTTCAGGAATAATGCTGTTCTGTAACAGTGCTAGATATCGCTTACCGGTGACAGAAACTGTTTGGAAACCTGTCTGTGTGACTTCCTCGAAAAAAATGGACCAGTTATGAAATCAGCAGTGAAGCCACACCAGACTGTCACTTTAGGCTGTTGCATGGGTACCTCAACAAATGCATGTGGATTTTCTGTGGTCCACACTCGACAATTGTGGTTGTTAACAGCACCAGAGAGTGTGAAATGTGCTTCATCTGTCTAAAGCACAGTGTGAAGCCAGTCGTGCTGCTCTTCCATCTTATTGAAGACCAAATTCGCAAAATGTCGGCGAGAGTCGAAGTCAGGAGGTTTCAGTTCTTGGTTATGTTGCAACTTGTAGGGATACTGTAGCAAAGTTACTCGCAGCGCTCTCCATACACTTCCATACGACACTCCTGTCTGCCTCGAAACTTCTCAAGCACTGCACTCCCCATGTGCAGCAACCGCCAACATGGCTTGCACCGTCTGCTCCACTGTCGTGGCAACAGCAGCTGCAGTTGAGGGACATCCACTTCTTTGACGTGACGCCAAAGAACCTGTAGCTTCAAATTTTTTCACAATTTTGTTGCATGCAGAAGACGTTATTGGTCCTTTGCTATCTCGCATACCCTTCATGTAGCGATATGCTCGCAATGGCACTTTCCGAATTCTTATAAAACAGTTTAACTAAGAGGGCTTTCTCAACTATGGATAGCATTTCGATGCATACCAGCTTCGACTACCATTACCAAGAAGCATTAGTTGCTTCTTTTTATATCGTTTGTTGCTTTGCGTAAACCTACATTAGAAATCCGACAGCGCCATCTGTTGGTCGCCAACAGAACTATTTTTTTTCATTGCCACACAAAACCCGGTTTCTTTTCTATCCGTTTGGTGCAAACCGCATCTTTATATCGTGATTCGTTTTCGAATTATTCATTTTTAAAGTTCGTCCTGACTTTTGGATCACCCTGTATATAAATATATAATATACAATTTATGTATGCATATATATTAGTTCAGTTGATCCATAGAATAACTAGATATTTCATGAAATAATTAATCCTAAACCATTAAAAACTAAAATCTCTTAAAAAATACATTTTATTCCTATTGCAAATGATTTTTTTAAATCGCACATTTTGTCAAATGATCCTGATAAATTAAAATAAATTCATTGTTCTTATCTGGTTTGAGACTGAAAATTTATGAGTTTTACTTAATATCTTGTGAATTCAAATGAAAAAACACCATTCATTTTAATTACAATGTTCTTTCTTTCTTTCTCATAATTCGTATTTGTTCTGGCAAGATTCACAATCACTCAAAACAGCTTTATGCCAATCTGAGTAATGTTTTTGTATCAAAAATTCAGTAATTTTATCATGTGATCTCTACCATCATGTCCACTAGAAACGTGTGTTACTTATAAAATATCAAAGATCATGTCACTTGAGCCATAAGAAATGGCATCCGATTTTGTATCTGTTGCTAGCACAATTCTTTTCTATTCATTGAATTTCAAAGGTATCATAGTTCTGAAATAACCAATAGTCATGCGTATTTTTTTCTGTAATGTTTCAGCACATTTTACTTCTTCATCAAATTTAATAATTTTTCACGAGCAAGTGAACACTATTTTCTTTTTGTCTCATATTTATTTAATAAAGATTCAAATCTTTCTTGCATTAAATCATTGTCAGTTTCCCAGTCCTGTCAAAGTAATTAATTCAAAACAGGTTGTAAAAATAATTGTAATTTCTGCAAAAATGTAAAACGCTAACACATATACACCGTTTCATATCTACATTCAAAAGCAATGGAATGAAGAATAAAAACACACCTCATTAAAAAACAGCTATATGTGGCTTAAAACTGTCTAAAAGCAGCTGAAACCGATTCAAAGAACTTTCAAGTGCAGTATTCTTTAATAATCAATTAATCGTTATTCTATAGAATGCGCAGTTAAATCGTAAAATTCAATACCTTTATATACATTAACTGATTTGTCTAGTTATTTTATTAAATCCTAATTATTCTACGAAACGGATTTCACACTTTATTGGTAACACACACAGATATATATATATATATATATATATATATATATATATATATATATATATATATATATATATATATATATATATATATATATATATATATATATATATATATGCATATATATGTATATATATATGTTATTTAATGAACAAAGAAAGATTTGATTTTAGATAGACTTAATTTTAAAAAATAAAAAAGTGAAATATAGTGTAAAACTCAAGTAATAGGAATCTCCATAAAAATTTCTCCAAAAAAATCCTTTGAAAATCTCCATAAATTTATTATTCGTATATGTAATGTCTATACAAAGGATTTATAGACAGCAAGAACGCCAAATATCAATGAACTTTTAATAAAGTTGCCTATCTACAAAGATTGGTTTTTATTACTCTTACATTTTTATTATATATGGTTTTAAAAAGTAATTACAAATTAAAGTTGATGAATGGCATTTTTGTGTTTATTTAAATATTGTTTGCTCGCGATATTCGTTGTTTCCAATACGCTGATAAATATATCAGTGTTGAAAGTATTATGTCTGAAAATATTGTTATCTCCAAGACTTTTATTGATCGTTTCAAGCGCAGTTCTTTCACACTTGGTTATATTTCTTTATAAAATAATATTGGAAAATAGAGAACTGATCTTTATATTCTGTAAAATCCATTGCTAAAAGGATTCAATATATATATGCTACACTCAATATTTTTATTATGTTTCCAGTTTTTGTAGAGATTTTTTTTTCATGTATTTATACAATTGTCGGATATTTGACTACTAATGCAAATATGCATTAATTTTGATCGTGCTTCCCAATACTTAAGAACAACAAAGCTATAAAATAACAGAGCAGTGCATTCGTCGTTATGCCTTATATTCATGGATTGTCCAGAATTACAGACAGTTCAGATAGTAGTCTTCAAGTTGAAATTAAAAAAGGTGGGCATTAAGAAGAGATCTTAATTAAGTTTTTGCTCTTTTAGTTGCCTCTAATGTCAAAATATTATGTGAATTATCCTTAAAATTGACTAAGTTTTTATACTTCAAAACTGTCTTTGAAAACTAGTGCTAAATTAAATTGCAAAATTATTAAATATTAATATCAAATCATTCAACTCATTAATAAATATAAAAAAATGCTAGTTCATATATAATTATGCTTGCCAGATGATCCGGTTTGACGGGGACAGTCCCGGTAAAAATACTATAGTAGATCTGTTTTGCAAATAGCGGAATAATCTTTTATTAGAAAAT
This sequence comes from Latrodectus hesperus, assembly GCA_037975125.1. NCBI lineage: Eukaryota > Metazoa > Arthropoda > Arachnida > Araneae > Theridiidae > Latrodectus > Latrodectus hesperus. Next base: position 930,619 of record JAJQOW010000014.1, read on the forward strand.
GTTATCTAATTTCCAAAAAAATCTCAATATTTACTTCTCATCCAGTTATGAAAGTTACCATCAAACATTAGTCACTAAAAATAATCACAAATATTTATCAGAGAACAGTATTTAAAATTTAATAACTTACTAATAAATAGTAAAAAATAAACAAATGAAATAAAGAATTTGCTTTTAATTTATTGTACTTTTACTGTATGGGTGACTTGAACAATTAATGACTGGAAAAGATTATTAGCATACATGGAAAGAAAAAATAGAGAGAGAGAGAATTTAAGTCAATAAAAAATGATTTATTTACTTAGATATACATGCAATGAATAAATTATCTCTTTATTAGGTGGAAAAATAACTAGTAGCATTTAATTGGCCATAGAAATAAATACTAGTTGGGAAATATGCTGAGAAACCAACGGGTGATGGGATAGAATGGCACACTTTTAATTTCTTGAGGGTATTCTTATGATTTGCAATGATTCTAAACCACAACTTTTGATCTTTTATGTGTGATTACAATAAATATCTAACTATCATCATTTTATATTATTATTTTCTTTTTCTTGTAATTCAATGCACGAATTTCTGAGGTAACTTAAAACCTAACAAAAGTAAATAAATCAAATGACAATGCACAGATATTTGCAACAGCGATAGCCATACGCGCATAAATGATTTTATACTGCCACACAAGTCATTGTAAGTAAATTGAATGCAGCTTATAGAAAACCTTTGGACTAGAGATGACAAAGATCCCTTTGTTTTCCACAAATCTTTATCATCATGAAACTTTTGAATGTTAAATTTGGTAATTATTGAAAATTAAGGCAGACAGAGACAGACATACAAAAAGAGAAAATAGAGATAAATTTATTTTCTAATCAGAGTAAGTATTTTATTTTAATTAAAATTTAATTTTTAAGCTTTCATAATTAAAAATTTCAGAAATTTAAAGATAGAGGTCTTGAATTAATAACTAATTCTGTTGCTCCTTGTAACCAAATTAATACATAATTAGAGATCCATATTGAAAAAAATAATTAATTAATAATTTTACTGAGTTTATAGAATTATATTTGTCCTAAATTTCTGTCAATTTCAATACCAGAATTTATATTTTGAAAGCAATATTTTTCGCTCTTGTTTATACTGGAACCTGAATAGAAATAAAGGTAGAGCCTACAAGAAGGTTTTTAATCGAAAGCAAAAACTAGAATTCTGTCATATATTAATCAGTTTAAGTTTATGAACTGTTGAACCGAAAACCTGTAACCTCAGGTTGTCAGCTGAGAAAAAAGGGCTAATTTTGAAGAGACAGTAGAGCTCAGGGAAAGAAATGCAGTGTGGGTACGCAGCGAGGACGTCTTTCTATGATTATAGTTTTATGTTTGGGTTTTCCTAGGTCCCATTTTAATAATTATCATTTTTCTGGAAATGTCATTCTTGTCTTGAATAGATGTTTAGACATTTTTTTCAGTTTCAAAATAAATAATTAAATTAATGTTAGAGTTTCGTAAACCAGCTTTAACATTTGAATTATAAAGGCTAAAAGTTTCCAAAAATATCGATCGAAATTTCCAATCATAATTGCTTCTCAATATATGAATGTCTTGTTTTTTGTAATGATTTAACAAATAAATTAAAACTATAGTATCTTAATAACTTTGAACGAAAGGATATTTTCTATGGCCCTGCACAAATTAAAAATGGATTATTTTCAAAAAGGAAAAAGGAAGCTCACTACCTTGCAATAGTTTTCAACTGTTTGACTATTCACTACACGTTTCATTAACTTTCGAACGACAAAATGTGTGTATAAGTAAAACTTAACCAACAGCTGTTAATAAGTTATTTTCTATGATATCTACATGGTATCTTAGATAGTAAAGCAGAACAGGTTTAACAATCTCAAATAAATCAGAAAAGTTTGATTTCTACATTAAACTAATAAGGCAAAATAATTCTTGTACATACTTTTGAAATTTTTGTGGGGAAACAGAACTTGAATTTGTGTTGCATTTTTTGAAAGATTTAATCATACAATGCTGTTTGCCTTTAACAAATTATATCTAATTTTTTTTTTAACAAAAACCTTTTTATAAAATAGTAATTGTTTACTAATTTCGTTATTCATTTCATATTGGACTTAGATATTGATTTTAGATTCATCTAACAAAAAATCTAGAATTATACGAATTAAAAAATAATTTAAATGTTGGAAGTTGAATTATATATATATATATATATATATATATATATATATATATATATATATATATATATATAATAAAAGCTTTATTAGTTATAGTTCAATTAAATAAAGTTTTTTTATTTACTTATATTTTTTATATCCAATGGAGGGGAAAGCAAACAAATACAACTAAGAACATTAAAAGACATAAACATCTAAAAGAAACACCGAAGTAATTTCCACTGAAGCTCTCTCATCAGCCAATATTTAGCGTAAATATTTAGAGTCAAGTCCATTGAATGAGCAATGATGGAGATGGTTACGATTCATGGGTTCTTTAGAACCACATAACTAACAATCAGGATGGTCATAGATCCGTAGGTGATGTAAATTTTCACCCAGGCAGTCAAAAGACGTTAAGACGAAAGAGGGCTACACCATCTTTGCGAGGTTTGTCTAGTATTGGCTCTATATCTTCTTCACTCCAGTTCTTTTTCTTTATTCTTTCTCATAGCTAAGAATAGTTATTAATTTTCCATTGTACTTTATATACAGTTTTTTGGAGTAGTAAGACAGTTCAGAACAATTTGGCTAACTCATCTGAGTGTCCTTACTACCAAGGAAGTCAGCCTGCTTATGTTGAAAATGCCACAATGGCTGAAAATCCACTGGATAGTAAAAGTTATGTTCTGTACTAGAAATCTAATGAGTTCCCGGCACTGCAGTACATTATCCGATATGATGTTTCCTTGTGAAAAAATTGTTTGGATTAAAGCCTGAGATTTAAAAAGTAAAACAACTTTTTTCAAACTAATAGTGAATAGTTGTTTCAATGCAATAAATAAAGTCTGAACTTCACCATCAAAGGCAGTTCAGTATTTCTTGGCAGATGCATAGAATAGAAAAAAATCAGAAAAATCTCCTGAACTTGCTGTCATGTGTGATTCAGAATAAGAGCCATCTGTATAAAAGCCATCATAAACCAATGATCTTCTGTGTATTCAGTATGAATAGTTTTCAATGCAAAGGATTTCAGGACTTCAGGAGTTGTCTGACTATTTATGATGTGATTTTTAAGATTAAGAGACTTGTTTCAACTTTTCCTGATTGAATAGAGTTTTGGAGTTTAAAATTTTTCCAGAGACACATCGCAAAGTTCTAAATTTTCTCTTATATACACAGAATATTTTTTGGATAAAACCAAGTTGTGTTTTTAGTTACTTGTTTTTGGTTGATAGTTGATCCAAAGAGATTTTTCATTTAGTATAAATTTTCCAAACAAGAGCAAAGCTATTTCTTCAATGATGGCTTGAACAGGTCTGTTGTTTGTTAATAATAACATGGCCTCAATTAGAGTTTGGTGGACTCTACCAGTTACGACATTTAGCTTCTTATTTTCCATTGTTTATAATTTTCTTAAGATCGCTCTCACTGCATGTTATTAATAGTTCGTAGCGATAAGTAATCAAAGGCAGGAGGAAAGCTTTATAGGTTAGATTAAGAGTCTCGATTTGGTCCATTCCCAGTTTAGCAACTGCATGAAGACCTCGCTGCTGCTTCTAGAACAATGATATCGAGTCAAATCATGAATAAAGGACTACTTGAGCCCAGCCTTTGCAAACTGAAATAAGTACTGTATGTTCTTCTCGTGTACTTTCACAGGAAATTTTGTCAATCCTGGATACGTTTGGAATCGCTAGTACAAAGGATATTCTCTGCATTTACTAGTCAAACAAAACTATTCTCGATGAGTTTCCACTGCAAAAAATCCACGAAATATCATCCTTCAGTAGGCATCAGAAACAGCGCTGTGGTGGTACTGGCATTCTGGTATGAAAAGGAATCATAACGCGAGTATAAATTGTTTCATGTTTTTTGCTCCTACAGTGATACCAGAACACTTGGGAGGTTCCTTCTCGGGACCTCCTCAGTGTTAAAATCGATACTTTTTAAAAATGAGATGTACTGTTAGAATTGTTGAACATTTGTTGAGCTGGCAATCCTTTTTTCACATTCACTCAACACCAGCAAAAGAACTTTGTACTTTACATATTAACACAGACACTTCCCAATCCACGGAGCTGCAGCAACTCACGGAGGAAGGATGTAGTCATTCTCCTGGTTGATGCCCATGGAAACCAATGTTTTACTTTACCGATCTTATGGGAAGTGGATAGGGCACACTTTAAGACTGAACTTTGGAGTCAAGTCAAAGACTTCTAGAATGTCATTGCCCAGGATTACATTCAGAACTTAAACGATTCAATGCTACGAAGTGTACGAGCTCTCATCTATCACAGTGGTTGACGCACAAGATACTAATTTCCAACGTTCTTTTTTTGATTTGTTAATGTAATCTTTTATTTGTAGAAACTATCAGAATATGTGGAATAAATTTCATTAATTTCTGATAATACCTTCATAGAGTTGCAATTTTCACAAACATGACTACATTTGTATAAGATGACTACGATTCTTTTTATATGAAGTAATAAATATAAATTAATAATAAAATTTGTTGCACGAAATGCGTCATATTTTGATCAAATAATATAGCCTATTTTAACTAATGTTAGCTTCATTTGCATATTAGCTTACATCACATTCCTATGCAAATTTTTTTATTATTTTTTTCTACCTCATAACATAAGGTATAAGTGCACCACCAATTCATGAATTAAAACGATTTTTCCGATAAAATATCTCATATTTTTAAGTTTGTAACCTTAATTTTGGACACTTCAGAAAATAGTATTTCAAGTTTATGTTATAGAAGTAAATCTAGGAAATATTCTCTTGGCAAAATGACAGTGAAATTCATCAAGTACCTTCAGATATCTTTGAAGCTAACTGTACTAAAACTAAAATTTTATAAATTTGTCCGTCTGCATTTACAAAATTCCTCCACACGTATTTTGTTTTTCAAATATAGAGAAGTTTTTGGAAAAATTATGAAATTTCCCCAGAACTAAAAAAACTTACTTTTACAAAAGTTAAGGGAAAAAAGAGGGTGAAAATATTAAGGACAGACATTTCCATTAAGCGAACTATATATAATTTTAGGAACTCAAATGGAGATGTAAGAAAATAAACACAAATTTAAATTAGATACTTTCATATCAAGAAGAAGCAGAAGACTATTGAGGACGGAAAATGTAGCCGTGTGGTTGGGTCTCAAAAATATCCACTAGAACATATAGAAAACATATAAATGTTTTCTATACGTTCCAATGGATATTTTTGAGACCCATGAAAATTGAATGCATAAATAAAAATATTTTTAACATAAAACTACTTATATGCAATTCTAATTTCTTTTTTCTCTTCATTGCAGTATGCAAATGATTAATATAAATTCATCAAGGGCTACTGCTTACATTTTTCTAGATGAATCTTAACTCATGTTTATAAATCTTATCTGTGTTTGTCAATATTGTTTAATAATTATTTTTGTATGTTTAAAAAATACATATCTTTTTTAAACATACAAAAATAAACTGTAAAAGAAAATATTGTTCTGTGTGTCAAACAACTGCAAACAATGTTATGCCAAATATAAATGATTTTACTTATTTTGAAAATTCAAAATATGACTCCAGGAACATATCATTTTAAAGGGTTACTTTAGCTATGATCCGTTGAATACAATATTTTCTATACAACCATACTCACTTTTAAATATAAATATTATGTAGTGACTAAATTCATTTACTTAGAAAATACATGAGCAACATGAATATTAAGATGAAAAATGCAGAAAAAAAATGACTTTATGAGCACTTTTTTTCATAGCAAAGCTATAACCTAGATAATTTTGTTTAACGAAATGCTTGATGTGATCTTATTTATCTATAAGTATTAATAATTTTATTTGCTATTCAGTTAAAAAATTATATTATGTTATTCAAGCAATTTACTTATTTAAATGACAATTACATTTTTAAAACACTAAAAACTGGCAGGGACTGCGTGCATCAATAAATAATGAACTAAGAATTTATAAAGGCAACAGGATCACTATAAAAGAGAAAAAGATACTACTTTATTTCCATCCCTCTGGAATAAAAATGAAGCCATGATTGTAACCAAAATATAAGAACATGCATATGGTATGTAGTTTCTATAAATTAACACTTGCTTTTAATTTCTCATCAAAAGCCTTAGTCTTTGGATTTTCAACACATGTTTTCCCAAAGTACAATTCTACATGATAGTAGGCCATACTTTGAATATTTGTGTTTACAACTTTTCCCATTTCATCCATTCTAAAGTGCTGTGAAACTTGGTAAGTTATAAACAAATAAACCTACTGCTTGATAAAATTTATGATGGAAATTATCATGCAAATAAGTTAATGATGTTTAATATATTGAATTTAAGAATAATTTCATAGTTAATATAAACATGTTGAATAATCTATTACACATAAATTTTAATAAATAAAATATAAATATTTAAAAAAAACATGGTTAACAATATAAAAAGCTACAATGATATATAACTTACTGATGACACAAATGAGTTAAATTTTTTTAACATTTTGCTTATTCACTGAGATTTTTTATTACTTTATATGAATAAAATTTAGTAAGCTAATTCTTAAATAGAATTTTTGATACTTATATATTTGATTTAAATAAATTGAGTTTCCTTGCATACTGAAACAAGTATATAAATTTAAAGCTGTTTTTTAATGTATACAAGAAACAAAAAATTGTTGTCTAAAGATTAAAAACATTTTACCCATTGATCCAAAAAATGCTTAGCGAAAGAAATCTCTAACTAAAATTTCAAATGAAAAGCATAACTTTATTGAAGAAGTGTGTCGAAAGGAAACTATTTGTATTAAGATGTTAAAAACACAGTATAAAAATATGGAATACTCCCCGTACATAAATGCAATGAAGATAATGGAAAAAATAAATTCCAAGGAATAGTCCTGTGAATCCACGTAGATTGTAACACAATAAAACTTATGGCTGTGGAATAAAATTCTTAAAATAGAAAAATTTTAAAAAAATACAAATTTTCATGGTAACCAAATTTTTATACAAATGTTAGAAAAAGAAACCTACAAGTATTAACAGCTTTTTCAAATCTGCTTTTTATGTCAAATGTAAAATATAATTTTACATAAGTATATGAATAAATCAAATGGAAAATACTAATATTATGATATTATAAAACGCAGTAGAGTTTTATAACATACATAATTACATCACAGAAAATAAAACAATGGATTCCAGGGGCATCTCCAAGTGCTATGAAGCCAAATAAAGCGAAACAGTAGTTCTTTTGGAATAATATTCAGTATATACATTCATTGGAAATTTAGATGTGAATAAATAAATGTAGATAAATATTTATGTTACCGTATGTATAATAATAACAAGGGATTTTGGGGTTAGGGGTAGTTTCATGGTTAATAATATACAAAACAATTGCAAGTAAGAAATAAAATATAATGTATCTGAACGTAAAAATATGAAATATTTTCATTTTGATAATAATTGTAAGTTCAAATAGATTAAAAATTTTCATGCTAACCAAAATTTGTTATTACAAATGTAAGAAAAATCAATTATTACATGCATAATTACATCACAGAATAACTCACCAACATAAACTCACCAATACAACGACTTATTGAAAACTTCTTGAAAAATTAACTGAAATTGAAAACGGTTGCGATTAGACTTCAATTATCGAAGTTTCAAAATGAATAAAGTTCAAGAACATTAATCTCAATTAGTAAGAAAATTCTTGATACACAAAAATGCAACTAAACAGCATAGAAAAGTAGGCAGCCATATTGAATTTAACTCTACAAATGATATATTTTGGCAAAATCTTGGTATGCTCAAGATGGTTTGTAACTTGGCTACCTTTCTAAGACCAATAATGGCTTATCATGGTAGACTGGGGAAAACTTAGCCTCCATGTTAGAACCAACTTTCTCTTAACTTGGAATACTGTAAATTGGGGAAACCTTTGCGCCCATGATAGGCACAATCTTGATTTATCTTGGCATGCTCAATATTGAGGAAAACTTTACCCCATTATTGGTCCTTTATTGGAGCTATCTTGGCAAGATTGCCAATATTGGGTCAAGCTGTTTTGCTACTTGAGTATTATCAATTTTCCTCCAGAAAGTAAGTAGACAATTTTAGCCACAAGGATCTATTGACGTCAAGTGCAAGTATCAAGTTATACGCACAGCCTTTTCATTTGTTCAGTTATTAGGAAGGTGAGGATGAAGCGAGCAAAATGCTTCAGTATAAATTTTGTCTAAAATTTGATTTCTTAAGAAAGTAGCAATAAATATTAAAATCAATAACTTTGTCACACGCAGACTTTATTTAATTCAAAAGAAATTTTTGCGGAAGACTTGAATTTATTCATTCTGTAAATATGAAAGCAAAAAAATTCATTGGTCGTTACTGTTGAAAGTATTTATTATCCAAAAGTAAATGTGTACATTGACGTTAATTTAATTGAATACCTAAGAAATATACTTATAATGGAGTAAAAATGTGATTCAAGGAAGTAGCAAGAATAAAGAGAAATATTGTACTCGATGAAATTGTGCTAAAGCTGATGTGGTTTTTTCCTGGAACTTACACAATTTTTGTGTTGTATGTTAATTTTCTTACTTCTAAATAAAAAAGTTTAATATTCTATTATTAATATAAATTATTTGTATCTTTGAATTCATATTAGCAATTGAATCACTAAATTTCATAATGATCTTTACATGAACTCAATCTATAATTAAATAAATTTTAAAATTAAAATAAATTAAGTGATTTATATTAAAAGAGCATTTTAATAATTCTATTATTAACTATTGGATCTTGTATTTACAATGAACTTTTTGTGCAAAAAGTCTGCTATAAATATCAAAAAATTATGAAGCTGTTTATATATAGGATTTTAATCTCTCAGTTTAAACCTTAACAATTTTATGTTTTTATTTGATAATTTTGTAAACATAAGAAAATCAAATAAGTTGTCTTACTAATCATATTTTCTATTTGTGTGTACATTATTTTTACTTTAATTGTCTCTTGATTAATTTCTTGCCATGATTTGTTAAATTTAATCAGATATTCTGTTGCTTTTATTTTGACACCAAGTATTGGTTGGTCAATTCTAACAAAGTAGGTCCTGGACTAAATAGCCCTTATGTGCAAAAAATGTCGAGTGACAAACAAACCATACTAAATCTATGTAAACAGAGATGAAAAATCCATTTTTATTATGCTTGATAATATTATACTGTAATATTAAATTAAGTTTATTTGGAATAATAATATTATATGCATATATATATATATTTATTAAGTCAGGGAATTATATCGAGAATTTCACCAAGATTGGTATATGCATACATAGGAGGGAAGATCACTACATTGTACCAGTTGTTTTATATTTTAAATTTGATTAAACTGTTAACAAATAAAGCAGTGATAAGGATAATTCTATTACATCTACATGTTGTAATTAATTTTTATATTGCTTGAAAGGAAAAAAAAAATATGACTGAAACTTATGCAATATGATCATATGTATTGCAATAATTTTTCCTAAATTTTACATGATTTATATTGAATTTTAAAATGTAAGCATTTTAATGATTTAATACTTTTTAAGTTTTTCAATACATGATAATTTTATCTGTTTTCCTCCGAGGACTGTTGTAGATATTGTTCATTGTGTGTAGTATTAAAAGTATGCTTGTGTGTTATATTTACTCATAAAATGAGAAAAACAACTTTAAATATTTTTTATATTAATTTATCTAGTTAAATAGTTTGTACTAAATTCTTTTGTTTTAGATTTCATAGATTTGATTCCCATCTTCGATATGAATGTTTGTTGAGGTTTAGAATTCAGTTTAAATTATAAATCCCAACTTTTTATAGATCTTCCACAAAAAAAAAAAAAAAAAAAAAACATAGTGCAGCAAACATACTAAATCAGACGTACATTAATTATCTTGATAATTATGGTTCAGTCTAAATGAATATCAAATCATAGCTATGAACAGACTACATTACATTTTAGATGTTGTTAAAATTTAGTTTTTCTTCATCATAGGATATTATGTAATTACTAAATTTTTCTATACAGTTTTATAAACAATTGTAATATTAATAATGTAAGCTTTTTATTTCATTTTCATTGCTTTTATGAATGTTTATTGCTATTTTAAAAGAATAAAATAAGCTAAAGTGCAATTTTATTAAAGCAGCATTTGTCACCTGTACCAGCTCTAGGTCTAAATTCTATGAGCTGGTACAGGTGATAAATGCGCAAATCTTATGGATTACTGTGTTGGAATATAACTTGATGTGTATGTGCGAAATTTATTTGGAATTTTTGTAACCCTTGAAATTTTTGCTATGTTTTGTTTCTTTTATTTATGACTTAAATTTAAGTGTTAAAATTTATACTTTGTTTTGAAAGTGTATCAAATTGAAAATTTTGAATTTTACTATTTATGTGTAGTAAGTAAAGGTATGAATAATAATAAATCGAATTTGAGTTTTTTATTTTGCATGTGATGGTTATAAGTGAATACTTTTACTTTATGTGTTATTTATAAAATTGCTGTTGTATGTAATAATGTATTAAATACTATGTAGAAATATTTGACATGTGTATATTTAGATTACTATGAATTGTAATGCTTATAATTATAAAATTCAAATTTTCATTAAAATGTGTAATTTACATTATTGATTTAGTTCTATTGCCCGATTGTCTCCCATGCTAGATTAGCCGAGCTGGCAGCCAAATGGTTGGCGCTCTTGCCTTCGGTTCAACAGTTCGTGGGTTCGAATCTCACCTTGAGCATGGATGTTTGTAGTGGTTCGGAATCCACTTTAAACCGTAAGTCCTGGTCTGATTAGCCCTCGTGTGCAAAAAATGACCGTTGAGCGACAAACAAAACAAACCAAACCCATGCTAGATTACGTTTATCATGTTTTTTTAAGGTAGTATGCTAAAATTTATGCTTTATAAGCAGTTGTTAATAACTGCTTGGTTTTGCTATAAATGGAATATTTGGGAAATATATATTCTCTTTATTGAATAAGATACTATAACTAATACTAGACTTATTGCAGTCAAACGAGGAATTATAATTTATTACTTTAAATCCACAGATAATCAGGTTTTTATTCATTTTTTCTAAAATTTATAGAGTAAGTTATAAATTGATATGTTAGAGAATTCTCAGGTAATAATAGTTCCTTACATAATTACAATTCGTTAACTTCGTAAATCTACTGAAACATTTATAAATTTGTAGATACTTTGAACAGTAAGAAAAAGCTTTCTATTACATTTTGTCTTATAAGCTATTTATTATTGACAATACATCCACACCTATTAATCATTAAAATCTTAAGAAGCAGAGGAATTAACTGTTTTGCATACATCACTCGTTATTCTACTTTTAATTAGAGCTATTCAAATGAACATCTTTGACAAATCACTTGCATAAAAAGGCAACCAGAGGTATTCTATCACCATCACTTTGGAATCTGTAACCTAAATAGTACAGAATCTTAATAAACATTTAAACAACACAGGCTATCATAGGCTATACTATAACAACATAGTCTATACTTTGTAAATGACATTGCCATACTTAATCTTTGAAGAAAATTTCAACATTACTTGTCGACTTAATCAAAATGCATTAAATTTTGCTTGTTAATGATATCCACTACCAAATCTCTTGTAAAAAAAAATTCTAACATTGACAAAAGAATATGAAACAAACACAACACAACTTATTGGTACAAACAAAAATTACTTTATTGACAACCTAATAATATATATAAGTCTTATAAATTGAATAATAAACTAACTTAAGTTCCCTTTCAAGCAAAAGTTTTCATGAGCAATATTATATTTAAAATCACTGCTCTGGTTCCACCAAATTGTTGCTTTATGCATAAACTAGTGCTAAAACTTAAAGCTCATCACTTGGAAGAAATAAAAATACTATTTTAAAGTAAATTATCACATAAAAATTCACATAGAAATTGTATTTTGATAGTAGAGCATGCAGTTTATAGCATTAAAAATGTCAATTGCTTTTAAATGTTTTTCCCCATATCACTTATAAGTGGTGATTGTTATATTACCACTTATAAGTATATTTATTGGTAACAAAATATTTACTATAATTAATTGTAGAAATATCTTTTTTTATTTATTAAGACATTTAAATATATTAAATACTGATTCAAGAAAAGGTTTACTCTGAAAAAATACAAAGCTACTGTTCAATCTATTTGCAAAAAATATATGGTGTGTACCTGTAAAAGTCCTGATATATTGATGCTTAATAGCGTGTAATTTAAATTAATGCAGATTTAAATTAACATTGTTGATTGGATATATTAAATAATTTAGTTAAAATTTTAAAAATATTATGCAAACTGTTGTCAATGAATTTTCAATACAGTTATTTTCATGCTAGCATAGACAAGCATGTCAGCAGCAATTGATGTTGTAATTATGGCCTCATTGTGCATTTTCCTATAAACAAAGTCCTTCAAATTGCTAAAGTAAAAAATTTAGTGCTGTTATATGTGTTTTCTATAAATTAAAGCACCTCACTTAATTTATCTTTTTAGAAAAGACAGATTATATTGTTTTTCAAGTTGTAAAAATACAGAAATTTCTAATCTATTTAAATAAATGGCATATGCCCTTTCAATGAAAAAGTAATAAGATTACATCATTATTTCATCATAACTTTTGTAAAGTATTTTTGTATATCATGAAGTTTTTCACATTCCTGTGTATGTGCATATTTTGGCAATTAATTATATCAGAAAGATAAAAGTAAGTTTTATTAAAGAATACCACATGATTAAATATAACATCTATCTTCCTTATATGTTTGTTGGTAAGTCTGTACTCCTAGTTTAAATGCATCAGTCAATAAATTTATTTGATTACTTATAAAATAACATTTTGGTAAAATTCAACTTTATTCCTCAGCAGTATCTCCTTCAAAAGTAATGCATTCATTTCAATGCTTCTTTAGCATGAGAATAGTATCCATGTTTGACATCCAAGCTTTAATTTTGGTAATCTTTTTCTGTGAACAGTTATTAACAACTGAGAGTAACTTTCAAGGAATATAAGTGATGAAGTAGCCATTAAAAAGGCAAATCATGCAATTTTACCATCATTATGATCATTTCATAAGATATTGGTTTAGTGATGAAACTCTTTTTTTCAGTTGTGCTCTTTTCATAGTTTTTCTCCTTTGTCTTAGTAATAACATATAATATTCATTATTTGTAGTTCTTCCTTTTTTGAAGTAATCAAAGAATAAAATACTTTGTACATCTCAAAACGCAAAAACGTTGCATCCTGATATTAATGTTTTTGGTTAGAGCAATTAGCATTGAGCAATTTTCACCAGTTTCTGTCCAATCAACTGACCGTCAATTTGATTGTAGTCTGTGCATCATTCATATTTCACCCGTTGTCACATACTGTATTGAAAGAGTTCTTTTTATAGCACTGGAACCACTTTAAACAATATTTTGAATTATTAATACATTCAGAGTTCTATGAGCATTTTGTTTTAGGTCAACTATGAGCAAATGTAGAATCTGCTGTGAATAAAATTTTCTCACAGACAAATATTCATGTAAAATGATTAACACATTGCAATCTGTTATTTTTAAAGTGTCTGCTGTCCCAGGCAACTTTAATTTGTGATTAATAAAACTCTTGTGGAATGTTTTCTGAAACAACAGCCAAATTTGGGTGATGAAAATATTCAGCATCATCCCTATTTGTATGACCATATAAAAATTAGCAAATGATTGCTTTGTTTCTCTTAATGAAACAAACACATTCCTTTGCTTAAATGTTTTTTCCCTATTAAAAAGCACCTCATCAATATATGGAATTCATATTTTTTAAATTACAAAAAATCAGTATAAATTGAGAAATAAAGGCAGATTGTCGTGAAACTTAGAGCACTTCTTTTTATCCTTTGAAATATAATGTAGAAAATGTGAAACTGTTATTTTTTCAGCATTTTAAATTAATTTTATTATTTAATGAAAGTTATATAACAGTGCATTGTTGCTGTGTATTGTAATGTATACTGCCTTCAATCTCTTGCTCAACAAATTCTTCACCACAGTTATAACTTTATAAAAGCACTTATTAGAAATATGCATGACAACTTGGATTACTAATAAATATTTCTTATTCAGATGTAATTTAAATAGACAATAACATGTTCCAGACTAATGTTATAATGCTACAAAAATTAGTATAATACAACAGAAATGCCACCATCATACAATTGGCTCATCTATAACAGCTTTAAACTATTTTTAAAAATGTTAGCGATGAAAATAATGGTTTAATCTATTTATGTGTAAAAAATTTTACTGTTCTTTTATTTGGGTATTTGTGGCAATTTAAAATCAGTTACAGTGCCACAATTGATAACATGTTTTCTAATTATAAAGAATAGGAATTGCTCAGTTCTGTTTGCCTCTTTGACATATTGATTTAATAGAGTTCATTTCATGCATTCCATAACTGTAGTCATGCCATAAATATAAAAACTTTCTAATTTCTATTTCCCTGAAATATGAGTTTTCTTAAAAGTGTGAGTTTGTTTTAGTATTTTTAGAATAAATTCATTTTTTATTATTTATATTTTTCTTATTAATTATTAATCAGTATTTTTATTGTGGTTATTGATTTGAAAGTTCTATATTGATTCAATAATTACTTTTGTGATAAAAAATAAAATATTCTTAGCATTATAAAATAAATTTTACTATAATGTCATGAAAGTTTCCTCAATTTTTTGTAACCCTGTACTGGATAATGAAACATTTTAAATGAAGTGTAGAAATTTGAAGTATAGGAAGTATGGCAGCTTTAAAAGATTGTGCTTTTGATTCCTGTTTATAAATTATTTTAAATTTTATTCAAATTGTTTCATATTGTAAATATTTTTTTGGAAAATTCTATTGAAATAATAATAAGCATTTCTAATGAAGTTATATTTTAAGAACAACACTTAAGTAAATCTTAAAATATTTTTTGATAGATATGTGCTATTAGTAAAAAATCATTAAAACTTATAACAAAGAATTTTTTCATAAATGTCAATCTTTCATGTGTTACTTTTATTTCAATATTGATGTATTAGAAGAACATGACATTTAATGCTTTCAATATTTTCTCTTAAAAATAAAATTATTTTTATAATTTACTAAATAATTATGTTATTGATTTCTATGTACTAAATAAATATTTTAGAGATTAATATTTTAGTGGGCATGTTTAGTTTTATGTATTTATTGTTATGTTCATTAATAAGTTGTACAGCTTGTGTGTTACTCATGAATTCCTTATGAGAACCATTAGTATTACAACAAGAAATTATATATCATTAATATAATAAGAGTTTTTTAGAATTTTCAATTTCTTCTTATTTTAATATCAAATGACAGAAAATTTGTTATATAATTGATAAGTAATACTATGAGATCAGATAAATATACTAATTATCAGTTATATGGCTTAACTATTTTTATTTTTTGAATATTTAAAGTCTAACAGATATTAAATATTTATTTCAGATAAAAACTAAGGCCAATGGATCAAGACTTATGGGCAAAAGCTTTATTTTTTCATGGACCATCTTTGTTAAATTCTATTGTTAATGATGATGATGATTCTGTTCAGTAAGTTTATATCTTATTATTTCTTTCAGTTATATCAACTGTATTTTTATTTTTTATCAAATACTGTTTGCTTTTAAATTTTTAGCTGTTTTGCAAGATTATTTTGTACTTTAAGAATATTAAAGATTATTTTTCTTTATAGGTTTAAAAACACATCAGAAAATCAAAACGTCTATCAGTTTATTAAGAATCATCATGCCGAATTATTTAAAGAAATACCTCCAGTTTTTAATGGTACATTTTTATCTAATTTTCTTTCCTTATTTATCTCTATTTTGTATTTCAATCTGAGTTTATGGCAACTTAACTTCATAAGATCAGATAAAAATTAAATAAATTTATTTCATTCATATTTAGTATTTTAATTTGAACTGACACGACTGTATTAGCTTTGTATTTTTCTATTTATAGAACTGTAAATTTTTAGTTTATTTTTTAGCACAGAGTTAAAAATCAGAGCTTGTGATTTTTTATCAGACTTTTATAAAGTTTAAATAATTTGAATAATTGAAATTTCTAATTGTATTTGTTATACTTATATCTAAAGATCTTAGTTATTTTTTATTTTAACTAAGCTTCAGCTGAATAGTTCGCACTCTGACAGTTAATTCAACAGTTCATGGATTAATTACCACTTAGGGTATGGATGCTGTAGTGATTCAGAATTATTTTAAACTGTTGTACTTTGCTGAATAATTCCTTCATAAAAAAGAGACCATAGAATGATAAGAAATACAAATAAAATCTAGTGGTTTTGTTTAGTAAAATAACCTGCCCATAATTAAAATAATTTTTTCTTATGAAATTTCGCAGGTTCTAAATATTTGCTTTTGAACCATAAATTATTTAAAATCAAATGTATTAAAAGAAATCCTTTTTGCAGACTGTTAAGTGTGCCAAAATTGGGGATATTTACACAATTATATTTCATAATATGCTAATTTTATATATTTTACATACTTGTTTCATTTCTATGAATTTATAATTAAGTTTGTTATTTGATTCAGGAAGTTTTATTTGCACTGTACAAGTGAAATAGGTGCTGACATATGCAATTATTCAAAATAGTGAGATGAGCATTTTAACATTAAAAATAGCTTGTTTCCATTTTTTTAATTTTATCTATGAATGGCAATTTAATTAACTAAATTTTTTTAATACACAATTTTCTGCCTAAATCATACTGCAATTTCTTGCAGACAGTTTGGTATAGATTTACCACACTAGAACTGGTGCTATTTTAATCAGTATAAAATATAAATTTTTGTTTAATTGTATTAAATTTAACATTTGTTTGTTAGTTTGTCACTTTATAGTTATAATTTGAATAAGAAGATTAATTCTATAGTATAATTTAAACTTGATACCATCCTTTGCTATCATTTTCCCCCAAAGTAGGAGCCGAGCTGGCAGCCGAATGGTTAGCGCTCTTGCCTTCGGTTCAACAGTTCGCGGGTTCGAATCCCACCTTGGGCATGTATATTTGTAGTGGTTCGTAATCCACTTTAAACTGTAGGTCCCGATCTAACTACCCCTTGTGTGCAAAAAATTACCATTGAGCGACAAACAAACCAAACCCCAAAATGGGAGTCTAACTTGTTATATTAAATTTACAGTAATAACACCTTTAATTTAACTGTTAATTAATTAAACTATTTACTGGAAATTATATAATTTCCAAAAAGAAAGGAAAAAATAAATATTGGAGTTTCAGGTTTAAATGGAATGTCTCTGACAATTAAATCTAAAGTTAATGCTACAATTGTTAATGATATAAAAAATTGCAAATTAGATTTAGAATTTTTGGTTGTTTCCAGTGTTACAAATTTGACCCCTTTAAGGCAAATTGATATTTGTGTTCCGGAATTAAAAAACATTAAGTTAACGGATTTGGGATTTAATGTTCCAGGTCCAATCGATTTAATTCTGGGAGCAGAAAATTTTTATGGACTATTAAAACCTGACAGAATTTACACTACTAATACTTAATTAATGTTATAAAATACAGTATTCGGATTTGTAGTGAGTTGTAGTGTACCAATAGTAACTGAGACTAAAGTACACTGTGGGCTTATAAACGAGGATGCCGACTTAAACAAAATTATGCATAATTTTTGGGAAATAGAACAAATTGAAGAAACACAGAAGTTTGAAACTACTGAGAGAATTGAAGCCAATAATCATTTTATAAAAACTTTTAAAAGGGATAAATCAGGAAAATTTGTGGTACATATGCCATTTAAAAAATATCCGAAATTATTGGAAGAGTCTAGAGAGATTGCAGTCAAAAGATTAAATTCCTTGTGGAATAAGTTAGAAAGGAATCCAGAACTTCTGGCATTATATCATCAGTTTATGAGTGAATATGAGTGCTTGAATCATATGCAAGAAGTTTCTATGACGCAAGAACTTGCAGTGGTCTACTATTTACCTCATCATGTAGTTTATAGACCACAGAAACCGAGTACGAAATATAGAGTTGTGTTCAATACTTCACAAATTACTTCAACTGGTGAGTCATTAAATTCCATACAGCTAAATGGTGATGTAATTCAATATGATTTATTTGCAATAATATTGAGGTTTAGAAAACATCTTTTTGCTTTTACTACCGACATTCAAAAAATGTATAGAATGATTTGGATTGATCCTGCACAAAGAGACTTGCAAAGAATTGTATGGAAAGATAGTAAGGAAGCGAATATTAAAACGTATCAATTATGCACAGTGACATATGGAATCACTAGTGCTCCATATTTGGCTCAGAGATGTCTGCAACAGTTAGGTACTGATGAACAACTGAAATTTCCATTGGCTTCTCAAGTAGTACAGAAGGATATGTACATGGATGACATATTGAGTGGAGGGTCAAATGTAGAATGTGTAAAGTGTCTAAAGCAAGAATTAACTCAAATATTTAAAACTTGTGGTATGGAACTACATAAATGGCAAAGTAACTGTCCAGAGTTAAGAGAATTTTCTGAAGATTCAAATGTGACTATAGCTTTGATCAAACAAAAACATTAGGGTTGCTATGGAAGACCAAAAGTGATGAGCTTTCCTACAATATGCTTAAAAAAGATGCTTCTATGGTTACAAAGAGAGAAATTTTGTCCATAATTGCTCACATTTTTGACCCACTTAGTTTGATAGGACCTGTGCTTACAAAGACTAAGGTTTTTATGCAACGTCTGTGTAGGTTATCAATAGACTGGAATGAAAGACTGCCATCAGATGTCATATTAGAATGGTTACAGTTTTTTTATGGGTTGTGTGACATTAACTGTATTAAAATAAATCAATGTATGCTACCAGAAAATGTTGTAAAAATTGAACTCTTTGGACTCTCGGATGCATCTGAGGGCTATTACGGTGCAGCAGTCTATCTAAGATGCAAATCAGCAAGTGGTGAATTAACTTCACATCTAGTGTGCAGCAAAGGAAGAGTTGCACCAATCAAAACACTTTCGTTTCTACGACTTGAACTGTGTGAAGGTGTATTGCTACCTAAATTGACGAAAAAGATTAGCACTTCCCTAGAACTTAAGATAGATCAAAGTTGGTATTTTTCGGACAGCAAAATTTTTTTGTCCTGGATTCAGAAGTCTCCAGCAGAATTTAAAACTTTTGTCGCTACCAGAGTGGCTAAAATACAAGTTCTGACAGATCTCACAATGGAGGCATATATCATTGGAGCGAAATCCTGCAGACATGGTTTCTCGTGGCTGCAATCCAGCACAACTGAGAAATAATTCTTTGTAATGGCATGAACCACTACTTATCATCGAGGAAGTAGAGACAGTTAACAACTGTGAAGAGCTAATTAACGAGGACTTAGAACATTTTAATACAGAACTGGTTAAGAGTGAACAAAGGTTCAAGAGACCTGTTTTCCTAGTGACTTTTAATTCTTTAACTGAGGAGTTACTTAGTATTACTAACAATTATATTAAACTTGTACGTGTTTTAGCTTTTCTTTATAGGTTCCTTAATAATTGCAAATCACAGCAAAAGGTAACTGGCCCCTTGCAATGTAAGGAAATTAAAGATGCTGAATTTGTCTTAGTAAAATTAATTCAACAAGAGTGTTTTAAAAGGGAAATTACAGGCCTTCAGAAGGATGGTAATGTGCCTGTAGATAGTAAGTTAAAAAATCTTTTCCCATTTTTAGATGAAAGGGGTGTTGTAAGAGTTGGTGGAAGACTAGCCAACAGTAAGTTTAATTTTGATAAAAGGTTCCCTATAATTTTACCTACCAATCATAAATTGACTGTGATGATTGCTGAAATGCTTCATAAGAACTATTTACATATTGGCCCACAAGGGTTATTGTTTCTTATTAGACGAAGGTTTTGGCCTTAAAGTGGACGTAACCTTTGTAGAAAACTAGTGCACGATTGTGTTGTTTGCTTTAAAGCAAAACCAGTACCTTGTCACAGGGGTGTTTGTGTTCTGGGGAAACCCCGGAATTCCGGGGATTTTGAACTTTGATACCCAGAAATTCCAGGAATCTTCGTTCAAAAGGAAGTAGGAATAATAATGAATTATTTATTTTGATCTGGGTAATTTTGTTTGCTTTGAAAGCAGAAAACGCAATAATTAGGTCATTCAATACTTCATAATTGTTATTTTTCATTTATCCCCCCCCCCTTCTCAAAACTCCAAAATGTCGGTAGTAAGTTCGTAATAGTTTCCGGAGAATTTTTTGGGGTCCGACAAACACCCCTGTTGTCAACAGCTCATGGGATATTTTCCTGAAGAGAGAGTAACCCTAAACTTTCCATTCAATTGTGTAGGGGTAGATTTTTTTGATCCTTTTTATATAAAATATCCCATTAAAGAAAAGGAATGTATAATAAAATTTATGTGTGTATTTTCATTTGTTTTGTGACTAAAGCTTGTCATTTAGAGATGGTAACGGACCTCTCTAGTGATGCCTTTGTAGCTACACTTAAGAGATTTTTTAGCAGAAGAGGGAAAAGTGCTCACATATTTCCTATAACGCTACTAATTTTGTTGACAGTAACTCCGAATTAAAGAAATTGAGTAAATTAGTTAGCAGTCCAGATGAAACATGAGTAATTATTTGTCCAAAGAAAAGGTTGAGTGGACTTTCATTCACCCTAAATCCCCGAATCATGGTGGACTTTGTAAGGCGGGTGTCAAATCCATGAAATACCATCTTAAACGTGTAGTAAGTAATTTAAAACTAACCTTTGAGGAATTCTTAACTGTAATTGATCAGATTGAGGCAATTCCTAATTCCCGCCCACTGCATCTCTTATCATCTGACTTAAATGATTATGATGTCTTGACACCTGGCCATTTTTTGATAGGCAGACCTATCACAGCAATTGCAAAACCCAACATCCTAAATTTACTTGACAATAAATTAAAACAATGGCAAAAATTAACTAAGATAGTGCAGACATTTTGGAAGCATTGTTCTAACAATTATTTAAGTGCAATACAAGAAAGATCAAAGTGGAGGTTCACCAAAGAGAATGTGCAAGTGCACTATGTTGATTTTAAAGGTAGATAATGTACCGGTTTTTAACTGGCCATTGGGCAGAATAATGCAAACATTTCCAGGAAAGGATAAGAAGGTGAGAGTAGTTTTATTTAAAATGAAGAATGGAGTTTTTAAAAGGAACATTAATAAAATTTGCATTTTGCCATTGCCTAATTAAGGAGTGAGAACTCTATCAAATACATTTGTGTATCATTATGTATTTAGTGTAGTTTATTGTTAATAGTGTGTATCATTGTACTCATATATTATATAGTGTGTTAATATTTTTCTTGAGATTTCAAATTGTTGAATGTACCATGTCAACGCGGGGTGGAATGTTGGCGCCTGCGAGCGCAGCGCCCCCTTTGAGTCATAAAAAAGAAACCAGCAGTAGCCATTGAGAGTCGGAGAAATAAAGTGTGTGTTTTTATACAGTCCTTGAGTGAGTGTTAATTGAGTTAAAACTGAGCTATTAACAAATGCCAATATGAATATTTATGTTTTGCTTATTTCCAACTGAATTTTTTTAAGTTAATTGTAAAAGGTGTGCATGTTTTTTCATTTTAAATTTCTAATACTATATATAACATTTATATTATACCAGTTTGTACTTAAAGGTATAAAAATGTAGATAAAATCTGAATTTGATGCAGTTAAAGGTTTTTTTTTACCAAAATGGTAGAAAAAAAACCTTTTCTACCATTTTTGGTTCATCATACTGAGCTGCATTAAATTCAGATTTCATCTACTGGATGACCTTATCCAAAAATAGGGGGTCCTGGTATGCTCTTCTGAGAAAGGCAAAGGCTCAACGTGGGCTATCAGGCCAATTAAGAAGAAAGGTTTTTTTAATGGTACAAATGAGATAGGAATTAATGTTTATGATTTCTGACTTATTCACCTCATTTACCACCATGACATAATAGGATGGATAATTTCAGTTGACCATATTATTTCTAGAATTAATCAAATATATTTATTGATAGTTTCTAGAACTTATGTGTTTTAAGTTATAATTAGTGCCACATATTTTTTATATTGATGCAATAAAATATTTTTTATAAATGTATTCAGTATTTAAATTTATTTTAATAACATTTTTGAACTTAAAAATTAAGTACATTTTACTTAAAATATTTAAATATTGAGTATAATATTTAAGTGTCATAGAGAAATATGAAGTATCCTATACAAATAAAAAGAAATTATTTTTAAACTTTTTTAGCTTTTTAGTTTCTTTTATTCTTTTATTGATTCATGTGTAGTTGTGTTTTTCTTTTGTGTTTTCTTTTTAAATTGGTGCTCCTAGCCTAATTAGTCACTGTGCAAAAAATGACGGTAGAACAACAAACAAAATGAATCAATCTTTTCATCAATATTTATAATATAAGTAAAATATTTTAAGAACTATTTTCTTGAAGGCGGAGCCACTGCTGCTGCTGTTCGAATCTGTAAATAGTCTTCTACTTGTCTTTGTATTTACCTTCTTGAAGGAGCACTTCTCTATTGCCCCTGTTAATTTTCTGTCTAATTTTATGTTTGTATTTGTTGTGTTGTTTTGTTTTATAACAAATTTGAGAAAACGTATTTCTAGATTATTTAAGTTTTGAACCAGGGCATCAGATAATAGATACCAAAAATCTTGATCGAAAGCATTCTCATTATTGGTTATATGATTTGTTTCAAAATATGTTATATTTAATAGAATAAATATACCATTGTGTATAGAATATAAGAGAAGCTAATTTTTTTTACTGCAAGAGCATAATTGAAATATTGATGTGTGTGTGTGTGTATATATATATATATATGAAAATTCACTTTGTGCCATGTCTTTATGAATGTGACTCATTCAGTGAATGGGGCTATAGATTTTTGTTCTGTAGCCTGATCTAGTGCCATTCCATGTGTTAGTAATACGGAATTAGATTACACTCTTAAAAAAATTAAACTTGGATTTGTATCTTTGTAAAATTATTTTATCTAAAAATGAAAATTAAATCAGTACTTACCACTAAAACTTTAATAAAATAAGGAAAAACCAATATTTTAAACAGGTAAAAAGAATGAATGAGATTGAAAAATGCAGAAATTGTTAGGTATGTACAGTTTCTCTGTCCAATGAACAAAATTTACAATTTGATAAAGAAAAGCAAAGAAACTATGAGAGAACATAAAATTGTCATATACTTGAAAAACAAAAAACTACAAAATTGAGGCAGAAAAATATTGAATTTTTAAGTGAGCCAGTTTCAAAAGTTGTAGACTTTCTTAAAATTCTGTCCTCATCAACAATTAGGAAAAACAATGATCTAATACAGTAAGAATGTGGATTCTGGACTTGAGTTCCAGTGCATATATGTGAAATAATTTAATTTGAAAACATAATTTTCAAATAAATGAAAACATAATTTTCAAATTTGTATATATACATTTAGCTAGTAAGAATTTGGTTTTAAACTTTAATAGCTGTGATATTGTTTAAGCAAGATCTTAAATAAGTAATTATAAAAATATTCTGTTCATTTTGTAATTTATGTTCCCCACTAAAGAAATAATTTTAATTTTTAAATAATGAAATAAAGATATATTTCAATCAAACTGTAAAAATATTTTGGTTTTCATTATAACAGTCAATACTATGTTAAAAGTCATGAATGTAAATAATTGATTAAAAATTCAGGTAAAACTTTTCAATATTTTAATATTACTTGAGTATAATTTAGTTCATTTGATGTGTCAAACAACTTTAGCTCTTAAATCCTCAATGTATATCTAAAATGCAAAATATCAATTTCATAAATGTCAAGGATTTTGCAAAATTTAATTGGGAATCATGTGATATCATGAAAATCATTTAAAATATAATGTTTATTAAAATAGTTTAATATTGAATTAATTCATGCTGTTGAAGTATATTCAATAAGTATTAAATTATTGGGTTATCCGAAATATTTCTTAGTGCTTATAGATGATTTTTTCTATGTATTTTACCTATTTTTCACAAAATATAGATAGCAGGTATTTGATATGCTTACTGTTTTTAAGGAAAGATATGAAAATCCAATGACTAAGAAAATCAAATGTTTTCTTAGTAAGTTAGAATTTATGACTGAGGATGATCTTAAGTTCATATGTATAATTCCCTTATATATTGTTGAATATTTCTGAAAATTCAACTGAATTTTTTAAAAAAATTATATATTGTACATAGAAAACTCTTGTAACCTGGAAAATAATGGAACATCAGAACATACGATAAGAGTTCTAGTGGAATAACCAATAATTTTAGTATACAAAGGGATTAACATTAAGATGTGAAGACAGTATTTTGCTGCATAATGAGACACTGTCAAGAAATAAAGACTGATTGAAATATTAACTGATGAAAAACCAAGCAAAATTACTTGAAAGTATTTAACTGTATGACTTTTTACATTCCTTAATAATATAAAGCAAAAATTGTAAAAAAAATTAATAATTTTTATTGATTTTTGATTATTGGTTTCAATGGATAATTTTTATTTTAGTGAAAGGACTTATGACATTACTAAAGACAAATTTTTTGGTAAGGAAGTCAAAGTTGGAAAATGTTATAAAGTTATGCAAATGGAATATATCTAAGAATTACTGGTTAAATATAATTTTAAATAAGTTATAAATGTAAATGGATTTTCACAATTTTCAAAGAAGAAAAGTTTTTCTCCTGCATAATGGCAAGAATTAAGTATGAACTTTTAGATTTTTCCCTAATAGAATAAGCTTTTATTTATGGTTCAATATTTTTTCACAATTTAATCATAAGCCATAAAAAAGCATAATTTGATTACAAGAGCTGCATGGCATGGAAAATTATTAGAATAGGAAATACAAAAATTGGTAAAATACTTTTTAGGGAAGTAATTTTCTTGTGGAAATCATTAAGTTTTTTAGAAATGCCATAAATAAAAAGTGTAAATTATTTCTTGTGAAGTTGAATTGTTTTCTTCATCAGAAATTTCTGAAGATGTAATTTGGATAACAAATTTATTATCTGAATTAAATTGTAATTAGTTTGTCAATAAGTCATTAACTTAATTCTTGTTGTCAGGCATCAATACAATGATCAAAATACTCAAGATTATTTGAAGAACATAGACATGAATTTAAGATTTAATTTTGTGGAAAATTATTATATGAATAATCATATAAAGTTGCAGTATATACAAAGTTATTTTGTTTTGTCAGATATTTTTTTAACAAAAGAAATCTTTGGAAAAAAAGATGTATGATTGGACTAAATTTTAATAGTTTCCTAATTTATAAAACTAATTTTAAGTTTAGTTTTTTTGTATGTATATATATATATATATATATATATATATATATATATATATATATATATATATATATATAAAATACAGCACATCAAATAAAAAATACATTACCAAATAATCTATATATATGTAAAATAGTCTGAGTTGTTAATAATATTCATGTCCTAAAGGAGTTTCATTTTGGAATAGGTGCTCACTTTTTTATAAGTATTTTATGATGCTGGATGGCAATCCAATATGTTTTTTGCATATATGTTTGTAAGTAAATAAAAAATCACTTTTTTGTTTTATCTCCATTTATGTGATTATATTGCAATTCCAATTGTGTTGCATTTGGTAATTTTTTAAAAATATTTATTGTAAAATTTCTCTAAGTATAATTTTATACAGTCATACATATTTAACTTGTGAATTCATTTTTGAAAAATATGAACTATGCAAAAATGTCTTGAAAATTTTACAATTAGGGAATAAATTAAATAAAGTTGTGTTACACTTTAGTACAAGAAGTAGATGTTAGAAAAGTTGAGCAGTGCTCCCTATATTGCCAGCCCTGCTGGCACACGACAACAACAAGAAATAGATATCATCATTTTTCTTATTTTTCAAATTAATTGGAATTTTAAAAAAAGCTGAAAACTGAGCTGGTTACCAGAAAATCAAAGTTTGAATGAAATAATATTTGAATGCTTTGCCATATGAACATTGAAAAGACGAATGATATCCAATGATATAAATATTTTAATATATAATGTATTATTATATAATATATTATATTAATATGTATTTTTTATAAATACAATGCTATTAATATATACCATTTGCCACCAGATGTTTTATGACAGCAATTTTCATGTAACTTAATTTCTCTAAACCTTTAAAACCTACTCAGGAATATCATTTCTTTGCTTGTATATTTTGTAAAGTAAAGTAAAATATAAAATGAAATTAAAATTATATTTTTAGTTTTATTTTAGAATTTCTATTTGTCAAAATTCATAAATGCTATGATCATTGAATTAACTATCATAAATATATGTTGAGAATAAGACATATATAACATATATTTTGAGAAGAAGAAACAGTTGCTGGGATCCATTAACTTAAAAAATGTCAATCATTTTCACTAATTAAAGTGTTCATGAAACTCAAATTAGGCACTTTTTTATGGAAATTAAAATATATTGTCGAATTTTATATTCTCGATAAAAAAATTTATATTTAGATGGTTTTGTTGTCATAATAGTAGAGTATTTTTTCATAAGTCTATTCTAGTTATAATTGGTAATATTTGCAAATACATATTCTTGGTTTTGAGATATTTTCTTTGATTAATGTTATTAAAACCATTTATAGGAACTTCTTCTTTTACCCCATTACCGCCTGAAATTTTTTTGGATTGTTCTGTTGAACAGAGAAGAAAATTGTTTTTTAAAGTAAGTTTTTTGATTAAAAAGAATACCATATCCTTATTTTTTTAGAGTTGATGAACATTTATAAATTTAATTTATTTATTTCATTTTAAGTATTTATTGAAAATCTGATTTTTTAAAAATATTTTCATCAGATTTTCATAACAGAAGAAATACATCAGATTTTCATAACAGAAGAAATACTGAACTGTATCAAACTGGAGAAATCTAATTTTTACCATTGAATGGCTGATATTTTATTTCTGCATTATGTTTTAAAAATATTTTTGTTTTACTATACCCACACTTGAATTTAATAGTTATTCGGTATAAGCAGTCAAAAGGTTGTAATTTCATTCTGTAATTATAGTATCATGCTGCATAATGGACTTGAAAAAAACTTTATTTTTTGAAGACTTCAGTGTGGAATGTTTAAAAATAATAAGTTAACTCACTGGTGGAAAATGAATTTATTTCTGTAAATTCCTTTATATTGATTGACCTTTTACTCTTTAAAATCTGGAATTGTCAAAAATATGACACTGATTAAAAATATCAGGTAAACAATTATTTTTGACTAAAGTTTAAAATTTCCTAGAAATTTCATTTATAGGCTGCATTTTTCTGAATTATATGCTTCTTTATAAATATGTAATATCAGGAGCAGTATTGCATTTATGTTGACATATGTCAAAGTGCACTTTAAATATAGATTATTGAAATAAATAAAAATTTCAATTCTTTCTGTGTGGATATATCAATATTGGATATTCCTATGAGAATGGTTATAGTACTGCCAGAGTAAAATCAATATTTTTTAGTTTTGTTAATCTATTAATATTTTTTAGTTAGTACTTGTTTTATTTTTATTCAAAATTTCAAAATGCATTCATATAAAAAATATAAAAATATGTAATCATTTTATATTTCACTTTCTGAGAAAATATATAATTTTAGGTGTAATTAGTTGATTTTACTAAGTCTTTATAATTACCTGCATTTTCACAAAAATTTTGCTATTATAATTATTACAATTTTATTCTAATTTTTTATCAATAAAAATGATACAAGATTCTTCCTATTCTATGCTTTGTAAACGTATATGTTTATTATAAAATGTGAGAAATTTTAACAATTTTGTCTATTGGTATCATTTATATTGTTGAAGTTTTACTTTATTAACAAATATTAAGACAAATTACTTTGTTGAACCTATAAATAAAAAAATCTGATTTTAAAAAATTCTTTGAAACAAAATGTGCCTCAATTTTTTTTTAATTATAATTTGGGCATTTATTTAATTGATGTAATTTTTAATTCTGTTAATTGTGAAACAAAGATGTTCATAGTTTATATGATAGCTCATAGATATGATATTATTAACTAAAAACATGCATTCTTGCTCAGCTGTATCAATATTGAATATACCTAAGGAAAGAGTTATAATATTGCTTGTGAAATCACTGTTAAGGTGATAGCATTAAAACGATTTTTTAATGTTATTTTTAACACTTTATCCATAAAATTTAAATAGAAGAGAAAATGTGCATTATGCTTACATATAGTGACTTTTTGTTTATTTTTTACATTGTTTCTGAGTTCTGTTTCATTGAGTTTTATATTTTATAAAAAGGGAAAAGTTTTGTTGATTTATTATCTTATGTATTAAAATTAATTATTGTAATTTATATATATATTTATGTTAATAGTAATTTTTAATAAAAACATAAGTTCTTCTGATAAAATAATGAGTTAATAATAAAAAGATATTCTTATTCTTATGTTCTGTCTGTATTTTTTATCATGAAAAAAATAATTTTATAAAAACCAATTCGAGTTATTTAAAAAAACATTTGTGGGTCAGTGGATCATAAGTTTGACATTAATAATCTGCAGAATAATGTTAAAAATCAATGCAATAATAAGGAATTTCTTAGAAAAAGTACTATAAATATACATAAAGAATTGGTTAAAAATGCTCATTTTTTTATTTTTAAGTTTTCAACAATTATTAGTTGATACTTATTAAAAATTAGTGAAAAGTAGTGAAATTAGTTGTACCCACAATCTTCCTAAGGTGCAATTATCATAATTTATCTTTTTCTATTATTAACTCTTTTAATTAGATAAATTTATTAGAATGTAAAAACTATTGGGGTAAAATAGTAATGAATTATATACTTTTTAAATAAAATTATTTTGAAATTTTGCATTTAATTAAATGAACTAAAATGAAATTTATTTTTGTAGAGTTTACAGCGAGGACATATTTTAGTTTTGAAAGTCATTAACACTACTCTTCAGGACAGCTACAAACTCTTAGTTCTTGCTAAACATAAATCCAACATGAAAATCGATGATTTATCATTGGTTGTAAGTTTTTAAATTTTTTTTATAAAAAAATTCAGTAATATATTTTCTTTATTTTTATGGATTTATATCTTTGTTTATAGATGTATCTGCCAAAATTAGCACCAGAACTACAATTAGCAGGAGGAGGATTAAATCAGTATGATTTATTAAGAGGTAAACATTTCTAAGTGCTTTTTAGGATTTTAAAAATTGTATTGATGTATAATTATCTTCTATGACATTTGTTTAATTTTATAATAATCAACTATAGCAATCTTTATCAAAAAGGCTGTCTTTTTTAAAAATGAATATTTTGTAATAATTTAACTTTAAAATGAAATTGTTTTATGGTTGCCTTTGATTTATGAATTTAGAATTTTCTCTTTTCATTAATAAATCCATATATGTATGATAATTTCAGCTGCTGTTTGTTCATGCTCAATAAATGAGCGCAAACTATTTGTTACACTTGATAGTACTATTCTGGAAGAGGATGCAGAATCAGTACAACTTGTAAGTTGAACATAGGATTTTTTTTTTTTTTTTTTTTTGAAAATGTGTTTCCTAAATAGTTATTGTTTCAAAAATCTTTATAATGTGAATTAAATTTTCATACACTAACATTTCTAAGAGTGAAAGTATGTAACATATTTTCTTTATAATCTTATTTGAAAAATGTTCAAATTTAAGTATCTATTTTATGAAAATTCTTTTATTAAAAAATTAATACGGGATCCAAGTTGCAATAATTCTTTTGATTTGAGTTCTTGATATAAGTGTTTTTGTTGCTTATGTAAAATTTTCATTTTTATGTTTATATTAGTTTATGTTGTTTAATTTATTTTATGTATTAATAGCTTTATTCTTAACAAATATACTCTTCCATACATTGAAATATTATTAGCTCTGTTAAAATTGTTTCACTTAAATTTTCATTTTGTATCAAAGTATAAAGTCTCATATTATCAATTATTTAATGTTTTAGAATTACATAAGTTACTTTTAAAAATGGGCTATTTATTTTAAAGTTACCAAGTTTTTGTTTGTTTATGTTCAATAACAAATGTATAATCTGTTATTATGCTCTTAAAATCACTTTATTTTTTTTGTCTATCTTTCAAAGTATAAACATATGGTTAAAATTAATGTAAAAAAAAGTTTTAATTTGCCCTGAATTTTATTTTATTGTTTAATACAACCTTTGTTATTTAAAAATTATTTAGGAAAAAAACAAATATTAATTAAAAATTAATGGTAGATGAATTTATCTTTTTTCTAATGATTTTACATGTAGGAGTGTAATTAAATAAAAATAAGATTATATATGGTTTAGTTTAGTGTTGATATTCATTGTAGGGTAGAGTGAGTGTTGAAGAGCTTCCACCTCATGTTGGGTGAGTTAAAAAAAAATTCTTTTATTGTATATTACTTATAGCATATTGTTTATAACATTATATTGGTAATTGTTATTGATAGCATGTAACATATATGTTTTGCTTTAGAAAATGAGCCATAAATGAAAAAAAATGATGTAGTAGTCAGTAAAAAAATCATCATATATAATTTAGTGTACTTAAAGTTATAAAAATATGTAATTTTTATATTTACTAAGTTGTTCTTAAAATAAAAACTGCCTGATGAAATATATTGTATAATTATTCCAGTAAAAAGAAAATAAATATTATTAAATAAAATTTGTTTCTTGTAAGTAAGGTCTAGATTAGTAAATTCTAGATTTCATGGAGCTGTTCTTATTAACACAAAATTCTTAGATAAAAACTGCTACATGAACTCTAGACCATATAAAAATATTCTTATAAAATTATAATTTTTAAAAATTTGAGTAATTCTGTCAGGAGACAACATTAAAATGAGAAAAGAATATTTTTTTCCTTCATGTGACTTAATGGGAAAAAAAACATATTTTTAACAAAATATGGAAAATTTGTTTAAAAATTTTTAAACAAATTATGTGGGAAAAAAAAATACTAATATATGTATTGTACTAATGTATATATATATATATATATACGTGTGTGTGTGTGTGTGTGTGTGTGCGTGCGTGTGTCACATGTACTAATATATGTATTTAGCAAGCTTTCTTTTTTAAACATTTTTAGGAGAATGCTAATACAGTGTTGCTAATTTGTCCTGTTTTGCATGATCCTATAGCCATCCTTTAAAATTGTACAGATTATTAGTATTCTCAAATTAGTATGAGAATATGAAAGCTTTCCCTAAAATAATATCTTTTGAACTCCGTCAGTAATAATAAAGCTAGTTACTAATAATATGTTAAGAAATCTGAGTAAAAGAAGAAAAAATTATTATTATTTTGATAAAAGAGTATTCCTTTAATATTAAAATTCATTTCTGTACACTTATTGAGCTTGATTCTATCAGTAATGTCCATTGAAATATTGTTTTATGCTTATAAATATTAATAAAGGAATATTTGAAGTACTATAATCCTTTAAAAGTATGCAAGTGGCAATGAGTGTTAATCATCATCCATCATCTTCATGCTTTTTCAATTCCTGAAGTTTCATTTTGTTACAAATGCTTCTTAGTAAAAGAATTTGCTAATTAAATTACTAATTTTGTTTTTTTAGATTTACTGTTCATAAAAAGAATTAGAATTGTGTGAAGTATGATTATACTTTGTTAATTTCATTTATAAATAAAATTTATTAAAACAAAAAAATCAAATTTTTATGATAGTCATCTATTTTTTAATTAAAAAATAATTATGCATTTTATAAAGATAAACACAATATACATTTTACGTATACTTAGAAAATCCCCAATTATATTGATTTCAATTGTGGAAAAAAGTTAGTAAATTTAAATAACCAGTTCAGTTTTACTGAAATGATAAATTGATGAGTAATATAGTTCAGAACTAGTATGAATATTTAAGCTGTGAATAAATTATTAATAACCCCTTACACAATAAAACTTTACTGGCCAATTTTTTTTATTACAAAATATGATAAATACTTATTGCAGGGTTAAAACTAGAACATATAATTTCACAGTTTTCCAATACCAACTGAAAATATTTGATTGAATTCAGAAAAATAGCATTTTTAATGTATGAGTTTTTTTTTAAAGTAGTTATATCATCCTCTGATTATCATTTAATGAATTAAATAGAAAAGATCTTTCATAGTTTTTCTATATACCCAAATGCTTAGTAAAAATATTCTGATATGATATTAAAAAACATTGGCTTCTTGAATAAATGCTAGAAATATTTTTGTATTTCCTTATATTTGTATAAAAATTATAGTTTTGTTAATTTTTAATTTCTTTATGTATATAATTAGTAGTTTATTTTATCAATAGCTTATTATGTCAATTTTTGTTACTTTTACTTTTGTTTTATTTAATTTATTGGGTCTCCTAAATATGTTTTACATGGTACAACGTCCCCATTATTGCTTGAAACCCCCCAAGTTAACTTCCAGACTTTCAATGGGCGTTAACACCTTTGCAGCTGTCAACGAGATTGATTTTCCACGTTTGAATCCCAGGAACAACATAGTACCCAAGGACAGTCAATTGGTTCTGATTGGAAGATGATGTGGGAATGGCAAACAGGATTCATGAAGGGCCATTAAGTCCTTCATGAAAAATATAATTCTTCAGATTGAACTGGAATCACCTGGTGAATGGGCCAGGTACTTTCAAAGAGTTTATTGCCTATCCATTCTTTCTAATTGGAATCGGTGGAGTGGCTAGAAATAGAAGTCGAAAAGTGACATTAAAAGATGGATCTGGAAATTACTGGAGGGCAGATGTTGGGGGAAAGTTTGTATATAAATAGCAGGCCTTTGTGGGAGCAAAGGAAAACTTTGACATATGTGTGGTTTTCCTGATACTTCTCTCAAACAGGTTCCAGCGACAGAACGAGGAGTCTGAGAAAGAATCAAGATCACAGAGACTGACGCCAGGCCTCGAGTTTTGAATACCCTGATGCTCCATGGTGTCCGGAGAGGATTGTCGACTTTATTGAGTGACTGTCTTAGACTGTGTTCCCTTGTACGGAATTTAGGAGTCGGTTTCCCAGTACCAGCGAGGAGTTTTCCCCCTCCCCAAATGTGCAGCGAACATTTCAGAAAGTGAGAAATTCATCAGTTTTCCTGGAACCTAGAATTATGAGAGTTCTTGTACATAGTCCTGTCAATTTGTAAATAAATATTAAGTGAAGAATATTAAATTACATGAGCCTGATTCCTTAACGACCCTTGTCTACCTAGAAGTCAGCCTATCCAGACTGTGAGTACGTTACAATGGAACCAAAAACTGATATAATTTTGTGTGGTTTTTTCTCCTTTTTTATAATGTAATATAACATTTATTAGCAGTAAAATGTAAGAGTTCAAGCTATTGCAAATAAAATATGTAGAGTTGTTTCCTTAATAAGTAACAGTTGTCAATTTTCACTTTTTAATGACTACTTTGGGAAAATTGAAGGCTTTTTTTTTAAATTTGGCAAGTATGTTTATGCATTTCTTAAAAATACAAGGAATTGGTGATTCCCATTATTTCAACATGTAGCATATTACTTTGAATTTTAGTAAAATTAAATGTATATTCTATATATATATATATATATATATATATATATATATATATATATATATATATATATATATATATATATATATATATGAATAGTAATGCTTTTTGTTCAAAGAGTTATTTTATTAAGTATGAGATCAAATTATGTGACATGCTTT
The DNA here is from genome assembly GCA_037975125.1 of Latrodectus hesperus. NCBI lineage: Eukaryota > Metazoa > Arthropoda > Arachnida > Araneae > Theridiidae > Latrodectus > Latrodectus hesperus. The sequence goes on from JAJQOW010000014.1 coordinate 964,901, forward strand.
TAACTGTAATTTGATGTTTAAGAAAAAGTAAGAAATGTTTGTTTATATACAATTCACAATTTAGAAATTATATCTGTGCAAGCTTTTATCATTTTTAGTGTTGTGCTTAATATCTTAATAATGTTTAGTTTTCATTTATTTATTTTTGAAAACTTGCCTTATAAATAAAACAATATAAGCTTTTATGTACATAAATATGCAAGGCTAGCATAAATGATTAATTTATTTTCAAAAAACTGTGCTTTCAAAAATATTGTATGTATGCAAATGAGTCATTTATGAAATGAACAACAAATTCCCCAAATTTATACACTTTTTACAAATGTTCATTACATGCCTTTTTGGTGATATATCACATATCCAGACAATAATCGAAATCATTTCATACATTTTGTAATAAATGACTAATGTTGAATTGCCACTGTCATCACAAAATGTTTTATTTAAACTGCAATTTTTTTCCCATATTGAAAGTAAGTAGCACAGCAATAACATACAAGCCATCATATTCAAGGACTCGAAAACATTTATTTGACTTTCCAATATTTTCAAAAATGAGTAACTTTGTATTGTTTCACTAAATCAAAACAAAATGTACTTGTTCTGCCACCTAGAATATACAATACAAACTTGGTGAGTATGTAGTTTTTTTCACATGTTTGTCATATGTGTTTGAGTATTGCTTTTGAAAATATTGCCTTTTAAACAAACAAATCATTTATGCAAGCCCCATATATATATATATATATATATATATATATATATATATATATATATATATATATATATATATATATATATATATATATAAGATAAAACATGAAGAATATTGAAACCAGAAATATAAAATTGGAAAATTACTAAAATATATTATGCAAATGACAAGAAGAAGGCATAGGGACCACTTCTTCATCAGGTGGGAGATGGCCAGCTATGCAAAATGAACACTCTTTTCTGACATGCTGGAAGGACAAATGTCTAAAAATATTTGAACAATTCCCCGAAGAATGTTCGTATTAAAAGAACTTAGTTAAAAAAATTAGAATAAATATATATGCAGAAAAGTAAACACACTCACAATAGATGAAACATAAATACAGTAGAAAAAAATGAATACTGTAGAAAAATACATATAGAAAATACAGTAGAAAAATACATAATACAAGTGCCAGTAAATCAGATTGAATTTATATATGAGAATAGTAGGAAGTTGCCAAAAGTAAATTTGAAATTAGAAATATTGCCAGAAGTAATTAAATTCAAAAAGTTAAAGTGGTTTAGAAAGTTAACGTGGTTTAGAAACATGTAGTAAATTTGAAATTAAAATGTGTTAAAGGGGATTTAAGCTTAAGTTTTGTATAAAATAAAGTGTATATATGTAGGTGTTTTCAGGATTCTTGTAAGAACTTCAATTCTTGGGTGGCCCTTCTGTAGTTATAAAAACTATGCATTACTTCAATCTTAGAAGCAATTCCCTACTTCCTACATATTTTAAAATAAAATTAATTGGAATATTGTTATTTTTTAGGTGAGCTATTAGGCGTTTTATTTGATTTTTAGTAGATTCATAATTGTTACAGATATTATAAATGCGATTAAGTTCATTAATTATAACGTTTCTGTATATTTTTAAAGAAATATTGGAGTTCCTGTACATATACACACATATATATATATATATATATATATATATATATATATATATATATATATACACATACATGTATATATATGTGTTTTCTGCCAACAGTGGGCACTTAGAGGGTTGAACCCTATGCCACAACAAGGACAGAAACTGCTACTCTTTTGTCATTACCTAGTGGGCACCTGTGAACCAAGTCACGGAGGTGAGTAGCGTTACCTGCGCCATACCACCACAAACCCGTTTATAGGGTGGGCCACATTCATACATCATCACGGAAAAAAGGATAGAAAAACACAGCGAGAGCAGAGAAAGAAAATGACATCCAAGTCCGAATCGGGATTTGAACCCAGGTCCCACAGCTCAGGTGTCAGGATTGCTAACCACTCAGCCATCAGTCGCCGTATATATATTTGTATATATATGTATATATACATACATTATATGCAATATTTTTGTCTGATATATAGAGAGAAAAATGAGAAATGTTTATGCTTGTGCAAATGAAACAGACTTAATGATTAGATTAACACATTCTTCAGAAATTGCAAAAACATTTTCTAGAAGGTTAGCTATCTTATTTGACTTAATTTGCAAATTTTAATTTATTTATATATTTTTATTCTGTATGTATAATCAGTCATAAAACTTGTTTTATAAAAGCATCATTTTTTATATTTATAGGGAAATTCAGATTCAACATTCAAGTTACAAAGCATATTGTCTTGAAACATCTACATTTCGTAATCCTAATTGGGCTGTGGAGATGTGCAACATACTTAATATTAAAAGAAAATACTTATATTCATTCTATAAGGAATGGGATGGGTAAATAAGATTTAAGCAATCTATTTTATTTACTCAATATTTTTATCTTATTCATTTTATTGAGAGAAATATGTGAAATAAGTAGGTGGGCTAAATTTTAACTGCTGTTTTATAACATATGTTTGTAATGAACAAAATAAATTTAGAAACAGTTTAAGTTTTTTATTTATGTTTTAAAATTTTCTAAAATATTTTTTTAATTTATGTTTAAATCCTTGGATATAAATAATATGTTAAAAAACATGTTATGACATTTTTTTAACTACTTACTCCTCTAAAAAGTCTTAGATAGCAATTCTTGTCGTTAAAGAAATTTCAAGAATAAATAACTAAAAAGTCATAAATTTTTTGCATTAATTCATTAAAACTGTGCTATGAATTTTTTTTTGAAAATGAATATTTAGTTTAAATGATTGAATATTTATTGTTTTAGGAAAACATATTCTTCAGAGGAAACTGGAAAGTATTTGAAGAAAAAGCAAATTTTGATGACTTCAAATACACAGTAATGTATTTCATTTTTTATGTAGAACTAATTAGTTTTGCTACATTTATTGTTAATATGCTGTAAAAGCTTGCTTTGTGACATTGAGAAAGCAGTGTAAATTTTGTATATTTTGCTTTTATTAAGAAATTTATAACATTTTCTATTCCATTTTAATTTCCAAATTTAAATTTGTTGTTAAAATGAAATATCAGCAAATTGTTATTCATCATGTAGAATAATGTAGAGTAATATATAGAATTTTGTTAGCTAAAAACTTAAACTAAAGCAGAATTAAATTGAAACATTATAAAACCTAAATGAAAACTTCTGAAAAAACGAAATTTTATTTTGCATTCATAAAGGCTTAGTATAAAAATATTAACAAATTCATTTTCTTTTTATCGTTTATTAGATATAAGTTAGACTAGAAATTAAAGTTATACAAAATAAGGAGTAATTGTCATAAATTTTATTATAGGATTAAAAAGTAATTTGCAGTACAGGGAATAAATTTTTGAAAGTATTGTAATACAGCTTTATTTATAAATAACATTTATAATAAAAATTTTAATCTTAGCTATGTAATTATCAGTATAATAATTAACATATAGATTAATCCAATGTGCTGCAATCTTGGATAATTTAATATTATCCTAGATTGCAGCATGTTGCATAAATATAGTTAAATATTTCTGTCCATTACATTTTATATTTCTTATTGATTAATAATTTTTGGTTCCTTGATTTTTATTATTTATGTGATAAATATATTTGGATTCCTAATTTCAAAGTGTACTTATAACTGTTTCAAAATAGTTAGTATTTATACTTATTAAATTTTATTCTTGATGATCTCATAAATTTTAAGTCTTTTTGATGTATTTAAGATAATCAAATCTGCTATGATTAAAAATAAGTTGTGTTTTTGCATTTTCCATTAACATTTGAATTCAGTAAGAGTTTTAAACTTAAGTTATTAATAAATTTATTTCTCTGCTTCAACAACTTAGTCTATATTCTTTAAGGATTTTTTTATAAGTTTTTAAACATTTAGTAACATACTCTTTCGACATTGAAATTGAAACACCAAGAAAGAGTGGTAAAAAAAATAGCGCAAATTTCATGTTAAACGCAGTATTCCAAGTTATGTTAATGATGTGAAATGCACAGCTCTCCAGCATACATAGGTTAAAATATAAGGTGAGGAATTGGCAGAGTAGGCAATGCTCACACTGTTATTGCTGCATGGAAAATAATCCTTGAAAGTTTGTTCTTGTCTCAAAGAACACCTGTAATTGCAGAGAATGTCAGGCCGTCGTTGACGAAGTTAGTTCCACTAGACAGATGAGTTTATGAGGGGCAGTGTGATCGGATTGAGAAGAGCAGGTTGGTCCTTATGGAAAATCACAGCAGACAGACACCTGGACATGTCCACAGAACATTGGTAAAGATGGTTGGAATCAGGATCTGTGGAAAGTTTGTGGTTTGGTGATACAGCCGGATTGCATCAACATGCGTGGATTGACGTCCTTGACAGGATGTGGAAATGGCCCTTTAAAGCATGTCTACTGAAATTCTGTAGCATGCTCAAAACTCCTTGGAGGCTCATATATTGTGCAGAATGATTTGCTGTCAATTGGTTGCTAGTCTCCTGCTCTCATGGTGTTCGTTAAGAATATTGCCAATAACTCTACAGCCAAGGCGCCAACATATGGAATGGTGCCGGATTAGAGCGATGTGAACAACGGAGTGACACAGGGTCGTTTTCACATAGAAGTCACATATTTGCTTCTTTAATGATAGATGCCACATATGAATGTTATGTCAATGTGTAGACAAATCCAAAACTGCAGTACTTGTGGAGTACCCCACCACGCGACAATCTGGCATCAAAGTCTGGGATGCCATTGCGTATGATTCCAGGTCACCTCTAGTTCACATTCATGACACTATGACAGCCCAACATTACATGTATGATGTGTTGTGAGCAATGACACTTCCCTACATCCAAAGAGTGCCCAATACCCTTTATCCGCAGGCCAACATTCAGCTTCACATTGCTCGCATCAGTCAACATGTCTTGCAAGGTTGATCTTGACTCAACCATCTGCTTCTCTAATCACCTGTTTGCCGGATCTCCCACCAATTGAACTAGTTTGGTATGTGATTGGATACCAGTTGCACACCCTGACATTGCCTTTTTCAGAAGAAGCACTTTAGCAAATAGCTAATTGGGAATGGAGAGCCATTCCTCAGAATGCCATCCATAATCCTATTGACTCTGTGCTTAGATGTGTTGCTTTGTGCATTGACATCCATTGTGGTTCTACAATTTAATGACTCAACCATGTTTTCGCTCTGTATTATGCATATCATTTCAAAATACAGATCACTTATTCGTTGCTGTCTCTCTCTCTAATTGCTGAGTTTCATCATTTTCTGTCAAGTTCTTCTTGTTGCATTTTCAATGTCAGGCAGTGTATTTACATTTACATAAACATTGAAATATATTTAAATATTTAAAGGTTACATGTTATGGGACTTTCTGTATATTGTAAACCATTTTTCTTCTTCTTAAGGTTGGGTTTATATGTCATTGGCACCTCTGCTTTAATCAGCATTTTGTACCATTAACTCCAAATCCAATGTTTCCTAGTTTCAGTTACTCGTGTCATCCACTTTATTAATAAAGTCCGATAATACTTTAATGGAGTCTAGGTGTAACTCTCTAGTAAGGATGATGCCTAAAAAAGTTAATCTAGGGAGGGCAAGAGCCTCACATTCGTAAATGATATGCTAGGCCGTTTCCTCTTGCATATGACATTTCCTGCAGGTAGGGTCTTGCTGAAACAGTCCCATTTTATGGAGGTGTTTTCTGAAATAGTAGTGCCCAGTTATGAAGCCTACGATTAAACGTATCTTCTACCTAGAGCATCTAAGAATTTCAGAGGCAATCCTCGCTGATGATCCACAGATCATACTTTTAGCATGGGTTTGACCAGGAGTGCTGAGTCAAGCTTCATACATCTTCCTTCTTTCCCATCTAAGAACATTGGTCTTCAAATTGATCTCACAAAAGGGTTCTGGACCAATGGGAACAAGACGATCCTTGTTTAGCAAGCTCATCAGCCCTTTCATTACCTTCGATACTTTTGTGCCCTGGTACCCATACTAGGATCACCTTGTTTCTAGTTGCCAGTTCTGTAAGAAGGCTTCTACATTCCAAAGTCATTTTAGATTTGATTTCGAAAGAATTAAGCGCTTTTAAAGCAGTTTGACTGTCACTAAAAATGAGAAATCCACTTACCGTAGTAGCCCTTCCTCATATTTAGTCGCAGACAGTGGATAATGGCCAAAACTTCTGCCTGGAAGACCGTAGCGTATCGCCCAAGGCTTACAGACAGGCTGATTCTTGGTGACACGCCACATACTCCCAGTCCTGAGAGACTGATCCATCTGTGTACCAGATAAGATCTTTTGTTTTAGTTTCAAACATGTTGTTATCCCATTCGTCTCTAGTTGGAAAAACTATTTCAAATGTCCTATCAAACATGTATGATTTTTCCATGATGTCTGAGGGCATCAGGAAAGTGGGATCTTGAATTTTCCTGGTAATGCCCCTGTGCCCTTTGGCAACAGGGTGGTTGTACCAGTGGTTTTGCAGCTTCATTCTGTATGCAGTCATTCTGGCAGTGCTGCAGATGAAGATGTCCAAGGGAGTCAGATCCAACACAACCTCTAATGCTCTGGTTGGCGTGGTGGACATTGCTCCCGTGATGCAGAGACAGGCCAGTCTTTGAAGACCTCCTAGTCTGTCAATCACAGTCTTCTGTTCCACCTTACACCACCAGATCACACAGGCATATGTGAGAATGGGCCTGACAATAGCTGTGTACATCCATAACATCAGTTTTGGATGTAAACCCCAGTTTTTACCAAGCATTCGCCTGCAAATCATAATGCTTTTCTTTGCTCGGTTAATCCTATCATCAATGTGCTTATTCCAGGTGAGTTTCTGGTCTAAATAGATGCCCAGATACTTCACCTCTGAAGCCACATTGATTTCAACATCAAAAACTCTTGGTATGAAAAAACCTTTCCGTTACTTTTTTCATGTAAAAAGTACAAGGTAGGTTTTCTGAGGATTAACTATCAGGTCCCTATCCATGCACCATTGACCTACATAACTTAGAGCATCCTGAATGAGATGACAAGTTATGTCGAAATCTTTGCCATGGATAAGGATGACAATATCATCAGCATATCCTTGCGTGTAATAGCCCCTTTCATTTAGATGTTTTATAAGGCTATTTACAACTAGGTTCCAAAGTAATGGTGACAGAACACCTCCTTGAGGACAACCTCTAGTAGTCTTTTTTTCAAATGATTCACCAAAGATGTTCATTTGTATACATCTATCCAAAATTAAGGCGTCAATCCAAGTACACAGGGTCTGATTAATCACTGCCCCTCTGAGTGCATTGAGAAAGGATGGGAAGTGTTATCAAAGGCACCCTGAATGTCGAGGAAAGTTGCCAAGGCAATATCTTTTTGATCCAGAGTGGTTTCAATCATGGAAATTAGCTGATGTAGAGCAGTTTCAGTAGATTTGCCGGGTTGATAGGCGAATTGAAGAGCATGCAAAGGACTATTACTACCCAAGTAATCTCTAATATGCTGATCAATGATTTTCTCCATAATTTTAAGAAAGAATGAAGAAAGACTGATAGGTCTGTAAGACTTGGCCTGGTCATATGTGTCCTTGCCAAGTTTAGGAATGAAAACAATCCTAGTCTTTTTCTATATCTTTGGTATGTAACCCAGTGCTAAACTAGTTCTGTAAATTCTTGTTAGCACTCGTATGACAACCTCCTCTGCCTTATGGATCATGATGGGCATAATTCCATCAGTCCCTAGGCTTTTTAGAGGTTTAAAGGCAAAGATAGCCCATTTAACAATGTTGTAGTTTACGATGTTTTTAGCGATGGTCCCTTGATCGCTATTGAATCTTTGCAAAGAGCCAATGCAGTGCTCCCTTTTGTTGCTATAGATATCTCTAGCTCCTGGAAAGTGGGTTTTGGTCTTAATTTCCATAACCTCTTTCCCGGAAGCTGCAAAATTACCCTTCTCGTCCTTTAGGGTGCCAACCAAAATAGGTTCACCCCTTTTAAGGAGTTTTTGGAGTCTAGCTCCTTCAGAAATAGAATCTATCTTTTCACAGAACCCTCCAGGAGTAAATTTTGCTTTTTCTAACAATTTTGTTACAAGTGAAGGCCGTTTTATAGTTCTCCCATTCACCATTTTTCTTGGCTTTATTAAAAAGTTTTCTAACATTTGCACTTTCGGCTGCTAGAGAGTCATTCCACCAAGGACATTGGAGTTTAGCTGTCCTAGTGCAAATAGGGCAATTGTTATGATAAGAATCTAGAATACTACTCTGCAGAAGGTCTGCTGCAACTTCTAGATCGTAGTTGTCTCTAATAGGTCTGTACCCGAGCTCAACCAACCCAGTCAGTTCCTCTTGGAATTTCTTCCAGTCCGTCCTAACTGGGTCTCTGAATATGCGATCCAGACACACATTAGAGTGAATTTCAAAATGGATGTTTTGATATTCTGAGCCAGAAGGTCTGCTATCTACTTTCCAATTTTTGATATTTTTACTAATCAGCGTTGTCCCTATAATAATGTCAATTACTTCAGATCGATTGGAAGTAATAAAAGTTGATTCGTTGCCTTCATTTAGAATATCTAACCCATAGTTTAGAATGAATTCTAAAAGGTACTCACCTCTTTTATTTGTGTCCGTACTTCCCCAGACAACATGGTGAGCATTACAGTCTAGTCCTAAGATTACCTGTAAGTTGTTATCTCTGCAAAAGTTCATGAGCTTGTGCAGAGAATGGTCAGGTGAAGCCTTCTCTTCATAGGGCAGGTACCCAGAGCCAAAAACAATTTTTCTGTCCCTACCCTCTATGTTGAGTCTGACTTTCACAGCTGTCAAGTCCCTAAGGATAAATTCAAAGAGGGGTAAAACCTCAATGTTTTTATGTAAGGGCATACAAGTTCTAACATTACCATTGGTACAATAGATAAGCTTACCTTTAGTTCCTTTGAGGCCAATGATTCTCCCCCTAACCAATCAGGGTTCCTGAATAAGGGCCAGGTGTATATCTCCAGCAAGAAACTTCTTACTGAGGTTAGTGGTACCACTTCTACTGTGGTGGAGGTTGGTTTGAACTACATTCATCCTCATCAGCAGGAGTAGGTTTGTCAAGCACTTTTGCCTGCACGTGGTGAAGTCCGATATGAAACTTATATCCCCTTACACCAAGTGTGGTAGCATCTAGTTCGGCTACACTAAGAACGATGGTCTGCCCAGATAGGTCGTTCTTAATGTTAAGAACGTTCCACTCCATTGGAGTGACCCCTCCGTTCTGAGCCTCGATTTTTCTCAGGAGCTCTTTAGGCTCCAGTTTACTACAGATTTTCGGCAGCTTTGCAGTTATCTTGGTGGTTCTGACAAGTTTCCTTGCCTCACCCACCAAGAGTTTTTGCTTCTGCCAAGGGCTTATGTCACTGACATTCTGTTCCAGCCACTTTGAGCTCTCCAGATTTGCACAGTTGATAATAAGTGTCCCATTCTCAAGTTTACAGGATAGTAAGGTTGAGACAAAACCCTCTTCATTCCTTCCTTTTTTCTTGGTTAACAAGAGTTCCAGGTCGAAGGCCTGTTCCTCTGTTAATCGTTTTTCCGGGTGACCCTCTATGAGCACAGCCATCTTGATCGCCGTGCGAGCCGCCCTGTAAGTAAATCCCCCCGGTCCTTCTCTCTTGGCAGCCTTTCCGGCCTTGCCCTGGTTCGTCCGGTTGGCGGGATGCTTCTCGCCTTTGGTCCCCTTAGTGATTTTGCGTTCCTTTACCAGCTTCCTTTTCTGGGCACCAGAAAGTCTCTTTTTAAGCTTGATTCTGGTCAGAGAGTCAGTCATGCTATCGATAGCTTCCTGACTCTCACCAGAAGAAGATGGTTTGGAGGTCATTTCTACCTCCTGTGAAGGATTCATTGCTGCCCCTTCACTAGATTGCCTCTGAGTTCCCTTGTCTTTTTCAGCAAGGTCTGCTTCAGAGGTTTCACCTGCAAATGCAGAAAGGTTTGTTATTTTTATTGTCTTTTCAGCCATAAAATAACAGTTAATAAGCTCAGGTAATATGACAGTCCACCCAGCATTGCCTGAGTTACTGGGCAAGGTGAATTACTCTAGAAATTCGCCAAGCAACTAGAGGCTCCGTTAAGACACCATTACTGCGGTGCCAAATAATCCTAGGCACAGGTCGCATAACACTAGAGCTTACGGGAGCTGGTTCACGGCCTCTAATTCTATATTCAAGGCTATCCTGTCATTCCTACAGGACATTCGGCTATCCACCACCTGCCGACGTGCCTGGTGGCTGCTCAAGCCCCAGGAAGGTACGCGTACTCCCTGGTTCCAGGTTGTAAACCATTAATCTATTGTAAATCACAATTCCTGTTTAAAAATATTTCTTTCCTTTTCTTTTGAAGACAAATATTCTGTTCTGCAAAAATACTCTTTGTAGTTATTTTTAAGTGAAATGTATTGAAAAATTAAGCATGATTCTAATTTTTAACTGATAATGTATGATATTTGATATAAATTGTAAGATTTTTTAAAAGTTAAATATCTATTGATTTATTTTCAGTTATACAAAAGCTGTTGAATTTTATGAAACACAAAATTTTGGTAAAGCAATTGCATGTTTAAACAATGCTTTATCAATCTATCCACTGAATAAAAGAGCACTTGTATCGCGAGGAACTTTGTAAGTACATTGATCGTGATTTAATATTGCTTTTGGTATAAACTATTTTTATTAAATGTGTTTTTAGGGATAATATATTGTTTGTAAATTATTCTTCATATAATATGTAGGCTTATTTTGTTATATTTGTTATGAATATTAATTAATAGAAATGTTTGTGAAAATTTCAAAATAGTTATTAATATATTGAAAATATGTTGCAGTATCACCTTGTTATAAAATGACTATTTTTTACACTTTGATTTAATACATGTCAAGATTCTACCTAGTTCTATACAACTTTCTCAATTTATTAGTTTTTTGACACTTAAAATAATATGTGTCTATTATTGTATTTTGCACCATTTTAACTTCTTTTGTGTATGTTTTAATAAAGCTTTAAAACAAAATAATTGTATATTACTAAATATGATAATAACTCTTCTTTTTGAAAATAACTGATATTACTAATAATTAAATTATTATTCTTCAAATTGATGTTTGACAAACATTATGATTGATGAGCACACAAGTAATATTATGTGTAACTGTCAATAAATATTTTGTCTTGTCATATTACTTATTTCATTTATTTGGAGATAGTGCTTGAAATTTATATAAGTAATATTGTTGTTTTTCACATTATATATGAAATATATAAAGCTATTAATGATCATTTATGAAAATATACTTTTTTTGCTTACTTATCATTTTTTGAAATTGTTTTAGATATGCAAATATGAATAATTTACGAAAAGCTTTTAATGATACTGAGCAAGCTTTAAAAATTGATCCATTGTATGAACCTGCTCAGAAGCAAATGTCTGTACTTTTAGTTGCTGCTGCCAAAACGTAAGTTTTATTAAACAATTTCGAAAAATGTGAATATTGTTATATTTGTGTTAAGTAAAATTTTTTATTAATTCAAATTTCTAGAAATTTTATTACTTGTTTTTCTATGACAGCAACGAATAGGAATTAAAATATCAAGTTATTTTATTATTCACATTTTTTGCTGTCTGAATTTTCTATTTAATAATTATGTGATTCAGAACTATTTCAGAATTTTAAATATCTATATTTTTTATAAAATAATTATTTATGTTTAAATATTTCTTATTTAAATCACCTATTATCATTAATATGTAAAATTTCTGTAAAGCTTATTTATTATAATTAGTGTTGAGCTGGCAGCCGAATGGTTAGCGCTCTTGCCTTTGGTTCAACAGTTTCTGGGTTCGAATCCCACCTTGGGCATGGATGTTTGTAATGGTTCGGAATCCACTTTAAACCGTAGGTCACGGTCTAATTAGCCCTAGCATGCAAAAAATGACCATTGAGCGACAAAAAAACCAATCATTATAATTAGTCTGTTATAAAATATCTAATCATTGACAGTGACTTCTCAATATTTTATTTAAAATCATTAATTTAAAAAATCATTGTTTAAGTAGAAAAATGTGTTTTTTTTATTTGGGAAAGGTTTTTCCATCTATGGATATTTTTTCTGTCTTGATACTTATTTCCCTTGGAATTCATTATTAAATTAAGCAAATCCCTAAACCCTAGTTCTCCAGACATAAATTTAAGGATACAGTGTGTTCAGATAGGATGAGCACTGTAAATAAAGGTTCAGTTAATGCATTGAATTTCATCTTTCAATGAGATGTTGATTTAGGTATTCAAATTTATGCGCAGAATAATTTACATTTGTGCAAAGAAAGTATGGGTTTCCTTTACATATAAAGATCCTAAAAGCAGGTAGACATCTGTTATTTTAATCATAGTAAAATGTTTTTAGGGATGAAATGTATTGTTAGAAATCTCACTATTCTTAAAAAATTGAACTTCAATACCTCTTTTTATCTGTTTTTGGCATTATTTTGATTTAATAGTTCACTTGTCTTTGATCATTTTTGTGACACTAGCTCAAGAATTACTTCCTGAAAAGATCAATTATACAACTTCTAATAAATTCCTTTGAAATCTTAAAATAGTTGAGTTAAAAAACTGAATGCTAATCCACCCCTTACCAACTAATCTATTTTCAGAAGCACCAAAGTTCTTATTACCAACATTAAAATGAGAAAGCTGTTAACTAATTCGTGCAGAGGCTGATAGGACTACAAAATGAAAATGGGAGCTAAAGATGTCTTCTGTAAAGCTAGTAGGGCCACTTTGCTGTCTAGGGAATAATTATTTTCGTCTGATCAAGAAATTTCAGTTTCTTGAGAATATTAAAATTTTTCTTGGAGCACAGTTGTTCAATTGCTTTAACTTCATAGCCACTTAAGCAAGTGCAAAGTTTCTGTTAATCTTTTTATTTTCTTGAAAATCTAATTTCATTTCATGTTATTTTTTTATTTTAATCTATTTTTCTAATGCATCCAATTATTTTTCTTATATTTTTGCCCTTTATTTATATGAAGTAATTTAAGTGAAAGCAGTTTTTGTCATTCATTAAAAAACAATCCTCTGTATTTTCTGGGAGTTGTAAAAATCAAAAATATTTTAAAAAAGAAATAAATTGTGTAATCTCAATATATTTCAAGAATTTATAGGAATAGCTTCAGTTGTTCTTGTGCATCGTCATCTTAGATGCTATGAGTATCATTGTATTGCTGACATTTCTTGTTAATCTGTATAAATGTATATCCAATAACAGAATTCATCATCAATAAATTGACTGCCATGTTTCAGCATTTACAATTCATCTGCTGCTGAAGATATTCGTTATTTTTACAGTGAATTATGTTTAAAAAGTGTTTCAGCTATCACAACAAAAATAGTTTGTTTACATTTATTTCTTTTATCTGCTTAGTTTGTTAATGAAGAGCATAATTAAATTGGACATCCGTAAAAGTTAATTAAGTGAAACAATTTATTTTAATTATAACATGCTTATTAAAATTTCTCTTAAGAAAACATTTGAATAAAGAACTTGCTGAATTATTTTTTGATATAGTTCTGAAATTTTATTTCCCCTAAACATTCAGAAACTTTTATGCAATGAGATCTTTTACAGTCATTGAATAAAAAATTTTTAAGGAACAAATGAATATTTGTATGATTTTGCCATATAAAATTTTTTATTTCTTCTTTGCATATGGGGAAATAATTCTAAGACTACCTTATGTTTAATTATTCGCTACCCGTTTTCTGATTTCGTAGCAGCCTAGTTGCCTACTGAGTGATTAGTACTCAGGCCTACAATTCAACTGCGTGTGGGTGCAATTCTCAACTTGTTTATGAATATTTGTAATACTTTTGGAACTCTAAGCCTTATCCAGATAACCTTTGTGTTTAAAAATTGTTTGTAAATAAATAATCAATTTTCTATAATTTTCTCCTTCCATCAAGAAATTTAACAATCAAATATAATTCTTATCAACTTGATTAAGATTTAAATGCTATCATTTTATTTTTTAATTGACCTATTAAAAGTATCTCATATTTTTTTTATATTTATTGAATTTTTTCAGGTATTCTAAATAAAATTTTAGTTTTGCTGTTCTTTATAATATTTTTGATAATTATCATATTTATAGTATAATAATTACCATGTTATTGCATTTAAAATGAACAATTGAAAGCATATTATGATCAATGTTAAAATGAAATTTTGTTTTCTGAAGAAAGCATTTTTGTAAAATTACATGAAGCAACTTTAAAAGTTATTTTTATAAAAGAATTATTTTTGACTTTGTATTTATTGTAAAATATTTCGTATAGTTATATTTTTATTTAAATTTAATTTTTTATAGACATTTGCAACAGAATGATATTGCAGCTGCAAAAGAATCATTAACTGCAGCAATCGGTCTTGATCAAAGTAATGAAGATGCTGCTAAAGCTCTGGTTGAACTTGAAGTAAGTAATCAAATGATCAGATTTTTAAAAATATTAATTATATATTAGTTCCTAGAGTTATTGTCTTTTTTATAATTTTTAACTACATATATTTTTTCAGTTTTCTATTTTAAGATTGCTGATGCTGTTTTGATACTACAAATTAAAATTTTATATCAAAACAGCTGTTATGATATAAAAAATAATTTATGCTCTAACAAAATAAAAAGTTTTTAATAAAATTTGCAAATAATTTTATTGGTATATTGTAAGATTATTTGTTGAAATTATAATTTGATATTTTATATAGTATAAAAATTTATAAATTTCAATAAATATGTGTAATTTACTATAGATAAATTACCATATTGTAGTTTACATTATCAATCGGAATATAATTTATAATGGTGTGTTTTTAATTGCAGATTTTTTTTCCATGTGAGTTTGTTAACATTAGAAAATCTTAATGCCTACACTTTTTTCATTCTATATATTCTAGGTTATTCTTGTATTAATATGTAAAAGCAATTTGTGCATAAAAAATTGCAATATTATTAACAATATTTTTCATATAAAAATATATTTTGTGTAATTTGATAACAGTTTATATTCTTGTATCTTTTTCATTTGACATAGTTTCAAACTTCCACTTAGAAAAAAATATTTTTAGATAATGTAAATAATGTTTTACTATTTTTTAAAACGATTAAAAAGATTTGCAATTTAAAATGTGATAAAATTAGATCAGTCTGACCTTTTCTATTATTTATTATACTTCATAAGTGAGTCTTTTAAGAAATTAGAATTTCCCTTGTTATTGAAAAGTTTAGAGATTTATTGATCATTCTAATCAGTTAAAATTTCTGTTTAAAATAATGCATTAATCTTAAGTAATGATTAGGGATCATAAAAACTATACTTCTTATTCATGTCTTGGCTTTTCTCA
Organism: Latrodectus hesperus; assembly: GCA_037975125.1. Taxonomy (NCBI): domain Eukaryota; kingdom Metazoa; phylum Arthropoda; class Arachnida; order Araneae; family Theridiidae; genus Latrodectus; species Latrodectus hesperus. The sequence goes on from JAJQOW010000014.1 coordinate 980,468, forward strand.
ATAAATAAATAAGGCTAGACTTATCTTGTTTTAAACATACTCATTAGTTGTACAGTCATTTTCATTTATGTGTGTTGAATTATTACTTAGAATAGTTTTATTATATACTGAAAAATATAGAAAAGCAATCCATATATTTTTACTAGAGTGTATATAATGGAAATTGTTGTGAATAAAAAGTGTAATTTTTGAATGCACTTCATTTATATTAAAATATAATACCTACCATTACTTTTTCTTTTATAAACAGTAACGTATACTCTCTGTTAGTGAGCTTTATTGAAGTTTTTCTAAGTCTTGGATTTTTTTCAAAAGCATAAAATGTTGGATTCAATTTTTTAGAAAAACCAAATTGTAGGAGTCCATCTAATTGACGCAAGTGTGACCAGAACATCCCAACATTTTGGCATTCTTAGAAGTATAGTATCTAAAGTCATGATTCATACAGTGTAACAAGATAAGCTCAGCAACAAAATAGTGGGCAGAAAGAAAGTGTCAGTGAAAGAGACTGATATGTATTGAAGCAGATTGTAAAGTCTAAAAAGTTAACAACTGAAGTAAAATGATTGCAGAGTTTAGTCACTATCTGAATTTTCCAGTGCCAATGATTACAGTTAGAAGGCAGTTCTGAACATTTAGGGCAAAACAGCAGTTCCCAAGTCACTTATCACAGATGTCAAAGTCAGATGGTGACGTCATAAAATCTGATCGATGAATAAGTGGCAGAAAATAATATGGTCTGATTAATTGACTTTCACTCTTTTTCCTGCAACAAGATAGGTGCATGTTAGAGGACAACTTTACAAATATATGATCATGATATGGGCAACTATGTCCTGGTTTTCTGCTGCTTTTTAAATAACCAGGTCAATCTTATGGTACAAACTTTGTTTCTTGGAATTTAATATACCTATCTAAGCTGCAGGACTTGCCTGCTCATGGTTTGATGAATATAAGACTGAAGTTAAAACATTTATATTGGCCTGCTTAATCCCCTGATCTCAATATAATTTAATTGTTCTCTATTTTAGAATGCCCAGTATTGAATCGATATCCTATACTAGCATTTTCAAATTGTGGTGGGGGTGAGGTTAAGTTTATATAATGCATCATTTTCTGCCCAAATATTGTCTGTTCATAATTATGTGAATTTTAAAAGATATATGTATAAAAAAAGATGCATATATTATTAAATCCATAAAATTTTCTTAATCTAAATTATTTAAAGTTATCAGTCAATTTTTGTAAATTAATCCTTGAGTAAACTTGGTAAGATTTGTTATTATTATTTCACACAATTGCGTTAAAATGATTGTGTAATTTTGGTGGCCAAGGAAACCATTTGAAAAACATATAGAATTTCTTTTAATTTTTAAATAATTCTTATATTGATCCTGGAGAATTGATATTCACAATTTTGGAAATTCTTGCTCTAGTAGAAAATTCTGTTGTAGAACCAATTAGTTGCTTGTACTCTTAAATAAAACATTCATGCAATAATGATTCAATCATTTTTTTGAAATGTTGATTTAATAATAAGAGAAATTGCATTGAAAGATTTTTATAACAATGAATTTTCTATTGAAATGAATCAGATAAATTGTAAAAGATATAGCTATAAAAGGAAATATGTAATATTCCACAATTGATGAAATGATCCACAAAATTTTTGACTAATTTCTTGAAATACTTTTATTAGAGAAAATAATAATAATTCAAAATATATTATGATGGTATTATTAAAGAATTTATCTTTTCTTTAAGTTATTTTCTTAATGGCAAAGCAAATAAACTTTAAAAAAGTTTTCTTATGTAGTTTTTTTTAAGTCTGCAACTGTGTTTTTACCCCAAAAATAATTTCTCTATAAAATTGCTGCAGATATGTAGCATCTTTTTAAATAAAAAAATAATACTCTGTTGAATATAATTAAAAAATATTTTTATAGCCTTGGAGAAAATGTTCCTTCAATTACAATGACTATGTATGTATGATAACTTAATATTAATTCACAAGTTGTGAAAATTTTTGTTCTTATATCAATTAAATATTTAAATCAATGTACGTTAAATTATTTAAATACAGTTAAATATGAATTTATTTTTCTGTAAATTTTTAATTCAAAGAAAAAGTAATATATTCAAAAAGTAATGTTTATTATCAAATATCATTTTAAAAATTAATGATATTTCAATTAAGTAGATTGTTAATTATATGCAATGAATACTAATGTAGAACTGGGAATATAATTTAAAAATATTTTATGAGAAAAATACAGTTTATTAAAAAGCTTTGCAAATAAATTTTATTTACATAATATTTGCTTGTATAATCTAATCTAGTTATTTCAATTATAGAAAAAAAAGCCTGTAGTTGCAGAAATTTCAAACAGCTCAAATACTCGATCTGAAACACCTTTGAAATCAATTAAAAAGAAGTATGTGTTTTTATTTATTAAATGTAATATGGATTATAAATGTTATAGGTATAATGCTATCAATAAGATAGATTGCATTAATATTTTATTCTTTCTCTCTTGAAATCTTTTCTCTTTTCTTGTTTAAAATATGTATATTTGTTCAGGTGTTCAAATTTATTTTATCCATATACTATATGGTTTTCTCGAATTTTAGTATTAGAGAATTTATTCATGTTTTCTTAAAATCAAAATTTTCTTCTTGTAATACTTATTTGACAAAAGTGATTGAACTGTAGTCATTCCAAATAGATTGCTTGTCCCCTAATATCAAAAAAGTTCATGTGCTTTTAAGAATTATCTAGAAAATAAGATTTGATAAGAGAATCTAGGTAGAAAATGACTTTTGCATAAAGCCTGCAGTTATCAGAAATATTATTTTTAATTTTCTTGAATTTAATAATTCAGAACTTCATTTTTAAACCTGTCAAATTGCAAAAGTAATCTTTGCAGATATATAGTACAATGTAAGTAATGTGAGACGTGATTGTGAAATATTATTGTAATGAGATGCAAATATAAGTAAACAAATACTTATGCTTAAAATGAGTTAACAAAATCGAAGAAATCAGATCATTACAGTGCTTGGTGAAACATTTATCTGTTTCATTGTAAAATCAAAAATATTTAATTTTGTATGGTTTTTTTATCAAAAAAAGATTGCAAAGAGAAATAAAAATAACTTATTGTTAACCTTTTCACGACGGGGCACCTTTGTTTAAGACCCGCATTCAGGACTGAAGCTGAAGTGAAAGGAATGAGCTTACAGGACGGGGTTTTTCTTCGCTAGGCCTAACTTTAGAAAAGAATTCGTAAATAATAAAGTTAAAATCCTATCGCCGTGATTTTTGGTAGCAATTTAGATTATTACATAATCTATCTTATAACTTAAAACTAGATTTTAATAATGTTTTTCCTTCAATTTATATGAAAATATATATATAAAAAAGTTGCTTACTCTGAAAAATAATTTTCGACAGTGCAATTCTAGTTTTTCCAAAATTTTAATTGACAAAACACTTCAACATATTTGCAAATTAATAAAAACTTTACAAGGGCTATTTACAAGAAAAAATAACAAAATTTAAAATGAAGACTGAGTATGGAAAATCTCAAATCACGGAGAAACGCTAAGTCCGACATTGCATGATTTGCAAATATAAAATGTTTGTTGTGTTTTCTTTTCTTTCATCACGGTTTGTGAGCAAACAATGCACTTTCTGCGACTTTTTCTCCCTTTTTGTTCAAATTAAGGGTAGGAAAATGCCTACCAGATAATCCTCACCATACTAATCTGGAGTCAAGAATTTTCAAAATAACAAGAAAAGTGAGCAAATAAAACCGAAAGCAGTAAAAACTGTAACGAAACTGACGCTAAAACCCTAAAAGACTTCCAATAGTAGCGAAAACAAAATAAAAAAAGTGTTCGGAGAGCTATCAGAAGCGAGAATCCTTAAATCACGTGGATAGTTGAAGAGCCGAGCTGTGTTTGTTTACATTGAGATTTCCTCTCTCCCCACCCATAGCTGATAATCAAAATACCAAAAAAGCAAGAAAACGAAAAAAATAAAGGTCAGAACACTAAAACTATGTTCAGTTTAAATGTAATGGACACATAGTGCCATCTAGTGATTATTAAAACTTGTTCCAGCTTAAAATGCATATATGCACTGCCAGGCCCTCATTTTCGTCCGTGCGAAATGCATATATGCACCGCCCGTCGCGAAGAGGTTAATACTTAACACTTGGCAATTGGTCTAAATTTTTGTGCGAGGTTTCTAGCAAAAGCCATTTACCTCAGTGTAGAGAATTTGGGGGTCCATAAGATATTGTTTACAGAATAGAGGAGGAGTTGAACATAGTACACAGTTGATCTTGATAATACATAACATAGTTGGGATTACAGATTTAGTAATAATAACAAATTTAATTATATATTTACAATATAAAGTAATTTACATTATTTTCGGGTAGTACTCCCATGGGTAAAAAGTGAGTGCATGATGATAATAGAGTTAAATTTGTGTCAGACATAATAATAACAAAATTTAAGTACTATACAATAAACATGAGATGAGAGTATAAAATCAGAAATCAGAGGTTTTCTAATCCGAGTTTGGGCCTTAGCACCGCTCTGGGTCTGTGTAAGTTTTTAATGTGGTTAAAGTCATAATTAGGAATGTTTTGTATACATCTGTTATCAATTTTATAAAGTTTTTCATAAAAATTTAGAGCTAGGTTTTTGATGTATTTATTGAGAGTGATAATGCCTAGATTATTCCTGATTAAAGAATTTCTGAAGTACCACTCAGCATTACTAATTAATCTCAGAATTTTGCTCTGTTGAGCCTTGAGTCTAATTAATGAAGTGACACATGCTCCACCCCAGATCTGTGATGCATAAGTCATTGTGGGTCTCAGATAAAGCTTGTAGATTAAAATTTTATTTCTTATGGAGAGTTTTAGTTCTAATTTTATTTATGATACTATTGATCTGGTTACTTAACACTTTTAAATATTTATGTTTTTAAATCAGTTGAGTTTATTTCATTGCTCAAAGTACAGAGGTGGCCAAGCTCCTTGATGGAATGAGCAATTTTTCAAAATTTAAAATGTTTCGCGAGCCGTGATTAAATACGTATTCAAAAACTATGCAAAAAAGCAATTAAAATTTTTTATAGATATATTAATTGCAGTATGAGTCATTTGGTAGTGTGTCTCGAGATGAGAATATGCGAAACTTCATGCAATGCTGCATTATTTGACTCTAAAACTGTAAGTACATTTTAAAATGTTTTAAATAAACTCTCTCTCTCTCTCTCTGCATACAAGTGTTTTACAAGAGCAATGTTCCAGGAAATAACAAAATGGTTTCAGCCACATTATTAGCTTGATTGCTAAGAGCAGGGTCATCAAAATTGACTGCTTATTTAAATATAATTTTAAAGAAGCAAGTTTATCTGACCTTAATTTGGAATTTGGTGGATACTTGTTAGAAAACTGAGGATGATTGATTTCATAATGTCAATGTAAATTGCTACCCTTATAATTTTTGATTGCAGAATTACAAATAACACAAAGCTTTTCATTATTGTCCATAAAAAAAATTCTCCCACTCCTTATTAAAACTTCTATTTTATTTTATATATTCATTCACGTCGCCCTTTTTTTAAAGGAAAAAAAACTGGAAATAAATTTAAAAAATATAATTTAAAAAAAATTCCAGATTACAAATTATATCCATAGCAAGAGTAATACAAATTGTTTTCTGCAGAGTAGAATGTCAATTGTCCGTTTCAAATTCAAAATCGGTCTAGAGCTGAACCAATACTCTATTGTTTATGTTCGTTCAGGCAGTTTTCGATTAGTCTTATCAATCTTAACTTCCACAGAAATGAAATTTGTTACAATGTTGCAGTTAATCTTCCATATTTGTTGTCAGCAACTTAAAAGATATTTTGGTACGCTTATGGAACGATAGTAATTTTTTAAAATATAAGTACACAAAAATATAAGTAGAAAAAACTCAGGTACATTTATGAAGAGCCACAAATAATCCTTCAAAGAGCCGCACTTTAGCCACTCCTGTCCTAGTTGATAAGATTGTGGAATCCTACATACATTCTTATCTGTTGTGAATTCTGACAATTATTTTAAACAATTATATAATTTATAAGACATGAAAATGTTGGCATTGCATTAAAATATTATAATTCATCTGTCTGAGTAATTTCTTTCTGTCTGTTAGTTTTGTTAAAAACATATAGATGGTTCATTATTTTTTTTATTATATTATACATTTATAGCATTATGTTTATCAATATTTATATTTCTAGGAAAAAACATCACGAATCTCACGAAAGATTATTGAAAAAGCATCGAACAGAATCTAGGTCGAAATCACCAAAGAAACGGAAGAAAAATTTCTGAAGCTAGTTCAAGTGGAAAGTATTAAAAATATTTAGTACTTAAACGTATATGATATGTGTATTATAATAAATGTACAAAAACAATTATTTTCAATAAAAACTCATGATTTTGTAAAGAAATAATTTGTCTACAAATTTTAGTGAAATATTTGTTATATACTTTATAGAGAAAGTTTTCAGAGGGCAGCAAAATTTTTATTTTGTATACAACATTTAACTAAAATTGAGAAAAATGAATAGCCATAAAACCATGACAGTAAAAATTTGTGAAACATACTAGATTATTTAATACCACTTTGCCCAGCTTTGCAAGTGAAATTGTTATTGAATTTTACTAGATATGAATGTAGTTGACTTTTACATATAATATTTAATAAAATTATTTTATATGTAGTTATTCTTAAGTAAGTAGTGTATGTTTAAGTATTTAAAAGAAAATAATTAATTAAAAATATATTAAGTCCATTATATATTCTTACATGGTGGATAATTGTAACCAAACGATTTGGCCACAGCTTGAATATCCAAAGTTTTTTCATTAAATACTTTTCTCATGTGATTTAATTTATAAGCATGTATGTAAGCAACAAATGCATCTTTGGCTAGAACTTTGAGGTATTAGTTTCTAGTAGTAGTTGGTAACCAAGTTTTCCAACTAGAAAAACAAAAAACATGGCAAATATTACAAAAAATATAATAAAAAAGTATGCTGCAAAAACTACTAAATACTAAATTACTTTATTTTCCATTGAGCCAAAAACTTCCATTAGAAAAATTACAGTAAATTAATTGAAAATAACAATTAAGGTAGGTATTTATCATTTTCAGAGACATAAAATTATTTGGATGATTTTGTATGCTATCATGATTCAGCCATGGATAAATAACCATGAAATTATTGAATAAATATGTAAAGGATACATAAAATCTTGTTAACAAACTTAGAATGTCATATTACAGTACACTTTTAAAATTTAAGAAAAACACTTTCATATGATTACCAGAACTTAATGGGAAGATGGCAGTAAACAGCAATTCTGCTTTTATAACAATTTTTTTTATGAAAAGGATTAAAAGGTATTTTATTCTCTCTTCCATGGAGTTTGACATTTTAATAATATGTTTTCCAATTGATATTTTAAATCACATTTTCCTTCATACAAAATTGAAAAGAACATAGTAAAGGAAATTCAAACCTATTGTTTTCTCTGAATAAAATGATAACTAAGATATATTTCAGAATAAATACTTAGAAAAATCGTTTCACATTTCTCTTGTTGATAATTGCCTTGTTGAATTTCAATTTTCTTATTGAAAATTTTGAGTGTAATACAGAATTTTAAAATTCAATGACTCAAAGAAACAAAAGGCCATGAAAAGTAAATTATAGTTTAAAACAGAAACTGAATGTAATTCTTAAGAACGTCTTTATATATAAGCAAGTATTTTAAAAATAAACTGAAATTTAAATTACTCATAAGTGGATTAGTTTGGGAGTTATCTTTGGATCATAAAAATATTTTTTCCCCCTCAATTGAAACTATTTTGAATTATTTAAAAAAGAGCATCCAGAATAAATTTTACTTATGATTTTTGCTAACCATAATATCAAAATTTTATTAAATTAATTCTGTCTATTCAAAAGCTTTAATTTCTAAATTAGTTTAAAATTTTTTTATATTATAATTAATCATTTTTAATTTAAGTTTTTTTGTGATTATTCAGGGAGGTAGGTTAACGATTTACATTAATATTTATAATTATGAGTTAATTCTACAAATATTAAAATTCACACTCAAAATATAAAATATTTCAGTTATATTATTATTATTGCCCGGTTGGCACTGTAGTACGTAGCGCTACACTGATGCTTTCTTAAGGTGGGCGCCATTACTCGGTATATTAAAAATCGAATTTAAATATAAAATGAAATTTGTTAACATTAGAAATTTAGCTTTATTATCAATTGTCACTGCAGTACGTAGCGGTACATTCTTTCTTTTCTTTTTTTTTTTAGGCGAGCGCAATTGCACGGTATATTAAAATTCGAGTTTTAAAATTTTTGATTCTAGTTATTAGAATTTTAAAACTTCTATAGTACTTAATTATAATAAAATATTCAAATTTTTAATATTTGGAATTCGGAAAAATGCACGATTTCAAAGCTGAAGTTCGAACGCGATCGTTATTGGTTGACGGCTATCGCACGTAGTGACGTAATTTAGGTTGGCAACAGAGCTGTAGAGCGCTTGGCGCGAAAATTTGAAATCGCGCCAATCCTGTACGGGTCTGTAAACATTTACCAAAAATTTAAATTACTCAAAAATTATGCTTAAATTCTTTTTAATTAAGTAATCTTCATAATTCCTAAAATTGTAATTGATTTGGCACTTAAGGATTAAATACTAACATATTGGGGTAAATCGACTAGAAATAAATCTTAAATTGTAGATTCTTATATATGATCAAAGGTGGGAAATGAAACTTTGAAGAACTGTTCAACTGAAAAATACTGTTTGCGAAGTTTATCGCTTGATGCTCAATTTTTAGCATGGAAGACACTAATATTAATATATATGACAGAAGGGGATCGAGTGGTCGAGGCTTAGTGCCAGAAGCCGAGGCTTCTATAACTAATTTCAAGTACCAAGACACCCGAAAATTTTGACTCCAGTCTACCACCCAGCAGCCGCCACCTGCCTTGGTAGACGAGCCAGCGAACCATACCTTGATGAGACGAGTAAACTCGTCGGCACCCACTCACTTTTCATGGCAAATTGAACTCTCTCATTAGATTTGTTTTGAACTCTCTCATATAATATTATATCTTGAACTCTCTCAATTTAGAACAGTTTTCTTCCGTCAATTCCTATTTACCGTCAAATCCTATTCTATTCCTCTATTTCCCAGTTCTCGACCGGACCATCGTCGGTGGCACGCTGGTATTCCATCATAGGAATGTCATCCGACACAATGGACATGATCCTTTTAAGGAACGACCAGTTGCGCCGGTCCAGGATGGTACTCAATGCTATCGTACACCAGCTTGCTCCTTTCTTCCGAGGTCCTGGTACAAGACAGCATGAAGTGGAGGCAATCCCCTACCACATTGCACGAGCGACATAACTCACTAATCGGGTACCCTCGTTTATGAAGATACTCCGGTACACGTCCGTGTCCAGTCGCTATCTGGGCTATGATGGCATTACCGAAAACTCTCTTTTCAGTCACCGTTTGAAAGAGTCTGTAGGTCTGGCGGCCTACTACTTCATTTTCCCATCTCTGCTGCCATACACGCAGTGCTTCTTTATGCAACACCTTGAGAAGGTGTGACCTTGGACGTGACAGGTCCAGCGTTGGCTCTGGTAAGTCCGCAGCCTCCTTGGCCAGTTCATCGGCTCTTTCGTTACCGAAAGTGCCTACGTGAGCACGTACATAATGCAGGAATACCTCCCTTTGGCGAATCACCTCCCGATAAGAGTCCTTGACTTTATTAACCAAGATGTTTTGGTTATTTGGATCGGCCAGCGAGTAAAGGGAGAACAACGAGTCACTGTATAAATGACAAGTGCTGTTGCCCTGACTACTTTTGAGCCATTCTAGAGCCTTTCCCAGCGCCGACATTTCCGCCTGAAAGACGGAGTTATCGTCACCGAGTCTAGCCCCATAAGTGACAATTTCTTGCCCAAAGTAGAAGATGGTGAACCCTAAACCAATTTTACCATCAATGCCTGATCCGTCTGTGAATATCTCCAGACCCTCACCAGTCGGTTTTTCGCTATCAAAAGGTACACTGCACCTGTCCGCTGGATGACACTTTAAGATGTCGACTCTCTGCTCAACATCTTCTGGCCGCAGGTTAGTCTCGTGAAAGATGGGTGGCCTGCGCTCTACCAATACCATAAGCTTTGCATATTCCATGCCTGCCTTAATGTCTAGCGGTAGGACACCCGCCAAGACTTGCACAGCAGCAGTAGAAACAGTCCTGTAACATCTAGTAATTGCCACTAGAAGTCTAAGCATTTTATAAAGGTTAATTTTAGAAAAATTGTTAGAAATTTGTAAAATGTCATATTTCATTTGTAAAATGTCATTTGTCAATTGTCATTTGTCAATGTCAAAATGTCATATTTGGATCGGCCAGCGAGTAAAGGGAGAACAACGAGTCACTGTATAAATGACAAGTGCTGTTGCCCTGACTACTTTTGAGCCATTCTAGAGCCTTTCCCAGCGCCGACATTTCCGCCTGAAAGACGGAGTTATCGTCACCGAGTCTAGCCCCATAAGTGACAATTTCCTGCCCAAAGTAGAAGATGGGGAACCCTAAACCAATTTTACCATCAATGCCTGATCCGTCTGTGAATATCTCCAGACCATCACCAGTCGGTTTTTCGCTATCAAAAGGTACACTGCACCTGTCCGCTGGATGACACTTTAAGATGTCGACTCTCTGCTCAACATCTTCTGGCCGCAGGTTAGTCTCGTGAAAGATGGGTGGCCTGCGCTCTACCAATACCATAAGCTTTGCATATTCCATGCCTGCCTTAATGTCTAGCGGTAGGACACCCGCCAAGACTTGCACAGCAGCAGTAGAAACAGTCCTGTAACATCTAGTAATTGCCACTAGAAGTCTAAGCATTTTATAAAGGTTAATTTTAGAAAAATTGTTAGAAATTTGTAAAATGTCAGTTTAAATTTCACATAGAAGAAAAAATCACAAAATATAATTTCTAGACATTGAATTTCAAATGACTAGAAAAGTCTTTAAAAATATAACAAATGACATTGTAACTGGTAAAGACTTAATTCATACCTGTAACATAGCAGCGGTCATAACCTCTAACGGTCATAAACGAACTGAGAGAACCAGTTGAGCTCTAACCCTAGAAACTGCTGCTGCTCGAATATGATTATCAGAGATGTTTTGTTTTATGTACTTATATTTTCGTTTTTGTGTTGTATATGTCATTTCTCTGTGTTACATAGATAGATGTTAAATAAATGTGAAATAAGCTAGCTGTGCGTAAAATTACTCATCATACATATGACACAGAAATTTGACGCCCAAAACGTGAAGCCGAATTCGAAACGATAAGTATACTTTTGTTGTGATTTACATTTTGTTAAATCGTCGGAGTAGATGAGTTTACCCTAACTCATAGAATCTAAATTCACATTGTTTAGCCAAACAATAATATATCAATTAATTTTGGCTTATCCAAGCTTTAAAAAAAATTATTTTGAGCAGCAGATCCGTTTGCATGTCTCTTTGTTATTCATTTCTATTTTATGATTATTTTGCTACTGTTTTGTATCAATGTGCATAATGGTTAATGCTATTTTAATGTGTTTAAGTAATCGTGTAATTTAATAACTTATACTGAATATTAAAGGCGAAATCCAGATTACTTTAAAAACGAAATTTGCAAAATCGTTTGAAAATAAGTTAGTCACACAGACCACCGTCTGCCGAGAAGTTACGAGCTTGTTTTGTTTTCTTTCCTTTTAGGAATGCGACTCTGTTCTCACAACAGATTTATTACTTTCAAGTGCCTTTCGAAGGAAGGAAGGGCTCTTTTTTTCTCGTAACTAAATAATTCTTAAAAGAGAATCTTATTTCTCTTTGAATGTATATTTTATTTCAATATTTTATTCAAGATTTATTGAAATTGAGAAACTTATTCAATAAAAAGTCATATGTGTCCATTATATGATATATAATATTGTGTTTGCATGCATTTGTTTAATTATTTAATTGCTTTTAAATAATCTTATTAATAACGAAAGTTAGTTTTATCAATTTTATAAATATGTAATCTTTCATACATGTTCTGTTTTAAATCAAAAACAAAAGTATTGAATTATTAAAGAAAAATATTGCTGAGTATTATTTAAAAGAAAGTTATTTGAAAATTTATTTTTGATTCTTGTATTTTGATCTTATTGTTGTAGAAAATGTGCGTATTTTGTACATTAGTTACATTATCTAATGATTCATATTTTTGAGAATGAGTATCCTTCATAATAAAATAATCTGTTACTGCATATATAATTTATGTTTGCGATCTATGGAAATGATTAGTTAATCTATTTGAAAGTATTTATGAATATTCTTAATAAATTATTTTTGCACTAATAAGAAAATATTAAATACTGTATGGATAATTATTTTAATTGAGAACTTCTGAAATTAACTGTATGTTTGTATTGTTTTCAATATATTCAAAAATTGTTTTAAAATTTAAATGATAATTATTTTTTTTAATTCACAAGATTATTTTCTTATTAAGTAGTAGGTAGAGAGTGATGATTTTACAGTGTTTGCTATATATTTAATATTTTTAGTAATAGTACTGATTTGTTTCTAGTATTATTTTAATTATTTACTACATAGTAGTAAACAATTTTAATTATTTACTACTAAGTATTACTTTTCTTTATTATTCCAATAATTCAAATACATCATCTTTAAAATTGATTATACTGAAGTGTTTGATTTGATGTTTCTGTTATTTGAATAATTTTATGTTTAAGAATTTTCTTTTGGTATCATTTGATTTTCTAAATATTTATATCTTAGTTAAGGTATTAAATGCAAGACATTTTGAACTTTAAAAATTTTTTTACATAATTCAATAATATTGAAAGACTTTGGTAAAAATGGCATTTCTTGGCAAATCTAAAAAACAAGACCTCCTAACTCTTGCTACAGAGCTTGGTTTGGCTGTGTCAGATGAGAGGAAAATAATTGACCTTAGAGAATTTATAACTAAAAGTGATAATTATGATGAAGAACTTGTGTTATAATAGAAGATCGCTTAGAAGCTGAAAAAGTAGCAGAATTTGAGAGATTAGCAAAAGAAAAGGAAATTGAAGAAGATTGCGTAAGTTACAAGTGGAAGAACAATTGCGTTTAGAAAATGAACGTGGTTATGAATTGGAAAAGCTTAGGCTTCAGCTCGAAGCTCAAAAGGCATCTACCTCAATTGTAGGTTCTTCTGATTCTGAATGTCCAAAATTCGAACTTAATCGTATCATTCCTAAATTTAATCCAAAAGAAGATGAAATTGGACTATTTTTGATTATATTCGAGAGACATAAAGTTTATGAATCTTCCCGAGTCTTCTTGGATACCATATTTAATTGGTTCTTTACCAGCTGAAATAGCACAACTGCTTGCTAGAGAAAATGAACAAGATGCACAAGATTACCAAAAGGTGAAGGAAATGCTCTTTAAAAGATTTAGGGTTACTGCTGATGATAAGTTTCGCCAATTATTCTCTCAATACAGAAAAAGTTCTTATACAACATGGCGAGACTTTTACTTTGAATTAGCTTCTTATTTTGAGGGATGGATAAAAGAAATGAATACTATAACTTTTGATCAACTCGCAAAAGCTTAATAATTGCTGATCAAATTAAGAAAAGAACTCCACCAGAAGTCAAAGATCATTTTCTTGACCTCTGGGCAAACTGAATTAATCCCCTAGATATTGCTGAAAAACTGGATGCTTATGAGAATGTCCGGTAAAGAACAAAGAAGTAATTGAACTCAGTCTCAAAGGAGAATCTATTCAAGAGATGAAAACAGAAAAACTATCCCAGATAGAAAATTTCGTCCTGTGGTCAATGCTGCAGAAAATGCTCAAAATCGATATTCAAAATTCCAATAACTCGTTACTCTACTTCTAGATTAGATGGAAGATCATCTATTCAATGTTTTGGTTATGGAACGCCTGGAGTAATCAGATCAAAATGTTCTATTTGCACAGGTTCTAAACATGAAGATACAACTGTTAATTGCATGAACTTATTCACTAATAATATAACTACAGATCTGTCAAGTATGATTGTCTTTGAATTTTTCGGTAAGAAGATTGCAGTTTGTGCAGATACTGGTGCTTCACATTCTATTGCAGGAGAAAAGTTATATAACTTCTTACGAAATAATGGAGTTGCTTTTGAAAACAAGAAAATTTCGCTCACTCTAGCTGATGGAAAACTTTAGTCCATGGTTGTCCTTAAAACTATTGTCAATCTGTGCACAGAAGGTAAAAGTGTGTCATCAGAACTTCTCGTTCTACCTGAAGCCAAGGATAACAGCACACTCTTAGAAAGAGAATTTATCCACGCAGCTGGTATTGTTATTGATGTTCAAAATGGGACCTGGCATTTTTGCAAAAATCCGCAGAGACAGTATTTGTTCTACGTAAAACCTACTAATGCAAGAGAAGCATCAAACACTTCTAAAACTTCAATAGTGTCCGAAACTACAACAGTAGTTCACTTGAGAAATGACGAAGGGAAACATCTAACAGAGACGCAAAGAGGAAAACTAAATTGCTTTTTTCAAAGTTACAAGCATTGTTTTGAACCAGGGGGAGAGCCCACTCCTTTCATTAAGCACAGAATAGAGACATTAGACCCTAATCCTGTATCTGTTCCACTATATGGTATGTCTCCAGCCAAGAAAGAAATACTTAAAGAACAAATTGATGAACTGTTAGCAAAGAATATAATCGAACCGTGTGAATCGGCTTATGCTGCTCCTGTTGTACTCGTGGTAAAGCCCAATGGGAAAATCAGGTTATGTGTAGATTACAGATGTCTTAATGCTGTTACAAAACCTGACACTTACCCATTACCTCGAATGGACGATCTCTTGAACGAGGTGACACCGACATCCTATATGTCTACCATTGACTAACAATCTGGTTATCATCAGGTTCAAGTAAATGAGGTTGACTTGGACAAAACTGCTTTTATTTGCCCTTTTGGTACTTATCGTTATCTACATATGCCTTTTGGATTAAGAAACGAACCTGCCACCTTTCAACGCCTAATAGACAAATTCAGAAGAGGTCTGAAGGATGTCTTCGTACTTTCATACTTGGATGATACATAGTCCTTTCAGATACATTTGACAAGCATTTGAAAGACATAAAGACTGTTTTTGAAAGACTTTCTCTATTTAAACTCCATGCAAATAGAGATAAATGCAATTTTTCCTGTGAATGCAAGTACTTAGGATTTTGGATAACCAGAAATGGAATTGAAGCTAATCGAGAGAAAATTGCATCTATTCAAAGAATTCCTGTTCCAAATAATGTCAAAGAACTCCAATCGTTCTTACAAACCTTCGCGTGGTTTAGAAGATATGTTCCGAACTTTCCGAACATAGCACGACCTCTTAGCTACCTAACTAAGAAAAAAGTCAATTGGTCGTGGGGATTCGAACAGCAAAAGGCTTTCGAAACTTTGAAAGAACGCTTGAAAGCAGCCCCTGTGTTAAAACAACCGGATGGATGGATGCCTTTTGTAATTCGCACCGATGCTAGTAACTATGCCCTTGGTGCAATCATTCTACAAGGAAACAGCCCAGAAGAATATGTTATCGAATATGGGAGTCGTTTGTTGACCCCAGCAGAACGCAACTATTCGACTACTGAGCGCGAAGCTTTAGCAGTAGTTTGGGCATTGGAAAAATTTCGTGGCTACATTGACCATCAATAAGTAATTATTGCTTCTGATCATCAACCTCTTAAATGGCTTCTAAGCATAAAGTCTCCCTCAGGACGCTTAGCAGGATGGGCTTTAAAGATCCAATCATTTAACTTGAAAATAGAATATACACCTGGAAAAGCAAATGTTGTGGCCGATATGTTATCCAGACCTACATACTTTCATGATGATCCAAATTGTAAAATGCATGCAATCTCTGTCGATCTGCCAACTAGGAAATCAAGTGATATTCGTAAAGAACAGTTGGCAGATCCAGATCTGAAGAAAATTATCGATTATCTGTAAAACAATGATAAGGAGGAAAACTTTGCTAACTACATCAGTCGAGGATATATAATGAACAAAGGTATTTTGTATCGTTATTCACCTGAAACGGATTCAGACGATGCCCAATTAGTTGTTTCCATCCAAGAACGACAAAGAATTCTGCAAGAACACCATGATGCTCTTACAGCTGGTCATTATGGTGTAGAAGGTAATTACAATAAGATAGCTTCCAGATATTATTTCCCAGGCATGAGGAAGTACATCTCTGATTATGTCAAAACATTGCGCAGAATGTAATCGGTACAAACCAACAAATCAGAAACCTGTTGGTCTGCTTAGAACACCTATTTATGCACAGATTCGAAACTCTTGCTATTGATCTCTTTAGTCCTCTCCCAGAAACCCCAACAGTAAAGAAATGGATATTTATTGTGGAAGACACGAGTATTAAATGGGTTGAGTTATTTGCTCTTGATGAAACCACAGCGTCAAACTGTGCCAAAATGCTACTTGAGGAAGTTTATCTACGCTATGGATTTCCTCGAAGATTAATCAGTGACAACGGATCTCAATTTGTTAGTGGCATCGTGCAGCAAATTTGTTATTTGTTAGATATCAAACAGGACCTCATCCTTGTTTATCATCCTCAAGCGAATCCCTTTGAACGTAAGAACAGAGATTTGAAACCTAGATTAGCCATCTTAGTAGGCGATGCCCATGATACCGGGGAAGAACATGTTCCTATGATTCGTTTTGCCATGAATACAGCTAGATGTGAAACCACTGGTCACACTGCCGCTTATCTGCAATTCGGCAGAGAGCTTAGGACGACGGATGATGTTCGTCACGACACGAGATCAATTATTAATAATGACAACTTTGTCCCTGAAATAACGCCCTATTTGAAAAGGTTTGCTCGTCTAACTCCTCAAATCAGGGAGCGAGTAGAACAAAGGCAGGATAAAAGAAAGGTTTATTTTGACAAAAAACATAGACAGGCTTATTATAAGCCAGGTGACAAAGTGCGGATTACTTTACATCAAATAAGTAATTCCAGGAACAAGAAAAGTAAAAAATTTCTGCCAAGACGTGAAGGTCCATACCTCATACTCACAAACAGGTCTCCAACTACCTATGATATTGCAGATCCTGCTGCACCTGCTCAAGTGTTAGGTACATATCACACGAATGTGATAAAGCAACCAACTACCTTCATCGAAAGACAGAGGTCCAGTTGCTCCCTTAAGAAAAGGATCAGACAATCAAATCCTGCGTCATCGAGACGATTTCAGAGCCAGAGGGGAGTCTGTAACAGAGCAGCGCCCTCTAACTGCCATAAACGAATTGAGAGAACCAGTTGAGCTGCCTAGAGACTGCTGTTGCTCGAATGTGATTATCAGAGTTGTTTTGTTTTAATATTCTTATGTGTTTTCGTTTTTGTGTGTTGTATGTGTGATTTCTCTGTGTTACATTGATAGATGTTAAATAAATATAGTAATAAGCTAGCCGTGTGTAAAATTACTTATCATACATATGACACATAACTAGAAAATCAGGAATAAAAGCACAGATACATTTTTGCTCAAAAAAGCACAAAAACAAAGATATGTAAAAAAATATGAGAATTACAATGACACACTGAATAAACTTGATAATTTTTTAGACTGTATAATTTATTGCACATTAAAATGAAAAGCAATGGTATTTTTTTCAAACTTCTCTGCACAAAATAGGCGATGATGTTCTCTTCAAATTCCTTCTTCTAAGATTCATAACTGCAATTGAGTCAAACGAATGTTTTTCAAATGACAAATTAATATCTGTGTGATGAGAAGAATAATCCCTGTGTAAATCCTCGTAAGACCTCGCATTTTCAGGCATAGGCCACAAAGTAATAACCCAGAAATAACTTCACATCTGGATAAGTTGCCTAATATGAGCGTAAAAATTACATTTTCTAGTGAATTTTCAGTCAGAATATTCGCACAAGCAAAACTACGAATACAACTTATGATAAGAGGGATTCTTAAATTAGCGCATATTTATCACCTTTGTTGGGCAAAGAAATCGGCAAAATAAACGTCGATACTTCAGCACAATGTCCTAACGAGGTTATTTTCATTTAGCAATTGCAATCATTTATCTGAAAATTTTGTTATGTTTGGCATGTTTAAAAAAAAACACATTTTTTAAAAAATGAGTTCTAAGTTTGCTAATAAACATTTATAAGTTCACTGATTAAAATTGTTAAATATGGCACAATAAGCAAATTTTAACTCATGAGCATAAACACTGACAAATTTATAAATATAAGTAATGTTCATTACAGAAAAAAAATTCTTTGTTTATAAAGGCCGATAACAGAATTTGTAAACTCAAATCGAAATTTTTGTGTCGTCATACATTTGTGACTAAAACACCAATTTGAAAGGACAACTGAAATTGGGAGAGGAAAATTTTCTCTATTTAATTGTTGTGAGAAAAAAGTAGTTAAAAAACATATATTCGTCTTATTACTGAAAAATATAATAAACTCAATTTATTTCACTTAAACATGATGATGTATGAATGTTTTCAGGACAAAACTGCTCAGATAAAGGCAAAATGCATATAAACGAATTCAAGTTCCTTTGTGTTCAAGAAGGAATCCCAATCAAAAGAATTTTTCATTCCAGAAAGAGCTTCCAATTACGTTCAAGAATGAATTTGCTTTTAAGTGTTCTCAATTTACAAATACATACATACACATATGCACACACATATAGAATGGAGAAAACTAAGTATAGCTACAATAAGTAAAGTAAATTGTGATTTCCTTCAGTGCCATTTGTTATCCATTTTTTAAAACATAAATAGCATTTTCAAAATTTCAATGTAAGTTTTTCTGTTATTAAATATGTTTTATCATATTATCTGCAGGGGCGTATAATACACACAGTGAAATTGCAAACTTTTTAAACAGATAATCTGCAGGCTACATAAAGGAAAATAAGATATTTATATTTTTATGTGCTTCCTTTAAATACTAAGTTAAAAGCATAAAACATCCAATAATTATCGGAAATTCAAGGTACCACTATAAAGCAAAGAGTAATTTTTAATTTGCTTAAATTTAAATATTTGCTGACTGTTCTATTGTACTTGGAAATTTTAATGTTTATCTTTTGTTTTATATAAAATTATTGCAATCTTTCTATATTCTCATGGATATTTATTTTTTCAGATGATGTATGTAAATGTGAAGAAAATATACTTGTCACAGCCTTTAAAGATGTTGTCAATGAAGTTTTTAAGTATCCAGCTTTTGTCCAAAGATTTCTTTCATTTTATGAAAGGAAGGTTGAATGGCTGTTATTAGAGCGCAAGTCACTGGTAACAAGGCAAAATAATACAAATAATTTTTTGCAGAGGCAACAATTAGAATTCTTAAAGCTTTTAATGTAGTTGCACTTAGCGATTTCTGCATTAATATTTTGGAAACATACTTAATAAAAAAAATTTTAGAGTTTGACCATTCAAGGCGGAGAGAAATCAATGTCTTATATGAAAATATTACTAAACGTGCAAGTGTCATATCTGATTCTGATGTATCTGAAACAGAATCTAATATTTTTGTCTTCAAAAGTAAAACTAAAGATTTGTATTACACAGTTAATACTGACATAGGCACTTGCACTTGTCCTTCTGGAGAATCTGGGGTATTTTGTAAGCACCTGTGTTTTTTATTGAAAAATAATAAACTCTCGTTGCCTAATTCTCCTCCAGTCACTCCAGAGGAAAAATACTGCTTGGCAGTATTGGCTGTAGGGAAAAAGTGTCCACCTCCATCATTTTTTTCAAATTTCACTGAAAATTCAGAAATTAATATCCACTTACCTTTTGAAAATAACAATATACAAGACAACACTTCAAATCCTACACCACCTAATCCTCAAAATTTGCCATCAACTCAACAAATAAAAGAAGTAAAAGATGAGATAAATAGAATAACTCATTTGATTGCATACCATAATCCTTTGATTCTTATTTAATTGTAAAAAATACATTGTTTAAGTTGTAATAAGAGTATTAGCATAACCTAAACATATTTCAATAAAAAAATGCTTATTGCAATAATACACAGGATATTTCTGCTAAAGAGAATGCATATTCTCTTTAGTATTACAAAATTACAAGTTAAAAAATTTGTGTTACAGAATGAATGGTTTCTTATAAATATTAGAAGAGAGAGTTTATACTATATTCCACACATTTTAATAAGCATAATCAGTAAATCAAAATTTTTATCTCATCAGTTAAGATTCTGAATACAATTCTGGTTCAAATTATAGAAGGTAATTTTCAATTTCGGTAATCCAAGGAATAAAAAAAAATTATTTTAAAGTCAAAGCATTTAATAAGTCAAATTTAGATTACGAAAAATAACATATTTCATAATCAGAAACGTCATACATATCAGAAAACAACATGCTTACATGTTAATTTTTATAATGTTTACATTTATATATTTATTTTGATATTCAACTAAATATTAAAATAACACGCGAATCACTCGCTGTAATTTAAACTATATATTATATTTAAAGCTTTATTTCTTTTCCTCGATTTCATTAGATAAATAATCCTAACCAAGAAAAAATTAAACATTAAAGTTCTACTGCCTTTTTTATTATTCAAATCCTGGCATCAACATTTTCATTTCTCAAATGGTAAAAAATTCACGCAATCAACAATTCATTTAAAATAATGTAAGCTTGATGTACTGCTAAAATACTTATTTCATCTCTTAATGTTTTTCTCTTTGCTTAGCTTATGATTGGCTTAAAGGAACAAGAAAGCAAGTTTGCCAGATTTCTTTCCCTATCATAAGCGCAAGTGCCTCAACTTTCAGCTTTGTCGCCAAGGTGCTGAATTCTCGAGGGTTTCAAAAGTTGCATCCGGAAAATCAGTATCCAGGTGCTGGACGTTGTTCAAATTTTGGTCGGTTGTGGGAACGTTTAAACTACCTTCTTTTAAGAAGTTTTGCAGCGCATCTGACTGTTTTTGTAGATGTGTTTGCTTGTTCATCTCCGCTTTTTAAATTCTCTCCCAGTGGGTTTTCTCTTAGCATCGGACATTTTAGATTCCGGAACAAATTAATTAAAATAAAAAATAATGCTGATATAAAAAAAAATAATTGGTATTTGGTCTCTTGTTTGGTAGTTTTGTGTAAAATAAATTTTTGTTAGAAATTACGCCTGCGGCATGTTTTAAATTTTTTCTAAATTTTTGATCAAAATAAAATATTGCATAAAACTCGTGCCAAAACTACGGTTTTTTATACTCGCTACTTCTACACTTGGTTCTCTGTGCTTTGAAAACCGCTTGTATAAAACAGCTTGCTTTTTGTCATTTTTATAAACTACTATTTCGTTAGTCCTCAAAAGAATGGTCACACCATTAACAACTAAGTCACACAGTGCAGCGACGGATTTGCAATTTATGTGACACTACGCTACACAATTTTAGGGGTCCCTACTCCCTACATTTTATTTTAATATTTGTAACATATAACTACTCAATTATTTTAATACGAAAGATAAAATTAAAACAAACAAAATGAAAAACAATCTGCCAATTTATGGGCACCTAAGCTCATACGATTAACAACAAATTCCCCTGGAACAACCAATAACCAGAGAAGAAGCGAGTGACGTCACCACATCAAAGTTTGCTCCTGCTCCGGGTCATGTGACTGCTCGCGTTAATGTGTAACTTAAAACCATTTTTTCAGAATTACATCCGGCACTCGCCGAGTAATGTTTCGATATCGAATAAATACCCTTTTTTTCAAGATATTCCAGGGTCATTATTGATAATTTCTCTCTTCAATATAAATGTCGCGTGGACATTTCGGCCATAATTTTCCTATGTTACGTTGAAAGAATTCCATTTTTTTACCAGATCGAGAAATCGAATTAGGAATTATTTAAATTAAAAACAAAACGTAACATAAGTGGTGCCCAACGTGGGGCCTGAAGATTCAAATTAAAGTTTTACTGAAGAATGGATTTGTTGAAACAGAAACGAAAAGGGCTACGAGCATCCTTTACAGTCTGCGGGAATAAAATTCAAGAAGAATTGCTGAAACTAGAAGTAGATAAGAATATTATTTCGGTTTTATCCGCGCAGTTAGAAGACAAATTTCAAAGATTAGAAATTTCTCAACCAGAAGTAGAGAATGGAATTTTAACTTCAAAAGATTCGGAACGGTTATATGAAGAAGATTTCATTACAGCAGAAGAATATCGTGATAGATATATTGAACTTTTTGAAAAATGCCGTAAAGTAACTATGAAAACGGAAGTCTCTCAAGATACCTCAAATGAGAAACAATTCAAGCTCTCGAAGTTAGAACTAAAGCGATTTTCCGGTGAGGCTCGAGAATCGCTTGGTTTTTGTAGTCAGTTCTCCTAAATTGATGATGATGAGAAAATTGCACCAGAAGACAAGTTCCAGTATTTGCTACAGGCAATAGTGCTAGAATCGAAAGTAGCAATATTAGTAGAAAGTTTCCCACCAACAGTGGATAACTATCCCAAAGTCATAGAACAGTTACAGGATCGCTTCGGGATGAGTGATCTGCTTGTTCAGGTTTACGTCGGAGACTTGTTAACTATGGTAATGCGAAATGCCTCCTCAAACCGAACTAAAACGGATTTAGCTGTTCTTTACGATGAACTGGAATCAAAATTGCGCGCGCTGGACAGCCTAGGAAGAACTCAAGAAAAGTATGGGGACTTTTTAACTCCCCTTGTGGAATTATGCTTGCCTGTGAGTGTCTTAATAGCTTGGGAAAGAAACCGAAGTACCCTTGACGGAGGAGTACGTTCGTTAGAAAATTTGATGTCTTTCTGAGACAAGAAGTTCAAGGACAAGAAATGGTTGTGCTTGCCCATACCGGGTTTGGAGCTCCCTGAATCGACAAACACAAGGAATCCCGTGAAGGGAATATTACAACGGCTGCCGCCCTTGTAAGTACATCCTAAACAGAAAATCAAGATAAGAGGAATTGGTAAAAGTTACCAGACCCGTACGCGATTGGCGCGATTTCAACTTTTGGCACCAAGCGCTCTACAGCTCTGTCGCCAACCTAAATTACGTCACTACGCGTGATAGATGTCAACCAATAACGATCGCGTTCGAACTTCAGCTTTGAAATCGCGCGTTTTTTAGAATTCCAAATATTAAAAAGTTGAATATTTCATTATAATTAAATACTGTAGAAGTTTTAAAATTATAATAAATAGGTATGAAATTTTTAAATGTTGATTTTAAATATACCGAGCAATGGCACCCACCTTAAAAAATATCAGTGTAGCGCTACCTACTACAGTGCCAACCGGGCAATAAAACTAAATTTCGAACGTTAACAAATTTCGCTTTTTGTTTAAACTCGAATTTTAATATACCGAGCAATGGCGCCCACCTTAAAAAAACATCAGTGTAGCGGTACCTACTGCAGTGCCAACCGGGCAATAAAACTAAATTTCGCACGTTAACAAATTTCGCTTTTTGTTTAAACTCGAATTTTAATATACCGAGCAATGGCGCCCACCTTAAAAAACATCAGTGTAGCGCTACCTACTGCAGTGCCAACCGGGCAATAAAACTGAATTTCGAACGTTAACAAATTTCGCTTTTTGTTTAAACTCGAATTTTAATATGCCGAGCAATGGCGCCCACCTTAAAAAAACAACAGTGTAGCGCTACCTACTGCAGTGCCAACCGGGCAATAAAACTAAATTTCGAACGTTAACAAATTTCACTTTTTGTTTAAACTCGAATTTTAATATACCAAGCAATGGCACCCACATTAAAGAAATTCCAGTACTAGGGATGGGGCTTTGTTACTTTTCTTGTACTTGGTACGTACTGAGTACAGTTACTTTAAAAGTAACAAGTATTTTACCGATTACTTTCTGTACTTGTTACACTTTTTGTGCTGCCATCTATCGGATTAAAATGTAATGACAATTTTTCCAAGTTTTATGAATAGATAAAAACTAAATTAGTAATAAATAAATTAATAATTAATTAAATATATAACATTTTGTATAGTTCCATAAAATTAATTAATATAATTAATGTTAATTTAAATCATTATCATTTATAAATAAGCATCCAGTTAAGGTTAAAATAAGAGCTGATGTAATAATCTATAAAAATATTTCTTTTAATAAATGCAACATTTCAATAATAGCAATTTTTGTTTTTCTTAAAAACTTTAATTTTTATTATGAAGCAATTAAATATAAGTTATTCCCTCAACAAACAGTTTTTCTGTGAAAAATTTTGAACTTATATATTTTAATAAATATATTTCTTTCAGTATAAAAAATCCTAATCTTTTGTTATTTACATTTGTTTTTAGAATTTTCATCTGTTCTAAGTAAATTTTCAAATTATTCGATTGTAATTTTCAAAGTTTTCCAATGTTAATTAAAATATTAAATTAGACGTGATAATATAATTTCTATTTTTCAACCAAATCATCATCTTAATTTTTTGTTTTAATTTAGTAAGATTTTCCAATTATATAAATAAATTTTTATAATTAACTAGCAAATAATTTGTAAAGAATCGTAAAGTGGGAGGATTAATCAATTACAAAGAGATTTTTTTAATTTACTTAGAAATATACAATTAGTTTAACAAAAATCAAATTAAATTTCTTATATTTTTCTATTATTAAACATTAATGAAACAATTATAGCAAAATTTTTGATACCTAATAGATAGTTATTTATTTTATAAATGGCGTTTATTTGTTTATATTTTTATGAAATAGATAAACTAGATTTTCTAAAATAAAAATTGCATTAACTCACATATCTTGCTTCAGTTTCCTGAATCTTAATTTATGGATAAATAAAGTAGCTTTGCAATTAAAACTGTAATAATACTTTTTAAGTGAATATGATCATCTTTCATAAAGTAACTTTTATAGTAACACAAAAATTCATTAAATTACAAAAACTGCAAAACTGTTTTACTAATTATCTATAAATTTTATGTTGTTTTAATGTAAAATATTAAATAATGTAATGTTTAATACAAAATACAGGAACTAAAATACATATATTTTATTTACATCAAACTGTAATTTAAAAAATACACATGATGGTATAAATAAAGATAAAAAGTAAAAGTTGACTTATATAAAAAAATTTTTTTTTCATTTTGAAGTTCAAAATTAAAATGAATAAACTACCTTTATTATGTTTCAACCAACATTATCACTATACGAATAAAATTAACTGTATAGTAAAAAAATATAAAACAAATTTTTCCCAAATTTTAAATTCTATATATTTATATTCTACATATTCATAGTAAAATATAGTGAAATTAAAACATGGTACAATAAAAAGTACATATATTTATATGGAATCATAATCAAAAATGCACATAATAATAAAAAAACAATGAAAGTATATTAATAGTTTTAATTTATATATTTTGTTTAAAAATTTGGAAACCAAAATAAAATACATTTGTATTTAATGAGGTTCAAATAAATATGTTCATTCTATATCAAAATATTTTTTCAGTTAAAAAAAATTCATTTTATACAATTTTATATCTGGAAATTGATTCTGGTACCAGAAAGTATATCTGGAAATTGATTTATCATAAATTCATTCAAATATCTCGTAATTTTTTTTCAAATCTTTAAATTATATTACATTACATACATATTCAAATGTTTGCTTTATGTCATCTAAATGGGTGCAGAGTTTACGTTACGTAGTTTCAAAATATATATATATATATATTACTGGCACATTTTCAAGAAAAATTGTAGCATATTAGGCAATATTCTCATTCTTATGATTTTTTAAATTATGTTGTGATAAATTTCGGTTCATTTATTTAAATAGAATTATATTATATTTTGTGCAGAAATTTATGCAAAAAGTAATTTTTTTATGATTTAAACTGAATTTACCGACATAAATCTGAACTGAAAACTTGGTTTTATAAAAATAAAGGTAATTTTTCTAAATCTAATGTGCTGGCGTACATTTTAATTTAGATACTTGATTCCCAGTTATATTATTTTGAGATAAGCTAGAAATACGTATTTTCTGATTAAAACTCTAAACGAAATTTAATTTTTCTATAAAACTACTTAATATAACACATCTTAATTAATTTGCTTAAATGCAGCTCATTATGAATAATGAGCGAATGTTTTTTATTTTTTAACAGGTACTTACATTCAAGAGTAAAATTCTATATTTGATATACAAAAATTTCTAGAAAATTCTCAGCATTCTGTGTTATTAATTATTTTCAAATATCTTTTCCTGTTTCCGAAAATCATCCCCTAATCATACCATTTTAAATTTTAAATACGAATTGAAAATATGCATTTTTATTTACGTGAACAATTTCCCCTAATTTTGTTTTCTCATTTTCAGAACAGCAATTTATGTGATTATATAACTACCTAATTTTTAATGGTAAAAATATTTTTGAAGAGAAAAAATTTTTAAAGTAAAAAATATTTAATTACTTTTAGAAATATTTTTTTTAAAAAATTATCTTTAAAACTAAAATATAGTAAAAAAAATTCCATTCACTTTTTGTTCAAGCCAATAGAGTAATTTTGGAAACAATGATCAGATTTAAAAAATTTAATTAAAATTAATTAAAAGTTAAAAAATAATAAGAAAAATAAGTCAATAAATATGGAATAATATATAACAAGAATATCAGGCTTTTTTCTTATATTAAAAAGTGACATATTTAAAACCATTAAATAAATGTGCTACGATTATTGATTTTCCCAACTCATTTATTTTATTAACAAACACGAAACAAATGAACTTGCTTTTTTTCTTCATTTTCGCAATAGAAATTCATTATGTACCCTCTCCAGCCAACACCCTCTCCTAAAATACATGCATCTCTAGGGGGTGTTGCTTCAGCCCAAAGAGATTTTCTAATTCCCAAGAATCAATCTTCTATTTTCCAGTTAAACCAGCATCTCATTTCTCTTCTCCTACCCACCCAGCCACCCTTCCTATCATGGGAAGAGATTTCCCAAATCCTGACACAATCTCCTAATTCGTCCGTGTGTATCGATATATCGATGACATTGTTACTTGTACTCGCTCTTTCATTGGCTCTTCTGTACTTGTTACATTCAATTAAGTACACTTATTACTTTGTAACAACCACGTACTCACGTACTTGCTTATTACTTTGTAACAACCACGTACACACGTACTTGCTTGTTACTTTGTAACAACCACGTACACACGTACTTGCTTGTTACTTTGTAACAACCACGTACACACGTACTTGCTTGTTACTTTGTAACAAGCACGTACACACGTACTTGCTTGTTACTTTGTAACAAGCACGTACTCACGTACTTGCTTGTTACTTTGTAACAACCACGTACACACGTACTTGCTTGTTACTTTGTAACAAGTACGTACTCGCTCATTACTTTGTAACAGCCACGTACTGGTCAAGTACATTGTACCTGCAACTGTCTGAGAATACTCGAACTCGCGCTGACTTTGTTACTGAAAGTACTGAGTATTTGGAAGAAAATGTACTGATTACAGGTTGTTACATTCAAATACTGATTACAAAATACTTGTTACAGGTATTTCTTCCCATCCCTATCCAGTACGCGGCACATTCTAACACTAATATGCAATACACAGAACTTAAAAATTCATATACTTACTTTCTTACCATCACGCTCTAAATAAAAAAACGTAAGTTCAATACATTCTCATCCATAGTTAATTTTCTTCAGCAACACACAAACTCCAAAATTCGAGTATCGAAACTAAATTATTAAATATTATTCTATAATAGTTTCAAGGGTTACATACAAAACGCGCTTGTCACGCGATCATGTTACCCTATGAACGAAAACACGTCATACATACGTAATCCGAACCGTTAAACCAGTTTGACGAACTTATCGCACCACTTTATCGCCTGCTTGGCGCATTTTACCCTCTGTACGGATCTCTTCACTTTAGCGGAGGAATTTTGATTGTCTTTTTTGCAATAAGAAACACCCTAGCCAAGATTGTTTTTCTGCTAGAAAAATGCATTTAGATGAAAAGAGAAAAATTCTTAGTCAGAAAGGGGCCTGTTACTTTTGTTTGAGAACAGGACATACCTCTAAAAATTGCTGGGCTAAGATGAAGAGTTTCCATTGTAATAAAAATCACTGTACTCTTATGTGTTATTCAGATAAAGGGAATAGTCCTGCCAGTAAAAACGAAACTGTATCTACAAATGTATTGTCAAATAATTTTAGAGTAGAAAATGTTTATTTAATGACTCTTGTTGTTAAAGTTATGAATCAAAAGAAACAGTGTTTAGTAAGAGCAGTCTTGGACACAGGATCCCAACGTTCTTACCTCAGTTCAGGAATAGTTAAGCAACAAAAGGTCATTATCTTTAATACATGGACTTTTTGGTGGTCAAGAAACGAAACCCTGTTCTCATGAAATATACGATGTGAAATTGCTACAAAATTAAGACCAGTCTTTGATGCCTCTAGTGGCAAGTCGTCCTTGAATGATTTTTTATATAAAGGGCCAAATCTCATTGAATTAATCCCAGACCTGATTGACTGATTTCGTTCATATCCCATTGGCTTGTCCGCAGATATAGAAAAGGCTTTTTTGCAGTTGTCTATTGCTCCAAGGTACAGAGACTTTTTACGCTTCTTTCATCCATGCGAAGATGAAATGGTCATTTATAGACATTGTAAAGTAGTTTTTGGGGTTACTTCCAGCCCTTTTCTTTTAGCAGCATCCATATCCCATTTGCCTAACAACACTTTTGTAGAAAACAACGAACAGAGTCATTATTGATAATTTCGGTCTTCAATTTAAATATCGCGTAGACATTTCGGCCCATAATTTTCCTATGTTACGTTGAAAGAATTCCATTTTTTTTTACCAGATCGAGAAATCGAATTAGGAATTATTGAAATTAAAAACGAAACGCAACACCCCCCTTCATTGTAGGTACCTCCTCTGGACAAAAAAAATTTATACCACACAAGACATATTTGATGTAAACTCTAATTTTTGAAATCCCCTCTTGTGTGCCACTAGCTTAAAAAATAAAATGCATTTTATTCAACTCCAGACCCAATTACCTTTTATTTGATACCACACAAGCCATGTTTTGATCTAAACTCTAATTTTTGAAATTTACCCTCATACTTTTTTGGGCTATGTCTGATGGATTTTATTCGTTTTTAAAAATGAAAACAAAAATTAAAATACTTACCTTCACAGAAGCCAAACGCACTGGACAATTTGCACAAGCACTTTTTTAAAGCTTTTTTGCACTAACAATTTAAACAAACTATTTTAATTCGCACCAGCCGAAATCTAGTGGCAAATAATGCATTCTTTTAAGTCTGCTTCCTTTCTTATATGCAGTTAAAAAGGGCTGTTAGATCTTGTTTCGCTTGGTTTCAAAATAAAAAATCAAAATCGAAACTATCAGTCAAATCTTGCATCTCGTTTTTTGAGAAAATTCCCGTGAACCGATTTTAATGAAAGATTGGTATACTTACAATACAAGGGTCCAATGACAATGCAATATTATGAGAAATATTTTATTGATATGATATCAGAATGAAAAAAATATTCTTTACTTTTTAGTGCATTTTATAAAAGCCTGTAACTTAATTTTTTTGTCAGTTTCTTTTCATTTTCCATGATTTTGGCACTCATAGATCATTGCGCTCCAAGCGGCCGCCCTGACAACAGGAATGAGACGTGTTTCTTATCTATACAGAACGAGTTGAGATTCTACCCATGCATAAAGCTTAAGATATATTTGATAAGAATTATTTATTACATTACATATATTCAGACTTGTATGCTTGATTCTTGAGATCCGCTTGTAAGTCTTCGTCGATATTAGGACAAATAGCACAATGACAGATGTACAACCACAGAAGAATAACGAAGAAAACACCCAGGGCCACGGTGGGAATCGAACCCACACTCCTACGCTCTCAAGCGATTAGCAGTGATGCCTTTGACCACTCAGCCACGGAGCGCCCTTTGATAAGAAGAAAGATAAATTTTGAACTATAAATAAAATGCATTCACAAAATAAAAGCCATTATACTGGAGATTTTTAACTCATAATGAAGTTAAAAATTTTCGACATATTTATTTTAATGGTCTATATTACCCATTAGATATTAATTTTTTATCTTGCAAACACACCAAGCCATTTTTTGTTAGTTAAATTTATAATTCTTTTTAGAATACCATTAATTTCGACTATAATGATTATCTCATTTAAACTATTTGTTGTTCTCGTACTATGCTAATTATAATATAGTTATATTATTAGTTTAGTGTTAGGTTATATATTATTAAAATAAATATCTGCAAAAGGATTTCGATTTGAAATAAGTCATTTTTAGATCTTAAATGCATTTGGGTTCCAACGAAATTATTTAGAAAACTGCGGTTCTTATTATTTGTTGTCTACCAATTCATTATTGATAGGGAATATGTCGAAGGATATTACTATGTTTTTGAATAATTTCTTTTTATATATTATTAACAGTAAGTTGAAATTTATGTATAGGGTTTGATCTGTTTTTCTCTCTTAAAATGTGGATATTATCAGTGAATAAAAAGAAAAATGAGAGTAAAAGTTTGTCTGTAAAATCATTAAATTTAGTACAGGGATGCACAACCTATGGCCCGCGGGTGAAAATTGGCCCGAGTCGCCTTTAAAGTTGGCCCGCGAATGTTGTTAATAAAATAAGACTAATTTAAAAAGAAATGAGACTCTTTCAAATAAACAAAAGAAAAAATCTGATAGGAAAACGATTCTACATCAGAATAAATATTTTACATCTGTTCATTAAGTTCATTTTTTTTATAACGCGGATTTTCTGTTTGTTCTCTTCATGGCTACCCGAGAGTATGAATGTTCGTATAGGAGTTCAAAATGCAGCTGCATGTGCAACTTTCTTTGGCAGCACTTACATTTGTGAGCAAACTTTTTCTTTAATGAATTTAAACAAATCAAAAATAAGAAATAGGATAGCAGATGAGAACTTTTCTTCTGTTTTAGTATTGACACAACGAATCTTAAGCCCAGCATAAAATCAATAACTTCAAATATTCAGTCATAGCCATCACATTAAATTTTACTGATTTTTTTCAAAATTTAAATTGTGTTCTTTGTATAATTACCAAAAAGTTTTCTCCCGTTATTCAATTTCAAGTTTTTTTCTGGAAATAAAGTATTTTAAGCATATCTATAATGTTTGTGTTTTATTACTTTATTGTATAATGTTTGCACGAGTAAATAAGTATATTAACAATTACAATTCATGCGTATTGCCACAAAAAACAGTGTTTTCACGTTTATAACATGTTTTAACATTTACGTACTGCTTTGGCCCTCGACATGATCTTTTTTCATATTTTGGCCCCTCATTCTGAAAAGGTTGTGCACCCCTGATTTAGTAAAAACATTTTTGTGAATTCAAAATCTAATACTGAAAAATTTCTAAAATATTTTTAAAAAACATTGAAATTTTGACCTTTTATATTCAAGATACATCATAATGCAGTGAGTTGTTTGCTAAAAATATTGCAACCACATTATTCCATAACTTTGATTATATAGTGAAATATTGTCATGAATATGTAAAGATTGTTGTTCAACTTAATAAAGAAAAACAGGTCATTTAGTTGAAACATATTTAATGAGCTTAAAATGTAAACTTTTAATCTGATGAATTACTTATTTTTAAGAGTACTGATAATCATTTCTAGTCTCTGTTAGGATTAATTGTAACAATATAGAAAATGTTTACCATTTGTTGAAACCTATAATCACTTAACAATTTTTCTTTATTTTCATTTATAAAATGAACAAATTGAAATTTAGGAATTATTTTATGTATGAATTGTGCATGTGTGGTACATTTTAAATATAGCATTTATGTTAGAGTATTTGTTAAATGCATTAAAAGCAATAATATTCACTATGATTACTGACAAATTTAAAAAAATGTTTAGCTGTGAATGAAATACTTAAGTATTTACAAATAATAGCTTCTTCATTTCAGCACTTTTGTGGAATTTTGAAAC
This sequence comes from Latrodectus hesperus, assembly GCA_037975125.1. Taxonomy (NCBI): domain Eukaryota; kingdom Metazoa; phylum Arthropoda; class Arachnida; order Araneae; family Theridiidae; genus Latrodectus; species Latrodectus hesperus. The sequence continues at coordinate 1,012,832 of JAJQOW010000014.1, forward strand.
TTCTTACTTAGAATTTTTGTATTTTCAGGCTTAAATAATTCACATTCTAGAAATGGATAACTTAATATTATGGGGAAAAATCTGGTTTGTAGTGTTTCAAGAGTATATTCAGAGCTTTTAGTATGAGCTTTTGTTTAATTTTAAATTTGTATGATCATAATTTACAATAATTGTTAAATTTCAACGAAACATTCATATCTGAAGATATGAATTGTTCTATATTTAGAATATTTATTATACACTGAGTATCTCCAGCAATTTATTGTGGGAGATTGAAAACAATTGTCTTCAAGTTAAATTTAATTGCTAAAATTGGTTATTTTTCCTAAAATATTTTGCATTAATCCACATATTGTTCTAAATTTATAATTATATAATATTCATTTGTATAAATTTTATTTTCTGGTATGTTCATACAATAAAATAGGAGACATAAATAAATTTAAATGTAAATTTTTATGATTCCACTGTACTGCGAGTTATTTTTCTAGCTTATATATTGCATTCAGCAATTAAAATTTCTGTCTATAGTTAAATTTTTTATTGTAAAACTAAATTAATGTTTTTAAATATATTAAACTATTTGTAAAAACAAGCATTTCATTCAATGTTAGTTTTTGCTTTCAAGAAAAATGAAATGGTATATAATAAATTATCAGTGTTTTTGCTTTTTCAATTACATCTATGTAAACTTTTTAATTAAATAAGATTTCTTTTACATTTTCTATTTCTATGAAAATGCATTGAAATGTTTGTAGCTTGTTAGTGCATGATATATAAAATTACATTATATGCAAGTAATTCTATGTGAAGATAAAAATATTTTTTCATCATTTCCTAAAATTTTCACTTATTATTTTTAATTTAGTAGATATACTGTTTGAATGTACATTTCTGAAAGATTGTGTTGCTTCCTTTTTTGATGTAATTAATTTTTCTTTCCCAAATTTTAAATCTTTGAAATATTTATAATTATCTATTTTTTTTAGCTGCTTGTGCAAAACGATGGCAGTTGTTAAGAAATGATATTGGTGTTATGCATAAGTTTTGCTGGAGTCACAGATTACATAATGAAAGAAAAATTCCAGCTCTCGGATATAACAAATAAACTTGAGTTTATCTTTTTCATCTAATTTAATAAAGGCTTTCAAATCAATATGAAATTATCTTTTATAAATTCCTTCTTGATGTAAAAGTAAGAATATAATTATAAAGCATACATTTAGAAACACTGTTCATTTCAATTCAGTGAATTAGGTGTGATAAAGTAAACATTGTAAAGTAGGTGTGATAAGTCCACAATTCATTTATTTCAATTAATTATAAAATTTGTTCCTCTGTTGAAAATTCTGTGTGATTCTATTTATTTCTCCCGAACTTTCTCTGCTTAACACCATATACTACTTGATACCATTAAAAATATTACAAATTTTATTTTGTGAAAATATTTTTATCTCAAGCTTAACAAGATGCCTCATAAAGAAAAACTGTGGCTAATAGGGATTTGATGAAGTAAGCAAGTCTGTCTATAAATTGATTTGCCATTCAACTGAATGCAGTATTTTAAAAATTATGAAAGTGCAGAATTTTTAAAAACATATAAAATAATTACGAGTGCATGAAAGAAAAACTTGAGTATTAAAGTCATCGATTTAACTTTGGGGCAACAACATGAAATCAATAACAAAAATTAAATAGTTCATATTTTAATAAATTTGATAAACTATTCTGCACTTAGTATTTTTAATTAGAGCCTACCATTAAATGTGACATATGCTCCTAGGCATGCTATTTATTATTTTGAGCCTTCCCTACATTTCATAAGAGAATTTATCCTTTTGCATCTTAAATGTTTCTTAATGGTCATATTTGTTTAAGTAAATTTTTATTTTTTGATAAGTTTAAGTGGATTTTTAATGCTTAGTAAATTTAAATGGATTCTTGCTTTTTATAGTATTCTAAAGTTTTTCATTAAAAATATTAGATGCATTGAATTGAAAGTAAACACACAAACTGTGAATTACATCTGTTTAATTTGAAATAAAATTGAGAATCATGATTGTTATCAATCATTTTCTTTGCACATTAAAAATATTTTAAAAACTTGAAAAATGTTTTAAAAATTTTAAACTTTAAATTGTAGTATTAAATTTTTTTTCTCTTTTAGAGTTTATATTCCAATTCTGACTAATTATAAAATGTATAATATATATATCTGGGGCTTTTGGATTTCATTAAAATAAATTCACCTATGTGTGTTCCACATATTTTATAAAATCATTCACCTGAAGATATTTTGTTAGGAAAACTGAATGAGAAGTGCATAGAATTGTTAACAAGTAGATTACTTTAGTTGTCAATGGATGATTTGAATATGAACAATTATGTTTTTATTAAAATGGCTTTTTTTAAAAAGTGAACAGAATTCAAATATTGTAAATGTCAAAAGCTGCAGCCTACACAGCAATTACAGCAAACAGAAGTTGAGGTAACAGCAAGCACTGCTTACAGACTATTTAAGGATACATTTTTGCTGTCCATTACGTCATTTAAACTTATTAGTATGCATGTAACAGATAAAAACAATCAAAAAGATGCTAGTTGACTAGATATTGCATTTTTTACCAAAAAAATTATCATAGAAAATTGTATATTAGCACAAAACTTCACAAAAAAACAGGATGGAAATTTTTTTTAATGGCAAATCATTTTTAGTATCAATGACAGAAAAGTTAATAGAAAATTGTTTTTTGCAATATCTTGTGTTACAAAACATTTCATGTTTAGATCCTCCAACTGTGATATGCAATGTATGACGTAATTCAAATAAAACGCAGAATACATTTTTTAGCACTTGTCTAAAATTGAAGTCAGAATATAATTTTGTAGAACAGTCTAAATCATTATAACTAAATCATAATAGTCTAAATCATAATAATATATTATTGTATTGATAAGAAGTTTGATCATATGTGAAAGATAGAACTTTTTTTATTTTATAATCAATCAATTGTGGCTTAGCATATCCTTGACAATTACATCTGAAACATTTAATAAAGCAAAGATCTACTTAGTTTTGCAGCTGGTGATGTTATACAAGTTGTCTACCTTAATTTTACTGCAACTTGACAAGATTTTACGAAGTTAAGAAAAAAATATTTTTGAGGAATATTTATAAAAATTTAATAAAAAGGGAGGAATAATTTCCAACAATTTGTGTGTTATCAATATTTTTGTGGACTTTAATATTCAAGAAGTTTTTCTCTGACACACATTTTTACTGTAAGTTTTAATATTGTTACCTACTTTTGATTTCAGTTTTATATAGAGTATATTTACTTCAATTTCAGGTTTATACAGAGTTTGATTAGTTAAACATTTTTCTTAATAAGTTGGATATTTCACAATTTGATACTAAACATAACTCTCATTTCCTCCAAAGATAAAGTTTAAATTTTGCACAAAGTAAAGGTGTTTCATCTTACACAACTTTTCATGGATTCAAAAAATAAGACAAAAAAATTATTAACAATAGAATTCATCAATTATAATGATAAATAAAATATTAGTCATTCCTAACTGGTACAGTATAAATTTAAAAAAGTTAATTAGCATTCCTTATTCATCTGTAGCTTATGAAGAATTTATTATAGATGACACAGTAAATCTCATTAATCAAGACAGCCATTTAGATGTACATACGTAGATGCATATGTATGTACATCAAAATAACTCTCTGGATTAATGTGATTTACTAAATGTATAATCTAAAATGACTATAAATGAAAAGCAAGTTAACTCAATGATGTACTTTTGTTAAATTTGGAGTGTAAAAAAAATGTTCATACTATACTTGATTTTCTCTTTATACTGTTTTATATTTCATTCTCTTGAATCCAAAATATAATTTTCATTGTGCACAGTAATTTGTGTACCTTGGCTCAATTTATACATTATATTGTTTAACCCGTACTTTCATTAATTCAGACAACCTGGGTTCCTTTTTAGTCCGGATTAAAGGGTTTCCACTGTGCAATGAAATATAGTATGATGGTTTAGAACTTCTTAAATGCTAACAAGAATAAATAAAATCTGATATGTTTTTTATAATAATTTTTACAAACTTTTAAATAAAGACCATTTAGACTTATAAATGGATGTATATGATGAAATAAACATTTATTTCTAAGAAATTAAATGATGAACAATTCATATTGAAACTTTACAAGATTGATATGCAATCATTGCAAGAAGCATTTGTTAATAAATTTTAATTAGAATTTAATTTTTACCATAAAAAAGCAATTTTCCAGATCTTTTTAAGGTACATGCGCATTAGCACCACTGCAGCCAATTTTTATATTCAATTTTTTTAATGAATGATTTGATAGTTGATTTTCAAATTCCAAAATATTTGCTCAGCTACTATTTTAAAAAAAAATTGATGCATTATCGTAATTTACTTATTTTGCATTTGAATTGAATATTGAAACTGGTTGCAGTGGCACTAATATATTAATACCTATTTCAAAAATGACATAAATAAAAATCATGCATATAAAAGCAGACAATTAACTGTCAGAACATAAAATGTTACAAAGAAAAAAACACAAAATAATCTTTTAATTACTAGGCTAAATCAAACACTTTGTCACAAATTATTAAAATATGTATATTAATTAAAATTTCCATCAAATGATCGAATATATTATGTTCATTTAAAATCCACCTTAAAATATTTTTCAGTGAATTAGAGCTCTTTTTAAATAGTTATATAAAAATAATTTCAACATTTATGTGTTTGAAGATTTACAGTGATATGGTAAAAATTTACCATGTTATAAATTTATAATCAAACTAATTTGTTTAAATTCATTTCAAAAATACAAAGCCAACAATTAAAAATGTATAAAAAATTTTTTAAATTTTAAATATCCTTCACTATTTATAGTGAAATTAAATTACTTAAAATGTAACAAAACTAGATAGAAAATTCATTACTAAAAATGAACTCTTATAAATTGGTTATTATTTAACATATACATTCTAATTAAAATAAATACTTTTATTTGCTTATAACACTAAAATTTTCTATAAAAATAAGCTTATATGAAAAAAATGGAATTTTTTTATTGTTTCATATTATGTTACTATATAACATATTGCACTTTGTTATTTACTTATTTATGTTTACAAACAGATAAAAGTACTAAATGATTTTTGTAACAAAAATGCCTTTTTACAAAAGATTCTACTTAAAGAATAATAAATAAAAAAATGCCAAAATGGACTAGCTTTAAATGTTACATTTACTTTGCACAGTAATTACAATAAATTCTCTTTTAATAAATTATATTGTTATTTAAAATCAAAAATCAACAAATGTTGAGTCTATGATGTTAAAAATTGTTTTTCAATTTGACACATCATGAACTTGTTTAAACTGCATAAATGAGATTAAAATTAATTTTTGGCATGTTAATTCAAAGATCAGTCTTCTATACAACTGGTCTAAAATTTTAAAGTAGTGTCTTAGCAAAATTTTAACAAAATGTTTTGATATCCTCAAAAAATAAACAACTAAATTACAATTTAATAAATAATTTATAATTGTTTCTAGTTTTGCATATTTTTCTCTAACATAGTTTAGAAATACTTAAATCTTGACAAATAATTTCTTACATTACATTTTACTCAGTGGCACAACAGCCCAGAGGGGCCAAGGTCTACAGTGGTCATATCATTTGTGATTGATCGTCCTGGGCTTGCAAAGTATATGTTCCTATTAAGTAGTCAGCTTTATGAAAAATCCCCAATGTTTAATTCATAACCATGCTTCGTATTCAGTTCTATTGACCCACTGAAGGGATGTAAGGCTGAGTAGACCTTACAGAGCCAAGGACCGAATTTTTTTTATATAACTACTTAAAATTTTATATTAAAAATCAATTATTTTTATAGAAATTGGTAATATTTTATACATAAAAACTGGTTTAAACTGTAAGGAATTTCTTTTAATTTTTTTATCACTTTTAAATACTTCGGACATTTTGAATTTTATTTCATTAATAACACCTCATTAACTTTTTTGGATTAAAATCCATTACTTCAAGTATATAAGAGATCTTAGTAAAAAAAATGATGAAAGCTGCTATGCATAAAAATCTAGTAACTCTAATTTATAAATTCAATTAAGATGAAATTGGATAGGATGAATTTAAAAAAGTGTAGCAAGATTAATAACAATTATTCTCAACACATAAGCAATATATGTCTAGTTCACTTAAAATACATAAAAGTAAAAAAGAATTAAATCAAGACTTTAATTAGGATAACATTCTTACACTTAAACCCCATAAATGGGAACACTCAAATTGGTATTTTAACGGTTTGAGTGTGTACCTTATATACACCGAAACCCTAAAAATACCCATTTTTTAGTTATATTTGCTCCTACACCACAAGATACTTCTCTGAATATTTTTGGAAAGCGACACAATAAGTTTTCAATAAACCTAGCATCTTCAAATTTGGAATCTATGTTCATACTTAAATAAGAAGTTATATAATCAACATGAGCACCAGAAGTATGAACACTGAGAAAAGTGCCCATAGCAGCAACAAGTTTAATTTCTTCCTCAGATATTGAACAACTGAATTTTAATGCTTCATCTTCTATAGAATTTCCAATTTGTCTAAGTTGAAAATCTTTATTGGTACCAGATTTGACTTCATTATCCTTATTATTTTTATCCAGTGATTTATCCTCTTGGAAGAGTATCTTAAGTTCATCTAATTTATCACGCATTTTATCATATTGTTTATTCATATCCAGGATAGTTTTTTCAAAAAATTTTGCATTTGAATCTATTTCATTACATAGGGTAACAACATTATCTTCAGTTGCTTTTAATTGAAATCGTAAGCTATCCAATTCTTCCTGGCATTTCCAATACTCTCCAATGAATGCTGCTTTATGCAAATTTGAGTTTTCAGAAGAATCTTCTCCTGGACCCAAATTTTCAGAACTTTCTCTTGAATCCGAATTTTCAGAAGAATCTTCTCCAGAGTCCAAATTTTCTTCAGCTATTTCTTTTGACAAATCAGATATTATTTCTTTAGTTTTCTGCTCCCATGTGCAAATCATTTTTCTTTGGGGCCTAGAAAACTGATCCCAATTTTTTTTTAATTTAACTTTTTTAAAAACTTTTCTCATTTGTTGGAATTGAAATCTTAAATTATCTATATTTTGATACACATCCCAAGTAACATTATTTAACTCTTCTTTATACTTTGTTTTTTTATCAATGAGTCTCCAGAGATTATTCTTAGCAGTACTTATCAAGGAAAACAAAAGTGCACCATTACTTTTAGTAAATTCCGTATTTTTCAGCCAGGAAATTAATAATTGCAAAGCATAACTGAAAGTATCTCCACTGTATAGTTTTACCTTTAATGAAGCAGCTTTTTCATCAGAATATTGAACAGCAAGAGAAGATTCTGAACAAGTAGCCACCTCACTATTATCAGATTCTTTTTGTTGAACTTGCAACTGAGACTCGGAATCAGTATAAGTGGGGGAAGATTGCGTTGTAGATGGTACAGACTGATGTTCAGATATAGCAGCATTTGGTGTAGAAGTAAGTGAAGGATGATCCATATCATTATAATGATATTCAGAAGTACCATCACTATAAGTGGAGAAAGATTGAGCTGTTGCTGGCACAGACTGATGTTCAGATACAAATACATCTGATGTAGAAGTATGTGGAGGCTGATAATAGACATTTAAAGTATTAACACATCCATTCGGGGAAGTATGATCCAAAGATCTTCGTGGAGTAGCATTTTTTAACTGATCTGAGGAATCTGAGGATTTCTGTTTCATTTCTGTAGCAATATAAAAGCGTAAACCTTAGTAAAAATATTACTGAAAATTTTTTCCACTTTACTGTTTGATACAGTATGTAAAGTGACTTAGAACTCAAGTTAGTGCCACTCACCAATCTATGTGAGTAGAGATCAACGACCAATATAATAGACCAACAACTCCCCTATTGGCTGCTTCCAAAAAAATGACACGCCATCTTGGAAGACTTTCTTGAACATTTTTGACACCAGAGGGCGTAAAAAGCATCTCAAGTGCATGTGATTGAATATACTAACATTGTGTTGTGTAGCATTTTACATTGATACTTATGTTTTTGTAATTTCTAAATACTTTTATTATATTAAAATGCCAAAATCATGCTTTTGTCCTGGTTGTAAAAGCGGCTATAAATCGGATTTTAATCAAAGAAAGAGGAATGGGGAAAAACTACCTAGCCTTTTTAGTGCACCAAAGGTATTGTCAGAAAATACAACATGCAAAATACAACTTCATCTACTTTTATTTTCAATGAATAATTTTTATCTTGATAAGTTAGTTTATGTTGTAAAATGAATAAAATGTATGCATTTGTATTATTTTTTGCGATCTGGCATGCAATCGGCGATTGAATTTTGTTATCAAAATATAAATTATCTTGTTTACTTCTTTTTTGTAATCAAATAATTACTGATTAAATAAAATGCAACCTTTTCAGGTTGTTGATTGTGTTTTTCTTTTTTATTTCTGGATATTGTATTGTGAAAAAATTTAAAAATCATTGTAAGTAATTCATCAAATATTTATATATCAATCTAACTTTATCCTCATATTTTTCTATTGTCTTGTTTATTTATTTTAAATTGCCTTCTTTATTTATTGAATTAAATTGTATATAGTATCAATACAAAAGCTAAAATTAAGTAAATCACTTAAGTAACTGAGTCAAACTCATTCAGTTCTATAAATATTTTATAGATTATTATTCAAAGTGTATTGAAATTTACAAAATGAAACTCAGCTGATAATTTCAGTAGGTTATTTTTTTTAAAGTAATCTCATTCAAATTAACTGTTTCATCTTAGCAAATTTGTAATTTGCATTCATAAAAATTGTTACTATTTAAAGATTTGCTGCTTTTAGTTGAAAGTTTGCTATGTACATTTGATCAAAGAATGTCATTTGCTTTTATTTATAATTTATAATAAACTCTAGAATGGTGATATGAAATATATGTAAAAATTTTGTTAGAATTTATGATCTTAGATTGAAGCATTTTTTTTAGAATTTGTCTCTAATTATTTATTTAAAAATTAAAATAGTCTTTTTAAATTCCATTACAGAAAATATTATAGAATCATTACCTGAAATAGACCATGATATACTGGAATCCTCATTACCAACACCTGAATTTAATTTTGAATATTTGAAAACACAGTTACCCCAGTATCTCTTTACGTCTGCTCAATGGTCAAACTCGATCACAAGGGATTCAGTGGTTCTTTTGTTCTGGACTATTGATCATTGTTTAGAAAGGTGGATTGTAATGAATGAAACATTTTTGCACGGTTACTTATTTGATTTAGTAAGAAGCTTTCAATTTTATTAGGTTTTCTTAAAAGGAATTTTAACTACAATTGGGAACAGTTGCAGACTAACAGGAATGGAAAGTATTTTGATTAAAAATGTGGAGAAGTATATTATTTGTGCTGATGCTAGGAATATGTAAGTAAAATAATTTTCTCATTTATTAAATACAAATAAACAATGTTATGTATTAAAATTACTTATTTTATATTTATAAAAGAAAAACTGTCAGGTTATGTTCCTAGCAATTTTTACATCAAGAAAACTGGTCGTTGTAAAAATTGCTTCCAACACAACCTAAATTTGGCCATAGACATGCTTTCAACAGTTTTCTTCTGTTGAAGAAGAGACAATATCTTCATAATTCAGAAACTAAGAAATTACCACTAGTAGGCTGCTAAAATCATCAACATTCTTTAAGTGCTTCAATCATAATTTTTTTTTTTTGGATTACCAGGATGCATTTTATATGTGATAGAGCAAATAAAATTGATGCAGCTAAAGTTAATAAAACAAAAATCTATTGAAAATTATCAAAGTTATCCTAATTTTTTTTGTATAGGTGAGTCGCTGGAAGCTCAGTGATAGAGCACTAGCTTCCAATTTTTTTATTTTTAATGAAAATTATTACTTTATCTTAGATGACTTGGGGTCCACTCAGCCTCAGAACAATGAGGACCAGAAGTAATTCTGGGTAACATAGGTTGTCTGTGTACAGTGTCAACTTTTTTTTCCATTGCCATTACTTTTATAGCTCTACCTTTATGACACCTTAATCCAGGCTTTTTGTGCCTATGTTATATTATAATTTAAAAATATGTGTGCTTGCAGATGTGGAATTGTATTTGTGTGTGTGTGTTTTTTTTCTGGCATTTTCCTGGATAAAAATTTAGTTGTTCTTGTAAAATTAACATTTATAATATTTCTATTTGGAAATAATTAAATATGTGTACTTATAAGTATGTAATTATTTTCCATGCATTCTTATAATCAATAAATTTTTACAACTTTACAGGGATGTTAGATGAAACTTATGCATTAAAAATATCGAATATTTTATTTTATAATTTGATAACTATTGTAATTTGAAGTAGTTGTATTTCTATGTGCTTATAAGTGCTAAAAATTTAAAACAATTTCAAATATTTGCATGATTTATTTAAGGAAATGTTTACTATAATTTTTATTTCTACTATATTTATATCATTTTTAATTTGATCTTGAGTAACAAATTTAACATATACCTGTATTCTTTTTGTATTTGCATTGAATTTGATCTTGCTAATTTTACTTTAGATTAAAACACCTTCACCGTTTGAGTTTGAGGGACTCTCCAATCTGCCCTTTTTGCGGACTAGAGGATATGACTGGTGACCACCTTTACACTTGCCCTGGACTTTCGGACGTCGCAGATAGAAATTCTGCGGAAGATGACTTTTCATTCACCTCAAGATTGTATTGGGCTGCCCGACAGAGACTGATGGTTGAAAAACCAAGGTCGGGCGTAGTATATAAAAAAAAAAACTTTAGATTAAATTCACTAAATTTTCAAATTATTTCTTTATGCTATTACTCAGTTTTGTGTATTACTATGTATTTTTTTATATTTAATAAAGTTATTATTTTCTTTTAGCAAAACCCAACACGTTGTCAAGTAGAAGTAGATACACAATACAACGTGAGAGAAATTTCAACTACACAAATATTCATAACTTGACTGACATTGTTTGATGCATTGAACCCTATAACTCATTTAACTAAATACTTTATTTTTCATGAGTTTCTATTATTTTTAAAAAAGTGACTCAGTGAAGTAGGATATTTAGTTTGTAATTCACATTAAATGAAGCAAAGATTTAGCAAAGATTTTTTATGCAATTACTCCACAGTTCAATATTTGCATATTAACATTGCTTATGTAAATTTTTTTATTTAAGTTATGAGAACTGCCATTGTTAGAAAACCAGATGGTATTATTACTTAGTATATTGAGTTATTAAGTAATAAAAATTATAAATTACTATCATTATTATGCAATAATGTGAATATGTATACAAATTTTGTTTATGTAAAAGTTATTTATGGAGGAATTGTTTTGATATGTAACCAACATTATTTTACTACTGCTTATGATCCCAAAAATGTTTAACCCATCAGAAAGCATTTTATTTTAAGTATAAAAAAAAGAAAAACTTTTATGTGTTTTCAAATTTTTAATTAATGGTGTAGTTTAGAAAGATAATTTTAACAATGTATTTTAAAGTTTATAGAATATATTTTTAAAGAACCAGCTTTTATTATAACAATGAATTGCTTGTTAATGTGGAAATATGACTTATGTTTTTATATTTAAAAGATAAAAATAAACGATAAAAAATTATGTACTGACAGTTTGCATCAAAAGAATCGAAGTTGAATAATTTTGATCTTTTTATTTAAATATGAAAATATTTCAACTTCAATTGTTTTGATGCCAACTGTCTGTACATAATTTTTTTATTTTTATCTTTATGTTTTAAATTATGATGTTTTCATCTTTTTATTTAAATATTTCTTCCTCATGGTGCTCCAGTCTTAGGACTACAAAAGCTGCACTTTTCTCCATATGAATCAGTTGAGAAATGATATTGATACTGCATCATCCATCGGGCAGGATAAACAGGGCTGCGCTCGAGGTTTAGACCGAGGATCTCATTCGAAAAATCATCTACTGTCTCCCTTTGTTTTAAAAACCCTTAAGATCCTACAGTCCAACATTAATGGATTGCCTATTTTGGCTACTAGGGTCAAATTAGATCAATTATTGAAAATTGTTGAAACTAATGACATCCAGATAATTGCCATTCAGGAAACTAAGTTAAAGATAAAAACAACTCTTAAGTGTAATGGATACCACATTTACAGGAAGGATAGACCTAATTCAAGAGGTGGAAGCTTGGCCTTCTTTATTCGAAACATTAAATCCCAAAGCATTAGTATTCCTGCTTTTGAAAGCTCTGATCTTGAAATCCAGGATAAAAAAATTACATGGAGAGGGAAACCTTTAAACATTTTCAATGTTTACCACCCGCCTAACCAAAACCAGCTCTCCGATAGTCTCTATAACATTATTGACAAAGATTCCATCATTCTCGGTGACTTGAATGATAAACATACCATCTAGGGTAGCTCCAATGTTAATTATAGATGTCTTGATGTTCTTCAGATGGTTGATGACTGTAATTTTATGATCCTCAATGATGGAACGCCCACCCACAGTTCTTTTAGTTATAACTCATCCGAGGCGTTAAACGTAGCCATGACCATTACAGAGTTATTCCTGCAATGTTCATGGTCAACATTGGGAGTGATTGTCTCCCTATCATTATAGAATTCAATAAGAGACAAAAAGTCTTCAACTCCAATGAAAAATTCTGGAACTTCAAGAGAGCCAACTGGACCTCTTTGAGAAACTCGGTTGATAGTGACCTGGCTTCTCTGCCATTTAATGACTCTCTGAATGCTTTCTGGCAAAATTTCAAAGAAATTATTCTTAAGCAAGCTAAAGCTTTTATTCCTAGAAATAATATGAAGCATTATATTCCTCAATTCATTTAGGGTTCTACTACTCTGGAGCCTCTTAAGAAAAGATGACATCTTCTTGAAACTGCCAGTCGTGAAGAGAATGGTTTTAGATCTAAGATCAATAAAATTAATGCAGAAATTAAATTAGCATACACCCATTTAAAAAGATCTAGATGGAACGAGATTTATAATCAGATTGACATAAGAACTCCCAATACAAAACTTTGGAAAATAGTTCAGGGCATCAACAATGTGCAACCCCAGTTCGAGGAATGCAACGTGCTACTCAGTCAAAGATTATAATGTACAACTGTTTAAGAATGATCAATCTGCTGCCAATGGATTTGCTAACTATTACCAACAAATAAGCAGGTTCAACTTTACCAACGAGGACACAAATCTGTGTTGTGTAAAGCAAGGAATATTGTACATGGATGTCGTACCTCTGACTTCGGTGATTTTTCTATGGCAACTCACTTTTCTATGCATGAACTTCTTTTGGCAATGTCCTTCCTTGATCTCAACATATCTCCTGGCCCGGATGGTATCCATCGTCGTACGCTTGAAAACCTGGAATGCCTGGAAAAACTAAGACTCCTTGAACTTTTTCTGAATTCGTTTTTAATGTGGAAATATGAATTATATTTTAAAGATAAACAACAAAAAATTATGTACAGACAGTTTGCATCAAAAGAATTGAAGTTGCATTATTTTCATCTTTTTATTTAAATAGTAATTATGGTAGTTGCTTTCAATAAGTTATATAGAATAATTATAACTTTTAGAGTGTATTTTTTTATTAGTCATGTTTATTATCTTAATATGATTACATTAATACCAAAATGTAAAATGGTTCTCCCAAGCTACAAAGGATGAGTAAAATCTTTTAATTATTTCCTGGCAACTATATCATTGTATAAATTAACATGTTAACAGTAAACTAAAAAAATTATGTTAGTATTGTATTTTCAGTTATGCTTTTGATTATTTTCTGCATATTGTTTCCAATTCTTACTTTAAATCCCACTTACAATTCTCTAAAACTCAGGAAAAGAGAATAAAAAATTTAAGTCAACAAATTGGGAAATTATATAACTTTCATTTTTTTCTCTTAAGCATTGTTATTTATGAAAAAGTTATAGCAAATTAAAAATTTTATCTTCATTGAATATATTTTGCTAATTATAAATTAAATTTTATTAGTGAAGTAAATTACGTATATCAGTTCCTTTTTAATTAGATATATCCCATTCCTCACATCTTCCATTGAATGTGTTCAGCAGATCAATTATAATAGATATAATGCTGATATTTTTTTTTCAATTTCAGAATATAGGCAAAATCTTCTGTTTGGTGCTACTCTCTCAACTAAAACTTAAGGGTTAGTTCATGTTGCTCTTAGAAAAACTGCTTTATATATTGGCTTGGCTAAAGAAATGGAGACTAATAAACAAGCAACTGTTGAGACATTAAAATAGGTAATGAACACAATGATAAACTGATATTTTTTCATCACAAGTTTTTAAATTATCTGTTATCTTTAGCATAAATATATAAATGTGTGCTGAATTTCATTGAAATTCTCTTTTTAATATATGAATCTTAGTATCTAATCATAATGCTGCATTGTTAGAGTGCTGTAGGGAACTTTATGTGTTGTTTTATGAAACTTCATACAACACCTACAATATCAATAAAGAAATTGTGTCAAAAATTGTATAAAAAATGTGAAAATATATTAATCTTAAGTTAATGAGTAATTTCTTGCAAAACATGTTGCTCTATTTTTGTCAGTTGTCATGACCAAGATGAAAAAAATTTTTTTTTACTGCAGTAATTGGTGGGACTGAATGTGCACAAAGTTTTACAATGTATATTGAGCCTTGTGCACACTTGTATAACATAGGGTAAATATGTTTATAATGTTATATCATGTGGTAAGTTGTAGAAGTTGAGATGAATTACTTTAAATCGTTAGATTTCACTTAGTTCAGTTTATAGTATAATTTTATAGATATCTTAAATGACTTTTGCTTTTTATAATTTTCCCTTTTTTTAATATAATTTGTTTTGCTACTTAGATAAAAAAGTATGTAACAATTTTGCTTATTTGTTTTGAATTATAATTAAATTGTTTTAAATTTCAACTTTTTTTCCACAGAGATGCAGTTTCTTCAAAAACAGGCAGTGGTAAAACTTGCCTTTCTCACTTCAGCAATAGAACAGTTATATAAACTTTAATTCTCACCTGGAAATAGTACTGTTGTAAATATTTCTCCTACTCAAGAGTCCCACAGACTCACAGTGTGGTTAAGCAGCTTGTGAAATATCATTCTCAGACTCATGGGCTTATTATGGGTGGAGTTAATAGACAAGAAGATGTGCAGAAACTTTACAAGAGTGCAAATGTACTTTTTGTCACTTCTGGAAGATTAATTGATCACTTGAAGGTATTTAATTGGAACTCTTGTTAGAAAAAGAAAATTTATTATTTTAAAATATTTTTATGGACAAATGTTTTTGTTTCTCTTTTAAATTATTTGATAAACTTAATTTTATTCAGCTATTTTTTTTAAATCTTATTTTTTTACTTGTACGCAATTTGCTTAGCTATGCGTTTTGTTATTTTCAAATTTCATAATTTTATCATAATGGTGCATGTTAAATATTTTGATTTAATTAAGTTTTGGTTTCTAAATATTTGTCACTGTACTGTATTGTATAATAGCTGTAATTTTTGAAAATAATCTCTATATTTTATCCATATGCAATCACTAGTCTACTTTATTCTTATATTATAGAAGTTTTATTTTGTGGGATTACTGTAATATATGTGTGTATCTGTATTCTTGGAACTAGTAGGTATCCCCCTTTATTGGCCACCAATACGACTTTTTTCATTGCCAAGTGGTGACAAAAAGGGTGCAATCCAGAATCGGACCCATCGGCGTAAGAAATCGGTTTTCCCCGATTTCGAATTACTAGATCTAACACTTCATAAGAAAACAATAACAACCATGCAAATAAAGTGGAGTGTTCTCTCCCCCAACAATTATAAATTGCTCAGCCTAATTAATGGTATATAGGAAAAGTTATCGTAACAAGAATTGATTAAAGATTGTATTTAATAATATTTCAGTATTAAAACTGAAGGAAATGAAGCTAAAATACATTTAATAACATTAAGTTAAAATTAAACAAAATAATGAATTTTAGTAGTTTAAGACAGAATATTATAAATCATTACTACATAAAAGTAGACAAATCTAGAATAAGTCCAAAAATAGAATGATTCTATAATATGGTTTATTATTGGAAATTTAAATACTTCACATACAACTCTAGGAATTCTAACCCTGCAGAAAATAATTAAAAGTAAAATTCTTACTTTCGTTTTTTGTCTGGAGCTCTACATGCACAGGAAAATCCAAAATGAATACAAAAGTCAGAGTTTAATTTCTGGCACAATATCCATAGTGAAATACAAATAGAATATAAAAGAAGGGATTCAAATTTCGGCACTATATTCACAGTGAGAAGCAAAACTAATGTAAAAGACAATATTTAAATTCTGCGCTACATCCAAAGTGAAATAAGAAATAAATATGGGAAAACAGGATTTAAATTGAGATGCTCTGTAAAAATAAACTTGAAGTGAAACTAAAAATGCTTTTGCCACTGGAAAGAAGCGTGTATATTACGTAAAAATGATGTAAAATGCGAGAAAAGCAAAATCTGGCTACTAAAAAATCTTAGAAGTAACAAAATCTGAATTTGGCAACTCTACAATCAAAACAAAGAGTGCTGGATTTGGCGAGAAATCACTTTGAGGGGGATATCATATTTACATCGTATTCCTTACTAAAATTTGTTTATTACTGTAGATATATAGTTCCATAAAATAACAAGTTTTAATATACATTACAAATTTATTTATCTTTTTAAAGTTTAATTTATCATGGAATTTTTTGATTTTATCTGTATTCTATCAATATTTTTATTTAAGTTAATGAATTTGAATATATAAAAGAGTTCTATTTAATTTACCATTGAAACCAATTCAATATATTTTAAAATAAAATTCTCTTCTTAATTTAAAATTAATATAATAGTTGATAAAAATATTTTTTTATAGAATACACCTGGATTTTTATATAAGAATAACCAATGTTTGATCATTGATGAAGCTGATAGAATATTAGACATAGGATTCGAAGAAGAATTGAAATTTATTATTCATTATTTGCCAAGTAAGGTTAATTTAAAATTTTAATTATTTCTTCATAAATTAAAATTTTGAGAAAAAGTATTTCATTAATAGTTAATCTCTATGAATTTTTTATATGAACAATCTCAATAAATTTTAAAAGTGAATCTAGTATGAAATTTGTAGTCACAAGGAAAATTTATTTATAATTAAGAGAGTATTTATAACTGAAATAATTTATATCTTGAGTGTCAATTTTAATAACTCATAATTATAAATATTAATGTAAATCGTTAACCTCCCTGAATAATCACAAAAAAATTATAAATGGTTGCTTATAATGTAAAAAATTGGAAATAACTTTGATATAAATGCTTATAAATAGACAGAATTCTAAAATTTTAATGCTATTTTTTAAATAATTCATATTAGATTCAATTGAGGGGAAAAAAGTATTTTTATGATCAGCAGATAATTCCCAAACTAATCCACTTATGAGTAACTTAAATTTCAGTTTAATTTTAAAATATTTGCTTATATTTAAAGTATTTTTTGAGAAAAAATTGCATTCAGTTTCTGTTTTAAACTATAATTTACTTTTCATGGCCATTTGTTTGAGTCATTGATTTTTAAAATTCTGTATTACACTCAAAATTTTCAATAAGAAAATTGAAATTCAATGAGGCAATTATCAACAAGAAAAATGTGAAACAATTTTTCTAAGTATTTATTCTGAAATATATCCTACTTATCATTTGATTCAAAGAAAACAATAGTTTTACTATAATTATAACTTTTAGAGTGTATTTTTTTTATATTAGTCATGTTTATTATCTCAATATGATTACATTGATACCAAAATGTAAAATTGTTCTCCCAAGCTACACAGGATGAGTAAAATCTTTTAATTATTTCCTGGTAACTATATCATTGTATAAATTAACATGTTAACAGTAAACTCAAAAAAATATGTTAGTATTGTATTTTCAGTTATGGTTTTGATTATTTTTTGCATATTGTTTCAAATTCTTACTTTAAACTCGGGAAAAGAAAATAAAACATTTAAGTCAACAAATTGGGAAATTATATAACTTTCATTTTTTTCTCTTAAAGCATTGTTATTTATGAAAAAGTTATAGTAAATTAAAAATTTTATCTTCATTGTATATATTTTGCTAATTATAAATTAAATTTTATTAGTGAAGTAAATTACGTATATCAGTTCCTTTTTTAATTAGATATGTCCCTTTCCTCACATCTTCCATTGAATGTGTTCAGCAGATCAATTATAATAGATATAATGCTGACATTTTTTTTTTCAATTTCAGAATATAGGCAAAATATTCTGTTTGGTGCTACTCTCTCAATTAAAACTGAAGGGTTAGTTCATGTTGCTCTTAGAAAAACTGCTTTATATATTGGCTTGGCTAAAGAAATGGAGACTAATAAACAAGCAACTGTTGAGACATTAAAATAGGTAATGAACACAATGATAAACTGATATTTTTTCATCACAAGTTTTTAAATTATCTGTTATCTTTAGCATAAATATATACATGTGTGCTGAATTTCATTGAAATTCTCTTTTTAATATATGAATCTTATTATCTAATCATAATGCTGCCTTGATAGAGTGCTGTAGGGAACTTTATGTGTTTTTTTATGACACTACATACAACACGTACAATATGAATAAAGAAATTATTGTGTCAAAAATTATATAAAAAAATGTGAAAATATATTAATCTTAAGTTAATAAGTAATTTCTAGCAAAACATGTTGTTCTATTTTTGTCATTCGTCATGACCAATATGGAAAGAAAAAAAGAAACTTTAATGCAGTAATTGGTGGGATTGAATGTGCACAAAGTTTTACAATGTATATCCAGCCTTGTGCACACTTGTAAAACATAGTTTATATTGTTATAAATATGTTTATAATGTTATATCATGTTTTAAGTTGTAGAAGTAGATATTAATTACTGTAAATCATTAGATTTCACCTAGTATTTGTGCATTTCATACTTTTAAATACATAAATTTGTTAAATATAATCATTTCAAAGTGAAGGGTATATTTTTCTGGATATCGAAAACAAAAATTAACAAAATGAGAAGTAAATTTGTTTATTTAGCTCAAAGTGTTTCTGGCAATGAAATTGCTTTTATTTCAAAAGGTGCAATATAAGCTTCAACTGAAATAGGAAGCTCTATACATACTATGTTTGTAACAAAAATTTAGAAACTGCAGAAGAATTGTGTTTTGATTCTGGACAGTGAACTATCTAAAACTTTTCTAACAAAAATATTAATATCCACTATGCAAATTGCTTTCCAGAAGGATTATTCAGAGATAATGGGCCATATTCATGTGTCACAAGAGTGAAAACAGAAAATTCTTCAACATCAACCCCAATAAAATACATAAATGGAAGAAGCTTGACATCCCATTATTTAATGTCTGATCAAATTCGATACCTTTCACAATGAAGACTGATTTATTAGACCACAATTAGGCAAAGAGCTTTGTTTTTACAGCACACATTGGATAGTCTAAACTCCCAAAAACATTATACGGCATATTAATATCTTCGTCATAAGTTATTTTCTTAGAAATGCATGATTTTTATAGACAATAGGCTGAAATTACATCCCAAGTGAGAAAAATTGTAAAATTCCTCATTACCTACCTCAACAGATGTATAAATATCCATCTCCCATTATTCAACAGTTGCTGGAATCAAACCCGGACCTCTTGCTGCGAAGAACATTATTCTATCACTAAGCCACAATGAGAGCTAAAGAAATTTTATGTTTCTACAAATATGATAGAATGAAAGAATAGAATGCAGTCTAGTGAACATAACTTATCCAGATTTATCGTCAAGTATTACAGTTGATAAATTTAGAAAATAAGTTAAAATGTTTTATGTTAAGAATGCCAAATTTTTCAGTATTAAAAAAAGCCAAATTATTTAATCCAGTTTATATCTGGTTAATTTATTCAAAAATACAAAACACAGTATTTTTTGTTTATACTATTTTCCAGAAGAAGAGGAAATAATTTATAAGTTGTTATATTAACTTGAAAAAGTAGCTATAACTGAAGATCAAGAATGCTGTATTTGCCACTTCATGAATTTTATTAGTTGGAAAAAATCAATAAAATGATTAAATTTATATTCAACTAATAATAAATATGAAAGAAACAGAACAGTTTAAATTACTATTTTAAAGAATTGTAAATGTGATTTTATTTTAACACCAAATTTCCATTTTAAAGGACTCTCAAAATAATCGCAACAATAAATAATGAATTTTTATAAAACTTAACTATGATTCTGTGCAAATAAATCCTATAAACAGAATGAAAAATTTGAAAAATAAAATTTTGCATCATTTAGCACATAGATTACTAAAATTATTTCTGGATTAAGAAATGAAGTCTTTAACAAAATTAAATATGATATATAAGCAACAATAGACTATAGTATTTAAAGCAGATTTTGATATTTCTCATAAGAAATAAATTTTAAGTGAATCATTTATAGGTTTTATTGAAGTAACTGATTGGAAAATAGAGAAGGACTAGCAAAAGTCATTGAAAAACTATATTGAAAGGAAGCTTGATTTAAATATTATAAACCATGGAGAGCAGCTATACTATAATAACAACATGAAAGGGAAATATAAATGTGTACAATCTAGAATAATTGCATTAAACCTTTGTGTAGTTTATGTACCACACCTATAATACTTTTGGAGTATACTAATTTGTGATATCACAGTATACGTTGTAAAAAGTTTTTACGATATTGCAACATTTATAATACAGCAATTTCCAACCCTAAACATCTATTATATTTAATATAAGAAATGTATTCTAATTTTCATTTAATAGTATGCTTTGCAATGTTGCCTAATATTAACACTGTCAATAAATTATTTCTAGCAAAAAGAATTGTTCTTCATTTGTTTTTAATTCAGTCTATAAAATTAAAACTAGAATCTAAAATTCAAGGAAATATTTTAATGCATTTTTAGATTAAGCAAAGGTGCAGCATATAATCTAAACAGCTCGGGACATTTTCCTATAAAAAATTAATTTAAAAAAGAGTGTATTAAAATTTTAAAAATTATAGAGAAACCTATATTGAAGCTTCAATGTTATTGTTTAACACCATAATTGATTCTGTTATTATACATATAGAAAATAGATTTAAAAGTAAATCAAATATTATTTATGAATTTAAATTAATCATCCTTAAAAAAATAAAATAGAAAATATTCTGAAAATTTTTTAATAGATATAGTTCAGTTATAAGGTTGGTTTGGACTTATGACCTATTTACCTCTTGCATATGATGGGGATGTTTCTCTCCTGAGAAAAAAAATGGAGACATTGCCAAAGATCACATTTTTACAATAAGAATCTATTCTTCCAAAGACGCATATGATATATATCTATATGACTTTAGCTATATTGAGAGGTAAATACAAGTTACAGAATATTATGGCTTAATACCCCACTGGATTTATATAAAGCTGACAAATAATATCAGATAGATTTTAGTGACATAGTTGGTGATGTCTATTTGTTGCTTACCTGATTGCTCCATATTCTCACACATTTGTGTTTTGGTCTATCCAAAAAGAGTTTAGCGGTTTATTGTGCTTTTTTTTATTCAATTATTAATAAAATCGTTGCTAATGTATTGCTTCAACCTATCTTTTTTCTGAAACTTAACATGAGGATATATATTTTCTAAGTCAAGCAATTCTTGAATCTTTGAGTAAACATTAAAGGCCGATTTCTTTAAAAGAAATCATAGTCCAGTTTTAATTTTTCAAGAATTGGTTCTTTTAAATGCTTATCATTTACATTATTCACCAAGTTGCTAATAACAAATATTTGTGCTTAATCAGCAAACTATAAATGATTCCTTGATAAATATGTTTCTGGAAAACTTGAATTTTTGTAAAGGGAGTTAAAATAAGTAAAATAAATTCCAATCTTATTTACATTAATATTTACTATAAAATAACATTTATAATTTTAACATTAATATACCTTGATTTAGGTCTGTCAAATTGAACATCATATATAATGATAAAATATTGAATTATGTATAGAAGCTATTCTAGATTTAAGGTAGAAACCAGTTATTTGAAGAAAGAATATAATATTTTATGTAGTGTATAAGAACAATTGCTATTATTTTATAGTAAAAGGCTTCAATTAAATTAATGGTTTAAAAAGCATTTTTTTGAGAAATTTAAAAAGATAAAAAGTTTAATTAAGATAGAGTTGAAAGTGATTGTAGAATGACAAACAAATCAGTCAAAGAAGAATTTCCATTTCAAAGTCTCGTATGATGATTTGTAAACAATGTTTGGAAAAATGAAAAATTTGAAGTGACTTGAATAGCAGCATTGTAATTAATTAATACAAAAATTCCTGTACAGTTTTTATGCATTAAAAATCAACATTACTTAGTTATTGTGTAAATTAGTTGAAAATGCTCTGGATAAGCATCAAAATGATATAATTTTTAGGAGGATTGAATTCAAAGCGTTAGTTTCATATTTTATCCTTCTGTATTGAAGTCACCAAGATGGCAGTTGACTGGTTATCACTCTAGCCTTAGATTTGACAGTTCCTGGGTTTTATTTATTTGTCGCCCAAGTCATTGTTTGCTCATGAGGTCTAATTAAACTGGGACTTACAGTTTAAAGTAGGTTCTGAACCACTGCAAACATTCATGTTTAAAGTGGGATTTGAACCCATGAACTGAAACAAAATGGATTATAGACCTTGTCTAATTAGTTCTTCTGTCCAAAAAGTGGCAATTGAGTGATAAACACATGAACCTATATTGAAATCCCCCATTTAATTTTATTACCTAATACTCTTAAAAAATAATTTCTACTTATGTTTCTATAAAATTATGTAATGTATGGAAGTAATTCTTGAAAATCCTGTAAAATCTATCTGGAAAGTGATAATTAATAGTTCAATATGAATTGTAAATTTAGAAGAAAAAGGTTGCAAAGAAAATACTTTGAAGCTTGTGTAAAATTTTATGGAAACATTTAATTATTTTGTAATATGAATTAAATTTGATAAAAATTAGCATTTTAATTTGTTTGATGTTCTTAAAGCTGAAATTCATAGCAATGTCTAGTTCTAACAAATCTAGTCTTTTTCCATTTATTATATTCATGAATAATTTCATTAGTGATTACTTATTATTATTAATCATTTTAATCCATTTTAGCTTTGATATGATACTACCATGTCTTAATTGTTATGTTTTAATTTTTAGAAAAATGAAAAAGATAAGGTAATGGTCACTGAATTTTTCAATTTCAATGAAGTTGTTGACCTTAGTCAGGAAAACTTAGAGCAAATAAGCAATGAAAGTAATAATTATTTTCTCATCTGTGGGAATCCTGGATAGAAATGAATATTATCTTCACATAAACATTAACTTATTTAACACCTAACAGAAACAAGAGTATAATTTACTTAATTGCTGCATTTTAATAACTTTTCGTCTTGTAGGAGAACATTCATCGAGTTGATAGAACTGCTAGAGGAACGAATCTGCAAGGAAATGCGCTTCTTTTAAGACCTGAGGAGATAAAATTTATCAGTTACCTGAAGAAGGCTAGAGTACAAATGAAAGAATATGATTTTGCATGGGACAAAATACCTGATGTCCAAAAAGAGGTACAAATTTTAAGCTATACCTATTGTTATTTTTACTAACTTCAGTCAAATAATATACGTTTTATTTTGTATCATAAATAACAAAGAAATTTTATTTGTTTCATTGCCATTTTTATTTACTAACTAACACAAAATAATTAACTGTTAATCTCATTGTTATATAATGAAAGCTCATTCACACTTAAGTCTTTTTCCTGTAACTCATATTTTTAATTATACAAATTCTAAAAAAATTTTAATTTTAGCAGTGTACTTTAAAATGACATTCTAAGTCTGTTACACAAGATTTTATATATACTTCATATATTTATTCAATAATTTCATGATTATTTATCTATTACTGAATCATACACACACGTGAACAAAATCATCCAAATTTTATGTGTCTGAAAATGTTAAATACCTACCTTCATTGTAATTTTAAATTAATTTACTGTAATTTTTCTAATGGAAGTTTTTTGCTCATTGGAAAATAAAGTAATTTAGTATTTAATAGTTTTTGCAGCATACTTTTTTATTATATTTTTTGTAATATTTGCCATGTTTTTTTGTTTTTCTAGTTGGAAAACTTGGTTACCAGAAATTACTACCTCAAAGTTCTAGCCAAAGATGCATTTATTGCTTACATACATGCTTATAAATTACATCACATGAAAAATGTATTTAATGAGAAAACTTTGGCTCTTAGAGCTGTAGCCAAATCTTTTGGTTACCCTTATATACCATGTAAGAATATATAATTGACTTAATAAATATATTTTTAATTATTTTCTTTTAAATACTTAAACATAGACTACTTAAGAATAACTACATATAAAGTAACTTTATTAAGTATTATGTGTAAAAGTCAACTATATTCATATCTAGTAAAATTCAATAACAATTTCACTTGCCAAGCTGGGCAAAGTGGTATTAAATAATCTAGTATGTTTCACAAATTTTTACCATCATGGTTTCATGGCTAGTCATTTTTCTCAATTGTAGTTAAATTTTGCAGCCCTCTGAAAACTTTTTTTTCTCTGTAAAATATATAACAGATATTTCACTGAAATATGTTGACAAATTGTTTCTTTACAAAATCATGAGTTTTTATTGAAAATAATTGTTTTCGTACATTTTTTATAATATACAAATACACTTATCATACACATTTTGGTATTAAATATTCTTAATACTTTCCACTTGAACTAGCTTCAGAAATGTCTTTCCTCCATTTCTTTGATGATTTTGACTTAGTTGGTTGGTTGGATTTTATGGCGCAAGGGATTTTGACTTAGATTTTGTTCTATGTTGATGCTTTTTTAATAATCTTTCGTTAGATTTGCGATATTTTTTCCTAAAAGTATAAATATTAATAAACTTAGTGCTATGAAAGAAAACACAAAAATCATGTACATTTCATGAATTTTCAATATTTTATAGAAAAACATGAATTTAGAATATTAATTCTGTGAAATATTTTTATCTTGTTTACCTACAAAAAATGCAGATTTTAAAACTAAAGTTGATTAAAATACAAAATTGCTTAGAATAGAATTGAGTATTTAACATTCTAAATATTTTGTATAACATCTATTTATACATTGAATTTTATTCCTAAAAACAAATATACTTTAATTTGGGCGTTTAGTGTTTTATTCTGTCAGCAAATCAAAATACCTCATATTTAAAAAGGTATTTTATAGAAATAAGCAAATATTATCTACATGAAGAAGGAATTATTGATCAGTCTTTTAATGAAATTTTTTTTAATATAAATTATACTTTTTGAAAAATTTATATATTTCAAAGTATAATAAAATTTTAAGTGTTTCTTTTATTTATAATAAACTTAAATTTGTGGTTCCTCAAAGTCGGGAAACCATGAAATTTTTTTATCTGAAGAATATGAAGTTGTGCGATTCTTAAAGTGTTAGGGTTAATTTTGTGAGTAAGATGCATTTGAAATGAAGTTAAAATAATAAACAGAAAAATATTATATGTAGTTTATAAAAAAGAGAAAAGACGTGAATTGATATTAGACTAATTATGGACTATAACTAACTACAATGATGTTAAAATGGACAATACGATTTGGTATTGTAAATATATAAATAGCTTTATATTATTATTTGAAAATATATTTAAAATAATTTAACATTTATCGGTCATTTTTCCTAATAATGAAAAGCGAACCCATAATATTGGTGTCAGAAGTGCTGTGTTGGAAAAGAAGGTAATGATATTGTGAAGAAAAGAACGACGATGTGATGGACGAGAAATGACGTGAAGACGCGAATGGATATTAACCTTGTTTTGAATTATAACTAACTAAGATGTTAGATCGTGATTTAATATTTCTGTAAATATGTAAATAGCCTTTTTCTTATTTTGTCTAAAACCATAATTAAATCATTTAAACTTTAAATGTGTATATATTTCCAATAATGAAAGAGAACCCATAAAAAAGCTATATATATATATATAAAGGAAAATATATACAATTACAAAAAATAATTTAATGTATAAAGCAAATAAATATCAAGAAACTTATTACTAATAAAAAGGCAAATAGGTTTCTGTGGGGTGGATCTCCCAGTAAATCATTTAAAGTTAAAATGTCTGTATTAAAAAAGTGTATACGTTGAATATTAAAACCTTGGCATGTAATTAAAATATGATATATTGTGTAAGGATGATGCATATTACATGTTTCATACCATGGATTTAATTCACTTTGAAACAAATGTTTGTGTGTGAACCTTCTATGTCCTATACGAGGGCGAGTAAAACGGACGTCTGCGCTTCGTAACGTAAAACTAATAATGAAGTGAGGGATGAGAAATCGCTATGTAGTTTGTTTCCAACGTGCATGTTCCCTGATTCTTCTCATAGAGAACGAACAAATCTTTTTATATTTCACGTCAGAAAGCGGAACAGATGGTAAAACTGGATCTCCTGCAGTCTTTGTAGCTGCATCCACTTTCTCATTACCATACAAAGATCTATGTGACTTGCTATTCAACAAAATACTATTTCATATCCAATGCTTTGAAAATTCTCGACGCAAATGGATGACAGGTAACACGTTTTTCAAAGCTTCTGTATACTTATGCAGTCAGTGTATTTACAATATTGATTATTATAATCCGTATTCGCATGATAAAGCACGTAGTAGATGGCTGTTGCTTCAGCAGTAAAGATGGAGCAGGACGAATGTAAGCTGTAATTGAAAGTTGTATAATTAATAAAGATTCCACAGCCGCATGTCCTACTGTTTTTGAACCATCTGTGAATACAGGTGTGTATGATTTATACTGACAGCGATGAGAAGAGAAAAACGGTTGAAAGACAATAGGTGTTGTGTGTCCGATTTTCTCTACTGAGAAAAGATTTTAACAAATATATTTGTTGGGTCATACCAAGGTGGATAAGCAAAAGGGTTAACCGTCTCAATCCGAGCCTCAGATAAATCTGAAAGCCATAAATGTGATTTGGCTCGTGTGAGAAAAGGTGGGAAGTTCAATGAACGAACATCATAAAATCGTTATAAAATGTCTTTGGGAACGGTGAAACGCA
This sequence comes from Latrodectus hesperus, assembly GCA_037975125.1. Taxonomy (NCBI): domain Eukaryota; kingdom Metazoa; phylum Arthropoda; class Arachnida; order Araneae; family Theridiidae; genus Latrodectus; species Latrodectus hesperus. Next base: position 1,040,346 of record JAJQOW010000014.1, read on the forward strand.
ACGGATGATGAGGGGTCGACATGTTTCTAACATAATAATTGCGAGACTGCTACATTCGTTTCAGGTGTAAAGGCCTTTGTTGGCAAATTGCACATAGACTCTGGACGGGTGATGTGCAGAATGCCCCAAAGCATATTACTAACGCAGAATTATGGATAGCGTCCAATCTATGCAAAATAGAAGACCTAGCCGATCCATAAACAACACATCCGTAGTCAATGCGGGCTAAATTCAGTGATTGATAAACTTGAAGGAGTGATATGTGATCTGCACCCCAAGATGTATTTGATAACACTTTGAGGATATTAAGAGATCTCTCATCCTTCTGCATTTCTTCTACAAATATAAAACATGTTAAAGAAAAGTTAATTTTTGATAAGATATATATAATTCCCAGGAGCTTTTTATTTCATTGACTACATATATTGAAGTGTAATGCTGTATATATTAATATATCATTGGATTATTATGGAGGCTAATCTTTCTACAGAAGTGGACAAATCTGCTCTTGCTAGGGGGTAACATATGGCCATTTTCAGCACACCATGCAGCAAGTTTATTATCTACTATTTGTAACTGTCTCTCAATGAATCGCGTATTAGATTCCTGGGATGATATTTGCAGTTTGTCTAGAAACAAAGTATCATGTACTGATGATGGAAGCTTATGAAGTATGTTACTGATCAATAAGATAAAAATTGTGACACTTTAAATTGAGCCCTAAGGAACACCCTCAAATTGTATAAAAGTATTGGATGCATAGTTTCCCATACGGACTTTATTGAGAGCTTAAAATATTTTGCAGGAATATCTGAAGATAACTCCGAAAGCCAAAATCATATGATGAACGGATAATTCCATCACGGCATGTACGGCTTATACGTTTGAGAGTCTTACACAAGCAACTTCTCAGAGCTGTTGGTCGATAATGTGAAAGAAGAGAAGGATTCTTACCAACCTTAAGGACTGAAATCACAATTGCTTCTTTCCAAAGTGATAGAAATCGGTTTTCAATTCAGATCCTATTGAACAAAAACAGCAAGTTCAACAGCGAATCTGGACTTAAATGACGAAGCATTTGATAGCTGATTCCATCAGGTCCTGGGCTAGCATCATTGGCCTGCTATAATACTCTTTTCAATTCCAACATCTGAAACTCACAGTTGTAAGGCAGAGCTTGTCCATGCCCATGAATTGGTTTTTGCTCAGCACGACTTTTAATCCTTATAAACGAAGGACTGTAACAGTCGTTGCTTGAGACGCTAGCAAAGGTTTCACCAAAAACGTTAGTGTTGTCTTTAAGAGAAGAGTCTATAGAACCTCCGGATTTCAAAATGAGAATAGAAATTTCCTTATAAATTTCATTGGCTGCTTTTACTTTTCTTCAAAACTATTTATTAGACGTGAAAGATGCAACTCAGGATACATAGCGAGGCTAAGATTTTATATGACTTCGACATCAAGCTCTGCGAGCTAATACTTTTGCTTTCTTAAAGGCAATAAGATTCTCCGTTGTGGGGTATCTTCTAAATAACTCCCACAACTAACTTCCTCTACCTTTTATATGTGTTTTGACAGTCATGTTTTCACCAAGGTTTGCACCACGTGGGTGGTGTAGGGAAACTGTTAGATACTGATTCATTAGCTGCATTGATAATAGTTTCTGTCACCTGACAAACAACATCAATATCTTCGATCAAAACCATTTTAACATCCTCAAATGCCAATTGTGTAAATAATGTTCAATCTTCTCGACTGTACACGTAAGTAGGTAAGCGTTGTATTACACTACTACTTCCAGTCTTGGAGATGACGAGAGGAAAATGATCGCTGTTGTTCAGATCATTTTCTACCGTTAAATTAAACAATGTCAGAAGTGAGGGGGAAGAAATGGTGAGATAGAGAGAGTGAAACGTTGTGGGTACATGAAAAATGTTTTCTCGTCGGTATAGAGCAGACAGAGACTTTTGTCTGAAATAAACTGCTTTATCTGCCGACCGCGAGAATTAGTTTCATCACTTCCCCACAAGAAAATACGGCCGTTAAAATCACCGAGCAGCATAAATGATTTTGGTAGCTGATCTACCAATGCATCGAATTCCTGTTGGCGGATGACATCATCTGGTGTTAAATATAAGCTACTGACTGTTAATAGGCATGAAGTATGAATTATTACAGTTACAGCCTGTAGAGTAGAATTCAATGGATGGAAAGTGCAGGGGAAAGTATTAGACTTCAATATGCAGACACCTCCGGACATTGCACCATCGTCACCACAATCTTTTTTAAAGCTCTTATAACGCATGGAGAAACTATTTCTATGCTCCAGGAATGTCTGCTGAAGTGCAACTTATGCGCGGTTATTTGAGTGTCATTAGAGACTTGATGTCATCAAGATGTGATCGCAAACTATGTCAAATCCAAAAGATTAAGGAAGTTATTATTTAAACTATGAAGAGCTCCTTTCCCGGAGCTGGAAGGTAAATCACCTGACAACTACTCAAGCGATAAATCGTCTTCCGAAGGGTGCAGAGAAGCAGCATCCGCCTCCAGAGACAATGCTGTACTGGTGGATATGGAGGGTCTCTGAGAAACCTCCTTAGAAGATTTTAATTTTAAAACCTTCATGGCTTTTGATTTAGCATTAGGAGTTTTTTGTTTAATTATGACGATGATTTTGTCTTTGATTCTGATTTTAATAGAAATTTTGCTATGGGAAGTGAGAAGTAATCCGTTTGTGTGCTACAGGAGACAGTAATTTTTTAGTAGCTTCTGCAAAGCTCACACCTTGTTGAGAAGTTCGAGATTGAACTTAGTGTCTCACCTCTGGATATGAATATTTGTTTCTTACCTTTAAGTTATGATCTCTTTCTTCAATAACCAAGTTGGGCAAATTTGAAAATAGGAGGAATGGTCACATTTACAGTTGACACTCATTAACTTTGCAATGCAGTTAGTACATTCGGGGCTGATTTTCGTGCAACGGACGCAGTTAGTTTGCTTCTGCATGCTGTCTTCGAATGATCAAAACATTTTCAATAGAAACAATGGAGCGGATTGGGTGTGTATGGCTGGACGGGTAAGTTCATGTAAGCCGCTTTACTTGATTGCGGCAGGTCTGGTATGGCGAACGTCAGAAATAGGTGCTGTGCATTAACAAGTTTTCCATCACGTCTGAAGGCTATATGCTTAACAGCACAGTTTTTTTGATCCTTTAGTTTTTCAAAGACCTGCTCTGTCGGCGTATTCCATAAATCCTTTGTGGAGACCGTTTATAAATATATAAATACAAGACAAATTTAAATTAACATGAGGGGAGACAGCAACCTCAAGATGTGGAAGCGTGCCCATGTTACTAATATCAGCTGCTTGGGTATTTGACGCAACCTCCGCCATTAGGTCTCCTTAGCATAATTTCTGCATATTTCTCCCTTTTCCTTTAACTCCAGATATTCTTTTATGTATAAGGAAAGAAGATATTTTGTCAAAGTTATCCCTCTTCATTTTAATTATGAAAAATTTTGCATTTTTTTTGTCAGTCACTTCCATGAAAGAAAAGAAAAATTAACATTCTCCATTAAAATAAATATAAAGTTTCGGGAGCTAACCACACCATCCACCGCCGAGTACAACAAGGGGATGCAGACCAGCTGCACCAGAGTTAGCCAGGTCCTGTACACTCACAGTACATCCCTGAGATGGCCTTCCTCCTTAAAGAGTCATCCAGTAGATGTACAAATTTTGATCCATAAAGCCGAATGATGTGTTGAGGACAGCAGCACACCTTCGGATATCTGAAGCATAGGCAAAAGAAATGTATTAGAGTCTTTGAGCATCAATTACCAGGATCCTCCTGTCCAGGGGCACGGGACTCCAGTACGGGAAGCACGTGTGTGATATAGTTCCCAAACGGAGCTAATAGCCACAGGATGGCAATAGCTACTCAAGTGGAATTTCTTTCAAGGCAATCACAATGAAGAAGAAGCAGAAGAGTTGAGGAGAGAAGAAAAAATAAGAGGATAGATCACTGGGGTTATTCGGGATTGTGACTCTTATGTTTACTTAAAGAAAGTAAACCCCCTCAGGGGGACTATACACATAAATAGATGAATGTTTTCATAAACTAGTACATACAGTCAGGAGTTTACGAGACGTAAATGATCACTATTGTATAGATCCTTTCTTACTGTTATATTTAACAATGACAGCAGTCATGGAGAGCAAATAGCCTAGTCGAGAGAATGAAAGGTTATTGTGGGTACATGGAAATATGCTTTTTCGTCGGTATTAATCAGACAGAGACTGTTGTCTGAAATATCTGATAACTGCGAGAATTTGTATCAACAACTCCTCACAAGAAATTAGGGCCGTTAAAGTCACCTAATAATATAAATAGAGTTTGCGGCTGATCAGCTAAATCATCTAGTTCCTCTGGGCGAATGACATCATGTGGTGATAAATACAAACTACAGACTGTAATCAAGCATGTTGTGTGAATTTTTACAGCCGCAGCCAGTAACGTAGTATTATGTGGATGGGCAGTACTAAGGAAATTATTTGACGTAAATATGCCAACAATACAAGAGATTGCATCGTCACAGTATTTTCTAAAGCAGTTGAACACACGCCTAGAATTATTATTATTAGACTTCAGAAAAGTTTCCTAAAGAGCAACACATGCGGGCTTATATGCTGATGTAATAAACATGATTGTCATCAAGATGTGAACCAAACCATGGCAGTTCCAACTGACAAAGAAAGTTATTATAATTAGGACTTACGAGGAGCCTCCTTTGCAGATTTTAGTTTAGATGTCTTAAGAACACTTGATGTTGCCAAAGCAGCTTTCCGAATTATAGGAGCTGTTGATTTTAGTGCTTGAGTTTTTATTTAGGATAATTTCATAATAAGAAGGGAAAGATTATCTTTTGTGTACTAATAGTAAGGGTGATTTTTTGCAGAATCTGCATAACTCATACCAGGCTGCGGTCTGTGAGAGGTAATTTATTTTCTGTCCTCCGGGTAAGGACATGTTTTGGACATTATAGGTTGTAATTTCTTTTTCGAGTACCCATATTGAGCAACATCGAGAATAGGAGAGATTGCCATCATGGCAGTTAACCCATGCCTCCTTTGCTAAGCAGCTCAAATAATCTCGGCCAACTACTGCTCAGATAGAGCTCAAGTTTGTTTTCTTCTGCAAGCATTTCTAAAGTGCCCCAAACTTTGGCACTGAAAACAACGCAATGGATTTTGTATGTAGGGTCGGATGGACAGATTCAAGTATGCAGCCTTAATATTGACTTGACAGTCTGGTTCGCAAGAGTCAGAATAAGATGCTTCATATTTATGATCTTGTCATCTCTTCTGACAGTAATGCGCTTGACGGCACAGATCTTTTGACTCTGCAAATTTTCCAGTATCTCATCCGTCGGCGAGTTCAACAGATCCCCTGTGGAAATTACACTCTGTGAAAAATTCAGATTTCCGTGAGGCGAGACAGTTACTTCAATATTAGTTAACACCCGCATGTTAAAAAGCATAGCTGCTTTTGTAGAGGTAGAAACTTTAACCAGTAAGTTTCCTGATCTTCACTTACGGACATTCCTCACTTCCTCGATTAAACCAGATATTCCCTTTTGTATAAGAAAAGAAAACACTAGTTGAAAGAATCCCTCCTTTCCAATAATTATTTCTTTCTTTTAGTTTTATTATTTTCCAGATGATACTCCCATGGGAGGGTAGAAAGTTTTTTATTCCCGGTATATGTTATGATGAAACTTCGGGACCTGAAGGGTCCACCAACACCGAGTCTAACAAGGGGGGATACACACCATCTCCACCAAAGCTAACCAGTTCACCGATTTATGTGTTGAGGACCACAGCTCAACTCCCGTTTCTCTGAAGCAGAGGCAAAAATAATAAGTTTATTGCTGGGGACCTCAATTACCAGTAACCTTCATTTAAGGGACACTGGTCTCTATACACGTAGAACACGTGGGTGATTTATTGCCCAATAGGAGCTACTAGCAACACAGTGGCTACACCTACTCAAGGGCGATTCCACCCTTTTGTGAGGCAACCAGAATGAAAAAGAAGAGAGACAAAAAGCAGAAGAAAAGAGGAGAGAAGAAAGAAGAGAACAGATCACTGGAATACCTCGGGATTATGATCCCCTTGTGATCTTTTGTAGTCGATTGCGGTAGCAAAACTGTCTGAAAATCCTTTAGCGGAGACTGTTTACTTAACACCTTTTATATCCTACCGCGATTTGATGTATTCCTCCGCCACTGGTTTCGAAACTTCAAAGTCTGTGGGACCACTACAAAGATATTAAAAATTTACATTATCCGAAAATATGATACGTTGCCTATATTATAACAAATTATTCATGTTTTTAATTCGTAGCTGCGTCTTGATATTAATCTAATGAAATATTGATTTATTTTCTCATAAAATTAAAACACATGGCGGGCAAAATATACTATGTGGTAACTTTGTTATATGAATTTATGCTAGAACTAAAAAGTTTATTGCTTACTACTCAGAACTTTCTAAATATTCAATAAGACGATCATATCCCAGATAGCAAACGGTAGTCCTTAGGACGGTCGGAGGACGTCCTTTCCGGACCAAATGGATGTAATTTGGACTTGAAAGAATGTCCGATGGATGTCCGTCGACGTCCTACGGACATACTTAGGACATCCCAATGACCGGAAGTAGTACGTATGTAGGACGTCCCACGTATCTCCGAGACTGACGTTATTTGGACGTGATTTGGCGTATATTTAGACATTCAGATAACAGCCATAAAGTTCTTTATATATTTTTAATATTAATTAAATTAGCGTTATCATTGTTTTTAAACAATATTGCAGTTAACTTTATTATATTTTATTGTTATATTTTATAAAAATAAAGCTAACGTACTTTATTTACAAGTAATTTATGTATTTTAGTTTGAAGTTTTTCTCATAAAGTTCTTTTCATTATTTTTTTGTGTAGTAATTTCATTAGAGAAATTCGCCGTTTGTTTTTTCAGTGAATGAATTTCTCGTTTTTCCTTAAGGAGAGGAATTTTTAAATTTCCTTAATTTTTTTACATTGTTCTGAATTTAGATTAATACTGTTCTGAAAAATAAATTATTGCAATAAAATTGAAGTATTAACAAAAAATGTTCTTCAAATGAAAAGTTTTTTTATCCTTCTGAATGAAAGAATTCTTACTTTTTTAAGGTAGGATGAATTAAAATGTAAGATTTTAAAATAATGTAGCACTTTTTTTGAGCTTCTTTTCATTTTGAAGTGTGACATACCTAAGCATTAATAACTTCAAAATATACATGAAAAGTAATTTAACTTACGAATTCAAAAGTAATTATTTAAATTTTCTTGAATACAGTTCAAAAGATGTGATATATATATATATATATATATATATATATATATATATATATATATATATATATATATATATATATATATATATATATATATATATATATATAATGTTAAATAAAGTTCTTTGAAGCAAAAAGTCACATAGAAGGTTTATAATCTATGTTCTGGGTAACTAAGATTATTTAATGAAACGGTTTCGAGAATAGGAATTATGCATGTTAATGTAAAAGTACTTGATTTTTCTGTTTTCTAAGAACATCTGTTTAATCTAGAAACATATTTTGGTACCTTTGAAATATTAAAAATATTCCGATTCAAAAGTACCCAGCTACAAGTATAAATGAAATGAATATGTGGGTATAAGTGGAATTAAATGAAACATTAGTATACAGTTTTCTATTTGTTTATTTTACAATTTATACATAAGTTTTAACTACAAAATTTTTTTTGTTTCTCTGCCCTTTTTTTAGCATGGCGCAGCCAATTTGATATGCTCGTTGCCAGTTCCGCTTTTGTTACTTGTGGCACTTGACTTTGGACCGCATCTATTATTAAAAAAGAAAGATTAATATTTTTATAAAAAAAATTTAACAAGATTTATAAGTATTTCATCAAGTTAAATTTTATTTTAAAGATGTAAATTAGTTTGAGGGAAATGGGGTGCAAAGTAGTTCACCTCCTCGTGGTGCACCCTGGATAACGCTAAATGAACTACAGCTCTGCGCCTCCAACCATGCCAAAGTGGAGTCGAAAGTTCGCCAGAGCAAGTCTGCAACGACAGCCTTCAAACGGCCCTTCTCAGGGCCAGAACGTCACCGTCCCGCGGCGGAAAGCTCGTGTTTTTCAATTTTTATTCTGGAACGCTGGTGGACTGAGTCCATCGAAGTATAACGAATTGAAAAATTGTATTTATGATCAGAGTGCTGACGTCTTTGTTGTCGCTGAAGCTGGTGTTGTGACTGACAATATCCTTTTTTATCAGTTGAATGGATACACCATGCATACTGTCCCTCGTGGACGACAGGTAGCCTCTGGAATGGTTATTGGAATTGGTAATGACTTTGCCTCCAAAACTAAAATTTACATACTATGAACGCAAGTGATAAGCTGGAGGCAGTCCAAAAAGACATTTGGCTGCACAGGAGCCATTTTCGAATCGTGGCCGCCTATAACCCTCCCACAAACATTTTTGACTTTACATTGTTGGAACAGGCAATAACGAATTCTACTATAGTAACATCTACTCTCAGAAGTCTCTAGCAAGCTAACGTATGATAATCCATACCTCAACCAGCTGCTAACATTTCACGGTCCATTTCCAAAGTACTTCCAAAGATTCGGAAAGGCAGTTTCATCCACCTGTATCTGTGGAGCCCAAGGAGATCCTTTCCACTATGTCCTAGAGTGCCCAGAGACTGAGAATTACCACCTAAAGAAGAACTCCCAACAGACCAACATAGAGTTCCTGAGATTTTGCTTGAAAGATCGTCACCGCAGATTACTCCTCACAAAGCTAATGATTCATCTCAAGAAACGAGGATTAGAACTTTGTCAGGATTTAGGCCACGATTCCACAGACGATATAGAAGATTTCACAGACGAATCAGAAAACTATTCTTAGTTCTTCCACAATTAATAATTGTGCATAAATTTTTTATATGAACTTAATGAAATTTATGAACTTTTAGCCACGCGGTTCGGCAATCAAAATGCGCCGACTTGCCACGTGCTTTTAAGTTTACTTTTAATCATCGGAAGAATGGCTTAACTAAAACGAAACACCAGCTTCTAAATAAAAACATTTAATTACACGTTAACGAATTGATATTAATCAAGACAATAAGGTTGGAAGTTACACAGACAATGCTTCATAGCAGCACGTTGAATTAGCGAGCATTGGTTCGACGGAAGATTCAGTTCCTTCGCCTCGCCTCTCTGCCCCGGAGGTCTGGCCGAGGAGAAACGATCAGTCTCGAGGGGTGTAGGGTTTCCCTACTCCCCAATTTCGCCAAGTGGCGACTTAGTCCTGCTGACTTGAGCACTTTCTCGCTACTTTGGCGAGTTAGTCCGCCGCACACTCCCTCCGCAGTGTCATTGAAAATGCACGAAACGACGTGGAAGTTGGACAAGTCGCCCTGTGCGAGTTGTCTGGACTTTCGCTGACACAGGTTTTGAATGAGTTGCTGAAGGTGATTTACTAGAAAGTTCAGGGGTGATCGCCAAGAAGGCCGGCTTTAAGCGATCCATAGAAATAGTCCGTTTCTTTCCCTTGATGAGTAAATCAAAAGTCTTGTCACCTGTTTGGAGCACTTGGTAAGGTCCATCGTATGGAGCTTGAAGAGGCTTCCTGACTCCATCATGTCGGACGAATACGTGTGTGCATGTTCGAAGTTGTGGATGCACGAAGATGGCTTTTCTCCCGTGGTTAGAAGTTGGAACCGGGCGTATCGTTGAAAAATGAGCTTTCAAGTCCTCTACGAATTGCTTCGGTGAAACGGCTGTAGAAGATGGGTCGAAGAACTCTCCAGGCAGTCGAAGGGTCTTTCCATACACCAGTTCGGCAGTTGTGACTCCGAGATCCTCTTTTAGTGCAGATCAGAATCCTAACAGCAAAGTAGGAAGTGCCGCTGACCACTGGTCTGTGTCGTACGCTTTCAGGGCAGCCTTGAAAGGACGATGGAATTCTTCTACCAAGCCATTGGCTTGTGGATGGTAAGGTGAAGTTCTGACCCTCTTAATGCCCAATAGCTGAAATAGAGCTGCGAAGAGGGTACCTTCGAATTGTCTGCCCTGGTCCGTTGTAATTAGGGTTGGACACCCAAAACGAGCTATCCATTCCGTGAAGAGCTTCCGTGCTACAGTGTCTGCCGTCATGTCTGGTATTGGTACAGCTTCTGGCCACCTTGTGTACCTGTCTATTATAGTTAAACAGTAATAATTTCCCTGAGAAGGAGGAAGAGGACCGACTAGGTCGAGGTGTATGTGATCGAACCTCTGTGATTGGTCAGAAAATTTTCCTAATGGAGTTTTTGTATGTCGGTTAATCTTAGATTTTTGGCAAGGAATGCATTGTCTAGCCCAACTACTGCAATCTTTATGGATAGAAGGCCAAATAAATCGCGAGGAAATTAATTTTGAAGTTTTTCGAATACCAGGGTGAGCCAAGTTATGCAACGTTGCGAAAATTTTCGGCGATATGGTTCGGGTATGAAAGGACGCGCTGTTCCTGTAGATACGTCGCATTGGATAGGAATTTCGCATTCCGGAAAAGTGATTTTTTTAAACTGCAAATTTTTATTTGAATCTAACAGGTGTTTAAGCTCCAAATCATTTGCTTGCACATCAGCGATTTCCTTGTAATCGATAGGATTTGGAAAATTAATTGCATTTATTCTAGATAGAGCATCTGCAACGACGTTTTCAGAGCCTTTTATGTGATAAATTTCGGTGGTGAATTGGGAGATAAAGTCTAACTGACGAGATTGTCTAGGAGAACATTTATCCGAGCGTTGACGAAAAGCGTACGTCAAAGGCTTATGGTCGGTATACAAGGAGAAATGTCTCGCTTCGAGCATGTGCCTAAAATGTTTAATTGCCGCGTATGCCGCTAATAACTCTCTATCGTATGCGCTATAATTTTTTTCCGTCGGGGATAGCTTCCGAGAGTAGAATGCAAGAGGTTGTAATTCTCCGTCTATTATTTGAGATAATGAGCCTCCTAAGGCGAAATCCGATGCGTCGACTTCTAAAACCAATTGAGCGTCTGGTTTAGGGTGTGCGAGCAGAACTGCGTTGGCAGGTTTGCAGGTTTGGAATTCGTTTTCCTCGCTATCCGACCATTTTAGTTTAGTTCTATCGTTTTTCCTAGCGCCTTTCAAATACGCGGTTAAAAATGTCTGATGTTGCGCTATGTTAGGCAAAAATCGTCGAAAGAAATTCAGGAATCCTAAAAATCTTTGAAGATCTTTCACTGTTTGTGGCTGAGAATATTTAAGTATTGGTTCTACTTTATCGGGCAGTGGTTTGGTACCGGAGCTACTAATTAAGTGTCCCAGGGAAGAAATTTCTTCAACTCCGAAAATACATTTTGACACATTTATCGTTAATCCATAAGAATTCAGTTTTTCTAGTACAGTTCGGAGATGGATTTTATGCTCCTCTTCCGATTCGCTAAATATCAAAATATCGTCCAAATAGACGTAACAAAATTTAAGTTCGCCTAGGATCTCGTTCATAAATCTCTGAAAAGTCTGGGCTGCTCCACAGAGACCAAAATTTAAAAGTGGAAATTCGTACAGTCCAAAAGGTGTGCATACTGCGGTTTTTTTTATGTGTTCCGGATGCACCGGTATGTGAAAATATGCACGGACAATGTCTAATTTCGAAAATATGGTTTTTCCATAAAGTGCATTTGAAAAATCCTGGATGTGTGGAATCGGGTATCTGTCAGGTACTGTACATGCGTTTAATTTTTTATAATCGGCCACGATACGTATGCTTCCTGAATTCTTTACTACTACGTGAATAGGTGAAGACCAAGGTGATTTAGATGGTCTGCAAATTCCCTGGTTAACCATGAATTCGAACTCTTGTTTAACCGTTTCGTATAACTTCGGGTTTAATCGTCTAGGTTTGCTATGTATGGGAGGACCGTTTGTCTCGATATAATGGACGGTATCGTGTTTAACCTGTTTCGTGCCTAGTGCAACCGCTGTTAAGTCCGGGAAATCTGCCAAAATTTTATGTTAAGGTGAGTTATTGGAGATTATCTTCAAAGAAAAGTAATTTTTAGATTTTGAAATACTTCCGTTTTTTGATAATTTAGTTATGTTATCGACTAATCTACGTCTTTTAAGATCGATTAAGAGGTCGAAATGCCTTAAAAAATCTGCCCCCAAAATAGGAACAGGAACCGTAGCGATTAAAAATCTCCAAGTAAAATTGCGTCTAAGGCCTAGGTCAACATTCAGTATTTTCGATCCATAAGTTAAGATTTTGGAATTGTTGGCCGCGAACAATTGTAAAGGATCTGGTTTTTGCCTTTTGAATTTATCCGGTAGCGGAATTACCGAGACGTCTGATCCACTATCTATGAAAAATTTTAAGTTGTTCCTTTTGTCAAAAATGTGCAAACGACACGACAGAGCGACTGCCGACATATTTTGATCGACAGCCGCTAGTTTGAGTTTTCCTGGTCAATGTGAGATGTGTAGGAACAGGGTGCTCTGCACTTCTTAGCCTTCTTACCGTACCGTTCTTGGTAAAAACAGTAGTTTCCCCTGCGGTCCTGTGAGCGATCACGAGAAAAACTACGCTGTCTGTGCGCATTACGAGAATGAAAACCCTTATTCTTATCGCGGGAAAGTCGTTCTACCTGTTTGCTTAAGGCGGAAATTTCGTTACGAAGCGCCGTCAATTCATCTAGTGAGTCAGTCCGTCGAGTATTTTCAACGTTAGGTGTAGCAGTACTGCTGAGTTCAAACACACTATTGTCTGCCGGAGGAATGCGCACCTCAGCTGTTTTATCAGCCATGCTGGCTAACCTGTCTAGAGATTCCGAACTAATTGATAGAATTGCCTGCATTTCCGCGGGTAATCTCTGTAGCCATAACGTTTTAAGAAAATCGTCCGTTATCCCTGTATTTCCTGCCAATTCTCGCATCTTTCGTAGTAAATGGGACGGCTTATCCGCACCTAAATGCAGTTCAGAAAGTAATCTTCGAATTTGCTCGTTTTCGGATACTGAAAATTCAGCAATGGGCCTAGCTTTTAAGGTTGGATACCTGTCTGATGCTGGAGGTGCGAGTAAAATATCGGAGACTGCGGATAATGTCTCGGGATCAATAGACGCAATGAGAGGGTTATACTTTGTAGCATCATTAGTTACTTTAGCGAGAGCAAAATTACTTTCTACTTGGACAAACCACAATTTAATATTACTTTTCCACAATGGTGGAATTTTCACGGCGAGGTGGGACACGTGAGATCCAACACCTCCTACTGCACCTTCACTCTGCTCATTCGTGTCAGGCATAGTGAATGAAATATAGAAATTCAGAAAAGCAAAAAATATGTGCGGCAATTATATAAATATACAATGATTAAGATGTTTAAATGCACTTTAAATATTCAATATACTATTAAACTCAGTAATAGGAATACGACGATAATCGAGAGAGAACATAAAATTCGGCATTTCGTAAAAAATATATATCTTATCTCATCTTTTAATTTATCGGGGACCAATCACAGAAAAATGATAAAGAACATTCGATCACATACCTTTTTCATGACGAAATCCAGAGTATCGAGGGAAGTAATCCAATAAACGGGAACCATCCTCATAAAATCCCGTTTTTTAAAAAAATACAGGTAGTTAACGATGGTGTTTAATTAAAAGGTTAAATAATTAATTTTGAAAAAGCTGGATTTTACGTATTTTTTGAAGATTAAAAAAGATTACCGGGTCACCAGTTTAGCCACGCGGTTCGGCAATCAAAATGCGCCGACTTGCCACGTGCTTTTAAGTTTACTTTTAATCATCGGAAGAATGCTTTAACTAAAACGAAACACCAGCTTCTAAATAAAAACATTTAATTACACGTTAACGAATTGATATCAATCAAGACAATAAGGTTGGAAGTTACACAGACAATGCTTCATAGCAGCACGTTGAATTAGCGAGCATTGGTTCGACGGAAGATTCAGTTCCTTCGCCTCGCCTCTCTGCCCCGGAGGTCTGGCCGAGGAGAAACGATCAGTCTCGAGGGGTGTAGGGTTTCCCTACTCCCCGATTTCGCCAAGTGGCGACTTAGTCCTGCTGACTTGAGCACTTTCTCGCTACTTTGGCGAGTTAGTCCACCGCAAACTGTATGTTCCGAATTGTTTGGACTTTTCGAACATTAGGAGCCCGCTTTAGAACCTTAAAAACTTTTTGAATCCTATTCCCTTTTAGTACCTTAGAAACTTTTTAAATAATTTATTTGGAATTATTTAAAAATTATTAAAAAAATGCTTTTAAAAGCTAAGGTGCTTACTAAACTTGTATAAACTGCCTGCCTGTATATAGTTATCAACTTTCATATCATGCCATTTTTTTTCCTTTTCATAATTAAGTGTTCATACTATTTATAATCTTGCTTTCAATGTATATAATGTTTTTATTGCCATAATTACTTTAGAAATTGTTAATTGTCTTTTCATTGATTGAAAATTGTTTCACCATTGTTTGTTGTATATGTCATGTTATATTTTATTTTTAACTCAGAGAAAATATTTAATGCTATTGCCTGATGTTCAGCAGGGCTTAAATCCCCTTAAAATGTTTTGTAACTTCTTGCTACCAATTTGTAAGCACAATTTCTTTGCCTTGTTAAATGCCACGATGGTGGCGCCCTCACGGACCTCGTAGAGGTGTGGAGCATACTAGGTGTTGGGGAGACGGCACCCGTTAACCTAAAGGTACAGTCCGGGGTCTCCCCACACAGTTATGTATGTATGTATGTATAGTAATCGGTGATTTCAACGCTCCTTCGACTCGGTGGGGTTACGAGAGAACCACAAGTGTGGGTTGTACACTTGAGACTCTAATTGACAACTGCTCTTTAGACCCTCTTGATACGGGACCAACTTTCTTGTCATTTGATGGACATTCTAGTAGACCTGACTTACTGCTTCCTCATACCAGCCTAGTGGATAGATGTGAACATCATCTTCTTGACGACCCCTCTGGCTGTGGTCATCGTATTATTGCAACAAAAATCACACCTAAAGTCAAAGTCTTCCAGCAAAGAGTTCTCAGCCGTTGGAATTTTAGGAAGGCCAAATGGCGTGAGTATGCTGCTGAGACTGATGCTAATTTAACTGGGAATCTTATTTCCTCTAACCCAGACATCACTTTCAGAAATATTGCTGAGGTGCTTCTCTCTGCGGCTTTTAAATGCATACCGAGAGGTCAAGTAAAGAAGTTCTCCCCTTTCTGGACGGAAAAACTCACAAATCTGAAGAAGACTAGGAACAGGGCCAGAGAACTGCAGAACGAACAGGAAAAGTCGCTGATTGCATAAACTTGAGAAGAGCACAGGCTGCACTTAAGAAAGAGATCATCCAGAGCAAACGGCGTACTTTTAGAGATTTTGTAGCAAACCTTGACTATCGCAGGGATGGCGCCAAGGCCCATCGTTTTATATCTAGACTTAATAACGCCAAACAGCCAAGTAAAGTGACCCCAATTTCCAATGGTAATAACTTTGTTACCTGCAAAACAGAAATTGCCGACCTTTTTTGTAGGAGATTCTCATCCTGCTCCTCTACTTTCACTCACCGTAGAGGAAACACTGTCCCTAGTGCGGTCCTGCCCGAATTTGACAGTACTGTCTTGGATGACGATTTCAGTGAAGCTGAGCTGAGACTGGCTATCGCATCTTTAAAGACAAAGAAGGCCTGCGGCCCTGATAATATTTTCTCAGAGTTCATCATTCACCTCGGGGGCAGGGCTCTGTTCGTGCTTCTCGAGGCTATTAATCAAACATGGCATCAAGGTACCCCTGCCGTGTGGTGGAAGGCGGAGATAATTCCTATTTTGAAGAAGGATAAAGATCCTTGTTTAACTGAGAGCTACAGACCTATAAGCCTGATATGTGTCTTATGTAAAGTTATTGAACGTATGGTCAACAATCGTCTTCAGGTGTTTTTGGACCGATACCAAGTGATTAGACATGAGCAGGCTGGCTTTCGTAAGCACATGTCTACCACAGATCAGATTATGAAACGAACCCAGTTCGTAAAAGATGGTTTTCATCGAAAGATGTCTACGCTTGCCTGCTTTATCAATTTTAAGGGAGCCTATGATACTGTGAGTCGGAAGATATTGCTAAAAAAGTTGGTTAATCATTACATCCATGGCAACATGCTGAAATGGCTTACGAGTTTCTTGTCTCAGAGGTTCATTAGAGTTCGATATCATGACACCTCCTCAGGATTTCGTCAGCAAAAGAGAGGCCTCCCCCAGGGAGCAGTTCTAAGCTGTGTCCTATTTAACATCATGATCAATGACCTAATTAGTAAACTGAAATTGCCTGGAATTGAGGTTTTGTGTTATGCTGATGATCTCGTTATGTGGTCAACGAGCAGCGACATCCAATCTACAGAAGATTGTCTTAATAATGCGTTAAAGCACCTTAATGCATGGTGTCTGGAGAATGATATGGTTGTAAATGAAGAAAAAACAACCGCACAATTTTTACTTTGTCTACAAAACAACATTCTGTGAATCTTGTGTACGACACACTTCCTCTAAAAATTACACAAGCTACTAACTACCTTGGTGTGACCATGGATAAAAGGCTTAGCTGGGCTCCACATATCGATAATATTCAAAAGAAAGCTACTGATAGACTTCAAATCATGAGACGTCTTACGGGCACCACTTGGAGGGCCAATCAAGACGTCCTTGCCACTACTTATAAATCATACATTCGCCCTGTTCTTGAATATAGCTGTGAAGCGCTGTCTACAGCTAGCGAAACTACTAGACAGAAACTTAACGTCGTCCAAAATAATGCCCTTCGAATTGTCTGCGGTGATGCTGTTTCCACTCCCATCACTGCTCTTGAGAGCCAAACGCAAATTGAGCCCGTTGAAGCTCGTCGTGACAAAGTCCTTCTGAGATTATTTGAGAGATCTCGCCGTGTCGGTGATGGTTTTTGGAGACTTACAAAACTGCTAAATTGCGTTTAGTGACACAGCTTACCCCTCTGGAAAAATCATTATTGCTTCAGAGAAAGTATAAGGTTTACTCCGGTGAGCGACTCCTTTTTCCCGGCCAACGCTTGTGAAGGATATACCCAACATCCCTGTTTGGTTAAACCTCCCTGGCATAAAGGATCGCAAAGAGGATGTCTTACCACAGATCTTAAAAGCCGCCACACTGGATTTGCTTGTATCTATATATCCAATGGCAGAATGGTACCATGTATACACAGACGGCTCGGCAATGGGCGAGAATTGTGGTGCTGGCTTTTATTCATCTCTTGTTGAGGGTTCTTTTCCGGTCGGCAAACATATGACAAACTTTGACGGGGAGGTAGCTGCTATTTGTGAGGCTGCCAGACGATTAATGCAACTGCCGGGCCTTAAAAAGGTGGTTTTTCTTTCTGACTCAACAGCAGCTCTTCAGGCCATAACTTCATTGTTCCCACATGATGCCCTTGTTATGGCCTGCCGGGAAATCCTTTCACAACTGCAAGAAAGAACTGAAATCTGTTTGCAATGGGTGCCAGGGCATTGTGATATTGATGGCAATGAGCGTGCAGATAGGCTTGCCGAATCTGGATGTGACTTGACTCAAGAAGACAGGCCTATAAGCTTTTCTGCTGCACATAGTACTATTAATCTACGTATTAAAAAATCAATTAGGACAGCCTGGGAGGCAGCTGCTGTCGGCAAAAGATGGGAGACGGTTGATGCAATACCATCAGATGCAATACCATCCCCAACAACCTGCCGCGTGGAGTGGCGGTTGCCACCTTCAGGATGGCAACGGGTCACGACTACCTTCAGAAGCATCTCCACAGGATCGGCCTTGCCGATACTCCCCTCTGCCCCCTGTGTTCTACAGGCGAGGGTACAGCCGAACACCTGGCTTACTGTAATGCTCTGGAACAGGCCAATGACGACTTGCATGGGCGGGCTGGACTCTACTGGGAAGCACGGAGCCAAATGGCCCATCGGCCACGGGCGGGCGTTGGATGAAGAAGAAGAAAAAGTTTGAGGGAAATATTGTCAAAAAAATTCAACATTTGTAAAGCAATAAAACAAAAAATATATTTTCTTATATTACCATCAGATTCTGATATGATAGTTAAAATAAATAGCATGCACACACCCACAGATATGCATAATAAATCTCAGCAACAAAATGGCAAATAGATTAACATTGGTATTAAGCAGATTATTTATACCATATTTTCAATACGATAGCTAAAGAAGTCATTGAACTTTTTTTCATTTTTAAGTATGGCTTCTAATATGGTCTCAGATTATGAATTTTATGTCAAATGTTGAATTATATTAATTTTTTAATAAACTAACTAGAAAACTCACCAAATATAACATCATGAAGCAATAAATTTGAAAAAGATTTTTTTTCTTTTTCATGCCCAGGTAACCATACTCTGTTGCTAATGAGTTTGAAATTAAATGACTCATTAAGCGACGCTCAATGTCACCAAAACTGGAACCTCCAAAACGATTTGCATAAATTTGCTAAAAAAGGATAATGAAATATTAGTAACATAAAATTTGAATACACAAATCTAATTACATATTACTGTAGTTTCCATGAAAAAATTAAAAGAATAAAGACAAAAATAGGTTTTAAACTAACACAGAATTATTCATCATAGCAAATTTCTAGAATCATCATTTATTTGTGTTACAAATAAATATACAAATTCAAGATAAGGAACAAAAAGATAGACAATCCAGACCTGTGCATAAGATAGTACAGGTTTTTATAGCAATGTAGTCATTTTAAATGGGTTTTCAATGGTATGGGTCTGAATAAAGTTATGAGTTTAGAAAAAAGTGAAAATAAATTTAAAGATGCATGCAAAATATGGACAGATAAGAGAAAAAAATTCATCATTACATGCACTACCTTTACATTAGCAATATCTGGCTCCATAAGGTTTATATTGCATTTATTATCAATATGTAAAAATAAATAAATAAATAAAAAGACATTTAATAGAAGTTCATTAATGTTGAAACCTAACATTTTTAAATTAGAAATTTTTATTGCCTTTAGCTGAAAGATATTGATAATTACTCCTTTGCATTAATATGATTAAAATTTATGGTATTCAATACATAAAAAGCACGAAGGTGATAATGGATTATTGACTTTAAAAGCCCTTTTAATTATAAAATTCTATAAACTGATATTTTTATTCAATATGTTATTTAAAAACTCATGAAGTTACAGATTTTTCTTAAAAGAACCTTTTTTCTCGCAAAACTCAAATTTATAAACTAAACTTTCTACATTTTTTTTATAAATTATAAACACAGTTGAAATTAGTATGATGTTGATTTAAAATTATCTTTTGGCTTTTTAAAACCATCTGAAATAATGCCTACACAAAACACATAAATTAAATGATATAAAATACATTACAAAATGCCTTTTAAAATTTAAATTCTGCAACTTTTTTTCAAATCTAATAAAGTATCCATATTCCCTATTGGAAAATGAGGCAGTTCAATAGGTTCAGCTTCAAGATTTGATTGTACTGAAGCAGTGAATTTTTTAACTAATTCGTGCTTAACTTCTTCAATCCTGTCCAACCGCAACTTTATAATTTGCAGTTGTTTCAATATCTCCATTGAATCTAAAATAAAGATGTATAAATAATGTTCATTCTTCGCAAGTTAAAAATACTTGTAAAGAATTGAAATTTGTTATAGAAAAATTTTTTTAAGCGAAAATATCATACAAAATAAAATTTGCTATATGTTAGAAATCGATACATTTCTAGTTTAGAAATTAACTTATGAATTAAAAGCAGTTGTAGAACGCACGTAACAAGGATTTAAATCTTCATACAACTTTATTGTTTTATTATTCAACACTTAAGTGATACTCAGATATAAAATTTTAAATTAAAATTGTTTGAAGTCCTTAGTAAATTTTCTTATTGATTGAACGAAAAATAATATATATTTTTCCCCTGCTGAGGACAGACGGCTTAAATTGTGGTGATACTAATTATTAGACATATCTACAACTTTTCTAAACTAATTTTACAAGCACTTTAAAGTAGTAACTATATTACATGCTAAACTTAAAATTTTCTGAATATAGCTTTTAAATTAAGATTATTTGATATATGAAACATTACCTCCAGTAATTTTCTTTGGAGTGACAACATTAACAGCAGCATCTAACTTTTCCTTTGCTGAATTAATGCAGCTACTCATACTTGGAAAATCTGGATAGCTATTCATACTGTCATCACTCATCTCTGATCTTTTTAATAAGAACTTTGATGAAATATACATTAAAATAAAATTTCACTTTTAGCTATTTTTTATATCATGTCATGTTTCTTTTTTTACATCATGTCATGATCAGTTTAAATCAATGGGTGTAGTAGAATAAATGCATTTTTTTATTTGTTTTCTAGACCTTTCATCGAGTTGCTTAAATAACATTCCAAAGAAATTTTGGACAAAAAGTAGCTAAATGTTCATCGAAATATAAAAAAAGTATTTCCTTAAAAGTATTCTTAGCACAGATGCCTTATAATCCAGGATTCCAAATTCAGAGTTTTTTAGCAATGAAAAAATGTTACCAAGATGACGTATTGTGACGTGCGCGAAGACGTAAATACTAGGGTTGCAAAAATAGAATTTTCTGCATAATTTTTATAGGTCTACATATCTATGACGTAATAAAATCCAGGTTGCTAGATACATGAGAAATTCCACCAAAAAAATTACCAAATTCGGAATTTGGCATCTTGGATTATACTGCATCTGTACCTTATTCTTATTATTTATCTTGAACAACTTCTGTTTTTATGAATGAAAACAATGATCACTGATATATTTATGAATTGAGTATCCATTCGAAATGTGTTTTTATCTAATCGCTTATAATATTTTTATTAAAATAATTAATTATGAATATTGTTAACTATATATAGTTAAGAAATGAGCATGAAATGAAATATTAAACAGTGGATTTATAATTTCTTTGTGTGATGTCAAAATGTGCTATG
Source organism: Latrodectus hesperus (assembly GCA_037975125.1). Classification (NCBI taxonomy): domain Eukaryota; kingdom Metazoa; phylum Arthropoda; class Arachnida; order Araneae; family Theridiidae; genus Latrodectus; species Latrodectus hesperus. Next base: position 1,061,534 of record JAJQOW010000014.1, read on the forward strand.
ATATCCTGATGGCTTGACATGTCTCTCTTTTGACCGGAAAATAATAAGTTTGGTACTATACTCATAGGCATAATCCAAATAAAGATTGGGTTAAGAACTATAGGCTTTAAGCATATTTTCCATTAAGATGGTATGTCGTGAAAAGGAGGAGAAATTCAAATGACAATTATGTCACTTGACAGTGGATCAAAATTAAATAATGATTGCTTTGTTTAATGAACTCTGTTAGAAAAATAGGCAATAAACGTTTCGTAATAACCAAATCAATGCTTAGTTTAATATTCGCAAAAACTTTTGAGAACACTTATAGTTGTAAAATAATTTTAAACTTTTCAATAATTGGGCTCAGCATGGCCTAGTGGCAAGATAGCATTCTTCGGTGCATCAGGAATCGGATTCGATACAAGCCACTGTTAAAACAACTAGAGATAAATCTTGAGAATTTACCTTTTTCATGCAAGTCTAGCGGAGTTAATACAAGAAAGCTTTCCTGGGTTAATCCCTTGTGAAATATGAATATGTCCCACTATCTATGAAGAATTCTTCGGAAAGATAATTATCGTGGTGGATGCTAAGGTGCTTTACAATGGTCCATCAAGCAATCTACTTCGCGGTGTCGAAAAACTGCGCAATACTTTAGCTTGTTTATTTAAGCATGCGAATTTGTGAATGGCTGCCTGGATCAGATTTACTGTACTGTCATCCTTGGCGCGTTTTCTTTTGGCGCCAAATTTGTCGAACATTTTTACTGGAAACCCGGCAAACTAGTATTTTGGCAACCCTATTTGTCATTAATTTCTTATGAATATTTACCGATTTAAATTCATTAATGTAAAATTTAATCGAAAAGTTTTATGGATAATTTAACATATCAACTTTATTATTTTATCATTGATGTTTGCAATCTATAAATCTGCGTTTTTTGTTAATTTTCTAAAATTAGTTGAGCATATTGTTAGATGCCAACAATGTATGAAATATTTGTTACTATTTCAGCCATTTTTCCTCCCGCCGTTTTCCCCGATCGGAAATTCGTCATACGGTCACCCTTGGCGACTTAATGAAAATTTCGCCAAGGGTGACCGTACGGTAAATTTTTACCTATGGAAAACTAATCTAAACCATTGTCAGTTATTCTTGAAAATTTCAATAGAATTTTTGTAAAAGTGATTCCGATAGTAAATAATTACGAAAATGATAAAGCTTAACTTTTAAAAGGGTAAACATTTGTTTGTCTTTGTATCTGTTTGACACTACCGCAATTCGATTGAGAGGGATATTCTTGAAAAATATATTTCGGAAATTAGTTCAGATAAAATATTCCAAATATGTATGACTTACTGTTATTAATCATTACTATTATAAAGCATTGTGTTCCTTCTTCATTGATTCCGTTGTTAAATGTCTTTTCATAATCAGTTTGAAAGTGCATTTTCCCAAGCCAACTTCTTGTATAACGTGAAAAATTTCACAAATTGAGTACCGAAAAAATTACAGATCATTTATTTATGTGCATGGACAATTTTTTATAACTACATAATTTAAGTTATAATCACTTCAAAACGGGTAGCAACATAAATTTTACAATATAAATTAGTACATGTTGTAAGTTTTATTACAGATATATCGCACAAAAACAGAGGAAAGTGTATTAAATCTTTCCTTTTCTTTAATGATAATCTGTATCGTAAAAAAAGGAAAATATTATAGTGCATAAAAATAACTTTTTTTTATTAGTAGCGTTTCCTTTTTACATACTGAGCATAAATATAAGTCATAATATTTCTTAATAAACTTACTACACAATATACTGCATATGCGTCAAAGTTATATATGCATATATAAGGGTATAAGCGTCAAAGTTAACTATAAGCAGATACAGTAAATGGAAACGAATTTCAGATAAGAATAGTTTTCATGAAAGAAATATCAAACAAAATCTTGGAAGGATTTTTTTCTTCTTTTTGCTCTTAAATTTTCCCTTTGGGTAGAATATTTGGGAATTTCTCTAGTAAATTATCCCTATGTGACTGAAAATGTTGTTTCCAAGCGAAGGGGTTCCTTGTGTTGGTTTTGCTTGTTCAAACATTCCTAATATACTTGTCACCACGTGAAATTCCACTTTCAAGCCATCCTTGGTTTAAACGAGAGATAACTTATTTTCCTTAATATTCATCATAATTTCAAGAAATCTGTTATATATGCACTAATTTCTCAATACATTTTTAAGAACTTAAAAGTATATTTGTTATTTTCATTAACATATCTTTTAAAATCAAACCATTGCAATAATTCTTCATAAATATTATTACATATATTATAGGAACTTACAACTCACAATCACAATTTTTCTAAGAAATTCTTTTGTTTTACAAATATTATTTAAGCATTTTAATCAGTAACACTGAATTTTAATCTTTGTCTCACTGTCATTCCAACATGAAATGAAAATGAGTATTTGAAAAAATTGATATCTGCCCTGAATATTTTGACTAAAGAGAATATCTTTAAATATAAGTAAATTATTGAGAATCATAAGTAGATTTTTTAAAATTATTTTGTGTATAAAAAACTTTCTATTGAATACGTTTTTTTTAAAAAAATTGGATCCTTCTAAAATTAATTCAAATATCTCACTTCATAATTACCATATCATTAACTATTACTTTAACTAATGAAAAGTTAGTAATTTTAGGTTATTTGTGTTTACATAAAGATAAATTTTTCATTACAAATACAAATATAATTTTTTAAAATTTCTTTGTAGGTTATTGGTAAATTGTAGGATATTTTGTGTTTGTATTAAGGCAATTTTCATTACAAATATAAATATAATTTTATAAATTTTCACAAAATATCTTATACAAAAACTCATAATACGAATTCTAACTGAAAAAATGGGTGGACTATACTTTCGAGTGCCTCTCAGTTTCTAGCTATTTTAGCGCCATATTGTTAGTGATGTTGATTGGTCTATCGTAATTTCAGCGCCATCTTGTTTCTTCAAATATGTACGAAAACAAACTTGGTGAAAAAAATCGCCTATTTTAGCCAAGGAGCACCCTAAATTATATTTTTCGCTGGAAAAATATATTGGTTGATTTAAACAAGTGATAAAGAAGAAAAAAATATTTAAAGTGGTGGGCAAAAAATACAAAACGATATTTTATGAGCATATTTGATATTTATTTTTCCACATGATCAACAAACCTGCTTAAGAATTCAACGCCAGACTAAGGTTTGCCAACATTATTATGAAATCATGTCTTTTGCTTAAGCCAATTTTCAGGAGCTATTTTAACATCACTGAGGAAAACTTTGTTCCATATAAGTCAATTTAGTGAATAAATATTAGTTTATTTTTGAATAATGTGGAATACAACTCTAACTCATTTCCCTCCTTCAATAAAATCATTCTCGAATGCTTAGCATTTTTGATTTTGATTTTTATACAATTACTTTGTGGTATATTGAAGAGGTCACAATGTCTATCCAGATAAAAACTTCTTGCATTATCTAGTACTGGAATTATAACATTGCAAATGCAAGCGAAAACTATTACAATTATTTGGTAACTCATATATTTTATATTTTTTTATTATTCTTAAACTGTTTTCATGTAAGATCATTTTGTAACTGTTATATAGGATAAAAAAGGCACTTTGATATACTAGTTTATAAACAATTATTTATACTGTGAACAGTTATTCATGAGTGGATAAGGGAAAGCATTAAAAGTTCTAAGATGATACTTAAGAGTTATTTTGATTTGACAGAGTGCAGTAGATTCACTAACAGAGAGTTTGGTAAGTGTTTCAACATTCTGCATGTAGCTTATAACGAGTACTTTTCATAAATAGTTGGTCGCTTTCATGTATCGTAAGAATTAAAACTCGGGAAATCCCATATGAGCATTCCGGTATGTGTATATACAGAAAGCAGAAGTGCAAAATAAATTTTCAATTGTTCAAAAGTAATACTTCACCTAACACATTACAATAGTAACTCTACAGAACTCAGTCCTACTATTAGGTTGTAATGAGCTCGAGATCCCAGAAAATCTTTAAAATTATTCCCAAAAACTATTATTCAACAGACATGTTTAGCGAGAGATTGTTATAGTATATGAAAGGATATAAATGATATTTTTAGGCACATAACATTATTTTTTAATACGTTTGTTGAATTACAATTGTTGAAAAATGAATAAAAATGACTTTGTAATAAATAAATAATTTAGCAATAAAGGAATTTTTGTTATATATGAAATCAAATAATACCCTTTTGTAAAATATATATATATATATATATATATATATATATATACATTTTTGAATTGATAATAAATTTTGTATATATATATATATATTTCAAGAATAAATGAAAAATATATGGCAAAACACACACACACACACACACACACACACACACACACACACACACACACACACACACACACACACACACACACACACACACACACACACACACACACACACACACACACACATACATATGTTTTTTGCCATATATTTTTCATTTATTGTTGAAAGTCACATCCTATCCTGTCTAGTGGTTAGAGTGCCTGACAACGGATAGGGAGGTCTGGGTTCGAATCCCAGTTCGGGTATGGATGTACTTCCTCGTTCTGTCTATCCTTTCTTTGTATGAATGGTTACCTACCCTATAAACAGGTGCCTATGGCATATATGTACTGAGGAAGCCGTACTCCAAAATATGATTCAGTTGGAAAAGCGAAGCAGCGCACCCCATATTGTAAGCCAAGCTGACACAAGACAACAGCAACAACATTGTTAAAAGTCATCAATTTGAGATTATAATCTGTTAAAGCACGAGTACAATTAAATTAGATTTAAATAAACTGATTTCTTTGAAAGTTTTTTTAAAAATAAGTATACTAATTACACTCTTTTAATTATTTGATTACTCGCCTACATTATAAATTTAGATAATAATGACGATTGATGAAAATAAAAAATGATCAGTGGACTAAATGTATGCATAGATCTTGTCCCTAACACACTGTCCGCATTTTTGCTTGCTAAGTACTAAGAAAATATAATAGAATATTTTTATTTAGAAACATTAAGGATTCTGCAGCTGCACTTTTTGTATTCATCCCCAACGCTCATTGTTATTTATTCAAGACAATTCCCTAGGCTCGTCGTTGAAAAGCAATGCTCTGCATTATTAAACATTAAGGTATTACTTTTCTTCTTTTATTCTAACAAAAGACATTGTGGTCATGTCGTGTACCATTTGAATACCTCGGACTATTCTTAACGAGAAGATAATACAAGAATGAATACACCAATCTCATTTTCATTCATAATAAATAATTTTATTCAAAACTAAAGTTTTTCAATTTAAATGGAGTTGACATTGAAATTTTTAACTGAAAGATAAAATGCCCGTCCATATATATTCATAGAACTAGTTTTCCCCTAATTCTACGACTACTTGCTCAATAAGATCAATATTTACAGCTTATATTACTGGAAGAATGTTACATACTAACCAAAATCATTTTATGTATCTGAATATCATCTTGATCATCATCTTGCATAAATATGAAATTTGCTACAATCTATAACGAACACCAAGTAATATATCTTTAATTTCAAGACATTTATTTGTATATAGGTCTGTTATTTTTCTTCACCTATAAAATTCTAATTTCGGAAAATAGTTGGCATTCCTATAAAGCATTTCACTTTCATCTACGCATAATTAAATCAAGACCAGGGCATTTTAGAGATTAATAAGGCAAAGATTGCCCATTTAATATGTTGTAGTTCATGATTTTTATCTATGGTGATTTTGATATAATAATGATCTACAAAGGATTTTTATAACAAGCGAATTGAATTTGCTTTCATTAATAAAATTTATTTTCATTCAAATGTCTTAGAAAAATTTACGTTTCTTCCAAAACCTTTTCTTTTTGTTTTTTTCTCTGATGAAAGTTATAAGTGGCTCTTTCTCTCGTCAGCAATATTAATGGCTACAATTCTTACAGAATGCTTGTCTGGTCTCTTATATTTTAATCAAGATTACAATTTGAAATCATTTGTCGAATTGCATAAATTTTATCAATAGTTTACTGAATTTTGGTGAATAACTTCATTTTATTATCTTTTGTGTTCACTGTAGCATTTCTTAAGAATGATTTTTATAAAAATGGCATTTTCACTAGTTCCAGTAATTTCTGAGAACATTTTACTCCATTTTCTCTGATTAAAAGTGCTTTTATCTTAGTTAATTTAGAATCTGATTGCTTACGAGAAATTAAAAATTATAAGCTTTAATTTACAGTTCTAATACTTGAAATTTATTTTAAGCTTTTACTTAAAACTTTAATTTGATTTCTTATAACAGTTTCTTGGTCTCAGAGATGTCAATAGCAAAATAGAAATCGAGTTATTTGATAAGAAAATTTATTAACAGCACATAACTTTTATCTGAAATATGAACAGTTTTCAGTAAATGAGCTTGCGGTAAGTTTTAAAATAAATTAATTTTTTTGTCTACCTTAATTTTTTGAGACAAAGCATGATTTCAATCTACTCTTTTTATATGGAACTATGTTATTAAATTATGTAAAATGCTTTATCACACACACACTAGTAAGTTTACCTTATAAAGATTTATACAAATTACTAGAAAATATATTTTATCATATATATAATACAATCGACTGATATGTTATAAAATAAATTTTTTGTACCTTCTTCCTATCATAAAAAAGGAACTTGTGTTACATTTATAATTTTTTTGAATGTTCATCTTTATATCCCAGGTACACTTTTATAGTTGAAGATTTTTTTCAAAAGCAATAGTTCCGTTTTCCTATTTACGGTTACTCGAAAGATTTTATTGTTCCGTACGGAACATAAAGTTTATTTCTTTCTGACAGTAATAGCTCTAAGTAAGTTCGGTTAAATCGAAAAGGTTAAGTTGTGACAAAAGTAGGTAAAAAAAGAAAAAAAAAGAGAATCTTTTGGCAATTTCATGCTCTACCATAACAGCTCTTATATTGGCAGACTTTCTCATTCTTGGCGATGATAAAACTTAGTTAATTTATTCTTAGCTAAATTTTTGGCAGAATTTGTCATTCATTACAAATATGGACTTGTATTTAACAAATGACGATTTTATAATTTCATTTCTGCGTGTAAATTAACTTGATATAAAAGTAATAACGTTAAAAAAAATAAAAAATTATTAAGCTTATATTTAAATGCGGCTTACCAATTAAATTAATAATTTTATTAATTTATATAATTAATAAAAAATAAATTAATAAAATTAATAAATCTTCAATAAAATTTGCATAGTTAATTTTGAAAAATTTACTCGATTTATTTCTTTATTTACACAATTGGCTGCGTTAATTTCCCCTTTCAAATTCTCATAAGGAAAGAATGTTATTTCTATTTACAATGAAATCACCAATAGTTTGTCTATTAATTCATTTATAGGAAATTGAATAACTTGTGAAGGAAGAACCAAAGGAAAAAATATCCTTGACATTTCATTTTTTTCACAACTAATTAAAAATGCTCCAATTTATGATACTGACAAATAAATTATGAATGCTCTTATTGATGATATTTCAAATTAATTATGATTAGAAATTATGCTTTATTGAGAAAAATAAAAATTTAAAAATGATATTGAGAGAGTTATACACGTATATAAATTTTTGTTGAGAATATTAACAAAATTATTCAGATATTTTAAATATTTATTAAAATTTTCCAAGAGTTTTTTTCAATATTAAATTTTTATAAAAAAATATACATTATTTAATATTAACGTTATTGTTGTATAAAAATATTTGGCAAATGTTTTTGATACAAATATCAATATTAATTCCAGTAATTATTTGAATATTTTAAATAGTAATTCTAAATGAAAGAATAAAAATTATAGTTTGTATACAAACTAAAAAACTGAAATTTGTAGATTAATTAATAAAAGTAAACTAAAAATTGTGTAAGAATACTATATTGTAAATTTCAATTGATAAATAAGGCAATCATTACAAAGAGATAGTGATGTGCACGAATGATGTTGAAGGAAAAATAAATATTGAAATACACACTTATATTAAATTAAATATTCTTAAAATGACATTTCATAGCGTATTTGTATCTGATTTTTTAAAGAGATTTTTAAAAATATGAATGGAAAATAATTAATATTTTTTATTGTTACCACTCTGATTCCACTTTTACCCTCAGATTTATTTCTTGTTTATTGAAACTTTTTGATTTTGCAATAATTGTTTAAGAAAATACTGATACAAATATAAATTATATAATTTGAAATAAATTTTGATTTTTTATTAAAAAAATTATATTTTGTGAATTGAAAAGAAAACTCTTTAACTTTTAAATTTGAGATAACTGCTTCAGCTGTAGATCTATTAGCACGAAAAGAAGTTTTTCTTTCAAAATCAACCGATAGCAAGTTTTTAGTAGTAAGTAAAACAGAGGGTATTTTTCAGGATATTTTAGGAACACTTTGTTTTTTAATTACCTCATTCTGTACATTTGCTTTGAAGGATTTTACACGAAAAGAAATATGTTGCATATTTCACAGTTGTTTAGTTTTACGATTAACATGCATTAAAAACGTTATCACAAATTCAGAAACAATGATGTCTTATAAATGTAAAAAGTATTGTTTTAAAATGAGTAGGATTTTAGACTCAATACCAAATAAAGATTAAAAATGTTTTATCTAAAATATACTCAATTAAAACAATCAACCAATTTTTTAAGACTTACTATTTTGAGATTGAATGCTATGAATACTTTATTTTATTTTTTAAAATTTTTGGAAATACACTATACCTGATAATTGATGATATTACTTTATCTTTCTAAAAAAAATCAATTAATCAATCAATTAATGAAAAATTACTTAAAAAGGCATATTAATGAGATAAATTGAGTTTAATAAGTTATTAAACTTTATTGAATGATTGAAGTATGTTTTATTAACGTGCATTGAAAAACACGCTCTTTAACATCGAATCGAATTAATTTTTACTAAAATCTTATAAGTTGGCATTTTTTTATATCCAGGTAAATTTCATTGTGATTCGTATCTGGCTGCCCATTTTTATGGCATGTGAAGCCGAAAACACAATTCCATCATAGTATTGATACATAACTTCCGTTAATTGTCATGCCTGAGAAGGAGTGGGAAACATTACAAAATTTAAATTAACAATCAAATACTTTGTCACAAAAGTAGATATCAAAACAATACTTTTGATTTGATTGATTCATCAACCCACCCTCTTTAACTTTATTTCTAATAATTAATCTAATTGTAAAGTCAACATAAATTAAAATTTTATAAATCTCTGAAATTCTTACCTTAAATTTCATATTTTTTAAAATAAAATGTTATTAATGAGAATATATTAGTTAAAAGTTATTATCGAAACAGATATTTGCTATTAGTGGTTAGGGAAATTATTTGATAAAATTGTAAATATAAACTTAAAATATCACTACACACACACACACACACACACACACACACACACACACACACACACACACACACACACACACACACACACACACACACACACACACACACACACACACACACACACACACACACACACACACACACACACACACACACACACACACACACACACACACACACACACACACACACACACACACGCACTACACACACACACATAGTGTGTGTGTATATATATATGTATCGTTGCATCTTACTCACATAAATTTATGTCTTTTAAATTATAGCTCAGATCTTATTAACATTTTTCTAATTTTTTAATCAAATATCGTTACTCTAATTATGACTCGAAATGTTAAAGATAAGAAATAATTTTTGTATAGAAAATTCTTTATACATAAAAAATAACAACTTAATTTGAAGTAAAAGTCATTAAAATATCAACATAAAAGCATTTTTTCTTTCTAGGAACTAAAAGGATAAATTATTTCCTAATAAATTTGAAATAGTCGGACTATAACATTGGAATCTTTTAAAAACATTATCTATTAAAAAAAGCAATGCATAATTTGTACTTCTTCAATTTAAAAAAGAAAAAGAAAAACGGTTAACTGGGAGCATAGGTAAAACATATGTATTTTCAATTAGTATTTGCGATACTTTTGCATAACACTTGTATGCTTACTTATTCGATATACAAAAATTAGTAAATGCCACACGGATACAAGAGAAATTTGGTATTGTTTTTAGAAGATATTCTTATAGTAGCACAACAAAGAAATTAGTCTGCTCCAAAAAAGATTCTGAAAGATACATAAAATGTAATGTTTTTTTCGTACCTATTTACCATTAAGTGGTTGTTCTTTCGTTTCAATTGAGATTATGACTACTTCACTTTATTACAATTCTCATTGGTTAATTCTATGCATAACGTCAGATATCATTTTATCTACGTCACATCGTATTGAAACGTCGTCGTTAATCTGATTTGTTGACGAAATTGCCATCTGCTTTCCAATCCCAGTCTTCGATTAGTAGCAAGCAAGATGAAGTTTATCAATGACTATCGTTGGCGATGAGCAAAAATCCATTCATGATTTTTACTTGCATAGAGAAGTATTTTTAATAACAGTTTTTTCCGCTTGTAAATTTTTCAAAATCATGAAAATTACCTGTTGTTCTAAATAATTAGTTTTCAAATCCTTAGCGATATTGCTTCCAAAATTGAATACATTGAAAACAGAGCAGAGGAAAAAGCAAAATGAAAAAAGACAAGACAAAACAATCCACTATGTAAATTAGTTTAAATCGGCAAGGACGATTTAAACTTTTTTTATTCCTTTTATTTATTTTAACTCATGATTTTGTTTTGACCTTTCCATTCATTCTGCTATAAATTCAATAAATTTATTGGAGATTAAATCTCGATAAATACTTCTGATGTGTTTCAGAAAAGTATAAGAATCATATTTCTATTGACATTGAATTTCATTTTTTTCGCTGCGCTGATAGGATAACAATAGTTATGGAAAAATAATTTACAAAAATAGGCGTCAATAATATGTTTAAACATATTTAAAAAAGAAATGCTTTACTTTCATTCCCTTGAAATAACTTTTATGCTACGTTTATTTAAAAAAGAATTCCATTTACTTCCATAATCTTGAACAACTCAAAGTTTAAGCGTTATATTTTAAGCAAAATTGTCATGGAAAAAGTTTTTCGATTTGCTTAGTTATTTTAAGACATTTGAACGTGTTAAAAATTGGAGCGTTAGAGATCTTTAATAAATAGTTGCGTTTTATATTTAGTATTATGTTTAATCATATGTTTAGAAGTAAAGATTTCGAACTTCTTTTATTTTATGTAAGAAATTATGTATACACTACTGGCCATTAAAGTTGCTACACCAGTAAAGCGGCACACCACACACGTGAAATTTGCATGCCAGGTAGAACTTGCTGGGATATGCAAATGATTAGATTTTCAGCGCATTCAAACAAAGCAGGCGACAGTAGCGACATCTACAATGTGTATAAAACCAGAGATTTGACAGCAGTTTTCTCATACTCAATTTATGTTTCAATGTTGTTTTCGGCAAAGAATGTTGTTGTAATGCCTCGTGTAAGAAGAAGAAATGCCTATCAGCATGTATCTGACTTTGATCGAGGAAGGATTATAGCCTACTGGGATTGCGGTTTATCGTACCGCAATATTGCTGCTCGCGTCGGTCGACACCCCATGACTGTTAGCAGAATATGGAATCGATGGGTTCAGGACAATCATACGGAGCGTCATGCAGGATCTCAGAGACCCCCCATCACTAACAGCAGAGAAGACAGACATCTTATCCGCATGGTCACTAGGGATCGTACAGCCACGTCACGAACCCTGAGTCGAGAAAAGGAGTCATTTGCAAGGCAACAAGTTTCTGCTCGAACAGTTCGACGACGTTTTCAACAGCATGGATTGTCTGCACGGCGACCATGGCTTCGGCTACCATTGACGCTGCGTCACAGACAGGAGCGCCTTCAATGGTGTGATCAGCGACGAACTTGGACGCGGGAATGGCATCACGTCATCTTTACAGATGAATCTCGGTTCTGTATACAGGACCATGATGGCCGCATCCGTGTTTGGAGGCATCGTGGAGAACGCGCATTGCCAGTTTGCATTGGACATCGCCATACTGGCCCATCTGCTGGAGTGATGGTATGGGGTGATAAATGGGCGGATAAATGCTGTTATTGCAGCCAGAGGTGGCTGCTATGGGTACTGATTTCTCAAGATCTATACATCCTAATTTCCTGTAAATCTAATCACTTGTTCTTTCCACTATAATGTATGTGTCCAATAAATATCGTTCTGTTATTTGCATTCCTTCTTGGTGTAGCAATTTTAATGGCCAGTAGTGTAATATATATTATATAATTATAATATATATAAACCTAACATTAAAGTATCAAAATTAATCAGAAAGCTTTCGTATGCTGTATTTATTTTGAAAAACTATTTCCGTGCTTCAGTCTAAAATTTATTTGAATAAATTGGTATAAAATTTTAAACTTTTTAGCTATAGAATCTCATATACAAATATTTCTAATATATAATTTACATGATTTGTAAAGTTGAAATTTATTTATAAAACTGCGTAATTTCTGAATATTCTGCACATGTGCCGTATAATCCATGATTCCAAATTCTGAATTTTTTTGGCGATGAAGAAATGTTGCCAAGATGATGTACGTGACGTGCGCGATAAGTAAATACTAAGGTTACCAAAATAGAATTTTCTGCATAATTCTTATAGGTCTCCATAGGTATAACGTAATAAAAACGAGTTTTCCAGATACATAAGAAAATCCGCCAAAAAATGGCCAATCTCAGAATTTATAACCATGGATTATACGGCACCTGTGCCGAATATTCTTTTAAAGATGTATATTAAGATTTTCTTTGGAGGTTAATTTTAATTTCTAGGAAAATTCAAGTTTTTACAAAAAGGTTATTGACAAAAGTAATATTTTTTGTTTGATTTGCTTAATGTTAAATACCTTATTTTATTTTTATTTCCAAAGAAACAGTATTTGTATGTTCGAAATGGTGACGAATTGAATTAATTGTAATGTATTCAAAGTTATTTTATTATTAGGATTTGAATTTTAAGACATCTATTTTTATCACAAAAAAATACATTGAATCATACAATTTTTGAAATACAGGATATATATTTTGGGAAAATGCTAGTTCTACGATCTTACAGAGATATTTATTGGACTTAGGATAACGCTGTTATTAACAAAACATCATATTTCATAAATGTGCTGCTTATAATGCATTCAAATATCAGCATCCATTAAGAATTACTAATGCTGATAGCTAAGTATCAGCATCAGTACTACTTAATTTTACTTATTTAAGTTTCAACCAAAAGCTATAAATATTGTCGCAGTATCAATGGCAATTAACTTTAGAAATTAATTTTTGAGTAAGCAATTATTATTAAAATTTCTTATATTATGTTTCATATTTCTACGCTTCCGAATTCTAATTTTTCTTCTCATTAAGCTCATTTCAATATTTCCAAAGAAGATTTATATTAATATTATCGTTTTTAGTATTCCTAATTAGATGCATTTATATTTAATTGATATTCTCATCATTACTGTCCAAACTAAATAAAATAACATTTTGTAATTTGATTATTATTTTCGAAAAGAAACGAAAAATAATTTATGATTAAAAAGAAATTTCATTTTGGAAGTCAATTAAAAATATTTATTGAAAATAATTTTCAAAAATAATTTGATAAATTGAATGAGAGTTTAAAATCAAATTGAAGCAGGTATATTTCTATGAAATAAATTTATTTAAAAATATTTGTTCCTTTAAATTAAATGAGAAGACAAAATTTGGAATATGCTCTTATTAATTATAAAGCCTACAGCTTAAATATGTTTATTCAATCATTAACGTTGAATGTGAATATGGGAGTGGAGTAAGGGACTCAAGGTTTCTTCCTTATTTAAACCAAAATTAAAATTACTTAAATTTTTAAAAGTGATTTATGCCTCTGAAATATTCAAAAACTTTTACAATTACTGCAACTCAATATTTTATTGATACATATATTCATTCTTAACGATGGAAATATGGTCTCAAAAAGTTTTAGAATTGAATTAAAAAAGTTGAACCTTTGATTAATTTTATACCATTCTATAAGTGAGGAAAATAAAACTGCTAATATCTAAAATAAAGTGCTACAAGAAAAGAAGGTAGAATATACTTTATAAAATAAAAGTAAATTGCTATGGATATATCCTTTTTATATACAAAAAAGAGGAAAGAGTTAGGTAAGCAATGTTCCTTTACTGATGTTGGTCCTCATTTGCTTACAGAAATAGATTCTGATCCACAGATCCAACAAATGTTCTACCAGATACCTTTCGTTGATAGAGAAGTAGATAATACCAAGAAAATGGCGATTCATGAAATGAATACTGATTGCGTCTCTTTAGAAGACAGTGGTATGAGTCACAAAGAAGGTGGATGGCCAGCTGGGGTAGATACTGCTGACGAGGATAGTATGGCAAGATTCAGGAAAAATATTAGTAAAGAAAAAAGTTATGTCACCTCTGTAAAAGCTATGGCAGATTTCGTTGAATACTTTATAAATGAAAATAACTCAATAGATATTTATGAAGAATATTTCTCAGGACAACAAATAAGTTCAAGTTATGATGGACCATTTAAAATTGTATCTAATCTTCAAGATCCAAGCAAAATACTCCGAAAAGTAGTAGATTTGTCATGGTGCTTAGACTCTTCAAAAATTGCTGGTGCCTATTCTATAACTGGTCTGAATAATACTTCTGTGCATCCATGTTTTAATTCTTTTGTATGGGATGTGAGAGATAATGTGTCACCATACTGTATACTGACTCCTGAATTCCCAATGAATTGTATAGCTTTTTCTCCAACGGAGATGAATTTGATTGCAAGTGGTTACAGTAATGGTCAGATTGCACTCTGGGATATTCGCGTTGGTGGATATTCTCAACAAGCATCAGATGTATTCGAAAGTCACTCGCAAAAAGTGACTGGCATAAAATGGTTAGAAACAAACAGTAGAATGGATATCTTTTCTGCATCAAGGGATGGAAAAATGAAATCATGGGATGCAAGAAATTTATTAAAGGCAACAGAAACAGTGGATCTAAATTCTGAAATCAATGGCTTACCTTCAGATTTTGAAACTTATAATATAAGCTGCATTGAGTATGACCCAACAGTTTCTCATAAATTTATGTTAGGCTCTGAACAAGGTAAAATATTATATTTTGACAGAAAGTCATTTAATAAATTAGAGAAAGTATTTGATTCCCAAAGTGGGCCATTACTTACCATTGAAAGAAATGCTTTTTTCCCTCAACTTTTTGCATCGTGTGAACCATGGATAATGCGAATTTGGTCTGAAGGATGTCAAGCATCTCCAATAGCAAGCATGATAAGTAACGAAGGATATTATACTGATTTATCTTGGAGTCCATGTAAACCATCAGTACTCTACACAACGAAAACAACAGGAGTTATAGAAGTTTGGGACGTGATCGGAAAATGCACAAAACGACTCACGGATGTTTCTCTGGAAAAAGGTCCTTTGCTTAGTATCTCTATTAGTGATCTGGAATATAAAATTGCGTGTGGCACAGCAACAGGGGCAATAAGTATTTTGTTGATTCCAGATTGTTTTAAGTCAACATCTGATGAAGAAATAGATCTCATTGCTAATTGTATTGTTGGCACAAAAGATACTTTAGAAGGAAAACCAAGATCAGAGCGACTCTGCCGCACAGAAGAAAGTGAAAAATATGTTCCACTAGAGGAAAACTGGGATCCACCTGAAAAGGCGGAAGAGTTACAAAAGGAATATGAGACCCTGTTTGAGAAATACTCATCCGATGTGTAAAAATTGTCATGACTATTAAGTCAAACAGACTATTAATTATTATTGTTTTGGAAATTATATCACTAATTTGAAGAAACATTATAATTAATTGTCTCGGTAACTTAATAGGCTAATTTAACTTTATGTAGCACAATGAACTAAGACTTGTTATAAAAATAAATGTAATACTAAAAATAAATAGTAATAAATGTAAAAAAATAAGTAATGTTAAAATTGAAATAAAATGTACATCAATTTGCAAAATACTTCAAAATATTCCAAAAAATGAAAAATCCTTACTTATGAAATTAAAACGAAAATATTAAATCTTTAATATCTATTAAGTTTTAAGTTAGAAGGGGAATTCCAAGTTATAGATCTGATAATTTTAGTGACATATTGTCGCCAAAATAATTTTCTTGAAAAAATGACCACATGTAATTTTTAATCTCAATACAATAAATCAGTAATTTAGAAAACAGAAGGCTCTCTCCCTCGAAGTTTTAAAATAGTAATAATATTTTTCATGATATAGAGTGTTTGTATTCCAAAAGGTATTGTTCTGAGCTGAGGATGAAAATCTACAAGAAGTAGCGTAATCGTTCTGAAAAATTTAGCTTTTGTAAATTAAAGTCCAAGCAATAAATCAAAAAAATATATTTACAAAATTAAATAAAACCGAAAATACAAAATATGGCATATTACAAAATGCGCTCATTATAGCATTGTAGCGTTCGGTCACAAAATTTTAAAAAGTGCCACATATAATATGACAAGGAAACATGCATCTACTAGAGGTATTTTAAACATAGAGAGAATTTACAAAATTATTAGAGTTAAATCCTTATTACAAACGAGTTTCCGATTCCATTTAGAATGATTTCAGTCTTTTGTGTTGAGTGTATACAAATAATTTAACATTTATTCTAGCAAGATCGCTTACGGATGAAATGTGTTGAGAAAAAAATGAAGGAATATGCATAGAAGGATACAGAAACTTATATACACTGCTGACCACCGTAAAGGCAACAACCTGAAGGAAGCATGCAAATAACATGAAATTTACAGCATGCATTAGAGGAGGTGAGATATGCAAATGATTAAAATTTCAGCGCAGACGTACATCACGCGTGCCTGTGGCTCACTTTAAAGCATTATTTAAGGCTTGGAGATGTCGAAGATTTCAAGTTTAGCAAATAAGTTTTTATTGTGGTCTTTTTTTAAAAAAAAACAATCAATAATGCTTCGCAGAAAACAGCGATCATTTTTTGATCAAATATCTGAGTTTGACAGAGGAAGGATAGTGGCCTACCGAGATTGTGGATTATCTTTCAGGAAAATTAGTAATCGTGTTGGTCGAAATCAAACAACTGTAATGCGGATATGTGATGGTTGGATGCAGGAAGATAAGACGGAACGATTTCTTCAATCGCATCCACCTCAGTGCATCACATCATGTTATGACAGGCAAATTGTGATGTCGGTGACGGATCCGTCATCATGCCTCAGCCACATGACGAATTACAGTACAGTTCATTCAGTCTGTAACGCATCATCCGGTATCATTCGACGCCGTTTACAGCAGAGTGGTTTGTCTGTAAGACAAACCACTCTGCTTTGTTTATCCTTGATGCAGAACCACAGATGTCTCCGCTACCTATGGTGAGATGAAAGAAAGATGTGGAAGGCAGAATGGAATGAAGTTGTCTTTACTGACGAGTCTCGCTTTTGTTTGCAACATCAAGATGGTCGCATTCGAGTCTGGAGACATCGTGGTGAGAGGATGCTGAACAACTGCGTTATGCATTGCCACACTAGTCCTATACCGAGTATTATGGTATGGGGGTATTGGATATTACTCTTTTTCTCCTCTAGTATGCATTCACGGTATTTTAAAAAGCCAGCGCTACACTTAGGTGTTGGAGCCAGTTGTCCTTCCTTACATTCAGGGTTTGCTCAAAGTTATAGTTCAACAAGATAATGTGCGACCACACGTGGCACGCATTGTCCAAGAGTTCTTCGTCAATCGCAATATTGAATTGATTTCCTTGGCGTCTCGCTGTCTGGATCTTTGCCGATAGAAAACATGTGGTCCATGGTTGCTCAATGATTGACCCATATTACATCGTCAGCTGAAACACCGGATTAACTTTGGCAAAGTGTGGAAACTGCTTGGTCTGTTGTACCCCAAGAACACAACTAAAGTCTCTTTGAATCAATGCCGAGGAGTTTTGCAGCAGTGTTCTCCAACAATGGCGGCTACTCTGGCTACTGATTTTGGCTGGAACCACATTTCACAGAAATCTATAAATTAAATCATTTGATACTTGGTCAACATGTTATCAACAAAATAAATTTTGTTGTAATATTTCCTTGTCTTTCTTTGTATTGCGATTCGGGTGATCAGCGGTTTATAATTTAGAATGCCAATTTAACAGCCGAAGCGTTTGTGCATATAAGAAGAAAATTGTGTCATATACTTTAGAGCATAATTAATGCTTTCTAGTAGATGTCATTCCTTTACTAGAAAAAATTTCTTTGTATAGAACTGTAGAAAGTGCTTCATACTTAACTAATACAGAGTTTGAATGGCCATTCTGTTTTTCCTTATTTAATTTTTTGAAACCAAAACCATATTTTCTTCATTTACATGTTATTTGATTTTGTTGTTTAGAACCTTTTCGCATATTTCTATCATTCCGTAGAATTAAAGTCCATGTACAACATTTTACATATTTTCACGTATTTTTACGTACATTTTACCGCATGGTATATGCATTTCAACAAACTCTTTCACTTTTAAAATTAAATGTGTTCGTTTCTTTAATTATTTTATTGTTTTATATTTATATATTTGGTTGCAGGGCATGTGCTATAAGTGTCTATAATGACAACAAGAAAATATTTTTTTTATCTAGAAAAGAGTTCTCCATAATCCACCCATTCCTAAGTTTTTAAATTATTTATTTACTTTTTGCTGTTTTCTTCTCATTATTTTTTAACTTTAACGTAAGATAAGTACTATGTCTCTAAAGACAGTATCTGTGTGGATATTTTTCACATAAAAATACTCTACTCTCCTTAATTTGCATTCGATAGTTCTTTTTTTTTTTAAAAAATTATTATTTTATTTTTTTACTTTTATTTTGTAGAGGAGGTAGTCTTGAGGCAATTTGTATAAGCACTTTTCACTTACAGAGTATTTTTTTCATTTTCCTCAGTTTAGTGTATTTAAGCAAATTTTTAGTTTTTTCATATTTCTTATTTTGAATTTCTTTTTCTAGAACACGAAATGGAAGAATTCTGCATATTATAAGTATGCAGTCTGAAAATCAATTCTCCTTCCTTTCATTTTGATATTTTGAAAACTAATTGTTATTGTCAATTTTTAATCATATTTCTTCTTGTATTTCATGTTATAAAAATGATAAAAACAACATCAATGTATATAAATAGTCATCTGATATCAAAATTTGTTTTTCGTTTTGTCATTTTAAGTATTGAAAAGTTTGCTTAATTTCTTTCATTTTACTTTATCTTTAAAATCAGATAACAAATATGTTGTGTTGACACTTAAAATTCTTATCATTTCCTTCCTTTACCAACTGTACTTTTAAAATTTTGTTATTTGTTAAATTTTTATATTTATAAACAAATCTTCTAGGGACTTTCTTTTCAATAATATTATTTTCTATCTAAACGTGTAAAAAGTGTTCTTATCTTATGTTTAATTTTATCTTCAAGAGGTAGTTAAATTTTGAAATTAATCTTTTCTTTCTTTTAATTTTTTGCAGTTCAATTTAGGAGACGGTTGTTTAACAGCGTTCTTCTTAAATTTCATTACAGTTTTTTTTACGAATTTTTCTGTTATACATATTTTTTCTGTTTGCATTAACATATAGTTGTTCTTTGACTTTATGAATGAAATATAACTTGGTTCTTTTTCTTCAATATGCGTATTTAAAATTGTTACAAAAATAAATTAACAGTATAAATTTAAGTGTTAAAAAAGTTTACTTTTATCATTATATCACAGTTTTTAATTAATTTATATAAGTACTTTTATTCATTTTTTCTCAATGACAACAAGTAAGAAGCTTCAATTTAATGTTTCCTTCCCTTTATGGGTTAAAATATAAGCCTTATTCAGTAAATAATTTAATTTCAATTATTAATAAATTTTACATTAATGATTTATATCAGTATAATTCGCGAAATTTCATTTATTTATATCCTTTATTCTACCACTCTCATAGAATTTTATTTTAAATAAGTGCTATATCGCATTTACAAATTACATTTTACGCTCTTTTTTCTTGTAAATTTTTTCAATGATGTTTTTCTGTTCGCATTTCTCTTCCTTTTAATTTTGTTAAAAGCACTGAAAACAGTTTATTTGTGAAATGTTACACTTATTGAATCGTGGTACGGAATTATTCATAGTTTGTCCCAAGTTTCTTTGAAAAGAAAAGGCATGTTTTTTTAAATGTCGCATTTCCTTTTCAACTTTATCATTCTTTTTATACACGATACTATTATTTATATTTTTGTACCGCCATGATAAAACTTACTAATTTAAAATTCCGTATGAATATCTTCATTTTACTGTATAGCAGAGAGTTTTATATTAATAAAATTTTTTCTGATAATGTGATTTTAATAACAAAGCAGCAATCTACACAAATTATTAAACGTTTTTAAAGTAATTTTTATAAATTTATTATAAAAGTTTAAATAAGAAGATATGTTTATATATTAGAGATATTTAGTGACATATTTGAGATTTTTTGCTGATAATGTTAAAAATCACAGTTATAAAGTTTTCTATTTTATAGAATTTTAGTTATTAAATTCTCTTATAACTTTTAATTTTTCAAATTAGTGTTAATAAAGATTTTAAAATACATTATAATTAAAATAGATATTACTGGTTATATTATTCTTATTTCTTTATCATGTAATTCTATTTACTCAGCTTTGAATGTAAAATTTTTTACATTACTTTCCCTACTATAAAAAGCCAGAAAATAATTATAGGGCTTATAATCCGAATAAAATAATTTGTATCAATTAAACTTAAGCACAATAAAAAATAACGTGCATCTTGGTTTTGTGAACATTTTATGTTATTTAGTAGAAAAACATTTTTGAATAAACTCTAAATACATTACATTTTTAAATACACAATTTTCTCTCTCTATTCTAACTTAGATTTAGGTATAATAATCTGTTGGATCTCATTAGCATTTTGAGTAATATTTACACTTATTTTTAACTTAATTAAACATAAGTAATACTTATTTTTAACCTTAAAAGAATGCCTTGTTTTGAAATTATTATACTTATGTATGTATATATATATATATATATATATATATATATATATATATATATATATATATATATATATATATATATATATATATATATATATATATATATATATATATATATATATATATATATATATATATATATATATATATATATATATATATATATATATATATATATATATATATATATATATATATATATATATATATATATATATATATATATATATATATATATATATATATATATATATATATACACGTGCACTTGTATTCATATAGTATATGGTACGTGAATGAAATGAATGCAGTTTTCCATTAGAATTAATTTAACTCTTTTGATACATAAATTTTCAGTCCTTTTTTATACAAAATATTCGATTTCACTTATGAGAAAAAATTCGAAAACTTGAACCGAAAGAAAAATTGATTTTTGAGAAACATTTAAGAATAAATGTTTTAATACATAACAAATATTTGATGCAAATAGGATAACAGAATATTAAAAAACATTTTTTGCAAAAAAGGATGAAGTACAAGACATCATTTGAAAATAGTTTAGAATTCTTTCACGCTTGTTATAATAGGAAGACCCAATTTAGTCTTGCTAAATTAGTCATAGAATAGGCACATTACTGTCAAAATTATTTCGTTTAATATAATTTGACTAAATTATTAATACATTTTTTGCTGATTGGTCGGTATTAATATTATTTGCATGTTATAAATCACCACGGAGAGCGAAGTTTTAGGGCAATGCTCTCTTCTGAGCTGTAAGCAACTGATTTGATCTCAGTCACAGTTGAATATCAGGACATAAGAATGAGATTTATGCTTGTGGTGAGTGCTTGAGAGTTTCCAGACTATTTTTTTCTAAGTCATGTGAATACGGCTCAGCAGTTATGAAGAGTCCTCTTGGAAGGCTCTTCACAGATAGTGGGCATACACTCTGTGAATTTTAAAAATACAATAATCTTCGGTCATAATGCTATCTACTGCGTGGTGTTAGAACGATGAAAACTAAGACATAATCAGTTTTTTCTTATGAGATATTACTGTTGATATTTTACCACATGTAATTATATAGATTAATTTCGAAAGATACACATTTAATGCTAAGTGTGAAAATTAGAATTGTATTTGTCCTCATTTCCTTTAAGAATTCTACCTCTAAACTGTATTTCTTAAAAATATTTACAGCAAATGCAAAAGCTGTTTTAGTTTAAAATACCTATTTTTTTCGAAATTATTGTATATGATTATAGATAATAAAAAAATTGTTTCTAATAGCTTTTAAGGAACTTCTTAAAAAGCTTACTGCTTAAATATTTTAAGTATGTCTTTTGAAGCACAAACAATGAACAGTGGAAAACAGTGATATAAGTGAAGAAAAGGCGTTTCAGTAAATTTGAAAAAAAATTTATTATATCAGAGTAAAATAATATCTTAAAATATAACTTTTCCCCAAGAAATGTTTTGCAAATGCAAATAAAGCTAAATCTTTAATGTAAACATACATTCTTACAAAAATTAGAGCTTCTAATTAATCAAAGTTACTATTTTGAATAAATCTAAATACAAACGTATAAATTTTTTTAAACAATACTTAATATATAACATAAAATATTACATACCACAGAAATATTAATTAAATACATAAAATAGCTCATGTAATCATTTCTTGTAGAATCAATGGCTACGGTCGGGAGAGAGACAAATTTTATGGCTCTCCAAAAATTCTTCCACGATGTCGGAATGATTACGTAGCCATTTTAATCCACGAAGAAAATAATAATTAAAAATGTTAATTCAAAATAATAAAATCTATATGAAAAATAATTGATTTTATAAACTTTAAAAACATACATAAATTTTACTTAAAAAATTTAAAATAAAAATTTACAATAATCTAATATTCAAAAACTTAACTTTCCAAAAGATTTCAAAAGTCTATCATCGCTGACTCAATATACAACTAACAAGAATATATTTCCAACAAGATTTAAATGTTTATTACACCCTTGTAATAAAATTATTTTAGCACCATTAACTAGTACCTGGAGAACACACTAAAAGATTAAAAGAGCAGATTCTTTTGTTACGTTCTGCAAAGAAAATATTTTTTATAAATTGGAAAAAAATTACCTTTTTATTTTAAATTTTAAATGAATTAAAATTTGAAAAAAACTTTATAAGAACAATTTTCAGTTGCTCATTTCTTTCTTTCATAGCTTAATTATATCACAATATTACTGAATATGCTTTTTATAGCTTATAAGTTTTATATAATTTCTTATAAAGTTATTGGAAGAATTATTGATTAAATTTGAGTTATACTAATTTTTAACGCGTACAAAATATGATAAATTAATTAAAAATGCTTATATTTTACAAAAATTCCTTAAATGTTCTTTTCTTTAGGTGAAGAGTTTATTAAGGTCACATTGATAAATGCAATGTTATTTAAATTACTTCTGCTGATAATCCGATGTGAATTTCAGGTTTATTTATCAATCCGTGTTAGAATATTTTGGACACTAAGTATTGTTTACCTGGAACTTACAGTATAAAGTGGATCATGGTCCATTACAGAAACCCCTTTGGAAAGGAGAATCAAACCCATAAAATTTTGATTTGAAGTTTTAACAATGTTGTGGATGAACTCCTGAAATTAACATTTGATTAATGGATTAATTCTCACTATTATCAGACATTATGGTACTTCAAACAATAATCAAATAGAAAGGCTGAAACTTGATCTTTTTTATTTTTCTCTATACGAAAGGAAAATAGTAATGTCGGTTTCTAATCAGTGAATTTAAATATATATAATCCCTATTTACACTACAAGTTTTATTGGATAATGGAAATTTTAAAATCAAATGAGATGGTTTCTTTTATCGATCAAATTTCCACAGTTTCAAGATTATAAAGTTCCAATGAATTTAAAATAATCCAAATGAATTGTGTTATACAGCTCTTTAAATAGTTTCTTCAAGCTCTGATGCTTAACTTTGATTTTTTAATGGAAGTTAGTATCATGCTTATTCATTTGAATTATCTTAAGAGGAAACAATATTCCATTATATACATATTAGAGGAATTAGAAATATAAATATACATAAGAAACAAATAATATAATTTATATTTATGATGTATCTTAGTGGCTCTGAGCAAAACAATAGTATGCTTTACGGAGAACAAAACACGATACACATTCTTTTCGATATTTTATTAGATTTTTCAGAATTTTATATCTAACGTTTTCACCCTTCCAAAATTTTTGGAATATTTCATAAGAAAAATCAATACTTTAAATTGGGAAAAGAGCGTAATATCGGCTTTTGAAATAAAAAAAATTATATCAAAACCAACGTTATTTCTTATGTTCTCTAGAGACACTCAAACAAGACTTTATAACTTCAAAATGAATATGGCTGCCCAAAAAATTCAACATTCGTTTCGAATTGCCCATTGTGAGGAAAAGATTCTTACATTGTTAGTGAGGAATATTTCTCAGAAACTTATGGTCACAAAAGATTTCAATACGCAAGAATTTTGTAAGCTCATGAAATCCTTTTTTATTTTCGTATACAATAAAATATAAGGATATTTTCGTAGTTTTGAAAGCATTTCCTCCTTTTGAAAAAATATCAATATTTCTTAATATTTTCAAGAATTTTTGATAAATCATCATTAAGAATCCAATAATTTTTATAGAACAAAAATATAAAAATCCAATAATTTTTATATTTTTATTATTTTTCAGTAAAGTCTAACATTTAAGTAAAAAGTCTTGCAAATATATTATAATTAGCAATATATGAAAATATACTTTTAAAATCTTTCCTAAGGATATTACTACAATTTCCAATAAAATATGTTTAATTATTTAATGATATATATATATATATATATATATATATATATATATATATATATAATATATATATATATATATATATAATATATATATATAATTGGGATCCTTCAAGGATACATTTTCTTTTAGATTTCCCTTCAGAAACTAGACATGCAAGTTGAAATCACGATTATTAAGTGACCAGTAAGGGCCGATTCGTGTATTATAAAATAACTAAGTGCCAATCACACGATTCTGAGAATGTTATTCCAGTAGAAGAAACCCATTGGAGGTGCAGTGTAGTTTAGCGATATTTTGTATAAACCACATCAAATTGAAGTCGGAACCGGTTTGAATTAAAAATATTGCCTTGTGCTCAAATTCCCCAATGAATTGTCTAACTTTTTCCAGCCAGAACCAAAATGCTTTTTAAATTTTTCTTCTTGTGAAGTTTCTGTTATGACAATATTGTGGTTGTTGTTCTATTATAGCCCTTGTGGTACTTTTGTTACTGTAAGTAATATTTTCATGATAAAAATACGCTCAGAAATGATATATCTTGATATTTGGTCGAATTTACAAATATAAACAGTTATAGAATGACAAAGGTAAGTCAGATATTAGTATTGCTTATTTCTAAAATCTGAACCATTAATGTAAAATGATTTAAAATATATGACATTTTATAATTAGAGACCTTTATTTTTACCATAAACTTGCTTACCTCTCAAATTAAGAGAAAAGGACATTATATTTCTTTTTTTATTAACATTTTAAGGTTAAGGATGTGTGCATTTTTCCTTTTTTGTCTCTTAAAAGTATCCTGAATAGCAGACTCTTGCTTGATATCAAATGAATAATGATAAATTGATAATAAGATTTTATTAATTAATTACTGGTTTTAAACTAATAATATATTCATGATACGAATCTGATATAAATTACACATTCATCTCTTACTGTAACTATTTATCGATGAATATATGTCATGGTTATATTAATTAATCCTTATTTATCAAACTTTGTCTCTCTTATCTCTAATTAGTGATAAATATATCTCATATAAAAAGAATTTATTCATTGATTTTGGAGTTTTCAAGACAATGAATTAAAATTTTATCAGGACTCAGGAAGTTGGCTCAACTTAATTTAGACAAATCTTTTGATATGTTTTTTTAAATATTACAAAAACTTGTTGGAAAAATAATATCTTGACGCAGGTGGAAAAGATAATGGCAATCATCACACATTGTAAGTAGAAAGATCTGATTGATGATTAGTCCGAACCAATGAGCATGAAAAAAGTATAAATGCAACATACATCTTCATTTGCAACATACAGCTCAATTTTACTTGAAGCAGATAAAAGAACTTTCGTTTCGAAAAGTGGTGCTCTTTCCTAAGGTAACATGAGCTGGAAATTCTAGTGGCGATGACATCAACACAATTAATGTAATCTAGAAAAAGGACTTTGAATCTTTTTACATAATGCCCAAAGAAAAATTTCATATTTATATTGCTATAAAAATAACATTGTAATATTTAATCTATAAGTTTGGTAGATAACACCATTACTTCTATGATGAGTTTTATATAATAAAGTAGCTGCATGTTAATAAAGCAGCGATATATTAATTGGATTATCCTAATGCACCTCAAAGATGGAAAACTTTGCAACAAGCAGAGAAAATTTTCAAGATTTCTCGGAAACAAAAATAGCAAATTACTTCTAACGGCAAAATTTTTGGACGGAAAAAAGTTTAATTACACTAAAAAGAAGTTCAGAAATACATATTTTGAATGTTTAAGTTTAAAAAATAGAATAGTAAAATAACTTTAAATTCAATAGCAATTGTCAGGCTTTAGTTGTTCCTATATTTAAAGATGCATAACAAATATGAATAAACTAAATTTTATGGTCTAGATAGTAGGTATTTATTCTCTATCTCATTCACGAAGTAAAACGAGAGCCCAGATGAAAACAAGATTTCACAACCCAGCAAACACAAAGATGCCGGGCATCCATCGGGCCGCTGCTGTCAGACGTCTTGGCCAGCAGCGGCCCGCCGCTATTCGGCCTCGTCGGCTCCGTCAATAAAGTGGTCGTCGTCATTACTGCTGGGCCGCCAGTATAGTCCGCTGTTGGCCCAACACCGGGTGGCCATCAATGCCATATTGGCCGCATGTGGCCCATGTAATTGGCAGTACATGCCCATATACGGTTATCCATCGGCCCTTTGCCGTTTGGCCGACGATAGCCGCTTTCACCGACGTAAGGCTGGTTATGGTTATTTATTTCTATAAATCTTGAATTCATTTTTATGTTAATATTGTATATATTGTTAAAGTTAATATGGATGTATTGGAAATCCATCAAATTAATACTGAATATATTTTTGTGATTCTAAAAGACAATTGTTATCCTTGTAATTGTCAAATATCATTAAGTGCATTTTTAACATTTTTAATTTACAAGTTTTTTTATTTTTGTAGTCCATCTTCCGAACTAGTACTCTGGAACAAATTTCTCCTTTTGTGAAGATTTTCACTTTGTTGTAATACTCTGAAAATAAAAAAACAGAATTGTTAAACTGATTAAATTTAATTACAAAAATAGAAACAGCAGGATGTTAATAACAGCCCAGGTAAAAAACAGAAAAAATTGAGTTGATATGTTTATATAAATCAGGTGAAACTTCATGCATAACACTTATTTTCACATATTTAGGTATTATTTCACAGTATTATTTGAATAAGGAGAATCCAACATAACTATTTTTAAACTTACAATATTTTAGAATTAAATTTACAGTGAAAGCAAAAGTCAAGCACTTGAATAGTTAACATAATCTAACAAATATATATATAGTCCAAGGGTTTAATTCCACACTTTGGTTGTGAATGCTTATAATAGCGTTAATTTTTATTCAGAATTCATGTGCTTCGCAGCCCATAGCCTCTCGGTCAGTGTGTGTGTGTGTGTTAATACACACACACACACACACACACACACACACACACACACACACACACACACACACACACACACACACACACACACACACACACACACACACACACACACACACACACACACACACACACACACACACACACACACACACACACACACACACCACACACACACACACACACACACACACACACACACACACACACACACACACACACACACACAATTCTTTGATTAAAAATAGAAACAAATAATTGGGTTAAATGAAAATGATTTCAGTTGAAGGACTTAATAGAAATTCTAAACATCTGACTTCAAAAATTCAATGCAATGTTCTTAATAGAATCTTACATTTTCAAGATTATAATAAAAGTAAGTAATTAATTTATAACATACACTTTGTATTTCTTGCTTTAAAAAATTATATTTTGAGCTAATAAAAAATGGTTAATAAAATATACATCAATGATTATCAAAATTTTTTTTACACATAAGCTACGATTGCAGATAAGTAAAGTTTATGAAATCATAGTAATTAAAATAAATACTGATGAATTTTAAAACATATTGACAATCTCAAATTATTTATACAATATTCTATGCTGAATCTTATTAACATGTTAGTTTTTTTGACAAGTGATTACAGATTGATGAAAAAATTACGTAAATTAATGCAAAAGATTTACAAATTTTGAATACATGCATTCTAGTTGTTGCCCAGTAAAATTTACATCACAAGTAATTAACATAATTATGAATTTTTTAGAAGTAAAAATGTTTTACATAACTTTATAATTCTTATTTTAAACAAAGTATTAAATTTTATCCAATGTTATTAGAAAATTAGTTATTGATTCTGGACTATAGTTTAAATAGGTACAAATTTACATTGGAGTGGGAAGATGTTAGAAACACAATAAGATTCAAAGCTAATGTATAAAATGAAATATTAGTAAGTAGCCATCAATAATAAATATAAGCAATAATTTATTACTTTATTTAAAAAATATTACCTATATTTACTTGTTAATAGTATTTATAATTACAATTATTTGCAAATCTTATATTAACTACATTTAATTATATTAAAATTAAATTATTTGTTAATATTATTTACAATTATAATTATTTGCAAGAATTATATTATTTACAAATATTAATTACAATTATTTGTTAATACAAATGATTAAAAAAATTGTAACACAAGGAAATAAATTATCTGGTTTGTAATTACCAATGAGATGGAAAAATGTGTATTTATGGTTAGATATGGTCATTGATCAAGACTACATATAAGCATAAAATACCTATTAAAATAGATATTGTTCATCATAATTATATCACTTAACACACAGATGTGAATTATTAAATATGAAAATGAAATGAATAAAACTCTTTTTTTTATTCTTATACATTTAAAAAAAACTGCTTAAAAATAATCTTAAAAAAAGTAAAATGATAAAATAAGTTCGATTTTACATTCGAGGCTTACAGTAAATGCATATCAAAACATTACAAAGATTGATTTATTTATCAAATGTTTCCTGGATATTCTTATCATTTATTTAAAAAATATATTTTTTAAAATGAGTTAAAGTAAAACTATATTTGTCATCACATTAATACATTTTTTAAAAATTTTTACAACTGATTAATTTGCATAGTCACAGAATTACTCAATTTGTAAATTAAATTTCCCAAGTTACAAAAAAATTTCTTATGGAAAGAAACTTATTTCACTTTGAATATATAAAATATATAAAAGAAGCACTTAAAAGATATCAGAAATTTATACACTGTTCTTAATTTAATGATTAAAAAAAGTTCAGCAATATTTCAAAATTTATTGTACATTTAAATATTTTAGATACATATATTACTCTTTTAACATTGGTATTACTCACTGGCAATGAGGAAACTGATTCACTTAAAGAGTTGTCTGGGTCTGCGGCATTATTGCCTTTCTCGAGAAGTCATAAGTCTTTGATGGAGACCACATCTAAAAACGGGGAAATAAAAAATATCTATTAGTTCCAAATGAAAATTAATTTTAAACAAAAGTTTTTTTGCCTTTATATATGCAGAAGATAAAATATGCTCAATTGGGCTAAGTTGGTTATAGAGGAAAAAGAAAATGTCTTAAAACTTAAAATTGCTTAGTTACACGAAAAAATATATGTAAAAGTCACTTTACAGTATAATATATTTATACCAAATGTTATTGATAAAAAAAATTTTCTATATCAAATTCAAGTTTTTAAAGAAGCCAGAAAAAGGATAAAATGTATAAATAAAGAATATTGAACTATTTCTTTTATGTAATTTCGCAATATTATTTTCTTTTCTAAGTTTTTATTTCATAATCATTTGCAATCAGTAAACAGCTGATCCAACATGTAACACAGCTGTTAAACAACACATCCAACATGTTAATGAATGAAATATCAATTTTAAATGCTTAACTGATAAATAACATTGAACTTAAATTATATTCTTTTCTCTAATAAAATGATTAAATTATTCTCAAGATGGATATCACAAAACTTTGGCTCTTTGATGACAAGTGATGTTTTGAAAAATTTTGACCAACATCTGGGCTTTAAATTTATTCGTTTTATGTTATAAATTACAATAAGAAAAACAACAAAATAATGTCTACTATCAAAATTGACTTTAACCTATGTATTTTCTGTAAAATACTCAGATAAAACTCACAACAAAAGAGTGTAGTTAAAAACAGTTAATAAATTTAGCAATTTATACATAGATATGTTTAGAAGATTAACCTAATTGTGCTTACTATATTAAAACAATAAAATAAACATGCAGTTTACAAATGCAATAACTTAAACATTATTTGTTATTATTTTGAAATTGCATAGTGAATTTCAAAATTAGAAGTATCTCTGAAATCAAAACAGATAAACTTTTTTAACCCCTTGCCAGTGTCGCCCGAATTCAGTTCGGGCAATTACTGCGTGCAGTATTTGTGATCAGTTCGGGCAGAAGAAAAATTAACGTTTATTTTCTGAAGCCCAAACTGAGTTCGTTTCTACTTTAGGATACTTAATTCCCTATTTTCCGAATAAATGACACAAGTGGTCCTAGCTTTTTACTAATTACAATTTTGGTTCTGAAGATAGTCCATGACTACAACAACACTATGGGAGGTGATGTTAAAGTCGATCAACATCTTACAGACTTCCCGGTTGCTAGAAAAAGAGATAAAAAATATTACTATAGAAAATATTTTTCCATCTCCTACACCAGGCGTTATATAAATAACTACTTTATTTTGCATACTTCAGCAGGAGGTGCGAAAAATATGAACTTCAGAAAATCAATTGTTGAATTAAATAAACCAAATGTTCAACTTCAACTGAATGTTCACTTCAACCAAATGTTCAAAATGCAAGAATCATATGAAATAATTATAACCCTGTCCTACACACCCAGATACACATTACATAATATAACATGCAATTTTCTTTGGTGTTATATAGTATAATTATGTTGTGGATGAGGCTATGTGCGTACGCACTAAAGCAGATTATTTATCACTTTACGCTGACAAAATAATTCCTCCAAATTATATGAGCAAAATGTCAACCAGATTATAAGATAATCTCTGAGAATTCTGATTATATAATGATGGATTAAGTCTGAATTAATCTTCGCAATTTACAAATTCTAAATATTAATGTATTGCGTTAGTGATAAATATATTATATAAGAGAATAATATCTTCCATTAGTATTAGCAAAATATGTAATCTCTGTTTTAATGCCTGAAATATAGCAAATTTTGGTAGGGAAAATGTTTTCGTTATTTATGTTTCAAATATAATATGAAAGAGTTTTTACAATTTCCATTACTTATTTATAAGCATTTTTAAAAGTGTTTATAATTAACAACACTTTCAATGTTTTTTTCTATATTCAGATATTTATTAATAATGGTTTTTTTAAATATATCTATATAAGTATGTTCATTAGATTTTAATCATTTTAATTCCCTTCTATTAGGCAACACTTAAAATATAGTGACCATTTAGAACAATTTATGAATGTGTTGCAGCTATTATGTTTTTCTATAAAAACAATATTCAAATTTCGTAAAAGAGCTTTTGAATTTTTAGAGAATATGTAGTCTTCAAAGTAGATTAGTCTACAATTTTAAATGTATTTTTTTATTATTATTATAGTAAGAAGGTTTTTGTAGAAAATAATATTTAATTACTCGAGTTTAAATTTTATTTTGTAACTTAGCTTTCATTAAAAACTCTTGGGATTTAATTTTGCATTTCAGAACTAAAAGTGGGTAGATGTACAGCTTTTTCTCATGCACAGAAAATGCGGAAACATACTTTATTTACTAGCTGCATTTTCCTGGTCTTAAGAAATCGACAAGATTTTCTTCTCTGATTCTATAATAGAATTGTGCTACTTAGTAGTGTAAATATTTTTCTTTGGGAAATATGCATGTTATCGCAGGTGTTTTACGACAGAATAAAACATCTTTGGATAACTCAACATTATGGCTAAGTTCGTCGAATAACAAAGTAAATCTACCGTATTAAATCATTTCTTGGAAAATTCCTAAATATTAAAAGAATTTCATAAGAATGGTGCAAGAATTCAAGAAATATATTTCGGTACTAGTAATTATTGGATTCGGTATCCATAGGATGTGCTTTTATACATGAAGAGAAACAAAAATTAATCACTAATTTCAAATTCAAGAAAAGACATTTAACAAGCCTAATAATTCATAGGTATACTTTATATTATGCGCTAAATGTAATACAAGAGTTACACTTTTTGCATAATGTTCCTTTTTTTTATTAAACTTTATGAATAATCAATAATGAGTTTCATATTCAAAAAGTGTAATATGTAATTCTTAATATTCTCAAAATATATTTCTGATTCTTTTTAATTCAAAAGTAAAATTAAAATTCGATTAACTGACAGTTAATAGAATTTTGCATATTTTTGCATATTGTTATTATAATTTTATCTAGTGGCTTATGATAATATATTAGAATACCAATTTTCAAATTAATATCAAGAAATTCCAAAAATATAAAAACTACAAACAAAACCAAAAAAAAGTACAAAAAATATGCTTATAAATGTATATTAATGATAACATATAGTTATGATTGCATAACCATATGATATCATTATAATAATTTAACACAAATGTTAAATGAACAAAAAATAAATAGATGAAAAATAAATCAAAAATAACTGAATGTGCTTTTGTGCTCTTACTTACAAAGAAAACGAAATATCCTTAGAAAATAATTAGATTATCTCAAATTCTTGTATGCATATTTCTTCACAAAACTGGCAAATGATTAAATTTTCAAAGCCAAAGAATATTATTTCTGACTAAAGCAGTTATTCCTTCTGCTTAAATCTTATGGTAAAAAACAGGTTATCATTGCTGGAACTTCCAGCAACTATTACCGTTTTTATACACTTAAAACCGGTAATTGTTATAAGTTTCAGCAGAGCAACTCTTCTTATGGTTCTGCCCACACAAGAAAAAAAATTCGAAACATGAAAAAATATTACAATTATAATTAAAAATAGTGCAATTGTGACGTCGAGAATCTTATAGTCAATTGAATGAATTCAAATGTAGTTAAATTAGAATGAATGCATAAAATTAAATGGACAAACCGAGAAATAAATGTGTCCATAAGTCGATATAACATCGTATGGATGTCACTGTCTGTATGTGATGGGAGAAATACAAAGTGCAAGAAATACAAAGGTGTTAGACATGAGTAAAAAAGATTTTGTGGGACCTGGGTGCAAAAATACTTTTGTTGCACAAAACCCACAAGAGTTTACAAGAAATCGGATGATTGTTCGTCAAACCCGATATTAACTTTGGTTATCATTGTTAGATGATTAGAATGTTATGACCTCTTCCATATTATCCGTAAAACAGGTAGTAATCCGTGAAACAGGTAGTAATCCGTGGAACAGGTAGTATCCGTGAAACAGTTAGTTCTACCATCTCAAAACACTTTGTTAGAACAAATTTATGCTCACATAGACATTTTTCTTCAACTCCACAACACCGATCGGTGTAGCAATCGATCTCTTATCTGCCAGCAGACTGTAATCACACGGCGTTCTGTGTGATTACAGTCTCTCTTCTGTCAAATGACCATCACATTCATAAATGGAAGACTTGGTAATAGCGATCTCAATCAGAATTTGTTTCTTCTTTAGCGCTGGATAGATGCCCGGTATCTTTATGTTTGCTAGGATTTAACTTTAATAGGTCAGTGACGAGTTGGTTCAATCTATAACCAGTTACGTTATTTTAGGTCCTCATAGGGCTAATATTCAAGAAAATAGCACATGGTTATGTAATGATTTGTATCTATAAATTATATTTATGCAATTAATACTCCCTTATGGTGTTAATACTCATTAGACGTTTCGCCACTTACCAACCATGATATGTTAGATCAACAGATTCGGTTATTCGATAAATGTTGCAGATCTGAAGCAACAATTTATGAATGTCTGAATAATGCATAACATGATAAATCTAGGAATCTATCACTTTATATCTAGATGTAAAGAGGCATATATTGCTGTGAGAGAGAATAACATTAACCACTTATTTATTTATTTTCAGGGAATTTTATTATCCGGGAATGATCTACACACACATATAATTTAAAGAATGCTAAGAGGTTTTTGCAAAAGAATGCATATAATAATATATGAAAAAATAATAAATTTGAGAAGAAAATAGAATAATATATCATAAAATATAAATTGCAATATAAACATACAATACTGAAAAATTAATTTTTTAGATCAATAATGAAAATTAAACATTTTGGATTTAAGATTAATCTGAAGGCATCAACTAAACTTTACATCAATAATATCACATGAAACTTGATATAATGGATAAGATGAAACCAAGAAAAATCATAGAAAATAAAAAGGCCCTTATACCATGAAGATTTCAGTGCCACACCAGTTATATATACACTGGTGGGCAAAATGTAAGCAAAATTAACAAAAAATTCAGTAGCATGGTCAGGGGTATGAAAATAATGTCGTAGGTCATGTGAAAACAAAACGACGAAGATGACATTAGCTTATGTAAAACACAAACAGATAGCCGTCTCTGTTCAAGACGAGAAAAAAGGGAAGGACCCAATAAAAGACACTCTCTGCAAGCTCAAGAGCGTTTTTTCATAAAATATGACTAAAAGAAATTACCTGGACGACTTCAAACGTTGAAGAAGGATCTAAAAGCCGGAGGAAAAGTTTAGAGTGGATAATGTTGTTGAAGAGTTCAGAATATATACAAGTGTTGTTTCATGCACCTTGAAAGCTTATAAAACCATTAGTATAGCTGTTAAAACAGTGGGCAGTGGCAGCCCCAGAAAATCAATTTGTAACGGATGATTGATCTATCTTCCAGCAAGCGAAATGGCTCTGAAAAAGTTAGCAAGGGCCATTACTCAGTAACTGTATACAGTAACGGGGTTACAAGTTTTGTGGCTTACTTTGCCTAGACACCTTTACAAAATGGCCTATTAGATTACCAACCTGAACCCTCTATCCCTTTGAAATTTGGACATTGGTTCCGCCATTTCGAGTAGTGCAGAGAGCACCAAAAGTGCATATTTCTTCAGTAAAGTTGAGTTTCTTTTATGGATAAGAATCGTTTCAGTGCCATCAGCGATTCTCAAAGCCAGTTGATTTGAAAAGAGATAGGAACAGGATTTTAATACCAATAACACCAAAAAAGAACAATACGATGGTACAAGAGTTGTGATTAAGAGATTCATTATTCTGAATGGGTGGATTGAGTTTTACTTTTTCGACAGAGACTCAGTAACGAAAGACCTCAATTGTAAGAAGGTGTGCCTGTTCCTAGGGGACATTTGAGAAGACTGCCCGGTTGTCTGAGTTTGTTATTCTTGATTCAATGATTAAATGAATTACATGATAAATAAAAAAGAGAAAGGTTGGAAGAACAATAAAATGTGTTGGGGAAAACAAGATTTCAGGCATTATATGGAATCTTTGGAAGATCCCTCACCATTCGAAGTATGTCTGCAATCAGTAGCTAAAATTGATGTGAGAGAAATGATTGCAAAATCTAAATATATAGAGCTAATTTTCTAGTCAAATGCTGATGTAGGGACATTTAGAAGTGAAATCAAATTTCTATTCAAGCAGTTACTCTAGTAAGGAATTAGCGTGGTGAAGCATAAGGAATAAATTTCGCAAGTCAATATGTTACCCTCTGCATTCATTGGGATATTGTTTTGAGCATGTCTGGATACTCTATGTTAATGCCATGAGAATAATATTCTTATTGTCATATTTTGTGATATGACAAGAGTGTTGTTGCCTTAACAATCAATTGATTAATTATTAACTTCTTTATCCATTGATTCAAAATTTGTAGAGCTGTTGTTTCTTTATATCCAAACCAATGATCGATTTTTCAGAAATCACAACCAGTAGTTCTTGTTGATTATTATTATTCATGAAACCACATAAAAGAGCTCAATTGACACTTATCTTTTGAAAACTACGCTAAAGTTGCACTTAGGAAAAATAAACATAAAACATTTATAACTCTTCAAATTTCAATCTTTTCGTGGTTTAATTAGCTTATGATAACTTTGTCATCGCACATGATGTAAAACTGTGCTAAAATGTTGTATTTATCATTACCATATCTCATCGAGGTAAAGGTATGATAAAAATAATATGGTATACGAAAACATTTTGCTTTCATGTCACATTTACGGTGAAAATCAATATTTTTAAAATGATTTTTCAAAAAAATAATCAGTGTGGTGGAAAATCGCTGATGTCCTTAAGATGTACGAAGCATAACTTATAAGTTTTCATGATCTTAAATTTCTATTGTTATGTAGGTAAAATAATTTCAGAATGTTAGAAATGATTAATTCAAGAATATATTCCATTGATTTTCTGATCATTGCAACGCGAATAATGTCCTCAAAATTGAATGTCTAACCTTTGATACTGGATATATAATTATCTCATGTAGTTCAATTTTATCTTACGTAGTATATGAAGCCATATAATATCTCACTTGCTTAGTTTATTGAACAACACTAGTCAGCTATAAGATTTTATTTAAATATTATACTGCATAACGTTAATTATTAAATATTTCAAAATGTTTATACATATATGATAAGATAAACTTATATATGACAAGATAATGAAATGGCTTTCAAAATTTGTAACTTAACAATTGTTTTAATCACGTAATTCATAAAAATGTAATAAATTCTCTTTTCTTAAAATTCAAAATTTGACTCTTGATTGATTTATCGGCAAACATTATTACTTATAAATCAGAAAGACAAATTAATGCTGAACTATATTAAAACAAATCTATTTTGAGAAAAATTATTTTAATTTCATGTGAAAATGTAATCACCTGATAGATTAGGAAGTAATGTTTATTTTCTCTCACAATTTCTCAATTTCAATAACTTTCACTAAAGTATCAAGACTATTAATGTTAATAACGGAGACTTAATAACAGCAATGACATTAATATTCTTAAAAATAACATTTTTAACATTAAAGAAAGATGTAAGCAATATATAGTATTATCCAAGAATAAACAATATACAAAATTAACAATATATTGATAATTTTGTGTAATTACTAATCTCTCTCCATTAAGATGGTTATTTAGTATATTATTTTTATTTTGATTATTATGACAGTAAGTTACTTAAAAATATTTTACTATTTATTCCTTTTTATGCACAAGATTCAGGAAATTAAAAATTAAGATTTGGATTGTAGTATTCAAGAATTGGACATCTTTGGTATTAATAATAAATATTCTCTGAAGCCATAAAAATTCTTCGCCATAATGTCAGAATAGTTCTGATAAATTAAATAAAGTAAATACTTAGGTAAAATAAAAGTTATAAATTTTATTATAAAATAAAAATTCCTTTTATTCAAACAAATATTATCATTATGAATGTACTACAAATATTATTCAGAGATTACATCAGTGCATTTAATTATTTAAGAAATTTCCTCGTGATTCTTATTCCTGTTAAATAAATGAAAATTTTCTTAGTTATGACACGACACGCAATCTTCCTTAAAAAATTAGATAAGGTAATCCAGATTTTATGATGCTAAACTAAACGTCTCCTAGAAACTAGAATTGATTAAAATAATTGCTTTTCCTAAGTTATTTTAGAAATTTACTGTCAGGAAAAATTTTATATGAATTCTTTCCTGTAAAATACTGTTCTAAATTATTTAAAAAGAGTGAAAACTTAAGAGCAAGTATTTCGGAAAAATTTTAATCTTTTTATGTTATTCGATGTACTTTGAAAGAAATTTCAAATTACACTTAAAATTTAATTATTAATTTTGACATAAAATTGAATTCTTGAGGACTTTTTTGATGATATTTTCAACTATTTATTTTGTATCATGTATATTTTTCACGGAGCGTTCACTATCCAAAAAAATATTCCTGATAATGTTTTAGTTTATAAGAAAGCTAAACTGCTTTTGATATTTATAATGAAATTCTCGTCAATAATTCTAATTTATTCTCAAAAAAATGCTTAAATAGCATAGACTTCTAAACTAGCATTTTGTAAAAATACTATTTTATTATTGATTCTATATTATTAGTGAGTCTCTATATTTTATAGAACCCATTTCTAAAACTGCATTGATCGTGACTGTTGATCATAATGCGTATAGAAGTCATTAGTCATTGCTATTGATTCAGGATTACATGAACATTAATAGTTGTAAGTAAAGGGGGATATATTTAAGTCAGATTTATTATCTAAAACAGTGTAGT
This sequence comes from Latrodectus hesperus, assembly GCA_037975125.1. NCBI lineage: Eukaryota > Metazoa > Arthropoda > Arachnida > Araneae > Theridiidae > Latrodectus > Latrodectus hesperus. Next base: position 1,100,578 of record JAJQOW010000014.1, read on the forward strand.
GATTAACACTTCAAAAATTCCAAATTAGAATTAATATTTACTCAAAGCAAAATAAAGACCATTTATATTAAACTGTGTAGGATATCTCAATTTTTATAACCTTATAAAAGAGAGAGAGAGGGAGAGAAATAAAAGGAAAAATATTAAAATAATTTGCAAAAATATTAAAAAGAAATCACTGATCTTGAAACTATACAATTTTAATGAATTACGAACGAAGAGTACCAAATAAAAATGTAAGCATATTTAAAATTAAATATGAATATTTCAATATATAAATTCAAATATATAGTTTTGGATTTGCGAATATAAAAAATATATCCTTGCCCCCCTTACAGTGTCTAAGAAATTTAGCAGATAATTTTAATACACAAAAATAAGGTTTTTCTGCATAATAGAGATCTCCTATTATTAATGAGAGAAATTACATGAATTTCAATAACAACAATTTTTGGATAGAACCTTAATTTTTTTTATATAAGCTGCTCAGCGATAAAATGTAAAATATTTCCAATAGATATTCTCTTTTGACTGAGTTTAAAAAATCTGACAATTAAAGTATTCATAAAAATTGAGTGATTAAAATTTTGTTCTTAAAATGAGGCAACGTATTTAAAAATCCAAATATTCAATCATTTGTTATAGGATTATAAACTTCAGAGGTGCCATTAAAGGCATTCTTTACAAGTTTGATGAGGTCCGCAATAATTACCAGTGTAGTTGAAAATTTAGAATCAATAAAAGTGTCAATTCGCACTGTTGGAAAGCCTTCTAAATCACAGGTACATCTGTTAGAAAAGTAGCTAGGTGTCGCTCTAGGAAAAAACTGCAATGAATGACTGATATTTCTTCTTGCAGACGAGAAGACTCCGAAACCGTTAGCGAGAGTCACTGCTCAGCAACTGTGTACAGCAACGAGTCGAGAAATTACTGTGCCAGATACGGTCAAAAATGTATTCGATTATCCCACCGTTTTGATCACTGCATCGCTTTGAAAATTATCTATCGTACCACCACAGACCACCATTTAGTATTGTGCAAGGAACACAAAAACTGGATATGTCATCAATGGAATCATGGTCTCTTCACGGATGAGAGTCAGTGCCACAAATGGTTCTTAACTCCAGTTGACTTGGAGAGAGGTCGGGACATAATTTCACCTGATAAGTATTAAGAAAAGAGACCTTTGCCGCTATCCTGATTTTGTCATCTGATGAGGCCTTATGCTGAGTGGAGTGCGCTCCATACATTCGACAAAGGTTCAAATCCAGAGATCACTGTTGCAAATAAGTTTTCCTTGACTGTATGAATCTGTTCCAAGAAGGTCATGGAATTAAACTTCATTTTTATGGATGGAAATGCAAGGCCACATCGAACTTGTGCTGTTTAGCAGCTATAAAAAAATGGAAAATATCTTTCGAATGAATTGGTCAATGTACTTCACTGATTTAAATACCATGGAATATATGACCAGTGCTTTGAGAAGACGCCTTGAGGTACAAATAACATGTTAAGTACATCCTCTGGTGAGCATCCAATAATTGCTACAGATTCTGATTGCACTCTTACGCAAGAACTATTGGTCAACTTGGTGGTGTGTAAGGAGAGGCGGGGTACGAAGCAATCATTGTAGTAAGGAAAATGCATATCCCATGCTAAGAAACATCTGCTTGTTGGTTGTTCGCCCTCTTAGTTAAACAATTATGTGTAAAGATACTAATAGTTCAATGAAACATTTTTTATTTGACTCCATACAATATGTATTTATGGATTTTGGCGTCACTATGTTTTCATCACCGTTTAAGGACAAAATGCTGCCTATCATATCTGAATATTATGTCTCTCAAAGGATTTATCATGGAGTTAGGGCAACAAAAATAACTATTGATTATCTTTTGCACAACTATATAAGAAAAATGATATAAAAAGGTGAATAAATCTATACATTTAATTGAGATAAAAGTTTCTATGATGCATATTGCTTGGTATAAATAACGTTTAAAAATTATGAAAATATGATGAAGTTTTAAGATAAATAATATATTTCATGTATGTAAAACTATTTTGGTTATAATGTTTCTTTCATTTGCTTAAAAAGATTTTATCACTTAATTTTCCAGTATTATTTCTTAGTTTTCTTACTGATTTACTAAATATTATATGATTTATTTATTTATTAACTGAAAAATTAATTTTGAACGATTTTTAAAACTTCACAAACTGTACTGATATTTAACCAAAGTTAAAACACACAAGCCAATAATCTTTTGCTTTTATTATAAACACAAGAAAATTATGAAAATATAAGCATAATTATTCAGAAAATATGAATTCTTAAACTCTATTTCATACGTTTAATGTGTGTGTGCTTTAGAGGAAATGAAAAAATTTTTATAAGCAATATCTTTATAAAAAATGACATATTATGTTCAAAGAAGAAAATTTTTATAGGAGAAATTTCATAAAATGTACACTAAAAATGACTGAACAAATGCTAAAATTGGTATTGGAAACAACATATGTAACATTGTGATATTTAATTTTACACTATAAAACTATTTTTTGTTATAGAAGTTTCATGAAGGAATCCTTAGATCAGAAAAAATGGCACTCAAGAATATTTAAATAATTTTCTTATGTTCTTTTCTCCAAGAAATTCAACTGTGAGTCTTGCAGAATAATAAAAACTATTTTCATGGTAAAGCATAAGTACTGCAACATTCACTTCTTGAAGAATTTAATAAATATACCAGTTAGAGTTGTGAAATCGATTCTTTTAGCTTGATAGATTTGACAAACCTATAATTTTGAATACGGTATCACTTTTCCTGTTGCTTTTTTTACCACTGTGGGTGTGGGATCTTCTTCAAAGACTAATATCTTATTTTCTTGATATATTTCACTAAACTCTTCAAAAAGATAACTTATACTCTTTTTCACAAATCATGATTTTTGAAATAATGCAGTGTCCATCTTTGAGAAATTTAAGATTTCTTTACAGATTTTGACATTATATATGAAATTATGGGTACTCAGGGACAAGCAATTTTTTATATGAAATTCTTCATATATAATTTTATGTATGATGGTGAATCTAATGTTAAGTTTCTTTTGTATCACTTGCCAGGTATAGCAAATAACACCGATTAATAATTTTCAAATAACAGACACATAATCTGAGATTTTTGCTGGTAACAGTTTTACTGAGTAGTGTTCACGGTGAATACAGACTTACGAATTAATTAAATCATCGAAACTAATAGCACAATAATAATTTCTCATTAATTTTAATTGTTTTTATATCTTAAAATGTATTCTACAAGAAAATGCTTATAATTTGCCTATAAAAATTTGTCTGAAAGGATAAAATGATTCATATTTTCATACCCAAATGTTAGTGTTTTTTATTAATTTTATTCGCGAGTATCTCGAAAATTTCACGTTAATCATCATGTCCAGAAATTTTTATATTCAAAATAAATATCTATTTTGAATAGTTTTTATTAAGATATTCGATTCAAAATTATTAATGAATATTGTTAGTCTCTTATAAAATGTTATAAGCAATTGTTATTGCATAAAATGGATGAAGAAAGTCACAAGTGCAAATTTTTTTCATTTTCGAATTTTGCAGTATGCAAATTTTAAATTTGACTTCGAAGACGATACTTTAGGGCAGCAGATGATCTTTTGCTTTCAACTAAACGTAAGACAAAGTGGAAAAAATTGTTGATATTCAGTAAGCTTGTTTTTTTTGACGAGGACGATATCTCAACGAGGTAATTCATTCAAATCAGAAGCTTTGAGAGTTGTTGACAGGTTAGTAGGGGCCAAACACAAGCTGAAGGAGTAGAAGTCAATGGAATTTCACAAAATGTGATTTCAAAGATCAGGATTCTTTTTTTTTTTATTAAGAAAACTAGAAATGCTGACCAAAAATCAAAGCAAGAACTTAGACGTGCTACAACTCCCAATGATGACCGTTATTTAATGCCAATAGCTCTGAGACACGAAAAATAAATATACCATTCTTCTTCAATAGCACTTTCACTTGACTACTGATATCACAATTTCGACACAAACTCTCCGAAACCACATTGACGTTCTAGATCGTCTACCATTTGTGTATGTCACGTTGACAGCAAAGTACCGTCTTAGAGTGGCCAACAGAGTATGTAAACTGGAAGAGAAATGAATGGCGCAATATTCTTTTCTCTAAGGAGTCCCGTTTTTCACTTAATCCTGATAATAGGCGTATTTTCATCTGGATGGAGTTTTGCACTAGAAACAATCTGCTTTTTTTATCCAGGGACAGATATTGTGGTTGGGGAGTGATGGTCTGTGCTTCATTGTTGGGCGCACTAATATCCATGTCATTCAAAATAGAATCCTATCTTTTCACCGATATTTTGGTGAAATCCTCAGACCTATTACGATCTTTATGTCATTCGAAATGGAATCCTATCTTTTCACCGATATATTGATGAAATCCTCAGACCTATTACGATCTTCATATCATTCAAAATAGAATCCTATCTTTTCACCGATATATTGGTGAAATCCTCAGACCTATTACGATCTCCATGTCATTTGAAATGGAATCCTATCTTTTCACCGATATATTGATTTAATCCTCAGACCTATTACGATCTTCATGTCATTCGAAATAGAATCCTATCTTTTCACCGATATATTGAAGAAATCCTCAGATCTATTATGCTGTAGCAAGTGTAGATGATTACATTCTAATAGATGGCAGTTTTCGTCCATACCATGCTAACTCGGTAAATGATTTCTATTTGGAGGAAGAAATCATATGATGCAAAAATGACCAGTATATTCTTCGGACAGGTATCCAATAGCGCATGTTTTGGGCATTCTAAACAGATGAGTTGTTGGATACCAACCACTTCTACAAACTTTTTAAGAGCTCAAAAGGGCTCTTCTGAGTGTCAAGAACACATCAGCTCCTCATTAATAGCCTCATTGCCTCAGCAATGAGTTTTAAAAGCGTGCTACATTGGTGTCCATGAGGAGAAAACATGCTCCCCCCAATAATGGTTTTCTTTTAAGTAAAACTTTTTTAATTGCGTTTTTTATATTCACTAAATGTATATTTTTCCTTTTGTACCTAAATGCTCGAAAAAATGCATTTTCATTTGCCAAACAAATGTTATTTTTATCTTATATAGCCTACAATCACTGTCAATAATACACTCCTGGACAATTGCTAAGGACGGATAACACTATCATCCATAGCAACCACAAAATGAAAGGAAGCAAATTGTGGAAAATTAGAATAAGTGCGGGATATAGTAAGAAGAAATATACGTATGCAAATTTTTTTCCACGTCTGTTCATCACGTGAAAGCGTTCATAAGAGCTTTAAAGGTTTTGACGCATGTGGACAGTTGTTGTTTCAAGTCAAAGTTTTAAAGGAAAGATTTAATAGTTGAAATTGAAATTTGTGGCATGTCTTCCCAACATCACTTAGATGATTTTATGCGTGTCCGAATTAATAAAAGATCGAAGAAGGGCGAAAAATAACAGATGTTGCCAGGGAGTTCGGTATCACTCACAGCATTGTTTCACGGCTGTGGAAGTCATTTAAAACTACTGGAATGTGTAGTAGGCGGCACGGGGGAGGTCGTGTTAGAAGTACGACGCCTGCAGAAGACAGATATATCGTCCTATCAGCAAAAAGGACCAGGCGACACCACAGCTCAGCAGGTGGCAAATCAGTTTCTTGCTGCCTCAGGAAAGCAGATCTCCCGAAAAATTGTTGCCAGACGTTTGAGGGGAGGAGGACTAGAAGGATATTACGCCAGCACACCTGTTGTGTGTGTCCCATTGACCAGACAGCACCGTACTGCCCGTTTGCAATGGTGTCGTGAGCATCGCAATTGGACTGAACTGGACTGGTCACGCATACTATTCTGAGATGAGAGTAGGTTTAATCTGTCATCGGATTGTAGACGCCAACTGATCTAGCGCGAGAGTGGTACTGTTTACCGTCCAGAAAATATCCAGGAAAGGGACCGATATCCGACATGCAGTGTTATGGTGTGGGTGGCATCATGATCAATGGCCACACGCCCCTACATGTGCGTTGCGAATGGGACTATGACGGGCCAACGATACATTAATGAAGTTCTACTTCCTCATGTTCGTCTTTTCCGTGGTGCTGTCGGTGATAAATTTGTTTTTATGGACGACAACGCAACATATGATAGAACACTCGCTGTTCTGGATTATCAAGACTTCGAGGGTATTCAACGCCTCGTATAGCCATCACGTTCATATATATATATATATATATATATATATATATATATATATATATATATATATGTACAGGCTGATCCTAAATTGTTTTTACAACTTAAGAGTGGTGATAGTACCCATCCAGACAAGCAATAATTACATAGGAACATAGAGTCACATTTCACTCTCAGAGGCAGAAAAGAGGAATTCCCACCTGACAGTGCTTTAACAATTACAACAGTGTTGGGTCAGCGAATGAATAATACCGAAAGTTTCACAATCATATTTATTGTTTAGTGAAAACCTCACAGCAAATGCTGAAAATGTCGGATATGTGTGTCGTTGCACAGTTGACACCGGGAAGGAACGACTGACGTACCCTCTCGAAGATTCCACTTTCGTCCCCGCCAACAATTCTAGCCACGAAATCTTCAGTTGAGTTCACAGGTGTCTCGTACAATAAAGATTTCATGTGCCCACCAGGAAAAAATCCAGTGGGTTGAGGTTCGGTGAGCGAGGAGGCCAAGCCACATTTATCTTGCTCATAATTCTTTAAAGCATTAGAATAAACGAATAATAAAAAAATTAAAAAAAAAACAGATAATTTTCAAAATTTTAGTTTAAAATGCAAAAAAAAAATAAGAAAGTGAAAATTAATAACATTTTGTGTATATGTAATTCATAAATTATAAATTTATGTATTTATGCTTACGCTCTAGTTATTCTCTTGCATTACTCTCAAATGTTACATTTGGCAATTTAATGCTTATCTTGTGTGCGTGTATAGATTTCCACGAAAAAAGTAGATACTGGCATTGGTTTGGAATTCACTTTAAACTGTCATTACCAGTCATTGCTTTTTATTTACATCATTGCTTATTATATATTTATTATAAGTTAAGATAGAGACAAATTAAATTTAATTTATTATTATTTTCTTATTTAACAAATTATTTCTGAGTCCAAAACTTGTGTTATATGCACGAACAATACGGCATTAACTGCGATTTTAGAAGAGAAAAAATTCATAGGTAATTCGTAACCTTCAATTTGCGTTGAAAAATGTATCTCTACTAAATATTTGCCAATATTAAATGTTGATAGTTTTTGGTACAATATTTTTGACCATTAAACTTGGTGTGGAATTGTGATCTTGTATATCGTAGTTGTTTGTATAAATCCATCTCCTAAATAACCTATATATATATATATATATATATATATATATATATATATATATATATATATATATATATATATATATATATATATACACACACACGCACACACACACACACACACACACACACACACATATATATATATATATATATATATATATATATATATATAAGATAAAAATGATTTTATGAATATTAAAATATATTACTGATGCTCTAATTTAATGCAAATATATGTGATCAAAATGTTTTTAAACTTCAGAAAATACTTTTAGATGGGAAGGAGATAGAGAAAAATAAAGAAACACATTATCGTAATTTCTAATTTTTTTTGAGAAAGAGAAATAAAAGATGGTGAGCAAAACTGAATTATATATTTACCATTAATTTTTTTTCTTGAAATATGCGCATTCTTTTTTTTAAATAACCTTATTACATGCTTAACATTTGAGAAAACTTTGAAATTGCTTATTACTAATTTAAGTAGATTATTTGCATATATTGAGTAAATTACTAATTTATAAAGTATAAATGGATGAATCGGAACATATTTGCTAAATGTGTATGCATTTCATTATCTTCTTCTAGTTTCTTTTTGTGATGATTAAACGGTAACATCTGAATATATAGTATTCACAAGAAAAGATGTTTTATGGACTTAATGAAAGAGTTTTCATCGCTTAGAGAATTTATCTGCAGTCTGATGTAAACAAGTCGTTGAAAATACTAATGATCACTAAAATGCATATTATGTACATTGGATTACATTACAATGGATTAATAGAAAACACCAGTGTTATCAAATACTGATGTTTGTATAGAACGAGTTTTTTCTACAAAAAAGAGAAAAACAATTATTATTATGAACATGAATATTTTAAATAAATATTTTTAATAGTATTTTTTGGCAACAGTCAACATTTTTTTGAAATTGTTTATCATGATTTTCATCACTTGTTTGATTAATTATTTTATGCAGAAAAGGAAAATTTTATAGCATATTTACCATTACTGTAATCTATATTTCTATAAAGACACTTTTAATTTATTATTCAAGTTAATTGTTGTTTTGCTGGAATTTTAAAGCAAGTATAAAATATTCTACTTATTGCTTGCTAGCACAATTATTCTGTTATCAAGAAAAAAATATGAATTTATAATTACATTTAAATTCAACGCTTACCCAAAAGCATATTTAATTAAGAATGTTATACATTAATAGAGCTTTAAGATTCTGATTGTATAAAGTGAATAAACATGTCAAATGTATTATTTTACTGTTTTTAATCACTGTACTACCGAATGTTTAATAGTCCCATTGTATAAGTTTATGAAGGCATCTATTTAATAATAAAATACTACTATAGGGAGGAAATATATGTTATTTTCTTTATATTTTATTTTAGAAAAACCCTTTATTAAAAATAGATTATTAACTACTTATTACTAAGAAAAACTATTTTGTTTTTTAATTACAAGATTAATAAAGAAATTGTATTACATATATATTATTACATATCAATAACCGAGAAAAGAAATTATTTCACGATTTTTGAATTTTTGTAGCTATACATTGAGTAATTTCATGTTCAATGTTTCAAAAGAGGAAAAGCTTGAAAATGAATTATCTAATATTTTTGGTGCTAAACTCTTAATTAATAAATATTTAGTACGAGGTTTACTTTTTATGTAAATATATATAGATAACGAGTTTTTATGTGAGTAAACTTTGAAACACACATTCTAGGTAAGTTAAAGACTACCTTTTACAAGTTGTGAATTTGATGACGAGCTAAACTCTTTTCTTGCTTTCATAAATCTCGAGAACTATTTATTCTCTAATGAGAATAATTGCATTCTTGGACTACTTCCTTAATGAATGTTTTGTACATCTTTTTAATTAGATTTTAAGTCCTGCTTACGAAATTGAAAGTTTGTTTTTAAAAATGAGAATTCCTTTCCCTTACTCTCTGGAAGATCTTTAAACAGGAATGCTTAGTATTGAGCATAAATGCATTTTTTAGCAATTTTAAACTAAGCTTATTTGGGTTTTATGCAGTTTTCATATTTTAGAAATTTTTGTTTTGGAGTGTAGAATTTTAGAAAGAAGAAAAAAAATAAATGAAAAACCAAAGGCAAATTATTATTGATCAATATTATTAATATTGATTCTAAAATTTATAATATCTTAAAACTTATAAACTGTTTTCTTTCTCGAAATAAATTATGTATTCATAAACATATCAGGAATAAATATTTCCTTTCTGGAAGAAATGAATAGCACCTATTATCTTTTAACACCTAGATATATTTATCTATTGGTTATTTATTTACATACTATTGAGTAATTGCTAAATTCTTCTGCTTGAGGAAGCTTTTTTGTCAGCATTTTTTTCTTCATATTGAATTCAAAATATCTTTTAAAATACACGACTATTAAAATACTATGTTGACTATTTGAAAAATATAATAATAAAAATATGAAAGCAATTTTTGATGAATATTATCGATTTTATTTTCTGTAGTTCTGATAGTCTTAAAACAAATATAAGTTTGATGCAATTTGTTAGCTATTTCAATGTAATATTATAAATTAAATAAATATATTTGCGTTAATTCTCATGATAATACATTTTATTTCTTCTAGAAATGAATAGTTAAGTATCTTATATGTATTTAAAAACAATACATGGGCAAAATTTATGAATAAAAATTATAAGTTATTAATACTAAATAATTATCTTAATAGTTATTTCATATAAAACAACGTAATTACAACAAAAACAACAAATAATATAATTACAACAAAAACCTTAACAACATAAATTCTTGGATATACAATTAAAATGTCCATTGAATGAAAACTCATTATGTAAAAATATTATTTCTAATTAAGGACGTCCTTATTGATTTAAGCAGATTAAGAAATTTTAGTTGACATTATAACATACATTCTTATAGTTGTACTCTGATATAAGGTCACCTGAATATCCATTATTGAATAGCATGAATTTCTGAAAATACTTTTCATAAATAATGGCTGACAAATTGAGGAGTTCATTCACACTCATTATCTTTATCTGCTTAATAATGGTGAAGAAACCTACTTTCAAGTAGAACTTTCCATTCATTAGACAAATATTCAACATCCTCCTCGCTACTTATTTCTTAATGCTAACTGTATAGATTTCACATTACGAGCAATAATTATTACTGATATGATGGAGGAAGAAAATCTCAGTCAACCTGTCAAAAACTCAATCAACTTGTCAAAAAGCAGTCAACTTAGTCACTAAAACAATTATTGCAGATGCAGATGCCCCAGTATTCGTAAATATGACCCAAGTTTCCTGAAAAATAAGAAACCAATGTGGAAGGAACATTACCACGATGTTTATCGTAAGAAAAGAAAAGCCTGGAATGCTGCTTTCCGGGGTTCACTTACTTTGGTTAATCAAATATCTTTTTAAAGACCTATAAGTATTATACGTTGGGCAAAATGTAAACGAGAACATTGGATTAAATTTGTTTTCTGTATAAATTCAACTGTTTCAGCTTAAGGTATATGAGATAGCGTTAGAACAGTATATGATACACATCCTGAAAAACTAACCTCATGTTTAGAGAAAAATGGTCAAGAAGTTCATAATATTTCGTAAATGGTAAATGTTCTTTCTGAACTTTTACCCCTGTTTGCTCAGCAAATAACTATACTGAACCTTTTCTTACACGTAAGAATACAAGTGAACGCAAAAATTTAAGATTTTATACGACAAAACATCTATTTTACAACACTGATCTAACAATTCTTGAATTACATAACGCATTATCAATTGTGAAATATACCTATCCTAGTCCTGATAGAATAATCTACTCTGTGCCTTAATACCTCAGTGAAAATTCTCTTTAAAATATTCTCTACACGTTTAATCGAATTTGGAAATAACATACCTTCTAAGATAATTGGAAACATGCCTTTATAACCCAAATACAAAACTAGATAAAGAAGCACAAAGTTACAGACTAGTTGGCTTGACTAGCTGCCTATGCAACTTGTTTGAAAGAATTGTTAATGTACGATTGGTATATATCCATTAAAAGAATGACTATAGCTCCCTTTTTCAAAGTGGTTTTAGAAAGACCTGATCTACAATTGATAATTTAATATCACTAGAAAAAAAAACTGATATTCGCGTTGCGTTTCTAAAGAGAAATAATTTAGTGTCAATTTTCTTTGAAATCTATAAAGCATATGATTGCACCTAAATATATGGCTTGTTAAAAAAACTATATGACCTTGGTTTCATAGGAAATTTACCAATTTTTATACAACTATTTTTAAAGCAAAGGCTTTTAATGTACGGTTGAGAAACACTTATTCCAATATTTATTGTCGGGAAAAAAGCTCCATAGGGATCTCTTTTAAGCATAATGCTTTTTGGCTTAGGTATCAATCCCATTTCTGCAGTAATCCCACAAATATTTTTGTTAATGAATTACAAATTTAATCTTATGCTAGAAATATTAGTCTCGTTGAAAGACAACCCCAGATAGCTATTAACAATATTGTGGTCAAACACAAGTGGGTAAACCATTACTGAAGATTAAACAATAGATATACACTTCTGCAAACGACTGCATCATGACTTAGAATTGGCTCTGAATGCTACTCCAATTTCTTATTAACATTAATTTTTCTTTATAATATTCCATAAGCGTTTGACTTTCATTCCACACATTGTCTGCTTGCGGAAAATGTGTCTTCTATCTTTAAATATTTTAAGAACTTTTTCCAATACATCTTGGAGAGCTGACCGCTCGTCTTTGCTTCGTGTTTATGTGATCTATGATAGATTATGGAAGCATAATATATGGCTCTGCTCGACACTTTTATCTGAAATGCCTAAATTAAATTCCTTATCAGGCTTTAAGGTTGTATTTAGGAGCCTTTCGGATATCCCCTATTACTAGTCTACATGGGGAGGTTTTTGAACCATCACTATTATATGTAGAAGAAAGGAATTTTCTTCGTCTTATTACTTTCGGATTTTATCCAATAACAAACATTCGTTATATGAAAAATTATTAAATAGCGATGATAATCGCTTATTCCTCATTTCGGAATAAGAATGCAAAACAAGTGTCCAAGTGCTTTTTGGTGATGTAAAGGCTTGCACAAATACACTTTTTGATCCTATTCCGTGGATAGAAGACATTATACCTCACATTAACCTTTTTGAGAATTTTAATAAGTCAGATTTCAATACGCCGATTTTAAAATCTATTTTTAATGAACATTGGCAATTTTGCCAACTATATAAATCAGTTTTTACAGATTGTTCGAAATCTCTAAATTATGTGGAATGTGTATTTCTTATTAAAGACCATAAACTGAACTATGAACTCCATTCTTTCACCTCTGTATTCTATTCTAAAGTCACAGCTCACTCATAGACATTCATATTAATGAAATATAGAATTTCCATTTCATACACTGATTCTAAGAATATTTACGGGCCGTGGTAGTCCAGTGGTTAGGGCAACCCGTTCCATCCGGAAGGGTGGGGTTCGATTCCCAATGCCGCCAAAAACCCACGGAGTACGTGCGATATACGTGATTGATAAATTTGTGGAATCGAAAGTCCTGTTTTAAGTCACTGAGTAATTACCATGGGTGTAATGATCGTTGTCAATACATGCGTACCGCTGCTCGTCCATTGCCATCTACAGCGCCATACACGTAAAGCAAGTCTGCCAATTCTGCATTGCTGTACAGGTTCATCCTTTCTCTGCCACGTACGAGCCTCTAAGATCCGACTGTGCACGCTTGTTTCTGCCAGCACTTATCGCCCACTAGAGTATTACGATCGCGTTATATATATATATATATATATATATATATATATATATATATATATATATATATATATATATATATATTATATAACGCGAGCTATTTAGTTAGTTAGCTATTTAAAATTAAGTTATATATTTTGTGCAATTTTAAATTATTGATTAAAATAACTTTAATAAAGAAAGAAATATATTACTTACTTCTCAGACAATATGGATAAAGATTTGTTTTAAAAGAAATACTTGCAAAAATGGTGAATACTATCTTATGGCTGGATATACGAGTAAAGTTGTTGCATCAACATGCTTCCCGTTACCCAGCTTTGAGTTGGGCCCTACCATTTAGATAGGAATAGCCGGGTGCAGTCTTCGTGATTTTGAAGCAAAAACCAATCAGAAGATACCCATTAATTGGCCTTCCACCCCCAAAGGTATCATTTTGTATGGAGGACATTGCGATGACGTCCAGTTTTGACATGCTCCAGCCGTCATTAGCGAACGAGACGGATCTGGGATTCGAACTCACTACCTTCCATTAATAAAAACGATGCCCTAACCAACCAGGCCACCGGGGCCCTTTAAATGTAATTTTTCTGAAAAAAGTTTAAGCTTGATGAGTTTTCCATAAAAGATCTGAAAACTTTGAGAAATGACTTAAAGAGTCTGAATTTCCAATCATTCAAGACTTTAATTAAAAATCTTTACTTTAAATGGCTGATACTTAAAAGAATTTTTTTTACTCGATATAGACTCTTGAGCATAGGTACAAGGAAGTAATAGATAACAATGCCAATCTGTGTTCCCAAAAATATTAATTTTCATTTTCCAAATCATTTATCGTCTTACATAGTTATATTATTGATTCCTTTGCCACCCAACTTGTCTAATACTTTAGTGAAAGTTACTGAAATTGAGAAATTGTGAGAGAAAATTAACATTACTTCTAATCTATCAGGTGATTACATTTTCACATGAAATTAAAATGATTTTTCTTAAAATAGATTTGTTTTAATATAGTTCAGCATTAATTTGTCTTTTTGATTTATAAGTAATAATGTTTGCAGATAAATAAATCGCCGCCCACCCTGTCTTGTAGTCAGCGTGCCTGATTGTGGACAGGGAGGTCCTGGGTTCGAATCCCGGTTCGGGTATAGATGTACTTTCTGTCTCTATCAATCTTGTCTTTGTCCTTTCCTCGTATGAATGGGTTGTGAATGTTTGCTTACCCTATAAATGGGTTCTTGTGGCATGTATGTACTGAGGAAGTCGGACTCCATACCAAAATATGGTTCAGTTGGAAAAGTGGAGCAGCGCACCCTATAATGCCAGTCTAGCTGGCACAAGACAACAATATTGATTCCTGTATATAGCAGAATGCTTCATTTCAACAAATATTAAAGTTTATTTTTTATAAGACGACTCCTTACCGCATTTTAAGTAACAAGATTTTGATATTTAAGACATGATAAATTATATATAACCAAAATATATTTATTTTAGTCGAAGTTTTAAAATATATATTGTCTATAAAACTTTTGAAAATTTTAACTTTACGCGAATTATAGATTTCATAATGTTTTTAAAATGAAATTTGTTGCTGTTTTAATTTTTTGTAAATCTCTTTTATTGATTCTCCAAATTTTGATACTTTTTATTTATGCTTGAAAATTTTCTTCCACGTGAACTGGAAATGTCTCAGCATTTTTCCCCCGGCATTTCATTTAAGATATTTGCTTATCATTATAAATTCAAAGTAATATTATGCAGGAGTCTATTGATTACATTTTTGCAAATCATAATAATTCATTGTAAAACTTTCGATGCCAACAGAATAAAAGCGGAATTTAGCCTACTCAGCATTAAATTGGAATTCTTTTAAGTTTGAGAACAATTTTATTGACTGCATGCAGTGTGAAACTACGTATTTTAAAATCATATGTTTTTGTTAGCCAAAAACTTTAAGTAAAATGTAGAGCAGTATTCATTATAATACAATCGTATTCATTTTTTGAAATCTCTGATGTTGAATTTCCTATAGTTTATATATATATACATACATACATACATACATATATATATATATATATATATATATATATATATATATATATATATATATATATATATATATGCGAAATATAACAAAAAACTTCTGGGAATGTTAATGATGATTCCATGATATATATATTTGGCTATAGAGTTAGTTATTTTTTATTCCTTAAAAATATTTTTAAATAAGTGTACCATTGCATTATTTTTAACAATCGTCATATAATGTAATTATTTCTTAATTATATACACAATGAAACTGACAAAAGTTAAAAATCATGTGAGAGATTGTCACTTCCTCTCAATCTACACAGACTATATGTTCATAGTCATTCCTGTAATTTTTTATACTAAACTTTAAAAACATATAAAAGTCTTTTTTAACTCTTCATAATAATAAAATCATTTGTGGAGAACTAACTACTCTTCTCCCTATGATTATCAATAAATATTAGTTTATTTTAACGGGAATGGATTTGTTATCGAAAAAGTAAGTTATCTTTTACTAACGTTAAAAATTTTTACTAAATTTAATAAATTCTTGAAGAAAAAACTCATAATTTTGTAGTATCTAACAAAAAGGATAGCAAAATTTCAAATCTTCTCTAAAAGTTTTAAAAATACAAACTAACTTTGAATCAATCTATCATTGATGCACGTATGAAAATTATTTTTATTAGAAAAAATGATGAGCATTTGTATACTAAAGGGGTTTTGGTTGTAAAAAAGAAATGGTTTCTAGTTATTCGTTAGCACCAATAGAGATCCCTAAACATAGCCACTCTTCGTTATTTTGAAATCTGGTGAAATGACGAGGTCAACACTCGCACGGGCCTCTTATCTCCATAGTACACCACACTAGTAGAGAAACATAGGTCCAAACAGAACTTTTAACGTGCCTCGCTATTATCTGATATCAAATCTACTGAAATTTGCACAAGCGAGTGAAAAAGTTTATTTAACACAAGGAAATAGTTTCTTTTTTCAAAATATAACATAAGAAATCACTTATGAAATATTTCTTTTACATTTCATGCTTAAAGGCGGAAACATAAACACCAAATACTGTATACAATACTATAATGACATTCTTATTTTATATGTGAAAATAAGGTTCTTATTTCATCTAACAATTATTTTCTCAGAGTTACATGATTCTACAAAAGATATCATATCCGAAAAGTACAATTTAAATAAAGTGAGTGCTTTCTGACACACCACTAATCTTCTTTTACACAAGAAAAAAGCAATATGTCGCTCTTATATTAAGAAAAGATGAATTTAAGTAGCGGTCTCATAACTTTCTAATTTTGAGAGAAATAAAATTTGGATTAGTTTCATAAACAAGTGTGACTTTTTGTTTTACAAAATTTAGTACTACTGATAAAAAAAATTCATTCCTTTGTGTCACCAATAATGCAGAGTAATAAACTTGTTTCTTAGAATGAAATTAATAAAGAAATCTCTGTCACAATACAAAAAATCTAAATAAAAAATATGAGAGATTAAATTGGAGTTACGTTTGCAGAAATTTAATTTAAAAATGACTTCAACAATTTTATCACACACACACAGGAAGTAATATTCTTAAATACTGAAAATAAATTTGAATGAATTTAAACTTTCAAATGTTTTTCATAGAGAAATTACCAATAATGAAAATACTTTAAATATTATTTAGTTTACTTCTTGATTTTCAAATAGAAATGTATTCATTTTGCATTCATTTGCAAATGCATTCATTTCACATCATGATGCGATGATAGAACGACGTGGACGGCAGAATGGAATGAAATTGTCTTTACTGATGTGTTAACCTTCTGTCTGCAACACCACGATGGTCACATTCGAGTCTGGAGATATCGTGGAGAGAGGATGCTGAACATTTTCTTTATGCACCACCACACTGGTCCTGCACTGGGTATTATGGTATGGGGTGGTATTGGATATCACTCTCGCACTCCTTTATTACGCTTTGCTGGTACTTTAAGAAACCAGCGCTACATCTCCGAGGGGTTGGGACCAGTTGTCCTTCCTTACCTTTAAGTATTGCCCACAGCCAGATTTCAACAGGATAATGCATGACCACACGTGGTTCGTATTTTCCAAGGGTTCTTCGTCAATTCCCAGATTGAATTGCTTCCCTGGCCGGTTCACTCTCTTGATCTTTAATTAATAGAAAACATGATGTCCGTGGTTGCTAAGCGTTTGACTCAGATTACGTCCTCAGCTGCCACACCAGATCAATTTTGGCAACTTGTGAAAGCTGCTTGGTCTGCATCTTTGAATCAATGCCGACGCATGTGGCAGCGCTGATCTCCTACAAAGGCGGGTACTCTGGCTTCTGATTTTCGCAGGAACCACACTTCACAGAAGTCTATAAATTTAATCATTTGATACTTGGTCAAAATGTTATCTACAGAATAAATTTTGTTGTGATATCTCTTGTCTTTCTTGGTGTTGCAATATGGATGGCTAGCAGTGTACATGCATACCTGCGTGATGACATTACTATCGTTGGCATGGACACATCAAGAACAATCAAGCCATATCAAGAACCTCATCACATAATCACATCAAGAACCAAATCATAACAGATTCCGTTTGTTGTGCGTTAATCTGTGTCCTCGTGTATCATTCGATCTTGTTTGCAGCGGAATGAATTATCGAAAAGAAGTTCACTACTTCGTTTACATTTGATTGAAAACTACAAGCATTAGCGTTGCCAAAGGATGACAAAAGTAGAGAATGGAATCGAGAACAACATTGTCTTTACTAAGGACAGGCTTTTGCTTTCAACACCTTAGTCGTCAGATTCGAGTTCAAAGACACTGGAGTGAAAAACTGCTGAACTGACATGATTCATTACCACATTATTTCTGTAACTAGAATGCTTTTGGGTAGTACTGACTTTTACTTTTGCATATCTGCTGTACACACTGCTTGTACACAGAACAACCATCTCTATATCTCTGAAGTGTTAGATTTTGTGGTCCTCCAACATTCAGCACTTGCCATCACCAGTTATATTTTAACAGGATATTACGCAACTGCTCGTGGCACGCAAAGTTTAAGAGTTCTCTATCCATCCGATTGAATTGCTTCCTTCGTCTGCTTTCCCCCCCGATATATCGCCATTGAAAACCTGTGACCCATATTTGTACACTCCAGTGTCGGGTACAGGATATACAACCCGTTGATACATAAGTTAACTTTGGCAATATAGGGTAGAAACATTGATTACTATTCCAAAAGGATGCATCCAAGGCCTCAATGGTTTTGTGCCGAGGTGTGTGGCCGCGGTTATTGAAAACAATGGCAGCTACTCTAACAACTCATTCTTTATCATGCACTTTTTACAAAAGGTTGTAATTTCAATCATGTGATCTTTGTATAACATGTTATCTTCCAAATAAATTTTGCTGTGATAGATCAAGTCTTCCTTGCGCCTGCATTTTCAATAGTCAGCAATGTATTTTGTTTCAATTTTTTCTATTAAGCATTATTATGAAGAATTGTTTTGATAAAGATGATATGTGTAAGCATAAATTATTATATTTTTTATCAACATAAATTCTGTTGATGAAAATTCCTTTCAAAGCTGTTGGATTGCTTATAACTTTTCAAATGTTTGATTTCTAGAAATTACTGAAATAAAATTCAAATCATAACTATGTTTTTATTGGAGAGTAATTATTGTATTAGCCTGTCAAATATATAATAATGCAGAAAATCACGTAAGATCCAAATCACAATAGAAAAAGTTCTCCAATGCTTCCCTTTAAATACCAATAAAACATAAGTCACTATATATTTTAACGAATTAGATAAAATTATATTGCAGTCAACTTATAGTTAAGCTGACAAAATTCTATAAGCATTATAGTTACTTTTTATTTTTTAAAATACAATCTTTATGTATGGTATGGGATATTTTTTTACAAAAATATATAGAGAAGGAATTCTATAATCTGCGAAAAAATTTGTTTTCTGGTATTTGAAATTGGCTCTTCTCTGGATATATTTTGTATTTATTCTTAATCCTTCACAGAAAATTTTAAGAGGAAAAAATTGTTTCGCTCCTTTATCAAATTTTGATCCGAGTGTTTTTTTTAAAAGCAAATACTCAGAAGATTGGAAAAACTTATTTGCTACAGAAATGCATTTATTTGATATAAGATATATAATAAAACTTAAATTATAAAGAAATAAGCATTTAAATATAAAAATTGGCTTCTTTAATATGAAAAATTAAGCAAAAACCAAAACATGGTTATAAAAAGAACTAACTTTTGACCCTTAACTCTGAAAATTGACCACATTTAGTTTGAATCATTGAAATTGTCCATTAATTCATCTCAATAAATTGTCCATTATTTCAGTCTTAATTTCAGTTTTTATTTTTTGCTGTAACTTAAGAAAATAATTTTAAAGTGCATTTAAAATATACCTTAATTCTATCTGGTATTCTGCGTATCGAACCTTACAATGACAACGCAAATAAAAAATGTCGTTTACTCTGTAAATGTTAGCCATTTTGAGAATTTGGACTTATTATTTGTACAACTTGGAAGAATGTTTAAACACATTCCATTAAATCATAAATATTATACCTACGTATTCGTAAAAAAATTAATACAAATATGGAAGGTTGGGACTCATAAATAATCAAATGATACGCCACCACATAAATTTCGTTTAAAAATCTTCTTACGAACACCAAATATTGCTACACCTGTAAACGAGAGAGCCTGTAAACGTTGTTGAGATACAAAAATGTATAAACGTTCTCTCTTCAAGAAAAGGTGTAACAAACATATTCACTTGCTTATTAGGATTAGACATATAATCAAAGTATCATCATCGTGAGAAAATTTGTGGTGCACACAAAAATGGTTTGATATAAATATAAGATTTAAATGCAAATGCACACACACACACACTATAACGCCCCAATTATTGCCTTCCTAACCCTAAGAGTTTTCCAGCTTTCGATGGACTTTTACTCGGTCAAGGTTGATTTCCCAGATGGTACACTAACTATCTGGTATATGAGTAAAATCATGAGAAATGGTTCACTAACTATCTGGTATCAGAGTGGGAACGGCAGAAAATAACTCAAGAAAGGGCATTAAGTCCTTCACGAAAAATGTGATTCATCGGTAGGAAATCAGAATCACTTGTCCTGTGACCACACTTAATAAGATAAGATTTTAATGATTCCTAGAGCAGCCCTTTTCTAACTATCACCTGTGGTTGGGAATCACCAATTCTATCAGAAGCAGGTGGTCCAGAAACGACGTATGAGGAATGTTCGAGAAGTTTCTAGAGTGCCAGATGATGGGGGTAGGAGTATATTTACAAAGAGGAGCCTCCAATGATTGCAAGTTCTGCCTGCGATTTCCTCTTTCCATCGAAGAGAGTTTGTATTAAAGGAAAGAAGCATAAAAGTATTTATACCAAAAATTTAAAGTAAACAGTGTACCAAGGCTGTGTATACAACTTCATAGTAGAAGGAATTAAAGATAGACACACATTAAAAATATCAATATACCAGCAAATCAGAATCTACTTAAATTGGGATAAATATATCGATGCAAAAGTAATTTGAAAAGTTATGAGTTTAATTAAAAAAAAGTTAAAGTAGTTTAGAAACCATGAAATAAATTCAAAGTACATTTAAAGAGATTTAAAGTGAAAGTAGGTGTTTTCGGGATTCTTGTGAGATCTTCAATTCTTGGGTGTCTCTTCTGTAATCATAACTCTACGCATTATTTTAATCTTACAAGCGATTCCCTACTTCTTACATATTTTAAAATAAAATTGACAGGAATATCACTGTCTTTAAGATGATTAATTAAACGTTTTATTTGATTTCGAGTTATTTTATAATTATTGCAAATGCGTTTCAATTCATTAAATGTAATATTCCGATAAACTTTAAAGAAATACTGGAGTTCCACTCTATATAAATCAATTTAATTTTAGAGTTAACAAATAAGTTTTATCAAAAATATGAATATAATTAAGCGAATTTTAATGCTGATAAATAAAAATCTAAAAATTCAGCACTGTTGTCAAAGATATTGATTTTAATTGTTTTGGTGAAAGTTCATTATGATAAATTAATTTAGAATTATCTTCAAAATTTTTTAATCATTGAAAATGATAAAGTCGTTAATACACCGAAAAGCAAAAGGATACTGATAAATAAATAATGTAAGAATAAATTTGCAAGAATACTTGCAAACTTATTCAAAATGTTTGATTTATTAAATATGTGTAATTTATGATAAATATTTGAAAATTTATAGTCTTGTGAAATTCCACAATTCAGAATTAAACTTTTTTATTCATTATATAAATACATAAGTTTACCAAGTTATACCAGAATTCAAAATCAACACTTAATACTTGGAAATGTTAAATTATCAAAAATATAAAATTTTTTATTTTATCACAAAGTTTTGACTTTCAAGTTTCGAAAAATTCAGCTTGTGTATCCTAATAATTTGAAAATTTAAAAATAAAAGAATCAATATTATGTAAAATTACAATAAATATTTCAGAAAAATAGGTCTGTATTTAATACCCTTTAATATTTCTTGTAAGTTTATAATTGTTGGCATTATTTAAGCCACCTGTAATGTTATGTCTAAAATCGGGGCTTATAAATGTTTTGAATTCATTATTATAGCAAATACATTTGGTGAGTTTTTCATAAATCGCGCGTGATATTTTTGCAAAATTGATCATAATTTAACACTTTACGTTCAAATAGAATTTTAAGAGAAAATGCAAGTTTGTCAATAACATCCCCTATAGGGAAAAGTATTATGCAAAACATTAATAAAACTATCGAAATTTATATATTATCAAAGTTTAGATGTAGGATATTAATAGGAAAATAACATGCTATTTTTCTTGGTTTTAATTTTATTATATCTGTATTTAAATAAATCATAAAATAAAATCCTAAATTGCTGCTGTATCATTTAAACATGAAAGTAAAAATTTACAATCACTATCAGTTAATTTCATAATAAAAACTTTGCGATGCAACTAATTATATAAGCATTAGAAAAAGAAGATTCCAGCTTATAAATTTATTCCAAACAGAACAAATTATTTTTAAGATCTTTCTTATTATATGATTCATTAATTTTATGATAACCTCTTATAAATATTTCTGTTTTATGATTATTAAAGTGAAAAACTAAGAATTGCTATTAGAAAAGTTTATAATTTTGTCGTTAAATAATTCATTTAGGCCGAAAAGTGCAGAAGATTTCAAGAGTTGATAGTAAATCTATTTTCTTTTAAATTACGCATTTTTGTATTTTGTTCGATGTCAATGATGCTAATGACAGCGAAATAAATATTAAATTGAAGATTAAATATTAAATTCACAAGATTAAATTTATTACTTTCATAGTTTTTAATAAGAGGCCCATGTACATTAATGCGGATGTTAAATGAGTTAGAGAAGTTTGGCTTACATATTTAAATTTATAAAAACTGCATTCACCGAGATATATAACGCTATACATTTTGTAAGCATAAGAAAAATTAGTCAGAAATTTGTAAATTATTAAAGTTGTGCAAGTTTTGAATTTCCTGGAACCGTATTTTCTAAATTTAAATTCATCAAATGTAACTTTTAAGTCAATGAGATTGCCAAAAAAATTGAATTAAAACATTTAGATGGTTAACTGTTTATCGCGCGATCCATTGTGGTACAAACCATCTCTCGTAGTGCCAATCATGATTAGACGACCGGACACAGAGGGATTCAACACACTTTTTATCAGGTGCTAAATTCTCCAAATTGTAATCCATAAATGTTAAAAACCTGAAAAGGAAAAAGTGTTGAATTTATGAAAGATAAAAATCAAATTAACATCAAACCCAGTGCAAAATCAGCTAATGAAACGAATGTTAAAATATAATATAAAGCAATAAATATACTTTAAAGCGGTAAAAAATTCTGGTTTTTTCTAAACTTTTAAATATAAATAATTATATAAATTAAAATTTCTTCATTTGACAGTAATTCCTAATTTTTAAAAATTTCCTGTAAAATTTAGATTTTTACTGATGGCACTAAATCTTACATTAATAAACATGGTATTATTTTTGCTAAACATTTAATTATCATATTGGAACATATTGTTAAATCTAATGTAACTTGGATTATCGATAATAAAAAAAAATTTTTGGGATTTTCTAACAAATAATAGTGTTTATCGTATTAGTTCTTTTGGCATTAAAGATCTTTTCACCTGCATCCCAATGACAAAATAAAAGATGCATAGTATTTCTCTTAAGATTATAAAATTTTATTAAATGGTTAATTTTGAATTCTGGAATAACTTGAATAATTATTTATTTATAATTATTATGTATATAATGGGGAAAATATTTGTAATCAAAATTGTGGTATTAAACATTGCTCTATTTTTTCAGGTATGCCTGAAAATTTATTTTTACATAATTTTGAAATGAGTTTTATTTGTAGTATCCTTTTGATTTTCAATATATTGACGAATTTATTATTTTTATGATTTAGATTTTGAATACAATTTTAAATTAATTTAACCCAATTAACTTTTACTAATTAAAACCAATATCTTTGGCAATAATGCTGAATATTTAGATATATTTATCAGCCTTGAAAATTTATTTACTTACATTGATATTTTTGATAAAATTAATAAATTTACTTTTACAGTTAATAAATTAATATACATGAACTCTAGTATTTCTTTAATAATCATAGGAATATTACATTTAAGAAATTGAACCGCTACTACAATATTTGCAATAATTATAAATTTACTCGAAATCAGAGAAAACATTTGGTTAATCACCTCAAAGACAATGATATTGCTGTCAATTTTATTTTAAAATATATAAGAAGTAGGGAATCGCTTGTAAGATTGAAGTCCTGCGTAGTTTTACAACTACAGGATATTTATTTATTTATTTTATTACATTACATATATTCAGACTTGTATGCTTGATTCTTGAGATCCGCTTGTAAGTCTTCGTCGATAATAGGACAAATAGCACAATGACAGATGTACAAACACAGAAGAATAACGAAGAAAACACCCAGGGCCACGGTGGGAATCGAACCCACACTCCTACGCTCTCAAGCGATTAGCGGTGATGCTTTAGACCACTCAGCCACGGAGCGCCCACAACTACAGGAGAGTTACCTCTCTAAGAATTGAAGTTCTCACAATAATCCCCAAAACACCTACTTTAACTTTAAATCTGTTTAAATGTACTTTTAATTTATTTCATGGTTTTTCTAAACTACTTTAACTTTTTGAATTAAACTCGTAATTTTTTAAATTATTGTGACAGCTGTATTTTTATCTTAATTTAAGTAGGTTCTGATTTCCGCGTTATGATATATATATTTTTAATGTATATCTTCTTCTATGGATTTGTATACTCTGCTTTCGCATATTGTTCAAATAACTTTTTGATAGATATTTTTCTGCTTCTTGCCTTTAATACAAACACTTCTTGGGGGAATTGCGCGAATATGTTTAGACGTACGTCCTACACAGGCATGTCAGAAAAGAGTGTTTAATTTGCATAGCTGACCATCTCCCTCCTGACGATAACGTATTCCTATGCTCTCGTCCTATTGTTTAAATTGTATAGATTTTTATTCTTTTCAGTGATTTTTAAAATATATCTTACTTGTTTTATTGTTCTTCATTTAGTATCTCATTTTATTTAAACTGGCATGTCTCTCTTTAAATAATTTTGAGCTGGTTAGATTGCCAATAATATATATTAGTTTGTATCGTATTTTTTAGATACTATACTTATTGTTTTAAATGGTATTTAACCATAACACACACACACACACACACACACACACACACACACACACACACACACACACACACACACACACACACACACACACACACACACACACACACACACACACACACACACACACACACACACACACACACACACACACACACACATGTATATATATATATATATATATATACACACACTCACACACACACATATATATATATATATATATATATATATATATATATATATATATATATATATATATATATATATATATATATATATATATATATATATATATATATATATATATATATATATATATATATATATATATATATATATATCAGTTTCCAAATTTATGGAACCTAATGAAAATAATATTAGAAAGATAAGATCATAGTTGTAGTTAAATAAAATTTAAAAAATAAAGAGAATGAAAATGGAGAAAATATCAAATAAAAAATATATTTGTACTCCTAATCGTCATATTGTTACAAGCAGTTTTATTTTATTAAATCATACCATCGAGTGTTTCAGATGATTTTAAAGCGTATGGTATAGTATATTTTAAAAAATGTGTGTAATTCAAACAACAAAATTTGATGCTTACATGATCCATCCATTACTAAAAATTCAGTGCATAAGAAATGTATTAGTCACTATAATTTTATATTTAGAAAAAGAAAAATATTCCAGTATTGAAATGTATTAAGGGAAAATGGATTAATATGTTTATATATAATAACAAAATATATTTTAAATTATGAATAAAAAATATGAAGAACGAATTTGTTTTTCTTTATTTTAATTCTTTTATAGTTGTATGTATTTACATTGGATTTTGATTTATTATATATTTCTTTAGTTAAAGATAAATAATATTTTAACTATTTAAGGAAGCTGATAAAGAGGATCATGTTTTTATTAATTATGAAATATTTAAAAATCTAAATGTATTAATTCTAAGAATAAGGCTATATATTTATATATGTCGAATAGTTTTAAATAAGGAAATTATTTGAGTAACGGTTACAGTAGACTGGAGGGCAACTCTGATATATATCTCATTTAATTGTACTGTATGACATTCAAATAAATATATATACGATTTAAAAAGAAGATATTTTATAGAAATATAAAAAACGATATGCTAAATTAACTACTTTAAGAGTCATTTCAAGACAAGAAATGATAGAATTGAATCTTTAGAGAAAATCTATCAAAAAGGCTCAATGCAGAAAAAAACTTTATTTTCTGTTTTTTATCATTATAAACTTTACATGAAAAGTTTTCTAAAAATAATGTAACTCTATTTTCTTTTGAAATTTAAAAAAAATGACGTTGAAGCTTACAAAAGTATTAGTTGCGATAGTTTTAAACTTTTATGAATGTTTATCTTTTATAATAGTTAAACTTTTAAGCAAATTCGACTGAAAATAACTAGCACTTTCAACTTGTCAAATTTAGGTTAAACATTTTTATATGATTTGCTATGTTATAAATTAAATTTAATTCTATAAATCAACTTAAAAAATCCACAATATTAAAATAATTATAATATTGCGATTATCATACATGCCACTTTCTGTTATCTTAAATAAAATAAAATCCTCTATGTGTTTACTAAATATTAGATTTGCCAGTGAATTGTAACAAAAATAAAATCGTTGTTTAAGCGATTTATAGTTTGGCTTTTGGAATATTTTATTATAGAACATAGAACTTTTATTATTCTCGATATTTGAAAATGCTAATGCTTAAGGTGTAAGAAACAGTTATTTTAAATTTTCTGTGCTATGTATGTTGTTATACAGAAAACTGTTTTATAAAATATTTTATGAATGCTATCATAACAGGAAATGATATAATATTTAGGTGAATAAAAAAAGTTTTTTATAATTTATACAGATAAAATCATAAGATTGCTTTTAGTTCAATTGAACATATCAAACATAACGTAAGAATTTAAAATTTACAAGACAATGTAAATGATTAACAAAATTATTCATTTAAAAAAATTCTTGTATTAAAAAAATATTTCCTGTGTCATAAAATTACATAAAAATGAAGTCTTTGAAAGAATATAAAAAACAATTGTTAGCATTAATTTGCATATATACATATTGACAATTTTATTGAAAATTTGTGCTAGTTAATTCCATGATGACATAAAAGTTTCATTAGAATGATTCCAAGAAATAACTTATATATTTACTTCAATGAGAAATAAATTATTTGGAGCACGCATTAAAATGCAAAGAAATATTTTTTCAATAAATTAATGTGTATTGATTCTGATTCTGAATGAGTAGAACGAGAATATATTTAAATTAATAATAAATTGATGATTTATAAATTACTTATATTTAATTAAGAATACAAATTCAGGTACTATTGAATTAGATTTACAAATTATTTTATCAAACCGAAGGAAATATTTTCTAATAATTCATTAAAATGATGTGATTAAGTAGTGCATTTCACGAGAGTTATAAATCACAGTCTTTCAGTTTACTAGGCTAATATATTAAATTGGCCATTAATTTATCTCACTTCATTTAGCAGTTTCGTTTCACAGCTGACATACTCATAATTCATGTGTTGGAACATTGTTGGCCTGTTTAAATTTACTGCGAAATTCCAAAAGATATCCATATATTTAACCAGATGAATGTTACTCTTTTTTTATGGATGTGAGTATGAAAACATTTAATAATGAATTGAATAAAATATTCCTTAATTTGTTCATTAATCTTTCAATTGAGGACTTTTTATCTATAAAAACTAAACTGTAAGAGTGTATATAGATTGATTTAGATATTATTAATATTGAAATATTGATAGTTAGCACTAATACTCTAATGCGTATAAATACTTTAATTAATAAAACAGCAATAAAGCATCAGCAAATTTTAAAATGATATATATGGCTTCTAATTTGAGTGATAGTTTGATACTAATAAAATTTACTGAAAATTAGAGAAAATACTTTTTTCTAAGCTATATTTATGAAAATATATTCGATCGTATGTGTTAGATGATATATGTTATTTTAGTAAATTGTGTATACTATTGTATATAAGTTACAGTTCAAAATTAAAATAATTTGAAATGAAGAGGGTAGTTTATTTTAATCGAGAGAAATTTACTGATTGTAATTAATGATGTACTTATAGTTTATAAATATGCCCAGTGTTAACGGATTATTTACTTAAATGATAATTTAGTGAGAACGTGAGAAGTTAAAAAAGATTGCGCTAAAGAGTAGAGAACTGTACAAAGGGTAAAATGCGCCAAGCGTGCGATAAAGTGCGCCAAATTGGCTTAACGGTTCTTAATGACTATTTATGACGAGATTTTCGTTTTATGACTTAAGATGATCGTATGACATGCGCGAAATTCGTTTTGGGTGCAACCCTTGCGTTTAATGAGTAATTTTATTAGTTTACAATTAAAGAATATGCTACGTTAATGTTCCCGCGTTTGGACTTCGAATTTTTTTGAAGTAAAATTATCTCGAATTTTCGGAAGATTTATTGTTTATAATTTTTAAAATATTGTTTCGAAATTCTGGAAACTATATTGCTTGAATTTTTTTAAAGTTATATTATTTCAAATTTCGATTTGGTCGGCTAATTTAAGATCTATATGGGTGTTAATAATGTGTCCGGTCAGTTTGATTCATACATCGCAGAGTATGTATGGCAGAGAAAGCATGAAGAAAATACAGCGGATTTTTTCGAATCTCTCAAAATCATTCTTTTCTCGGCAGGAGGGTGAGTTATTTTATTTTTCATTAAAATTCGAATTCGAATTAATATTCGAAATTTTAATATTTGGAATTCGAAAAAAAAAAACGCGATTTTTAAGTTGAAGTTCGAACGCGATCGGTATTGGTAGTCGGATATTGCGCGTAGTGACGAAATTTAGGTTGGCGATATAGCTGTAGAGCGCTTGGCAGGAAAATTTGAAATCGCGCCAAACCTGTACAGCTTTGTAAACTTTTACCAACCCGCGATTTCTAAGTTGAAGTTCGGAATTGACCAGGAAAATCTCCTCAGAAAATTCCAATTTACTTCCGGTATAAAATTTTCACATATAAATCATATCTCACATATGTATTTTCTTTTTAAATCAAGGAAAAGATACTTAATCAGACTATAAGTAGACGAGATAAAGTTACTTATCGTCTGATTAAGTATCTTTTCGTAACTTATCGTCTGATTAAGTATCTTTTCTTCACTTATCGTCTGATTAAGTATCAGACCATAAGTTACATTCATTTTATCACACTTTTCAGAGCCTGCACGTAGCAATGAATAATTGCACCAAAATCCGTAACAAATAATCCTACTTTTATCCATTTATTCAGATTATTTATATGAAATAGGTGAACTGTCGTGGCAGATCTTCATAATAGGGCAATTGCTAAATGTATAACTTCTCTTTCAGTTCTGGAAGTGAATAAATTAAGACTCTCTGTTATAATTATTTCGTTATAATACTGCAGCTAGTATCTGAATATTAAAGCACTAAGACATTTTTAGATGCATATTTTACATTAAGATTACGCGCTGTCACAGAACACGTAGTCAAAAAATAGTTTAGTTTTTATCTTTCGCCTTATGCGCCACTCTAGAAATGAGATTCATCATTTTGGGGAGTGATTGCTGACTTTTTATCTTTGTTTCTCGGACTGTTTTACGATCTCTGAATTCGGTTTTTCTATTCCAAAACAAAAAAAAAATGTTATGGGTTTTAGTCAGACATTTCCTACATCGAAATTTTTCTTGGCATTCTATGCTCAAGGGAGCCCTAACTAAGAATTTAAAGCAAAGATTTTCTTTTTAATTTAGCTATTCTCTCATAGAGCTACCTAGTGGCAATTTAAAGAATCATGTTTCTTAAAATAAAACACACATTTCTTTCTCTTTTATGATAGTCGTTAAGGTAGGAGTGAATTCCTTGTTTTGCCCATTTCTTTTAGCGAATGTTTCGTTTGTTGAGCTAAAATAATTCGGAAAATCTATTTTTGCTTGCGTTAGTTATAATGCCGATTCTCTGGATTATAATTCTACTTTATATACTTTATTAATCCGGTGTTGATTATATAAATTTCAAAATGTTCCTAAATCTGAATTTTACATGGATTTTAAATTGAAGAGTTTAATCATGTAACCATTAATTACTAGATCCTCTTGTCCAAATCTTTCAGATATCAGTTTTTTGCACTTTTCATAGTTAGAATTTGTTAAATAAAATACTTTCATTGAATTTAATGCCAGACTATCTGACGAATTTTTTAAGCAATGAAAGTTATCAACGCTTGTGATAATTCGGTATTTTTATGTACTACATCTTCGAATTATTGCCAAAATTGAAGCCAAAAACTGGGATTTCCAAAATATTTGGAAGAAGTTGATTTCCGAAACGAAATATGTTTTTTTACGTTCAATCACATGATTACACTACTCAATGAATTTTACATTAAAGTTTCATTACTAGAAACTGAAAGATATTCTCCATAAATCTTATAAAATTTTTATTAATTTTACTTTCAAAATTTTTGTAAGTAAAATTGTGTTCAAAATTAGAAGAAAATTTACAATTCAAAATTTATTTCCAATATACATCAACTGGAATTATTTTTTTCTATTTATTCAACAGAAATGAATGCCTATATCTCTTAAGTTTTAAAAGCTATTTATTTATTAATGAATTGATTATTTGCACAGTTTTCAACTCTTCAATTTTACTTTTTCCATCTAAGTTCTCATAATGAAAAAGACTTCTTAAGTTTAGTTGTTAGTGACAGAGAAAAAAATAATACAAGAGAACAATTTATCGTAGTTTTCCTCATTTTCAAATATATTTGTGACCAATATGGTTATTTAATTTTTCTACTTTCAAAAAATATTTAAGTTATTAATTCAAATTCAAACTGAAAGTCTCACTTACAGAATCATCAATACCCCGCTTTGGAAGTCAAAATGAACCTGGAATTTCTTTTTCGGGAAATAATTCAATGGAAAAGCCAATAAATCTCCATGTTTGTCAGTTTTAACACAAAATCTTTATGAATACATACAAAGCCACTTGAAGAACTAAGCTACGGACACAAAACAAAACATTCACTGCAAATTATTTAATTAAAATTATATTGCCATTTACATTCTCACACATTTAGGAGATAGATTTTTCAAGCAGAAACATCAGAAATTAATTAAAAAATAACAACAAACCAGACAAAAAAATAGAAATGAATTAAGAATAATTTTTATAGGAAATAAATTAATATTGCAAGTAATCGTTAAATCTAGAAATCAAATTTTTGAATCTAAACCCCAAAGAGTGTAATTGAAATATGTTGGATTCATAAAAAAAATGTATAAACAGATTTAGTTTCCACATATCTATTGTTAATTTCTTATAATGACGACAAAAATTTTAAAATATTTAAATCTACTGTATGAACAAATGTCTGAATTTTTAATGTAATGAATAAAATAAAAGAATGATGAGGCCATATACTAAAACAGGCAATAGTAGACAACTTTGGGTACCATCAATTTTTAAAGTATCAGGCTAAATATGTGGTGACATTTCAACATCTCACTCAAAAAGTCAAACTTACCCGTAATGAATATTAAAAGTATTATGTAGAACCAACACATGGATAAATCTTGCTTATATAGAGAAAATAGTAAATATGGTTACATGTTAAAAGAGATAAGTGGATTCGGTGATGACTAGGAGATGGAGATTATATATAAATGGCCAGATACATTTAGATCATGATAAGCTTTTCATAAATATTTACTTTTATATTTATTTTATTACTATGTTGGGAACCTCTTGATTCACCCATTTGATTTTATGGAATTTTGTTACATTTATGACATTGACTAATATTGCCAAATGCATGCGTAAAACCAGCTATTTTTTATACAATATTAAAATACCATTAAGTACTAACAATATAAAATAAAATTTAGAGCTTTGAGAAAAACTTCGCTAATTTTAAGTGAAAATTAAAAAAAATTCAAACATTCTTTGTAATGAAAATCATTTAATCAAACGAAGCTGCAAGATGTTTTCTCAAATAACTTGAAACCAATAAAACAAAGAGAAAATACCTTTTAATGACGGTGAAACTACTATTTTTTGTAATATAGAAGTATCTCTCTCTCACACACACACGAAGAGAAAATGAAAATTGTTTATGAGGGTTGTAAAACAATAAACACAAAAAACACATTTTTCTCAAACTTTTTTTTTAAAAATTGTAAGGCTGTTATTAAATTTAAAACTCTTAATATTGCCAAATGCATACTGAACTTAAATAGTACGCTTTACTAAATTTTAATCATGATAGATATTTCCGTTAAACTTTCGTAAAAAATATTTTTGATACGCTTTTGTTATGCATCGAATCATAGTGGTCCAATAGTCCTGACTTTCTATAAAAAAAGAACCTGTTCTATTTGGATATTGCCTGCTATTTCACGAATCTTGTTATCAAAAGAGACATCATTAATTAACAATAGACAAACACAATGTGCTCTAACATTCAATTTTTCTAAACATGCTATGCTATCGGAAAATCGAAACTTATTTTAAATTGATCATATTCATATGACTTCTAAATTTTATTTTCAGAAATTCGTAAAAATATTGCTTGATCGATAGAGATATATACAACCTGAGGCCACCCTTTGCTCTGCCATACGCATGCAGTGTACATGCTGTAGAATTGCTGGGTTGAACATGCTGTAGAATTGCTGGGTTGTACATGCTATAGAATTACTGGGTTGTACATCCTGTAGAATTGCTGGATTTTACATGCTGTAGAATTGCTGGGTTGTACATGCTGTAGAATTGCTGGGTTGTACATGCTGTAGAATTGCTGGGTTGTACATGCTGTAAAATTGCTGGGTTGTACATGCTGTAGAATTGCTGGGTTGTACATGCTGTAGAATTGGTGGGTTGTTAATGGTGAAGAATTTCTACTCAGAGCGAATAAATTGATCATCGTAAATCGTTATTAGCTGTTTGATGTCATTGCGTATTGCCTTTTGGAACAGCTTTATATTAATATTGACTGTATTCCGAAGTCAGAAGAGTAGAAATCAAAACTCCTCAGTGGCTATAGTAAAAGACGTAAATGCAGAAGACAAAAGCGAACACTTATTACCGTTGTGTATTTGATATGTAACCAGTTGCACTTAAATGTGTATTACAACCATGACATTGTAAGCTTCATCTTCAAAGTGTTTGAAACTTTCTCACTTTAGCTAACCATAATTTATTTTTCAATTGATTGGATTTAATTAAGAATGAATTAAGTCGCAGTGTCATCATAATATTTTTAATTTTGTAAGATATTATAGCAAATTAAAATGTAAATATTTATCTACAGTTCAATTCTGTGATTAAGTTTATTAAAATACATAAAAAAGGAAATCAGGAGAATAATGCAAAAATTTAGATTTGTGATCTTAATAAAACGTAAATTAAGCACTTAATTTCTCCCCAGTCTATTAACTTTGAAAAAATGTGTAATGATAAATGAGATGCTTCTGTATAAAAATGTATTTAAAAAAGTTGGTGATTTTTAAAAACTACGAATATGAGGTCATCAAAAAGATTTTTAATATTAAAATATTAAATTTATTTTCTGATAAAACCTAAAATCAAATTTTTATGTCATGCAACCTAGAACTTTCTTTAAATTTTTATGTGTTCATTGATAAACACTGGATGCGAAAAGAATGTATAGGTTAAAAAATTTCCAATTTATATATAATTTTTTTATAATAACCACAAATTTACCTCTCTCTATAAGAAATATTACAAAAGTTACACTCAATATTTGTTATAGCAAGTAAAAAACTATTTCTAATGACCTGTTTTCATTTCTAGAAATACTATTTCCTTAATGTATGGACAAAATCTGACATTTACTTGTGTAATTACCTATTTATAATTCCAATTTTATGCTTATTCTTGTTTGACAGGCAATAATGCAATTTCAAATATTCTCACGAATTGTGAAAAAATTTGAGAAAAAAACATTTGAATGAAATGAAATAATATTATTTGTTTCTATTGTTGATTATTTTCTAAACTATGATACGAAGAATGTTAATAGGAATTACACTAATAACTAGAGAATTAATAAAATCTGAACATTTTCATTTGCTCACTACTATTCTTCAGATACATATATTAGAGTTCAAAAAATGAAAACTTCTGAAAAACAAGGGAGTTATTATGAAAGAATAACTTCTCTTTGCAAACTCTGTATTGTAAGATTATAAAGACTGAACAGTTATCTGGATTATACCTAGAAAGTTCCAAGGAGTAGTTTTCAGTAAAAATTCCACTTCCAGTCAGTCTATGATCATTTTTGCTTCCATCAGGATCACCTTTTATGGCATTTTTAGAGATGTTGCCGATGACCTCAAGAGCCTGCTGTTTAGGATAATCAGGTCTTGTAGGTTTTTGCTGGTTCCTAAATCAGTATGGAAGAAGATTTTAGACAAGTCCCGACAGAACAGATAAGTGGGATAAGGGAGGAATGCTCACTTGAGTTAAAAATGATTCTTCTTATTTTCCACTAAGATAAACGAGTTGTGCTTTTTGAGACGCAGATTTGTTCTATTTATAAGTATGATTTTTGTTGTTTATAACTTTTCAACTTGTTAAAGTGTTCCACAAAGTGTGAGTTTGTAACGAGACTCAGAGGTAGAAGATCTGATTCATATAATAGTATTTCATTTGGGGAACTGTTTCTCAAGTCTGTAATTATACGAGTGATGCTCAAATGAACTCATTTAAATTTTGTAAGGCTGGTAGAGGGAGCATAAAAATAAAATGGGAGTCCATATTCAAAGATAGGTCTTATTAAGGCCTGGTACGCTTTCCGGAGAGTTTTGGCTTCTGCTCCCCAGTCTTTGCCTGAGATAGATTTCAATATATTGTTTCTTTTGCGGTTCTTATGCACTAGGTGTTGTATATGCTTGTTAATTATTATATCTGGGTCTAGAATAAAGCCTAAGTACTTTGGAAGACTTATGCTTATTGTGCTTTGTTTTATTCCTTCAAAGCAATCTCTTGATAAAAAGATATACATTTATTATTTTATAATAAAAGCACATTTCATTTATTATATGTAAGAGATAACACACATCTAACATCATTGCGGAGCAACTTCTTTTTATGCTACTTGTCTCTAGCCCAGTTCGAGACTTCCCTCTAGGTCTTGTGGTTACGAAAAATTCCAGGATTGGTTTTCGAGGAAGTAGGACATTCCAAATTTTTTGTGCACGATGACACAATAGCTATTCTCTTAGTAAGGGAGAGAAATTTATTCAGAGAATGAGTTTCCTTATCTCAGAATAATATACTATAAATTAAAATTTTTTTTTATAATAATAAAAAAAATTATATTTGTTGTTTTGAAAGATTATTCAAATAAATTATGCTACATATCTTTCGAAAATAAGGATTATTCTTGTATTTTAATAACCTAATTTTCATTTGATAACATATTTATGTGATTTTCAAAAAAATAATTATTTATAACAATAATAAGTTTGGAAGAAAAACACAACTCATTATTGAAGAAGAATTCAGAGTGAAATAAGTTTGGAGTACACATAAAGATATTCAAAACTGTCATGCAAAATAGCTCCATTTCATACCAGAAAAACATACAACATTGTATTGTATGAATAATAAAAAAGTATATTTTTGAAAATTTTATAAAAGTTATATATATATATATATATATATATATATATATATATATATATATATATATATATATATATATATATATATATATATATATATATATATGTATATATATATATATATATTATATATATATTGAGAATTGATAAAATAAACATGAAAATTCCCTTGTTTGCGTGCATTGTAACAATATTGCTTTGATATATGTGCTTAGAGTCTAAATTAAATTTCCAAATCCTGAAATCTGCATTAAATTAATGTATAAATCTCGAATCTTGTCATTATTAAAATCGATTCATATTACTGAAACATATTTTGGTCCGTCCTTCTTCCACTTTTGTAAGCTATTTTAAGTTAAAGATTTATATTTGTAAATTCTGTTTAATACAATTAATAAGTGTCTATTTAAATGAGAAAATGTTTTAATACTAAGTTTCAATAAACTAAGGTGTACTGTTTTGGTGGAATAAATTCGTTTGTGAATAATGAGTCACGTTTTCCGACTGAATTTAGTTATTTCAAACAATTGTAAATAATTAACATTCCTTATCTTTATAATGAAACATATTAATTAATCAACTATTCTTATTTAAACATATTTTTTTATACATTTTATAAAAAATTAAATTTTTTTAATGAATTCTAAACATGTATATATTTATTTAGGTAAACTTTTTTTATAACACTGTTAGCTTTTCTTTTTTCTGTTCATTAGATAAATGATAAAAAATGTAATTAGTTTCATTTGTATACACTTTTCTTTTTAAACGAATACGAGAATATAAGATATATAAACATTAAAATAATACAAAATGTTTCAGCTGAATCATTAGATATTACTGCTGTTTTTTGGCTAATCGCTAGAAAATCAACAGTATTTAAAATAATATTTTATACAAGGGCAATTGTATTTTACTGTAATTATTCTGTTTTCAAATTTTTAAGTTAAATATTCGTTAAAATAATAAAATTTTAAAAATTTATATTAACCTTCATTTGTAATACTGGGTAACGTGGTATTACTTAATAGACTATATTCTTTTTGGCTGACCGATGGCCCAGTGGTTAGCATTCAATACTTCTAGGTTGAATTCCAGTTTAGGCATGGATGTTTTTTCTCTTTGAGATTTTCTGTGATTTCTTCTGAGATGCCACAATATAAATGGATTTGTGGTGGTATAGTGTGTGGATGATGCTTCTCGCCTTCTCAACTTGGTTCACAAGTGCTCATCGGGTAACGTTAAATGAGTAGCAATTTCAGGCCTTTTTTGTGGCGAAGGATTAGTCAATCATTGCCCACAGCAATTGTTTTTAAAAAGGCAACAAATTGAATCGCCCATGAAATTATTTTCTCAGAACAGTGCGCACAATAGCAAATATTCCCTGAAAGATTCCCTATAAGATATATAAAAAGTATTTTACTTATTGTCTGACATAAAATTATTATAGGTTTATATAACTTTTAGTTTAACTTCTGGATATTTTACAAACTCTTATGTGTATGCTGATTATAATTGCAAATTTATGTGAGGAAATATTAGGAATAATTCTTGAAAATCTATTTTAAATATTAATAATGATCTTAGTTTTTAATATATGTAGTTTACCTTGAAATCGCTTTTTATTTCTTTGCTTCATCAGAATCTCATTTTATATTTGGAAATATAATAATTATATGCAAAAGTGAATTTGAGACAAAAATATAAATTCGGTTAAAAAAGAAATTAAACAGTTCTTTTTTAGGCACGCACTCACGCAGACACACATGTACACACACACGCACGCGCACACACACATATATATAACTAGAAAATTAAATAAAAATATTGTATAATATGTGCGTTACTTGATTCAAAATGTACTACTATTATTTAGGTTTTCGATGACGTTACCGAAAGAATTTCTATAGTTTCTAGATTTAGATCTTCAAATTTTTTTTGTAAAGTAATCAATTCAATGATATATGTGCCGTGTAGAAAAGGCTAAAAAATTCATTTTGTTGATTTGGATTGGATTTCAGAGCTAATGATTATTTTTAGCACTTATAGCAGAGTGCTAAGAGAATAATAAGTGCTAAAAGAGAGCACACTTATTACTTTTTCTTGTTTATTATAAAATTTTAGCTTTTTCTACAGTTAATCCTAGAAATGTTGTTCTCGTTTCGATATAAAATTTTGCGTTCATTTAAATTATGTTATCGATAAAAATACTGTACTATTGAGCTTCATTTTTTTATTTTTTGTTTTTGCAAAAATTTATTTTAGGAATGCCATAAAAAATAAGACGGTTGCTATTTTTCTAAAGTTTTAACATGAGCTTTGTTAATTTTTTTTAGTTCCGACATGGTTAACGATTGTATTTTGACTCTATTTAATAAATTTGATATTAAGTTTTCTGTTCTTTTCTAGTAATTTACAGTATTTATTACATCAAATATTGTTATATCTTTTTTCATACATTACAAAAGCTTGTTATCACATTTTCCCTCCTGTATACATTTCTAATGGAGGATAAAAAAAACGTGTTTCTATATATTAGTAACTTAATTGCTTAAGTTAATTTTTTGGTAACTAAATTATTTGTTATAATGGTATGATTAACATTTCGGAGGAAGATATTTTTAACTCTTAGTTTATTCTAAACATCATGGTTTCAAATTTTATCGTTATTATTTAATTTATACTTATTTTTAGCCAAAACTATAATGGAGTTAACGATTCTAATGAATGTAAGTCCATAAAAAATTATTGTCCATTGGTATGCATACATTTGTTTCTCATTTTTAAAACATGAACCATTTCATAGTTGAAGTATATTGTTAATTAAATCAGGAACAGTCACAGGAAATTGAAAAAACATTTTTTTACATATCATATAAATTTCAGAATATGAATGTGGAGTGAATGGAATATATAAGGAAAGGACAAAGACAGGATAGATAGAGAGAGCAAGTACATCCATGCCCAAACCGGGATTCAAAGCCAGAACCTCCCTATCCGCAGTCAGACACGCTGACCACTAGACAAGTTGGGCGGCTAACGCACTTATAACGAGTTCAAAAAGATGATAATATTTGCTAGTTAAACCGAGTATTCGTAAAAAATAAGTTAGTGAAAAAATTTTAAAAATTCATAGACATATTTACTATTATGTATAGTTATCTCATTTCATTTTTATTTTTTTACAATAAAAATTTAAAATTAAAAATAATTTTGTTTTTCAATTACAAAGAAGTTTTGAGAATGACATCAGTATCAAAATATGAAATTTCAAAATCTTAACTTAATTCTAATTTTTAAGTCAATTATATATTTGTTTTTAAGTATGATTTGCTTTATTTGAGAATAGTCCAATACAGCTTTACGAAAGAAATTATTAAGTCATATTACCTTAAAGCTTATGACTCATCACTAGAGCTTTCAGTTACTTCAAAATGCTTATGACATTTTTCCGAAGAAAGATAAATTAGTGCTGAAGAGGTTAAATTGATAAAATATTTTGAGTCACATAAATATTGCTTGCTATAATCGGAGATTTCTCATTTATAGTTAAGTTATATTCCTACAGATTTAACATTGCAAGAATCAAGTCTTTCAAATTAGAAAATTAGTTCACTCCTGGCGTGTTATAAGCAAAATGTTCCACACTGCTGTCCACTCAAATCGCAACACCAAGAATGACTTGAGATATCACAACAAAATTAATTTTGTTGATAACATGTTGACCAATTATCAAATGATCATAGATTTCTGTGAAGTGTGGTTCCTGCTAAAATAAGTATCCAGAATAGTCGCAATTGTTGGAGATCACCACTGCCACACACCTCGGAATTGATTCAAAGAGACTTTGGATGTTTTCTTGGGGTACAACAGACCAAGCAGTTTCCACACTTTCTTTTTGTGGAAGTTGGGGATATAATGTGGGTCAATCGTTGAGCAACCATGGACCACATGTTTTCTATCGGTAAAAGATTCAGAGAGCGAACCTCCAGGGAAGCAATTCATTCCGGCGATTGACGAAGATCTATTTCACAAAGCATGCCATATGTGGTCACGCATTATCTTGTTGAAATATGACTATGGACAAGCCCTGGAGGTAAGGAAGGACAACTGGCTCCAACAATGATCACCAATTCTGCCCCATACCATAATAGCTGGTGCAGGACCAGTGTGGCCATCCATAACGCAGCTGTTCAGCATCCTCTCTCCATGGTGTCTCCAGACTCGAATGCAACCATTGTGGTGTTGTAGACAGAAGCATGGCTCATCAGTAAAGACAATTTCATTCCATTCTGACATCAACCTCCTTCTTTCATTGCATCATTGGTGGCGGAGACGTCTGTGGTTCTGTGTCAAGGGTAGACCACTCTGCTGTAAGCGGTATCAAATGGTACGCACAGACACTGGATGATGCGTTACAGACTGAACGTGCGGTGCAATAGTTCGTGATGAGGCTGAGTGGTCGGTCACTGCCATGCGCACAATTTGCCTGTCATCACGTAGTGTACTGAGGTGGATGCGATTGAACACGTCGTTCTATCGTAACCTACTGCATCCAACGATAACATATCTTCATTATATAGTTGTTTGGTTTCGTCCAACACAAATACTGATTTCCCTGAAAGATAATTCACAATCTGGGTAGGCCACTATCCTTCGTCTGTTGAGCCTGGAAACTTATCAAAAAAGGATATCCTTTTTCCATGAGACATAATTGATCATTTTTTTAAATCCACAAGAAAAACACAATTGCCGAACTTGAAATCGTCGAAATCTCACAGCCTTAAATAGCGCTTTGAAGTGGCACCACAGGCGCACGTGACTTGAGTCTGCTCTGAAATTCTAATCATTTGCATATCTCACCACCACCAATGCATATTTTAAATTTCAAAGACCCACCGAGTACATGCGATATACGTGCTCGTAAAATCTGTGGAATCGAAAGTCCTGTGGTCGGTTGTTGAGCAGTTAACATGGGTGTAATGGTCTGGAGAAATTTACTCCCCCTTCAGATCAATGCCTAAATTGAGG
Source organism: Latrodectus hesperus (assembly GCA_037975125.1). NCBI lineage: Eukaryota > Metazoa > Arthropoda > Arachnida > Araneae > Theridiidae > Latrodectus > Latrodectus hesperus. Next base: position 1,141,568 of record JAJQOW010000014.1, read on the forward strand.
GAGTAGATCCTCTGGTGCTGCCATCTATCGGAGGATTTGAAGAGCAAAAGTCGTACTTTCACCTTAATGGTGCTCTGATTAAAACGAAAGACGCTCCCAATTGACTAAATTCACGTAGCCAAGGCATAGCGAGCTTGGCTTGTCCAAGTGTCATTAGTAACAACAACAACAGTAGTAGTATTGAGGTGTCTCCTATCGTCAATGACTTCGCCGCTCTCTGGTGTCGATGATTCTCTTTTCTCATCCACTTCCCGTCCTCTACTCGGCATCTTCGCTTTGCATTTCCATCCGCTGATATCTCCACATCTCACTTGGCTTACTGCTCAGCATTTAGCTTGGATGGCTCATTCCTCATCAGCTTTCTCTCTGCTATCTCTCCTCAGACTTTATCGTCTCTTCTTATCCTCATTCATTTGTCGGACATCTGCAGCTCCATTCAGGAAAGTCGAGGCAGGGCTCCTACTGTACAGGGCAGTTATACTCCGTTTACCTCTACAATCTTTTTAGCTTCTCATTATGCTCAATTGCTCCTATCTGCAATCCTGGACTCCTTTTCTCTGTGCGAGGGATTTCTGTGGGGGATTCTGTGTGTGTCATCTCCCTTTTTAGATGCAGTTTTTAACTCTTCATAATTCTCGTTTTAGCTCCTCCTCTTTACACCATTTTCCCCCCCAAAGTTCTGTAGTTCCTCCTATACTCCTATGGGATAGGTCAGAAATCTCTCCCCCTCAACCCCGACTGGTCAGATTTACATATAAAACATATCATAAAACATAAACTTTCCTTGCAGTTTTCTCAAGAACACCCATCCATTCCAAATGGAAGAATTTATTCTTTTATTGCACTTGTCTCATTGTGCCAATTTTTATTACATTTTTTCCTTCATATCATAACAGCTTAGTTTGAAAGGATAAGAGGAAACTCTTAAATTTAAAGTGCAATAAAAATATACACATCTATTTTCTCAGGGATTGGTTATGTCGTTTACACTACGACAATATGTTTGTAAGAGAAGTAGAAGTGTTTAACAATATAATTTTTTAAACTGTGGTTTTTTGTTTTATATTTGGAGAAGACAAATGTTTTCGATCTTTCTGTGCTTTAGTGATTCTATCGTGTCGTAATTCATATATGTAATAGTAATGTCTGGAAGATTAAAATTATTTATTTATGATGACACATATTATGAATTTTTGGAACTATAAAAACTAAAATGATCTATTATGATTTTGAAGCTCACACACACGCACATTCGCTAAGACTGGGAAAAGAGGACCAAAAATTCACGAGTCTCTACCTATTTGTATATTTTCTACTGCACTTAATTTGTAGTTACTAATAAGATATCAGTGGTATGATGATATTTTTTGCTTTCCTATTTGTCGTAATCGCTTACGTAATCGAAAACAATTACAAATAGTTAATAAATTTTGAGTTAGAATGATATTAATTTTTGACTTTGTGTTAATATGTTGTCACTAATGATAAAATGAATGTTGAAGAAGACAGTATAGTACCTGGTTACATATATGAACTAACAATTTACTTATTTCTTTCCATGAAAATAGAAAAACTCTGTCATTAAACTTAAATTTTTCTGAATAATTTTAATTGTATCATATACACAAAATCTTTTAACGAAAAACTTAATTACAGAGGAAAAAAAGATTTAAATGTTCTTAAAAATAACATTTAGATATTAAGTTATCTTAGTCCCATATATATAATTACCAACGAAGAGCACAACATATAACTTTTTTCATAGACGTATAAAGAGTATTCAGCACCAATATAAAAAATGTATTTGTATTTTGCATTTGATAATTTCAAAATGGTCAATGGTCAGGTCAACAAAAGCCTAACCTATGATGTTATATCAGTACGTGAAATCAAATGTAAATGATGATAAGTAGATAAACTTATATATATATATAAATATATATATATATATATATATATATATATATATATATATATATATATATATATATATATATATATATATATAAATATATATATATATATATATATATATATAAATATATACACACACGCAAATTTTTACATCGCCAGAAATAAGAAATGTAATTGTATTATTGTGTTTTATATACAAACAGGCTCAGAAGCATGTATGTAATTAATATCTGAAAATTCAAGTGAATATTTCTAAATATGTTCAGTATTTTATGAATTAGCTCTAAACCTCTCTTTTATATTATTCTGATGAATTAATTTAAAATTAACATCATGCATAACTTCGAGATGTTACGTAATTTTCTTAAAAGTTAAGAGTATAGACTAGTTTATGTAATTTTTTTCAAATTTTGTAATTTAACTAATAATTAAATAAAAATTTCTGGAAAGAGAAATAGGAAATAAAATAAATTTTTATAGAGAATGACAAAAAGGATTCATGGTCTTCTGTCATTTTTCATTGTTTTTTTTACATTTGAAGTAAATTCATCATGACGTTGAAAACAATGAATGTGATTTTTCTGGATTGTTTTCTAAGTGTGTTAGAAAAACAAAAGTTTCAATCTATCTTGTAATAAAAATATTAAAAGTATTCTTTTTTGAGAGTACTACTCTTTTTTCATTTCATTAAATCTATGAGAACAAATAAAGGTCTTTATTTTGACTGAGCATTAAAAATTAAGAGAAAGTACTCATAATCTATTAATTTATTTCTTTTTATATTGTTTTACATGCTAAATATTAATGTTAAAATATTTACCTACACGTTTCCTCTTTTAAGACAATTCTTATATTTTTTAAGAAAATATTGTTTAATAGTGTATAATGATTTAATAATTGAATGAAAAAATATTTGAACAAAAGTGTGTACTCTAAAACGTTGTTTTTTTCTTTTTAAATAAACTTTAAGACAAATAATATTTATAGTTTACTAGAATTTGGCATCATCATAGAAAAATGATTACTATTACACTGGCTAAATTGTTGAACAAGCAAATTTCAATAATAATTTATATTTGAATTTATTTGTCTCTGAAGAAAGAATTATTTTAAAAAATCCTTTTTTAAAATACATAATCTTTTACAGTAATAATTTGTATCTTTTACTACATAAAAGTAAACTGACTACATGATTACATTTGAATTTTTTTAAATTTCAGTTTTAATGAAAATGATTAAAAATGGAAAAAAATTCCTATTAAAATCACTTAAAATTTAACATTTTAGTGCTTTTAAATATCCGTAGCATAATGATTAAGTGCTTTCTTAGGATAATTAATCTTAATTACTCTAGTATTTTAAAAATTATTAATGAATTTGAGAGTTCTTATGCATAGAAATTTTGCTTTTTGGTTATTTAAGTAATTTCTTCTAATATAGCGAAATAATATTTAAGAAAAACAGTTAAAAAGGCAGTAGATATTTTTTCCAATATTTCTGGTAAAGACTGTTATTGTAACTTTTTTATATTTATTACAACAAGAGTTTTTAAATCTGATCTATTGTGCTTTCAGAAATAAGCACAGCTCTTAATCAATATTGATTGATATAATAAAAAATATTTACATGTTCTAATACGCATTCATGTTTATGCACAGCATTCCTTGGACTGTAAAAGTGTGGAAAAGTGGTTAAAGAATCCAACCAGAAATCGGTCGATAGAGGGAAGAGATATAATCTATTCTTACACATAAATGCATTGCAGTGTGATTTTGAGAAAATAGGGTAATATTTAATTTTACATGACAACTGTGGTTACACTCATACAGTAATTTTGTACCTAGGCTTTGAATAATTCTCAGTAAAGGATGGCGAGGAGCAATTGCATTTCTCAGAATGTCCCGAGTATGCTCTATTATTTTGATGTGAAGATATTTTGCTGTCTAATCCATTTCAAATATTTCTTCTTTTTCCTAAACAACCCTCCCTCCAATAAATTTTATGTGAATGTATTTTGTAATCTTTAAATAGGGAATCAGAACTAAATATACAAAAGTAAAGCTGGATGTAGTTCACCGAAACTTCACAGTTATCACAGTAACTCTTTCAAAGATGAGAATAGATGTTTGGTCTTTCAAACATTATCTTTACTTCGATTACGATATAGAGTCCTAAATAATAATAAATTTATTGGATGTTAGAGAGCAGTTATCTTCACATTAAAGTATATCAAGAATTATTGGTTAATTTGAACGTGAGCACGTCAGGAAAGACAACAATCCAGTGGTTATTGCTTCAATCTCTGTGATCTATATACAACGGTGAATAGACAATCTAATTCACAGAAACTAGCCAAACGTAAATAACTGGTTATTGCAAATAGCTATTTCGCATGAACTCAGAAATAATTAAACTTTGCAATCTGTCTTATAGCAGAATGGAATTCCAAACGAAGTCTACAATCTGCAGCACAATGGTCTGTGATACGGTCACAATGATAGACAAATAGTGATGTTCTTTAGTGGTCTTCGCTTTTCGAACGAATGTATCTAGGTTATTCTTTGACAAAACCACTATAGTGAAAATATTTTAAGAAATTGGAATTTTTTAAAATGAGGGTAAAAGTGAGTTAAGTACTTTGGTCTCCAAAAGTTACAAAACAACATGTTTTTCGTGGCTCACTATAAAATTGGTACTAATGATAAAATTTGTAATTTATATAAGTGATTAAAATAAACCTTTGTGAATCTATGAAAAAACATTGTTTACCAATTTAAGGAATAGCCAGCTTGCTAGCTTGATATCCAGACCATTCAACATCTGTGGAACTGTCTTGGTAGGCAAGTTGTTGCTTTAAATCCTCCTTCAAAATTTGCAGGAGAGCTGGCAAATAGTTTACTCCATGTCTAATCTTCGCTTCCTAACTTCGATAACTGGTAACTTAACTGACAGCATGAAAAACCGATGGCATCAATGCATTCAAGCTAGTGTGGCCAGATCCTATATTAAAATTCCTTTTGTTATGTTTCTATGACATTTTAACTGGATTATTCTTTTTTACAAGAATAGACTATTACAACGAGATTGGTTTTCTCGTTGTAAAGCTTTTATACGTTTTTCTTACGTAAACTTTTATATTGCAATCAATACATATCTATTTTTTGGTTCACATATCATCCCCATTCAATGCTTTCACATTTATTTATTTGCAAATGAGAGCAAAAAACCAGTTGTTATTTAACTTTTGGGGGCCAGAATAATTTGATCACGCAATTCAACTTTTTCTAGTCCATGTATGATTTCTCATCTTGCTTTGTCATGTATGTGTTTTTGGTCATTAAATTTTGCTGCATTAATTTAAATTCAATTATAAAGAAGAAGCAAAAAATTTGATAAAATATGCTAACGAATGAAACGAATATTTTACTTTATGAAGACTGTTAAATAAGCAAGTTCAAGTATTCGTTACATACAAGATTTCAATCTTTGTATCAAAATAGTGTTTTCTTATTTTGCTTTGTTTTTCAATGAGAAATATGTATTTATGAAAATAAATATGCAAAATGTGAAACTCTTTTATCCTCTTTTAAAATTTGCTTTTGAAGAGGTTTGTATACACATATGCTATTTTTATAATTATAATATTAGGGTAGAAAGGGAGGAAAATATCGTAAAATGGAACAGAATTTTCGTCTCAAAAAGCAAATATGCTGATATCTACTTTTTGATAAGTGTATCTAATACAAATAGGATATTGCTAGAGATTTAATATTATAAGCAAGTTGCAAAGTTGAGGAAAGCAATTGCCCAATTTTTTGTATTTCATGTTAAATTTTTCATGTAACTTTTACAGCGAATTTTACTTTTGGCACTGAGTTCATGTATATGTATACATTTTCTTATACAATTAGAATGTTTCAGATGTAAACTAAATCAAACTAAATATTCTTCAGTTTTCAATCTATATATCATTTTTATGTGTTTTTTAAAATTTAATACAGTTTAATACATTTAATTTAATTTTCGAAATGTTTAAGTTTTAGGATGGAAAATTTTCTTTAAAATTATATTTGAGAGTGAGTGAGTGAGTGGTAGTGAGTGAGTGAGAGAGAGAGAGAGAGAGGTTATAAGACTCACATATGTGAAACTTAACTCTCTTAATGACTGAAAGATTTTACATTTATAAATGCACTGAAAAACAAAATGATTGAGGAGCCTTAATATGTTTGTAGTGTCTGTTCTGTAGAAGAAAGCACAACTCGAACAAATACAAACATTTATTTGAAATTTAAAATTAATAATTAATAGTATTGTATATTAAAATTATAATTAATAGAAATTTGATTATGGCCCTACATGGCCAACAGAACAAACACCCAAGGAGAGCCAGCTAAACCTCCTCGTTCGCTGGTCAAAGACAATCTCCTCTCCCCGCCGGAGCGGACTCCCTCCTCTCCTCTCTCCCAATGACTACAGCGCCATCATGTGAAGAGAATGAGGAGTATCCTAACACTACACCCTTCCCGCAAGTTTTGGGTTTATGTTCCACATAAGCACATAACTGAATTAAATATGTTAGGATACAAAAGAATAACACAGACTTAATAATATTTTTGCAAACAATTAAATAAATATTAAACATAAAATAAATATGAACTTGGAATTAGGAAATAATTATAGGTGTATAGAAAAAATTATTTGCAAATGAATTACTTAAAATTCACAAGTATGCATAGAATAATCAATATTAATAATATGTATATAAAAAGATATAAAACAAAATTAAAATAAATCTATCCACTAAATATATATAAATTGACATTAATGTAAATAAACAATATACCAGTAACATTAATGTAAATAAACAATATACCAGTAACATTAATGTAAATAAACAATATACCAATACAATTAATGTAAACTAACAATATACCAATACAATTGATGTAAACAAACAATATACCAATACAATTGATGTAAACAAACAATATACCAATACAATTGATGTAAACAAACAATATACCAATACAGTTGATGTAAACAAACAATATACCAATACAATTGATGTAAACAAACAATATACCAAATACAAAGATACAAATAAAACAAAATATTTTCACTGAAATATATTTAATATAGAGTTTTTACACTAAGCACTAAAGTCAGTTTTTATCTGGAAAAAGTCTAGATAAAACATCTACATGAGGCATCTTAGATCCTGCACAATGTCTGATAGTTATATTATATCTCTGAAGAGCAAACACCCACCTCTGAAGACGAGGTGATTGAGGTGCACATTTGGCCAAGTATGGTAAGGGATTATGGTCAGTATAAAACTCAATTTCTGAACCAAAAATTATTGATTCAAACCTTTTTAAAAACCACATTATTGCGTAAGCCTCACGTTCAATTGTAGACCAGGATTGTTGAGTTTTAGTCAATTTTTGACTAGCATATGAAACAGGATAAATTTTATCATTGGCACGCTGAGACAGGCAAGCACCAACTCCTACCTGAGAAGCATCAGAATAAATTATGAAAGGCTTACCTAGTGATGGAGTGTGAAGTGAAGGTGCCTTAACTAGGGCTTGTTTTAGAGATATAAACACTGTGTCGTGCACTTCAGTCCAGGGAATATTGTCAGACACACGTTTCTTAGTAAGCTCAGTTAATGGATATACTAATTCAGAATATTTAGGAATGTACTCACGATAGAAGTTACACAACCCTAACACACTTCTAAGATCCTATTTGGTTGTTGATCTTTTAAGTTGCTGTATAACTTGCACTTTTTCCGGATCAGGTTGATGTTCTCCAGAGCCAATAATATGTCCTAAGAACCTGATACGAGGCTTGGCAAAATCACAGTTGCTTATATTGACAGTAAATTTGAGCTCCTTTAATTTTCCTAAAATAATATTTAGATGCAATAAATGTTCTTCTAAACTATTCGAAAATATAGCTATATCATCAATATAAGCACGTGAAAATTCCTTAAAGGAAGATAGCGCTTTATTCATCAACCTTTGAAATGTAGCGGCGGCATTTTTCAATCCAAACGGCATGACTTTGAAACGATATTGAGATCTATGGGTTTTGAAAAATGTAAACATGCAACATATATCTCTAGATATATGTTGCATGTTTACATTTTGCAAAGGATCCCCGGCATGTAATACCCCAGTAAGTCTTGGAGAAGTATGAATTTCACCAAATTCTTCGTCATCTTCAAAGACAATTCCCATAGCATTGACCCTTGAAAAATATTTTCTGATTTTGTTTGCATGGCAATGTCTAATATTTCCCTCTGGGAGTTTAACTTTATAGGAGTTAGGTAGGCAGTGTTTAATTACTTCACCGGAACCTGTCCATCTGGCATACAATTTGTTAGAAGAGTCTGGAATCAAAAAATAAACCTGATCACCCACCTTAAATTCCTCAGGAACAGTCCGGCGATTGAAGTAGTCGGTGTAGGCTTGTTCTTTTACAGCAGCTAACAATGAGGCTTGTTCGACGGCTCTTTCAAATTTTACCTTCTGATCTTGTAAATAATCAACAACAGATTTACTCATATTTAATGGAATAGGGATTTCACCAGTCCAGCTTGATTTCAAAACACTTAAAGGTCCTCTTGCTTCTCTACCGTACAAAAGCTTGAAGGGTAGAAACGCCAGTAGTGCAATTTGGCACTTCTCTGTAAGCGAAGAGTAAATAAGGGATATATTTATCCCAATTGCTGGGGTCTGATCGTATGACGTGATGAAGAGAGTTCTTCAGAACTTTATTATATCTTTCAATTAATCCATTGCTGGCAGCATACGCTGGCACTGAAAATCTGGGAGAACATCCTAAGCGATTAATAAATTCTTGTGTTAATTTAGAAGTAAAATTAGTCCCTTGATCACTGGCAATAACACTTGGAATACCAGTTCTCATAAAAATCTCCAATAGCGCATCACAAGTTGCCTTTGCTGTTAGAGAACGTAAAGGAATAGCTTCTGGCCATCTCGAATGTTGATCCATCAGCACTAAAACATATTTGTGTTTACGTGCCGACGAAGGCTCAATCGGCCCGATAATATCCACGTTCACAACTTCAAACGGTAGGTCTGGTCTAAGCACTGGAGAAATAGGAATTTTATCAGAAGACTTCTCAGGAGACCGTAATTGGCATTCTTTACATGATTTGCAGAAATTTAAAATATCATTTGACATATTCGGCCAGTAAAAACTATATCGAATTCTTTCTTTTGTTTTCTTTAATCCCATATGACTTCCAAAAACAGATGTATGAGCCAAATCCATAACTTTCTGACGGCGACATTTCGGTAAAATTAACTGATTTACAGTTTCACCGCAAACTTTCTCTTTGTGGAATAAAATGCCATCTAAATCAAAATATTTACCCTTGCCACGTGATAAAGAAGATCTCACTTCATCCAAAGAGGCGCATTCTTGTTGTTCTTTTTTAAATTGTAATGATTGGCTCAATTTACAATTTGTTTCGGCTTCCAGCACTTCCACATCATCAGAAATACCCGGATTCGTGGCGTCATTTGAACAGAGAGCCTCACCCATATTTTCGGCGTGTGATGATTCAGCAGTCTCATTATGATATTCAACTTCTTGCGACGCCAAAACAAAGCAGGCGGCAGACTTCTTGTTTTCTTCTAGCACTACATTTTCCAATAAATAAAAAAACTTTCGTTGGTATTATACATTGCCCTTGGATTTTATTCGTAACAGCTGCAATTATTTCGATGGGTTTCGAGAACATTTTATTATTTTCCGTTTTTAACGCTACTTGAAAGCTCATTTTGTTTTTAATTCAGCTTCTATCTTCTCTCCAAAAGCACTAATTAAAATAACTCTTCCTTTTTCTGTTTTTGATTTTGGAATAAAGTCATTATTTATGACTGGAAGTTGGCATCCCGAGTCTACGAGAGCTTTCACTGGAGTATTATCCACGTAAATATCCACATATTGAAGAGGATTTATTTCAATTTCTGTTCTTTTTTCTTTTAATAATTGGGAGCGAATTTCTGCTGTTAGAACATCGCTTTTCTTATTATTTGCTTTAAATCTTTTTGGACATTCTCTCGCAAAATGTGAATCTCCACAAATATAACATTCTTTCACAGTTCTTTTTTCAAAATTTTCTTCTTTCCGAAAATTTTTAAATTTTTGTTGTCTAACATACGGAGTATGTTTTGACTCTGCCGAATATTTTTGTTCTTGTTCGTTAGAATTATATCTCTTGAAATATTCTTTGCGAGGAAATTCTTTCTATTTTGATTCTGCTGAATATTTTTGTTCTTGTTCGTTAGAATTATATCTTCCTAAGTATTCTTTGCGAGGAAATTCTTTCGGTTTGACGCTAGTATTCATTCTGACATTTTCATAATCATCCAATTTACTTGTTATTTCTTCTGGAGTTTTAAAATTTGACCAAACATCAATAAAATGTTCTTTAACTTCTAAGGGAACTTTGCGTTTTATTTGATCGGTTATTATTAGATCACATAGCTCTTCAAATGTTCGTATTCCAAGTCCACTGATCCATTCTAAGAAATAATTTTTCAGTTCATAAGCAAAATCTCGCCAGTTTATTTCTGGTTTCTTATAGTGCTTCGTGAAGAATTGTCTAAATTTTTCTGGGGTCATTTTATACCTTTTGAGAAGTAAACTTTTTACTTTGTCGTAATCCTCGGTGACTTCTTCCTCTTCTCTTGCAATAATTTGTACAACATCATACGGCAATAATCCGATTAAATGCGTAACCCAAAGTTCTTTTTTAATTTCAATTCTCTTAGCTTGTCTTTCGAAGAGGACAAGATATAAACTTATATCATTTGTTTTGGGATCAAACTTCTGTAAAATATTATTTAAATCTAATTTCGCCTTAAAATGAAAATCATTACCAGTATTTCGTAAGTTATCTTCTTCTGTTCGTTCCTTTCCCATTAAACTTAGTTTTTGAAGCTCGAATTCCATTTCTAGTTTTCGTTTTTCCATTTCCATATTCCATTTTCGTTCTTCGATTTCTTGCAATCTTTTCCGCTCTTCAATTTCATTTCTTTTGTTCTTCAATTTCTTCATTCCTTTTCGTTCTTCAATTTCTTCATTTCTTTTTCGTTCTTCAATTTCTTGCAATCTTTTCCGCTCTTCAATTTCTTCGTTTCTTTTTCGTTCTTCAATCAACGAATTTAAGAATTCTTTAATGAAATCTTCGTCGTAGTTTTCGCTTTCTGTTATCAATTTTTTTAGTTCGTAAAGTTTTAGATTCGCAGCATTCTCAATGCCTAATTCCACCGCAATAGTTCGTAAATCTTCTTTCTTTCCTTTTGCGAGAAAAGCCATTTCAATTACTTGTAAAACACAGTCGAATAAACAAATTCACAGTTCCGTTTCAGATTATGTCAGAAACGTCAGCTCGTAATCCTGTCGACTGCGCCAGTGTAGTGTCTGTTCTGTAGAAGAAAGCACAACTCGAACAAATACAAACATTTATTTGAAATTTAAAATTAATAATTAATAGTATTGTATATTAAAATTATAATTAATAGAAATTTGATTATGGCCCTACACGGCCAACAGAACAAACACCCAAGGAGAGCCAGCTAAACCTCCTCGTTCGCTGGTCAAAGACAATCTCCCTCTCCTCGCCGGAGCGGACTCCCTCCTCTCCTCTCTCCCAATGACTACAGCGCCATCATGTGAAGAGAATGAAGAGTATCCTAACACTACAATGTTATTATAAAAAATCATATAAGATACAAACTCGATGCTGAAGAGGGTCGAGGCAACAGAGATGCAGTGAAGAGATGGCTCGGATCCAGTGAACCTCCTATGCAGTGCCTCCTGCATTCTGTGTATGTTCTAGATCAGTCGGGCATGATTTTCATACCTCTCATGTGCCCAGTCCGCCTTCTTCTGATGGTAGAGGTGATACCATGGTCAGGATTAAGCTCCAGTAGGCACCATTTCTTCCGTAATCCTCTGCAGAGCTGATGCCTTACAACGGCGTTTGCATCGAAGCAAGTGGTAGTCGTGGGAGTGCTGAGTAGTAGTCCTGAAGTCCAACTTCCCTAGGCAATCGCAAATCCCTTTATGACAAGTGCAATGATCATTTAAATGATAATAGTGTAAAAAATAATCCAATGTATATAGTAATATCTATTTATAAAAAATAGTTTAAAATTGCTGTCATGTATAAATAAAAAATTCTGAGATGCCTTAATAATAGCTCGTCATGTGGCAATGTAAATCATAAGAAATAATATTCTGAAAAATTGCTTTATTCTGCCAGCAATAAGATTTAATTGTGAAAGTTCATTGTTAATGTATTTAACCAAACAATAAACAGAAAAAAGCATATTATATATATCGTTTAATCAACAAATAGCGAAATCGTTTACTAAAATTAAAGCTTAAGGAAAATAATTATGGGAAACTTTCTTCCAATATTTTCATGCTAAATTGGGAAACATTATTTTGTTCCCTGCTATGAATATCTAAATTATTTCTAGACTTTATTAAAATATTACAGAAATAAACAAGATGATAAAACTTTTTATACTCGCATATAGTAGAATTTATAATTATTCAAAACATGCAGAGAAAAACATCTTGATTAGCGAATAAAGTAAACTTATTGCGTCATTACTGATTGAAAGCTTTCAAGTGAAATTATAAACTTATTTTTCCATCAAACTATCCCAGCCAAATTAACATTTTTCCCATCAAGCTTCACATTTTTAATCTTAAGACAATAGAAATTGTAAAGAATAAAGGTGAAAAATGTGCAGTTGAAGTGGAAAAGACTAATGCCATTCTAAAAAACTATTTTTATTGTGTCATAATATACATGATAGATGCATAAATCAAGTATTTTATAGTAGATGGTGAAATATTTTACCATATTATTTATTCATTAAGAAACATATTCAATTTAAGAAACACTTATTCTACTATTCGGGAATTAAAATGGTTTTAGTTTTCTCGCTACATTTGAATTATGTGATCCATCAAACGCAATAAAATAACAGTGAAATACAAAAGGTTATGTTTTTTTCCTGTTTTATTTCAATTATGAGGGGCAAACATATAAAACTATAAGTAAAACAGTTTAATAAAATATATACATTAATTGACATATTTGAAATGTTTCAATATATTGATTGGGGCAGGAAAAATAAAAGAAACTCGGTATTAAGACGAAAAACATCAGACATAATGTAATATGATACATTGCTACAAATGAATCGGTTTTAGTAAATCGATCATGGTTAAAATTTTGCATAAATAAGCATTATGCATTACTTTACGTAAGAGAATGTCATTCCTAGGAATTTAGAGTTACATTTGTGGCTTATGATTATGCGCATAGACAATTAAAATTAATTTAAAATGCATGGAACTACAAATGCAGTTAAGTTAAATAATGTTTTGGTTGATATATCTGAGAGCCATTTATTCAGTTTTAGGGCAAAGTTACCTAAATAGGTAAAAAATATTAAAGTATTAAAAATACTATTAAAAATATTAAATATTTAAAATTCAACTACTAATATAAAAGTTTTAGTGGCTTTATAGATACATTTGCATATGCTTTGTAAATAGGTCATAAGGAATTGCTATACAACTTATACACACTTTTAAATTTTGTATTAGTTAGCAAACCCATTTTATTGCCTATTGCGATAAAACATTTTTATAAATATGCTAATACTTCCCTCTTGTTTCAATGCATTTGTTGTCTATATAATTGTTGATATTGCTTTCTTGTTAAATTATTCTATTGCAAAATAAGTCATTTATGGAATTTATTGTAATGAAAATGTTAAATTCATTGCAATAAATGCTTATTGTGTGCTATAAATTTGAATATATAAATAACACATTAAAAGAAAAAATCAATGTTCATCGAAAATATTACTTTGGGCATAAAATAATCATCTATATAATTTATTTGATATTGTAATAGAATGAAGGCTTTATGTTAAAGAAATACAAATATTAAATTTGCATTTGCTTTTTTGTTGAATGGAAATTATAAAGATATTTATGAATGTTTAAAATATTTTATTTATTTTTTAAAGTTGGTGAGTATAATGGTAACTTTTGAAAAAGTAATAAAATATTTCTGTCATTTATATAATCTTATTTTCGCTAAATTAAACTTTTCTCACCTATTATTGAATGTCTTTGATTTAAGATCATTAAAGAGTGATGCGGAAAAATGTAATAACCAGAATAATAATATGTTCCATCTAAAAGAAATATAAATAAGGGCATTTGTAATGAATTTCTTAAATTCAATAAAATCCTTGATAAGCTGTGAGAAATATAAAAATACTCACATTTTAAATTAGCTGTTCTACTAATGGATATAAGATGTTTACTATGTAAATATATACATAAAAAACTATATTTTATTGATAAACTTCGGATTAAATGATACAACTGAATAGATTAACTGTTTTCCAAGTTTATTGTATTCTCTAAATTTAGTTCTTGCATATAAGGAATAATTTAAACTGTTCTTACTGCATAAAATAGATTGTGGACTCATTTAAACACGCATTTCTAGATTGAAATTTATGAACTATTTGATTTCTTTTATTTCCAAAAAGGCCAGGCAAAATACTATAGGTTACAAAAAAGTTAACTATAGAAAACAGACCGAAGTCATTTTTTTAAGGAGTGATCTTGCCTCCCAATATCTCGCTTTTTCAGTTAAGAAGCAAAGAGCTGCACAAAGAGGCAGATGGGCTCTGTCCATTACTTCTCCAGAACAGCAGAGTGGACAAATAGGAACAGTAAGAATACCCAAGCTCTTCCAATGAGAGGATAGACAGTCATGTTCTGTTGTTAGACGAAAGGTAGCAACTGCATTTCGTCTTGGTAAATCAGCAATAAGAGAAGGATTTAAATTACTCCACGAGTATTTGAGTTGTATGAGTCTGTAGGTCTCGTCAGGCATTAGAAGCAAATAGATACTTTAGAAACAAATATCAAAATAAATAACTATTAAAATAAATTTAATAAAAAATAACTAATAAAAAATGAACTGTTAGAATAAAGGTTGATAAAAAAGAAAATATTGCTCTGTTTTCAACCGCTAATGAAATTTGTTAAATTCAAAAATTATGAGCACTGAAACTGTGAAATTACGTTACTGAACAAAACTTGCAATATAAAAAACATTTTATCAATTTTCAATAATTTACCTAATTATTTATGTATTATCAAACATTTTATTTAATATTCTATTTTATTTTAAAAAGAAAAAATAATTCTTTTTCATTGTTTTCACAAAATTATTAATATATATATATATATATATATATATATACATGCATATACACATATACATATATATATGCATATATATATATATATACATATAAATATGCATATACATATATATGCATATATATATATATATATATATATATATATATATACACATATATATATATATATATATATATATATATATATATATATATATACATATATATGCATATATATATATATATATGTATATATATATATATATATATATATATATATATATATATATATATATATATATATATATATATATATATATATATATATATATATATATATATATATATATATATATATATATATATATATATATATATATATATATATATATACGTATATTAAGAGTTCTTAGTAATTTCTCCCAATGGTAGAACAGATCTCCCTCTCCGTTATTTGAAAGAAATTTATTTGAATTGTGGAATTACGCTGGAACTACACTTAAACTGTTTGCTATATATGGAGTATTTATTCAACTATAAAGTGTGTGACTAATACATTATCTGAGGAAAAAATGAAAAATATATCTCAGAGATTCTGTATTTATGTTTGTCTGCAGCATTTAAACCATCTTCTTAATAATATTTGCCGTCTGCGTTTTCTTTCTGGAAATGGGAACTGTCAAATAAATCTGAAAGCTGGGAATATAAGTATAGAGTAAACTAAGTTGTTTGAAAAATCTTTGCACAGATCAGATAAAAGCAGAATTACATTTCCTCGAATTCGCTTTCAGGTACTTAGAAATATTAATATAAATTTTTATAATAGATCAAAAGTGAATTCTAGGAACAAAATTTAAAAGAATTTTGAATAGAAAAACTATTTAAATTTTTATAAAATACCAAGTTAAGAAATATAAAAATGTTAATTGTGTGTGTAATTCAGAAAAGCTTTATTATTGAACAAAAATATATTTTTATGTTAGCTTTTAAAAGTAAGATTGCAAAATCCTTGAAAATATTATAGGCAATAATTGTAATACGCATAAGCACTTTAGGCGTTTATACTTGAAACTAAATAATATTATAGTGTTATAAAGTATTTACATTTTAATACAAAAATAATTCTGTAAACAAAATTGAAATTTCTAAAAGCTAAATTTGCTTATTTGATTATATAGTATTAAAATATTCTTGTAAAAATTGCTATTTTTATTAAACAATAAGATATTTTTATAGTTTTCTTTCTTCACAAACATTGTTTTAGAAGAATGCAAAGATTTTGAACGATAAGCATTTAAGATGTAATTTAATGTAGAAAAGGCTTTTAAAGCTCTAATTTTTTCAAATCTTATTTTTAAAATATGGATCTTTAAAAAGTAGTTCTGAATGTAGTTTACATCGATAATGATTCCAGAATATATAATGCTAATGGTATTTTATAAGCTATTGTTTATTCGATAAAAAAAGAAATACGAATATACAAATATTTCTCCAAATATAAAAACCATTTATATTATAAAGGATTAAATATATCTTTCACATAAAATGTGACACTTTTTACATATTTATAGAAAATTATCTTCTAATTAAGTTTTTACCACAAATATTATCATTATTTTTATGACCTATTAATTACTCTAAACCCAATAAACGATTCCTTGATTGTAAACAATGAGAAATGGGATTTCTTGACAACATATCTCCTTCAAAATTTGTGGATACCTTTTATATTTAATTTTAAAATCGTACATTGAACGCTTAAATGAGCACCTGAATAATCTTCCAGTAGGATGTTTTATTTCAACCAACTAAAAAGCAGCAGGATCAATATGAATTGCAAATTTAACTCCATGAATATAAGAGAGAAATTTATCTGCAACATCTATTCTAGTTAAGCATTCCATTTCTGTATCAGAGTATTTTTTTCATAATCCCTAAGTTTATGAGAATGATAATATACAGGATGAAGACTTCCATCACAGGCTAAGATGGCTAGGCCATGTCTGGAGAAATGATTATGAAACAATTTTCTATATCTAATGAAGATGACTCACTAAAAATTGGACACTTAAAATTTTCATGGGTATGAACTGTTTCCTTTTCAGAAGACAATGGACTGCATGTAGCACATTCTTTTTCCATATTAGCATTTGATGAGAATAACTACAAAACTTCTGTCTGTGTTTCGATACTTATTTCTTCACCCTGCTTGAGATTTTCACGATTTTTTTCCTTACCATTTGTATAAAAAAGACATTTCTAGCTAGGAGAGGCTAAAATTACAGTTTGTCAACACCACATCAAAGCGTGGGAGGGGAGCTCCCACGCTTTGAAAGTAACCTCGCGTTATCTATTGAGGAGTCATACTTTCTTCCTTTCCGTCTTGGTACTCTAATTGGGAAAGTAGCTCTGGTTTCTGAAAATCCTTTGGAGTTTAACACAAGTCATATCCTGCCGGCTTTTTATTACATTAGATTATTTTTGAAAATAATAATTCATAAATTAAAAACAGTCTGCAGCAGAGTGTTAAGGAAGTGAATGCAAGACACAAATACATTTCAAACAGCATATATTTAAAGAAAAGGAACCACGTCAAATTGCCCATCTGTAACTTTAGTGTGACCCTTATCGTGGTCAGCAGACTTGTGCTGCTTCATGTGCTGCTTCTTAATGAAGGGGGTACATATAGGGGATGCTACCGGGTTGTTAAATGTTCATGAAAAGCCTTAAGAATTCAGTGTACTTGTGTGTTTCAGGACTTCAATATAAGGGTAATATAAAGAAACATTAATACATTTAGAATTGTATTAAATATGTTCAGTTTAATATATTACACACAGACACATTTTTTATTTAAAAAAAAAATCAAAAAAATATTTTTGTTATTATAATTACCAAGTCTTAAAATTTTAATTCAAATTACAAATTTGCAAAGCCACAAAAGTTTTTCTTTAAAAAAATAAAGCGAAAAAATTATTTAAATATATTTTTTGAACTAATTCCTGCTAAAAACAAGTACAACACACTTTTGGATTTAAAATGATCAAAACGCTTGGACATTTTAAAATCAATGATGGCAATAAATTATAATTTTAGTATTAAGATCAAGATAAAGAATTATTTTGTATTATGTAAGCAAAAATGAATAGTTCTGTACATTATTTGTAATTCTAATTCGAGTATGTCAGGGAAAATGAATATGTATTTTTAAAGATTTGCAAGTTAATTAAAAAAACTTCATATATTATATGGTAATATAGCATTTATTTAAGTAATGTCAATTGAAACATAGTGCACGTAAGGAAAGGATTGCTATGAAACCAATGGTCAGTTCTAAATTTAATTCAAAAGTCCAAGTTGATTCGATAGACTTACAATGACATACTTATATAGCAGGCAAATCCCGGATTGAACCGATTGTATACATAGCAGGTAATATTTGGTCAGCTGGCTTACCCATTACCCAATTTGCCAAAAAGGAATACGCTGAAATCTTTATAAAGCCATGCTTGATGATCGCAATTTGTAAAACTATAAAAAGTATTTCAAGAAACAAATAATTCCTTTTGAAGAAAATTTGAACAGTAACCCTACAAAGAAACAAAAGTTCATCTTGCCTTGTTATCGGGTCCGAATTCTGACTTAGGTTATGATCCGTCTTGTTCATTAAAAATGGTTGGAAAACGTTATAGTAGGTCGTGGTAGCAAGGTTGTCTAAAGTGAAATTTTAACTCATGGGGTAGCAAGCTAAGTATTGTAGTGTTCTGCTTGGTTCCTACTTAAAAACTACGAAGATTCCCATCCGGCTACTTCCATTTAACTGGTAGAGCCTAACTCTAGTAGAGTATTGGAAAGTTTGCTGATACAACAATAGAAAACGATATTCCAAAGAAAATTATTAAATCAATCAGTTAGCTTCTATGTTTTCACATTGAGACTTGACTGAACAACAAAAGTTTCTTGATATTAAAAAGGAGCCAGGAAGAAAATATTCTACTACAATCAATGAAAATATTTCGAACCACCTAAAATGTTTTCTTGCTTAAATTGGGGATACGAATACAAAATTACTAAAAAAGTTAATGTTAACTGTGGTCTTTAGATGGCCGCGCGCGCGAAATGTGTTGTCAATTGTGTTTGGAATAGAAGATTAAGACATTTGTAATCTATTAAATAAAAATGGTGCAGCCAAATATCATAATGACCATAATCCCTTCGTAATTTGCAAATAAAAATTTCATTTCACAGATGAGATTCTTTCTCAAGAAATTTTGTTGAGAGGAGTATCTACAACTAACTCAAAAAGTGGAGTCCAATTTTAAAAGCAAATTTTATGTTTAGTATAATTTTTATCCTCAAATTGTACTTTCAGATTTTTTATCATATTTTTCACGTCTCTTTACTTCTGTATATTACATATATATATATATATATATATATATATATATATATATATATATATATATATATATGCCGCTATTATATATATATATATAATAGCGTCATAAAGTTTAGTATAAAAATTCAAACTAAAATTAATAACGAAATAAAATAGTAATTGGAAAAATTACCAATATTTGTCGATTGAGTTTAAGATGGTGCAAGAAAATATTGAAAAAGTTTCAAGATATACAGTAAATTCTAAATGAAATGTGAATACTGTGATCTTAGACCTATGGTCTAGAAAAGGAAAAATGATAAATAAATGAAAATGTTTAATTAAAAAGTAAATACAAAAATACATTCAGTTAACAAATAAAATTTATAAAAGGACTCAGTTCTAAATATATTTATATCATTAAAAGTTCTCACTTTGAATTCAAATTTATGAACTTGCAAAATAAAATAAAATCGTTTGCAAAAGTTAGATCAATGTGGAGTTAGAAGTAAACATGGTTTGCAGTTAATGAAGGGATTAAAATATTACTAAATTTAAAAATGTACAAATATCACATTATAATAATATTAAATAAATGCTGTAAAAAATTAAAATAATAGATGAACAAGAATAAACACGATAGAAAGGAATTATTTTATACATAATATTTCGTTTAAAATATTTATTTGCTTGCCCACTATTGTCAATTTTCTCTCACGATAACTAACTCGATCAAGACCTACAATTTAAAATGGATAACGAAGCCTAGTAAAAATTTCTCTCTGTGACAAATGAACTAACTATTAAACGGTAGGTCAGAACCCATTTTATTACCAATTTATTACCTATTTTACCCCCTTTTATTACCCATTTATATATGTCTGATATTGTTTAAGCAAATTTAATGAAATATTTAAATTAAAACAACATCCATCAGTATTTTTCATTTATTAGTTTACTAAATTAAAATGCTTATTTAACTAATATTTTGATTAAAATAAAAATTGTTTTAAACTATTCTTAATGCCTCCAAATGAAGGTATTAAAATATTCATAAATGTAATTATTTTTAATTAAAACAATAAATATTTTGTAAAAAAATCTCAGAACTAACCAATGTTCAATAAATCCATTATAAATGTTTTTAGAAAATAAAAAGGTTAAAATTTTTTAAAGAAACAAAATAATAAGCTACACGTTTGTTTAAATAATAGGCAGCTAAAAATGTTGATAGGGCAATTATTTAAGTAGCATTTACCTTTATTTTTGAGTTTTCTTCAATATGAGCTGCTGAAAACAAATTAAGAAACTTTGTTATGAATTGTTACTATAGGTTTCTGGCAAACATGTTTTACGAAATTTTTTTTGAGAGAAACTTTAGATTCACGATTTTCTTATTTTATATCATAAAACACATTTATCTCGTCTAGACATTGTTGAGCTACAGAAAAAGGAAACATAAATTTATACTCAGGTTAGAGAAAAGTTGCTTGTAATATTTTTACGTAGTCAGAAAATATCACTTGCTTACATGTTTTCAAGCGTTAAATTTGCATTATCAGTGTAGTGTTAGGGAAAATAAAAAAATACAACCTTTTTTAATTTCATACTAAGCTTAATCTTTTATTTCATTGATGATATAATTTACTAAGAAAAAATTTTCATACTATACATTGATATACAAGTACTTTACATGAAAATCAGAAAAAATAAACATTACATTCATATCACTATAATGGAACTCTAAAATTGTAAATAAAAAATCTTCATAAATTACAGGGAAAATGTACAGTTTTCTTATATTTTTTCATAAGTCAAATGCTTAGCCTTTCGGAGGTGCAGAGGACCATTTTTTAAATCTTGTTAACTTAATTAAAAACTTCATAGCAAATGACAAAATAAGCAACTTGAAGTTATAAGAGGCAAAATTTCAATATAGACAAATAGAAAACATCATTACTATGTATAACTAATAAATCATAATAAATAATTCTTGATTGGTATTTGCAGTTTCATAAATTAAATACAGGCATTTTCGAAGGACTTTTTAAAGGCTGATTCTTCTAAAAATTAAGGAGAAATTTATATTGTTTAAAAGATAGACATATTAAAAATAGAGTGGTTAAAGATTATGAGTTTTTATTACTGCATTTTCCATTTTTGCCTCTAAAAAAAGAGATAACTTGATTTACTGTTAATCTGTATTTCATTACTCGAGACTACCCCTCCGAGTTCCACTGGAATACTAACAGCAGTGAGGGAAGGTTCCTGGGGGAGAAATGCATCGGGAGTGAATACTCCTTGAAATGTCATCCAAGGAGTAAAGGCCACTCCATTTCGCCCTGCTAATGCATGGGTCGTAGATGCCAAGTCAATTTTCCTCTTTTTGAAGCTGATATAACCTATGTTTATGTTATTCTCCAAATTTAATGCTGCCTCGACTGTCTCGCAGTTATAAAAAAGTGCGTACGAGGTTTAGGTAGAGGACCTTGATAGTAAAGTTTCTCCAATTAAGCATACATCTATAAAAATTTGACAGATTAATATCAATGTTATTTCAACTAATGCCTCAAGGATCAAATTGGATCAAAAGCTTAGCATGGCCAACGTTCATGATGCCCATATTATAGCCATACAGGATTCTAAGCTGAATGTTAGCGCCTCTATCAAGATTAAGTGTTACAATATCCATCGAAGAGCCAAGAGTGGTGGAGAACTTATTCCTTATCAAGAAAAATGAGGCCTTCACCATACCACTCCACACTTAGAGCCATCCCTTATCAAAGTATAGACATAAGCAGTATTATTACAGATAGCTCTGACTTGGAAATTCAGAAAAACAACATTATTTAGATAGGTAAACCACTTAATATGTACCATTCATAAAATAACGAAGTCTTGTCTTCACTTCAAAATGTTTTTGTTGAGAATTCAATATTGATTAGTGACCTCAATGCATAACATCTCTAGATTGGGAATATTCTGATCAAAACCAGTGAGGAATTGAATTTAATAATTTGATTAATTATCGTTGCTAAATTTTCTTAAATCACGGCTTTTCTTTGATAGAAAACTACACATACCATAAATATAGCGACCAAATAATACTTAAAAGTAAAAAGCGCTTATTGATCTTAAAATATATTTCAGGACAAGATTGGGGAGCTGACTCTGAGATTCTCAGAACTACTTATAAGGCCAATATTAGAATACGGTTTTATAGTTTACAGCTATGTATCCAAAGCAAATCTACAAAAACTTGGTCGGGTCCAGCTTAGTGCAGTCCGCATAATTATAGAGCTTTGAAACAGATGCCCAAAGGAAATAGTTCTTTATGAAACCGACTTTCGACCTCTCAACTTAAGAAGAAAAATTGGTATAATGAAATATTTTTCTAAGTTCACCTGTTATGGTACTCAAAATCGAATATCCGAGTGTTTGATAGGGTGGAGCAGTAAGTAAGAATTAAAGAAAAGTAGCCGTTTTGGCTTGGCTTATTCAAGGAATTTGATGAACAAATATGTCTTACAACGTAGTTTAAAATGGAGCATGGACCCTTCGGTTGGCTTAAATGAAGTCTACTCCTACGGGGATCTCCTTTTGCAAGTGAGTTCATCGCCCCAGTTTGTTTGAAACAATTTGCCATTGAAATTATTAACAACATCCCTGTATATTCCACCATAATATATACAGATGGAAATAAAGATGAACTTGACTGTTTCAGTAGTGGAAATTATATCTTATCCCAAGCATATGCAACAAATTTAAATAAAAGAAATCCAGACTGTTTTTGAGTTTTTCAGAAGTGAGCTGATTGCATTTGATGTTTAGCTTGATTTAATTCTATTCTCTACCAGCTCCTCTGTCGTATTCATCTTCTTTAATAGCCAGAGATCTATTTAGCACACTTCTAATTGCCATAAAGTGTGTGATAGTATAGGAAAGTCAGTTATTAATAAATAGAAATCTTCCATCCTTTCGTGAGATTCACTTTTAGTGGATACCTTCCCACTTTGATATATATGGTAATGAGACAGCAGATATTTTGACTAAAGCGGGTGCTAGTGGGTCGTTAGATATACCGGAGTCACTGATTCTTTTGCAGCTATTCTCAACAGATAAAAAAACTTTTAATGCTTCTTTGACTATCCACTTGTTTATCAATAGTGCATGGAAAAATACCTTGGGTTCCGTTATTATTCATGTTTTGTAGTTGAGACCAGACGGTCATCATCAGGCTTATCATTGGACACTTGAGACCTACATTCAAGTTTTATGGAAAAAAGCCTGTTGGAAGCTTGCTAACCATAAAATTATTCCTGACCATATTCTAGATTGTATGGGGCTTTACAGAATTGATCTTTTCACAACCCAAATTTCAGTGTTAGATTTACATATAGTGACAAATTTCATAGACTTGAATTAGTGTTGATAAACACTAGTGGTATGCAACAACAACAACATTACTGGAGACTTACATCAGTGATTCTCAGCCTGTGGGGTACGCGCTCTTAGGGAGATATGAGCTCACTAAAAACTTTCCTCGGCACTTGTTTTGCACTGCTCTTCTAAATTTGCGCAATGTTTGGCAGTATCGATCAGAGTTGATTGTTGCAGGAAAGTTATCGTCAAAAATTTTGTTTTTTCACGACAATGCCCGACCTCACACGGGAAATCGAACTGCAGAACTTCTTGACTCATTCAAATGGGAGATTTTGCCACATCCACCCTACAGTCCCGACCTAGCACCGAGTGATTTTCACTTGTTCCCGAAGATGAAGAACTGGCTAGAGACACAGCGTTTTGATGACGACGACGAGCTCCGGGTGTGCGTCACTGAGTGGCTGAGATCGCAGGTGGCGGATTTCTATGATGAAGGAATTTCGAAGCTTGTCCAGCGCTACGATAAGTGTCTTAATTTGTTTGGTGACAATGTAGAAAAGTAGCATTTTAGTCATTCTTTCAGATGTATATAATAAAAATTTTTTCCTGTACTCAGTTTTTTTATTACAAAACGTTCCTCACTTTCTGAATAACCCTCGTATATATAAACTTTTATTTTTAGCACAAGCTAGTTCCGCATTTGTAAACAAAGAAAGATAATCTGCAAATTTTAATATTATCCCTTAATGTATGCATGTAATGTATACATGACTTAATGTTTAATATTATCCCTTACACATGTTTCTAATATAAATAGATATAGAGTTTCTAACTATTTATATTTAAAATATTTTCATCTAACTGAATCGAAAAATATCAACATATTAAATAACACTCTTAAATACATACAATTATTAAAATCCTTCTAATGCTGTGAGCTATCTGTAAAGATTTGTTTTTTTTAAGGGAAGATTAGAAGATAACTGTAATCAGAATAAGAAACATTAAAAATAGAGCAAAGAATGAAAATAGCATGAACTCAGACAACATAACTGAAATCACAGTAAATGTATAAATTGTTCATCTAGTGCCGAATTTTCCAGTATGTCTCGCATAAGTGTCCCAAGTTAAGTGCAGAACAATGTCTTAAATGGTTGACTAGCAGCGCATAATGCCAAAATTGTAGACCAATTAGCGTTACTCAGTGTTTACCGTAAGGAGATAACTATCACAGAAAAGTAACGTATTGCGTTTGTTCTGGAATATTATTTAATAGTTTTAATCAGAAATAAATATTTAATACTTTTTTTCATATAACAAATATTTGGCACGTCAAATTCATTTATATTCTTATAAATTATATTGATTAAAGTAATATCTCTAAACAAATCCTTTTGTTCATTAAACCCATGAATTTTTATGAATTATGTATTCCTTTTTGAACTTGTGAGAATTTATTCAATTTTTCAAGATTATCGTATTATATAAGAAATATTATATATACATCATTTTCATTTTTCTGTGGACTGGAATCAGTATGAATAAAATACTCAATTTTGTTGTTCAACGAAATGTTGTCCAGCGTTGAATTGAAGGTAACTGCACGGAATGAAGTGTCGATCTTTGTCTAGTTAAAACAATATTTTATGTTTTGAAATTTCGATTATTAATTCTATAATTAGTTTTAAATATAATTAATGATGATTTGAGTTACCTACAAAATTGCATATTTTAAGATACAATTAATTTAACTATGCAACAATCAAGAACTCCATCCTTTTTAAGAAAGAAGCAATTAATTCTTTTCCTCCTACTAAAACACAGTCTTACAGGCTTTTATGTGTAATTGCTTTGAATGAAGAAAGTTATATTTGTGACATATATATATATATATATATATATATATATATATATATATATATATATATATATATATATATATATATATATATATATATATATATATATATATATATATATATATATATATATATATATATATATATATATATATATATATATATATATATATATATATATATATATATATATATATATATATATATATATATATATATATATATATATATATATATATATATATATATATATATATATATATATATATATAAGCAACTAAAATTATTCAAAGCATTTACGAGTTCAAATGCTAATAAACTATTTTTAACAGGAAGCATTTTCTTTTTAGGTTTTCACTGAAGTGTATTTCAAAAATTAAGCCGACATATATTTTGCTTATATGCATTTTTATTTCTCTTTACATTTTACAGATTTTCTAAAAGTTAATACCTTTAGAGATTTTTTAAGCCCACCGACTTTCTCCATGGGTAAACATTTCACTTGAAATATTTAGAATATTGCTTCTAGATTTTAATGCTTTCTTGAGAAATATTTATATTATTAAATCACCAAAAAACTAAGGTTAACATTTAATATAGGTTTTTCTTGTTCTATAAATGATAAACATTACTTTAAACATAAAACTATGAATATATATGAAGAAGATTATATATTTTGATATTTAGAATAAAAGTTTTGACATTATTTCGAAAAAATAGTAATTGTAGAAAACAAAATTAATAATTTGAAAGGAAAAGGAAATTTATATTTGAATCGTAAAAAGAAATTTTTCCAAAAATAAATGTAAAAAGTTATTAAAGTATTATAAATTATGCTACATAGTTATATTTTAATATAAAATGTATGTAAATGATTATTAACTTAATTTTTATGTGCTTATTAGCTTTGTTTTGAATTTTAAGTAAATTTAAATCAACCAGTATTCAGAAATTAATGCAAGGAAAAGAAAAGGTAAAGATTAATGCTCGGGTATTACATATTTAAAAATTTGAGTATTATAATGGGATTCATAAGCATTTATTTTAGATTTTCAAAGATATAAATTTTTAAAGTGGAATCAATTAACGCAATTGAACAAACTTACAGTTCCCATTATCTTTGTTTAACTTTTAAGTTTCTTTGAGTTAAAATACAATTTCATTTTTGGGATCAAATGTAAGATTTTTGCCAGAATGCTAGTTCAAACCGAGAAAATATTTCGAGATATGTATATTTATCTCTACTATGCATTATTAATCAACTAAAAATAATCTCTTAGTCAATTATTCTGGTAATAATAAAGTTATAATATTTAATCTCTAATTTTACCGACGAGTAAGCCAATATTCTTGATTGAAATTGCAATCAAAGGCTTAGATATTTTTTATTTAAAATTAATTTTCTTTTTGAATTGTTATTATATGATTTGTTTAATAAAAATAAGCTGATAGATTTGTATGAATGAATGATTTGATAGATTTGTTTGAATGAATTATGAATAAATTAAAAGGATACAGATTACAAGATTACATACGATATGAAAATCTATATAATTTTATAAAAATTTTGTGAAGAATAAAGTTTTTTTAAAGACAAACTACCATCATAAATCTTTAACCCTTCAGTAGGTTGATAAACTGAGTACCAAGCATGCTTGGGAACTATATACTGGGTGTTTCGCATTAGGCTGATCACCTAATCGGGACATATGCTTCGCACTCCAGGGCCACTCGGTCACGAGAACAGAGATGGGCACTGTAGGCCTTGGCCCACATTGGCTGTCGTGCCACAGAGTTAAAAACATCATAAATCTTTGAAACAATAAAAATTTAACTTTCTGTCACTATGGTTTATAAAATGAACAAATCTAAGTTTTTGCGAAAGATGTGAAATTTTGATATGAATATGAGATTTTTATAAGCACTTTATAAACAAATTTGACGCACCTGCATATTGTTACATTTTATGAAGATAATGAAAATTCAGCGAAAAATGTCCAGGCAGGAATTTCATATTTCAGCAGCTATTAAAACAAAAGCAAAATAACAGATATAACAAATGTTTCTAAAGTTAAGATTCAGCTATTATTAGTTACCTTAAAATTCTATATAGTTTATATTGCATACTAGATCGTCAGTCACTAATAAACTTTATTTCACCAAAACATGATGGCGAGTAGAAACTGGCAGAAACATCCACTGTAACCGCAGTCAACATGACTCTTCACTTAAGGTTACAAAAATTCCAAAATTTATGTTCAATGAAACTTTAATGTAAACTATTACAAAAGTATTAATGTATTGAAAAATTATCCATTTATTTCTCAGAAACAATGAACTATTTTCCAAATTTTAAAAATAATTATAACTGTTAGTGAAACAAGTGCTTCATTTAATGATAGTGCCTATTGAAAATTCTTCATTAAAAAGACTAATTATTTAAATGCATAATAAGCAATTAAAAATTGGGTATATGTATAAAACAACTTTTTTGAATTTTAGAATTGATGGTTTTTTTTAATACATGCATATAATTTTAATTTTTATTTTATAAATCATTAGTATTAGTCATTAAAATTTTACATTTTAGATTATACAAAATTTCAAATTTATTAATTTTAAAAATATTTAGATTTAAAGAGTTTTTGAGTAAGTGTAAGATACAACATTATTGAAATCTTAAAACTTACATTTTTTAACGCAGATTTGTTTTTAAAAATATTTCTAGAAAAAGTGATTTTATTAGTTTTTTTAATAAATTCATAGTAATACATTAGTGAACCCAATGTTAGAATGTAAATATTTTGTTTGATAAAAAAATCAAAAGAAAATTAAGGATTGTTACGAGAATCTCTTTCCCACAAAGTAACCAAATATATTTAAATATTTATCTGAACATACATCTAATTTCACTCAAACAAATCGCTTCTTTGTTAATTGAATTAGTTCTTGAGTGACATTTTCACATCCCTGTTTTAAGAGAAAATGTTCCCAAATAAAGTTATTCTTTATTTAGTTAACCTTGCTTATCGTTAAAACTCAGATACTCCCGAAGTAAGTATTTTGAAGGTATTTGCAAACACTGTTAAACAATGTAAGATAAATATTGTGTTTGCGCTTTCTGCGTGCTCTTATATCGGAATGGACGCTTGGGATTATTCCAAATTTCTTCTCTTACTGCATATGAATTCGACCTGCTAGTTATAAAAATTCTTTCAGACGGTAATGCACACAGGATGTTAGAAATCCTTGCCATAGCCATTTGGTTAAAAAATTTGTTAAAAAATATCGAAGCAAAACATAGCCTTTTGAACCGGTTATTGCAGTATGGTCTTGAGAATTCAAGTTTTGGATTTATTCCCTGCTAATGTTGAGCAATAAAAGACGATTTTGCGTTTATGTCTTTTGTATGTATATAAGTCGGGATAAGTACTTAGAAATGTTTGCTACATATTAATTCACTCTCAAAGGAAAGTTGTTCAACCCAGAGAATATTTATAATAAGCCTTTGAACAATCTACAGCTTTAAAGTAATCCACTTGACGGTGTCAGAGTCTTTCCATAATTTTTAAAGAAATTGTTTCTAAGTATCAAATGTAGGCATTGAGAGGTGGTAATGATTCCAGATGACGCATCTACATAACTATTGCAACAAATATTTGTAGATTAGCAAATAACAGGGAATACGAAATTGTCCAGTAAATATATAAAATAAGCATTAATCATTTGAAGACTTCTGTATGATTTGATTGTTGAGTTTGGAGAATAACACAAATTTCATCAGAAGTTGGCTGCAGCTTACACTTTCAATACATTTTGAAGCATTTAAAAATTTTAATTGTTCTAAGACGTCAGGGAACTTACTCTACGTATATATATATATATATATATATATATATATATATATATATATATATATATATATATATATATATATATATATATATATATATATATATATATATATATATATATATATATATATATATATATATATATATATATATATATATATATATATATATATATATATATATATATACTGTAAGAAACTATTTCCACCTGTTTTCTTTCTGATTTAAAAACTTTAAACTACATGAACTCTACAAAACAATTGTTCAACTAGTTTCATCTGTTCCATCTTTGATTTAGAAGCCTTAGCTCACATAAGCACTACTTTACAACTTGTTTTATTTATTCACCCTCTGATTTACAAATATTAACTCCATAATAGTTACTTGTACTATAACTATGATGTTTTTAAATTTTTTGGTGTGCCCTTATATTTTTATAAGAGCAATTATGTTCATTGTAAGTAGGCAAAAGATTCCTTTCTATTAGTTTATTATCGAACAAAATATGCAGAATTTTATTATTAAAAATAAGTTATCAAAATGTATTCGTCAATTTCTAAAATGTACCTGTATAATAATTTAATTGTGGATTATTCATGGGTGTATTATCCGCTTTACATGTAACCGAACTGGCAGCCCAATGATTAGCGTCTGGCATTCGAAGCAACAATTCGTTCGTGGGTTTAAATTCCACCACTGTTTCAATGATTCAAAACCCACTTAAAAACAGTAAGTCCCTGTCTAATTGGCCCTTGTGTGGAAAAAATTATCACAAATTATAATTACTAAAAATAAAATATTACTCATATCATTTGTCACCTAAGATAAAGCTGCTTAAAGGGATAGTAAATAACTAAAAAATATTTTAGCACTCATTGCATAATTTAACATTTATCTTCTTTTGAAATTTCAATCTGATAAAGAAAACTCCATATGCAGTGTTTGATGCTTGATGTGAATATTCTATACGAGAATTTGAGCCTTCGAAATCATGTGTTAAGAGCCTTAGCTCTTCTCTCTCATTTTTAATACATAATAAATCATCATTTTTAACATAGCAAAGTTTCTTTTCTTTGAATAAATCCTATATAAAATCTCTTATCTTGCAGTTTTCAAGTTATAATAAGTTTTTGGAATGTGATTCATCATATTTAACCTAGATAACAAATTTTCATGTAAGAGACATTGTATCAGTTTGAAGTCAACCAATATAGTTGGTTTTTGTCGTGTCAATGGGAAGAACTGTAGCTGAACCTGAGTGCGTATAAGACAGCTGGCTATCTTCTTGATGATATAGACCATGGGTTCCCAAACTTTTTTTCTCGTGGACCACTTTCAAAGTTTTACCATTTTCGGTAGACTACTGCTGCAATTTGCTGCATTTCTACTGTATTCCCAAAACTCCTAAAAAAATATCACCCTAAGTTAGGGGTGTTAAGAAAAAATACCACATTTTCTTGTCTTATTATTAAAATAATACTTGTGGTTATACAAAATTATAAATATTTTTACAGTCAACAATTGACAAAAAATCAGCAATGAACTCTGAAATGTAAATTAACAATAAAAGATTGTCATACTTTTAATGAGACGGCACTTTGCAAGTCTCGAAATGTAGTGCACACTTGTATCATTATCTATTGTTCTATTCAATTCTATGTTTGAACTCAATCTCGAATATTTTTGAGCACCTACCTAGTGAATGATGATACCTGCCTGCGTTGATTGGTAAATCTGAGCCGAAATTTTTGTTCTTTATTATGAAAACTAGAATATTTTACCCCCACTTACAACTTGTGAACGCCTGTTTTCTTTTCACATCTAGGTGGACCCCCGTGTGGTTTCCTACGGACCCCTGGTGGTCCACCTCCACTTTGAGAACCTATGATATAGACTCTTTTCGACGTCGACCGTGGGAAATTCCCCGAGCCGAGCACAGAGATCTTACTTAGAACGTTAGGACAGTCAAAAAGTCAAACAATGTAAGGAAATAAAATAATTTTAGGTAAAAATGTAAGAATATATTCAGATTTACCATTATATTTCATCATAAAATGCTTATTAAATATGCAAATAATAATTTAGAGACAAATAGTAAGGAACTTCAATCTTCGTGTTTCGAGTTTTTTTGTATTTTTCACTAAATTCGATTTATTTAAGTTAAAGTTTTGCTATTTTTATATATAGTTGTGAAGAATTTTTAATCATTTTAGTTAAATTTTTTATGTTGTTTATTATACAGATCGAATAAACATAGTGAGAGGAAAAATGAATTTACAAAATTTAACTAAGTTACTGCTAGAAGAAAAACTTCTCTTTTTGATTTTCTAAATAATCAAAACTACATAAATGAAATAAAATTTTATTTCTTTTCTGAATAGAAAAGAAATAAAAATTTTATTCGCCCTCTTTGAAGGAAAATAAAACTCTTTGAAGGGATTATAAGTGGCATTAACTTAATGTTGAATACATTTAAGTATATAAATTGTTTTCTTCCTTATTCTTAAAAACATATTTACACATATTGAAGAAAAATTATACATAGGTTTTCATGGTTAACTATACTAAGAATTAAATTTAAGCTCCATCTCTATTTTCTTATTAAAATAATTCCCCATTCAGGAATGGTTTAATGATTCTTCACGTAAGATAATGTTTATTTGGTATATTTGATAAAATGAAAATGGCGCATGGAAATATTTGATTCAATTTATGCAAGCATTTGATTTGAATGATTTCATAATTGAAATACGGTGTTTGTCTCTTTAATCAAAGGGCATGATAAAGCAGCTCATAAGGAAGTTATTTATTCGTATTGCCCTCTTCGTATTAAGAATTTGAGCAGAAACTCTATTTACCTTCTTATTTAATTTCCGAAACAGTGCCGAATGTTTCATGTAATAGAAGCAACTTTGTCGTTGACAGTGCAGATTGGAAAATTCCATTTCGGCAAAGTGGTAACAACATCAAATGCTCATCACACCGTGATTTAAATTTCCATCGTGGTAACTGAATTAATTAACAAATTCTTTAGTGAATTTATAATCTTGTAACTAATTTAATTAAAATAATTACACTAACGGTGAGATGAAACAAAATTTAACTAGTCTGTAAAAAGAAATCTTTGAGCTCTTTTCTATGATTTTGATAATCCAGTGAACAATTGAAATACTTTACTGTATAATTTTTTAAATATTCTTTGTAATTGAATGCAATTAATTTTTCACATTGAGAATACTGAACAGTAAGTTTGAAAATGCAAATTTAAATCAATGAAAATGGGGCAGCTTATTTTTATTGATAATATTTTAGTTTTATCATGGAATTATTGTTGTATTCACATAACTAAGATTTAAAAGAAGC
Organism: Latrodectus hesperus; assembly: GCA_037975125.1. Classification (NCBI taxonomy): domain Eukaryota; kingdom Metazoa; phylum Arthropoda; class Arachnida; order Araneae; family Theridiidae; genus Latrodectus; species Latrodectus hesperus. Next base: position 1,174,617 of record JAJQOW010000014.1, read on the forward strand.
AGAGTTAAATGTAAATAAAAAAACTGAGAGCGGTTTTTTTCTTTGTGAAATATTTGCATTGGAATTACAACCATGCCTATTAAAAATGCAGGCCAAACGAAAATAAGATATTTTATCTTAAATTGCAAAAACTTTGTTCGTTTTGGAAAAATAGTTGATAACAATTCTTAAATATTGCAAGCATGACCTCTAACTGAAAGTTTGTTTTACCCTCTTCTTCCTAAAATGCTCTCTTGGATGAAATTAGACCAAAATTATCGTGTTATTTGAAGTTAATTTCCTACTCAAGTAATTATTCATAAAATGCATCTTGAGCTCATTCTCACTATTAAAAATTATCATTCACCGCTGCTAATCGAAATAATAAAATATATCGGTCAATGTTATCAACTCGATATATAACAGGATACAATGAACAACCAAGGAAAATGAAGCCAATAGGGATAGCCATCGAGGCTTTAATACTAGTGTCTCGATTGTGAGTTTTATCTAAATCTAGGCTTCACCACAAGATCTAATTTCTCTCAAATCATTTTGAAAAATCAGTTGTGGTTAAAGCATTAAGAACATATTTAATTACATTTATAAATTCTCTGCTATATAATATAGTCTAATCACAATTCCACAAACCACATTTCGTTCAACGTATGCGGATAAAACAATTACATTACCCAATACACAGATAATGTTGAAATAATCGTATGAAAACGTTTTGAGATTGTATTGTGGATTGTTTAACATGGAAAAGCTATTTCAAAGAATTTTTAAACATACATTGTATTGCGTTTTAATAATGCTTCATAGCTTTTAGAATCTTAACCAATTTTTTTCATTGCAAAGCTGGTTGTAGTTGAACGCGAGAAGATTTAATAGCAGAGCAGAGGTCTAAAAATAGTGCCATGGCAACCAGACAAACAAGAAGTTTATGACAATATTTTTCCTTTTATACCTGCACAATACACATAGGAAATTGATGGAATGAAGAAGTATTTTTCTATTAATGAAAATTTTACTTACACAGGCAGCTGTCCTCGTATATCGATGCATTTTTAGGCCGCCTATTTTCGTATCTTTTTGACATTTTAAATTTATCTATTATTATTTACATTAAATTTATCTATTTGACATAATAATTTTTGGCATTTTTATTTGTTTTTACGGTGGAAAATCTTTTCTAATCTATTAAATCATGGTTGATCAGAGGTTCCATAAAAGTTACCCTTTGATGTGTAATTATAGGTACTTATCAATCAAGAAACTCTCTATTAGTAACAGCTTCTAATGGTCTGCTTCTGTTCAAATTTTCATAGTCATTTTAATTAACGTATCAATATTAGGTTATCATATGTACAGTATTTGCAACAATATATTTTCAATGATATAGTTGCGCCTCCTTGTTATTATGAGTTTGATTATGATGATGTTTTCACTATCGATAGTAATCTATGCGTGTAATAATCATTATCTGACACACACGTTTTTTTATAACATATAACGCTTGTATAATTCATATCTAAGATTATACTAAAATATTATTCTTTTGCCATCAAAAGTATTGAGTCCATAACCATTTTTAATTTTAATCTTTGAGTTATTTTATGCTGGTCTCACTGTGGGCTGGAGGCAGAAACATGACGTTTGGAGTAGGAGAGAATGGGTTAAAAAATCGTCCCATATGACTTTCAAGGATGGGTTTTCCAGTATTTTACAGCAAGTTTCAACTGTTCTGTGCAATAAGAGAAGTAATTTTTTGTTATTCTGTAAGAATTGGTGGCTCTCAAAAATGAATGAGTGTTTCTTAAATCTGTTTGTCAAATTTAAAAATAACTTTAATTTAAGCGTTTAACACAGAAATCAAACCAGTCAGTAATTCTAAGAAAACCACAATGCACATGAATATTAAAGTAAATGCACATAAAATATTCTAACATCATAATTTTATACATCAATTTTTAAGGACAACGTAAAATGTCATGTCAATTTGGGTTACTCATCCATTTTTATAAAGAGGAATAGTCAGTCTTCATTTTTTGATTACATTGCAAATAATGAAGATACTATTTTTTAGGTAAATATTGCTTTAGTATTTGAAAAAATCGTTTCACATAATTATTTTTATGGAGCTGTTTTGAAACAATTCACAATTGGAATTTCCTATTCCCGTCCACTTCCTTGTCAATTGTATTGACAATGCAGTTGCCTTCTTAATGAAACTTCAAACAATCAGATTTTGAATTTTCAATTTTTACTATAAAGCAGAACATGTCTTTATTTCTCAATCATTTCTTATCACACCCAACTGACATAATATTTTCATTATTTTTAATTTTAAGGAACTAATTTTCATATCCTTGTGAATTCAGTAAATTATTTTGTTAAGGACAAGACAATGGTTTTCATTATGATTACACATATACGACTTCAAAAATAATTATTTGACGTTATTATTTCTCCTTTAGAGTTTAATCAGTATAAATGTACACAAATAATAAAATAATTAAAATAATGTTTGATAAAAAGAAGTCTTGAAAAATTTCGTAAATAGCTCATGAAATTGAATATTGTTTCTATATATTAAATACTAATTATGAAATCATAAATTTATATTACATTTAATTTCATAAATAAATCTAATACGTAAAATTTATTTTGTAATTTGATTTCAGTAGTGATTCTACATACTTTCAGTTTTATTTTAAAAATTTAAAATAAATTATGGAAAAATCAAAAATGTGTATGTAGCTTTTAAAACTTGAATTTTTAATAGTGGACACATTTTTATACTTCTTACAAAATTTATTTATTAATAAGAAAGATCAATTATCAGTATCCTAGCAATGACAACCATTTTCTCATAAAATAATCATCACTAGGTCTATGAAATCAAGAAAATTTATTATTAAATTTTCAAATCAGAACAAAAAGTTTAAGGAAAATCAAAAGCAGGAAACTAGTTATAATATTTCAGTTTTTACATTGTTTCAAGAAATAGTGTAAATTTCTTATTAGATTTACTGTGGTTTGAAGGTTAGATTCTTGTTTCTCTTGATGAAAAATAATGAGAATGAGTTGCACACAAAGGAAAATATAAGAGAATATTCAAGAAAATCTTACTCAATTTTTCAGTCAAGCATTCGTTATTTTCATTTATCATTGAAAAAAATAGTCAATTACGAACCTTAAAAATATTGTTGCGTAAAAGACTAGTGAACAATCTAATCAAGTTTAAAACAATAAGTGTTTAAACAAAATACTCTAGCGATCTCTCTACTTTTATTTATATTATTCTTTGCATCAGTTTGCATACGTACAATCCAACATACATATCAATCCAACATAAACATACAATCCAACATCCAACATATATATATATATATATATATATATATATATATATATATATATATATATATATATATATATATATATATATATATATATATATATATATATATATATATATATATATATATATATATATATATCTTAATAACCATTTAGCAATCAATTTTAATCCACAAAGAAAATGTAGAGATTATTAAATTTATCAAACACAATTTATTTTAACTTATTTATGTAGACAGATTTCTTCGCAGTAAATGTTGTAAATTATCTTTGAAAAATAAACACAAAAAGTATAAAGTTTTAACATTTAAAGTAATTATATTACACATTCAAAAGCATATGATAACTTATACATTGACTAATTGCATAATTTCTTAACATCAAAATTATTTTTACCATTATCTTTTTGAATGAAAAAACAAAAATAAAATACACATGATTTATTATGTAGAAATGATGTAATTGATTTTATTTTTTCCACAGTCTTAAAGTAATGAAAACTTGATTAAAATTTTAAGTTACTTAATTTTATATAAAAAATTATATTTTCATTACATAGAATTGAGGTCGAATATTATTATATTCATTTCTTCTTTGGAATTTAAATCAGTCATTTACAATAAAATGTTCTAATTTGACACGGATTAGTTCACTCTTGATGCAGTGAGAATTAAAAAAAAGTTTCTTAAATAAAAATTTTAGAAATTAAAAAAAGTATTATGTGAATAAAAAAAAATTGAAAAAGAAAAAAAAATTCAACAATTTATAATGGTTTTACCAGATTATTAAATATTTTAACATTCCATAAATGTTTTTTGTAGGTAATTAAAATACTTAAGCTCAATTTGTTTTCTAAGAATATTTTTTATGTTTTATCTATTATATAAATTCCTGAATCGTAAATTGCACATGAAATTCAAAAGATAAATATTAACTACATTTAATTTCATAAATAAATGCATTGCATACAAAGTATTTTATAATTTGATTTTAGTTATGTATTGTATGTTAGATTCAAATGTATTTTCTTAATCAAATTATTCAATTTACAACATTCGAAAATCATGTAAATCTTCATTGTTTGAAACTGTTGATAGTTTATTATTCTTCAGAACATGAAAAAATATTTATTTTGAGATCAACGAAAGGAAAATTGAAGTAATTTTCTTATGAAAGCATGATTTTAAGATTTAGTCAAGAAGCTCTAAAAGCAAATGTTCTCGTTAATTTTTGATTAATTCAAATTAAAAATTAAATGTGAAATATTTCATTATTTTACATAAATATGAATGGAAACTTAGCGAAGCATTTCTAATAAAATTTATTTTTGTAACTACAGCATAAAAAAACTAATGCTCTTTATTTTTCATTTAATCATAATTTAATGATTTAGTAAAAGATTAATTGTACGAAATGCTGATAAAAGCAGAGGTGCCCAATGACATATAAACCCAACTCTAAGAAGACGAAAATATCTAAAAATAAATTTGCCTCAAAGTGATATTTTCCTTTTAAATAACACGAAAATATAATAAAGCTCAGAAGTATCTAAAACATAGCCTGGTTCATCTTCATTATTTTGACGTGAACTAGCAGGGCGTTGTTTGAACAGTGGAACATGTTTAGAGAATGTTTTCTATGCAAACGGAGTGATATTATGTCCCAATATCATGAGAAAGATTTCCCAAAAGAATACTATTTTTTTCAGTAACTCTAAGAAACATATAAGAATATTCTTATTGAAATTTTGTTCGATGAATAAGGAACTAAGAGATGCTTCTTTACTATAATGGAAACTACAAAAATATTTGTAAATACATATACTGATTTAATACAAAATCTAAAATGAATATATTTAATTAAATTAAGATAAATTATGGAAATAGAAATGTCTGTATTTACTTGAAAATTGTTTTTCATGTAAAATACAATTTTTTACAATGAACAATCCGAAGTTTGGACAAATTTCCTTAAAGCGATGTTATTTTTAGTGTTTTATGTAACCTAAATTAAAAGAAATATTCCGGCTGTAGGAGTTAAAAATTTCCTTGGTTTTGGTTTATAGCACTTACTACATCTTCAAACTTATATATCTTATTTTTACTTATATGTTATTAATATTTTATCCTGGATTAAAATTTTATTATGAAGAAAAAAATGTTTTTTTGTAATGAACAAGCATTACTTTTATATTTGTGATTTGGTAAATTTTAAAATGTTTAAAACACGCGTGTTAAAATAAACTTTTCAATAAATGATGTGTATAAGTTGGTTAATATATTTGACGCGGTTCATAAATAAAGTTACAAAAATGAATAAATAAATAAATAAATAAATAAATAAAAGTAAAAAGACATTGAAAAAGGTAGGATTTTTTTAAATCTTTTCTTTCATATTGAATTTTAAAAGATTTTATGTAAGGTTATGAAAACTTCTTCAATATGTTGCTTATATTAATGGATATTTGGAAGATGTGAAAAAAAGAAAACAAACTGTTTTCAGAGACAATGAAAATAGTGTTTATTATAGGGATGTTTCTATATCGTATGATACAATATCTCTTATATTTGATAACATTTTCACATTTTTAAATGGAATTAGGCAATAAAATCATTACACAAATTGTTTTAATCACAATTATTTTTCTGAAAGAGAAAGAAAGAGTTATTGGGTGAAAAATAAAATAAATAATTAAACTTTATTTAGTTAACATATATAAGACATTTAAATCAAGGATATTCGAATAAATTTTATAATATATTTCAATTAGCAAAATATATGAACATGAGACTTACAAATCGCATGACCTTAAAAAGGCGTTCTATTGAAATTATAATTGTTACATTAAAATGCCGACCGATGGCTGAGTGGTTAGCGTTCCTGACTCCTGAGCTGTTGGTCCCGGGTTCGAATCCCGGTTCGGGCATGGATGTTTCTTTCTTTCTCTGTTCTCTCTGTGCTTCTGTCTTTTCTTCTGTGATGATGTATAAATGTGGCCCATACTATAAATGGGTTTGTGGTGGTATGGCGTGGACAACGCTACTCGCCTCCGTGACTTGGTTCACAGGTGTCCGCTGGGTAACGACAAATGAGTAGCAGTTTCTGGCCTTGTTGTGATATAGGGTTAGTTACCCAAGTAAGTGTCACCCAAGTGGAAAAAAAACATCAAAATTAAAATATTTCAAAGTAGGAAAAGTAGAAATTATTTTTAAATAATATAATATGTAAATTTATTTTGAAAAGTAAAAAATACAATTGTATTTTTTTATTTTTATGATATTTATGAGATAAAATTGTATTTTTTTTATTAATGATATTAACAATCTTGCTCTATATATGGAACAAGTAGGAAGCATATATGAATTATAGATTTCAAGGATTATCTATAATATTATGACAAATATGTTTATGAGAGCATTGATTTAAATGACGTAAATCATTTGAGTATTACTCCATTGCTGCGAACCATAGGAAAATTGGACCAAATGTCATGCTTCTCGTCCTAAAAATGTTAATAGTTATGCTATTCATATCACTGCATTTACATGAATTATCTGCTTAGCAGTAATCTCGAAAAGTTATTGTGCTAATCATTCTAAAATATACTATAAACAAAATAATTTCTAAGTATAATTTCTATACGATTTTAAATCTGTATAAACACGTCTGTATGAAGTCAAAAATAATAAAAAATTTCAAATCACTGCATTTTAATGAATTATTTGCTTAGCAGTAATCTTGAAAAATTATTGCGCCAATTATTCAAAAATAAACTACAAACAAAGTAATTTCTAAATATAATTTCCATACGATTTTAAATCTGTGTAAACACGTCTGTATGAAGTCAAAAATAATAAAAGATTTCATATTACTGAATTTTAAGGAATTATCTGCTTAGCAGTAATCTCACAAAATTATTGCGCCAAATATTCAAAAATGAACTACTAATAAAGTAATATCTAAATATAATTTCCATACGATTTTAAATCTGTATAAACACATTTGCATGAAATCTTTTATTATTTTTGAATTTATGACAACACTTTATTAAATTAGCATTAATTGCTTTTATATGCTCTCAATGATCCATACGATCATAGGGGCGTTAAAAATTATTGAATTTTCCTTATATAAATACTGCTTAAACGTAATATATTTTATTAAAACCGCGGTAAAAGTAAAAATGTTATCTAACAAAAAATATATATTTTATGAATACGATTTCAAAAAAACAAAAAATACACACTTGTGTGACTTTTTTAAAAATTATAATCATATAATTTTAATAAAAATGTTCAGAATTTTCAAGTATTTGAAAAACAAAATACTTAGATACACTCATTTAATGACATAGATGTTTATAAATAATTTTTTTATGTTGAAATAAAAAACTTTTTAAAGAAAAACAAAAAAAATTATTTTTAAATAAAGAAAACAGGTGTTACCTGGGAAAACAAAGTAATAGAGTTGTTTATCTCACGCGCGTGTGACAAGGGAATATATATATATATATATATATATATATATATATATATATATATATATATATATATATATATATATATATATATATATATATATATATATATATATATATACATATATATATTCTCCAATAAAGTAGAATTATTGTGTACCAATATAAAGTTATTCTTTATTGTATGCATACATTTGATGATGGTAGCACAGCCCAAGTTAACATTAAGCAATAATCATGAAAAAACTATAAACTTACTAATTTATTTAAAATACTTTACTATGCAAATACTTATGTGAAATATAATGCAGTATAATATGAAAAAATGTAAATAATTGCATTTAATAATGATGATAGTATAAGTCAATATAATTCAACATATAAAATCAAGACTCAAATATATTGGTTACTTTAATAAAAATGTTTTTTATATTTTTGTTTTCACAAAAAAAAATACAATAGCATAATAACCAGTATTAAAAATTAAAAAACATCGCATTTTTAAAATTAGTATTATACAATTAAAAATATTTGGGAGTTGTTATATAAAGCTGAAGACAACTTTAATGAAAACTGAAATCGAGAAAACGTGCTTTATTTCTGACATTTATGTCAACCATGTGGTTTAGGAACCAGATTGGTCCTTTTATACCATACTGAAACGAATAAATACGAAAAATACTAATAATATAGAAATAAACATTAATATTAACTCTGATAAAAAATGAAACAAATACATTACTATTTTATTCCTAATTCTTGTATGAATATAAAATTCTTACCTTAATTTTTCTTTAAATTAGCTTATTGCAATACATAATTTAATATGAAATCCTCCATTTCGAAATTTGATTTTGTATGGTACTTTAATATATAGAAACGAAACAAATATTTTCAATCGTATTTAATTTTAATCTATGTATTTGAACGTTTCAATGTCAATGAAATTTAGCTCGTAAATGAAATAATGCCAATTTTGCAAATAAAATAAATAAAAGTTATAATATTGTTTTTCATTTTGTCTTCTTGTAGCATTATATATATATATTAGTCTTAATTTTTATTTTCTGTAAAATCAACATAGATTATTCAATGTTGAGTTTGTCATGGAAAATTTACTTAGAAATTATTCGAAAATTAATTTAAATAATAATTTGTCAAAATAGGCAGAATAGCGAATACGAGTATAATTCACAAGGATTTTTTTATTAAATGCATAAGGATTTGCGGAGGATTACTTGATTTAAGGATTTTTGTTTTAAAGTAAAGTCAGGTATTAAAAGTAGAAAATTGAATCATCTGAACAACGGAACTAACATTATCTAATCTTCTTTTTTAAAAATTTTGTTAGTTATACTACTTGAGCAGTAACTTATAAAATAATGTGTGGATAAACCTCAAATAATGAGTTCTTTTTAAGTGAATTAAATCCTTGGGGTGAAACATGTGATGAACCATTCACTGTATATCATATTTTAATTTCACGTCCATATTTTAACCAATATCGTTTACTCCTTTTTAACTGTGATCTTTTAATTTTGTTTGATTTGCTTGGGGAACCACTCCACAGGAACCTATTTGCTTTTTTGTGGGCAATAGATTTTTATATTACATTTAATTTTTATTATAAATTTTAAAATTATATATATACTTTTGATTTTTTTCTTTTATGATTTCTTATTAGATTTTAATATATATATATATATATATATATATATATATATATATATATATATATATATATATATATATATATATATATATATATATATATATATATATATATATATATATATATATATATATATATATATATATATATACTGATTTTTTTAAACTTTTAATGTTGCTTGGGTTTTTTTTAAAAAATAGAAATAATAAAAATTAATAAAATAATGATAAAAAATATTGCCTTCTAAAATAGTTGGTGCAGCATGTCCATTTTTGGAGCTTGCGCCATAAAACCCAACCAACCAATCTCAAATAATGAAGAAAGAAAATGAAAATTTTTTAAAAACTATTTCTATCCTTTCTCAGATATAGCTTTTTTTGTCTAAAAATTTTTCGTAACTAACCTACAATTGAATTTATAGACACTAACTCTTTACCTATTTCACATCTCACTTAATATTCTTTGTGGTAAATAATGAAAGTAAACTTAACATCAGAGAATTTTTTCTCCTCTGCCATGCAAGGGAAAAACTAATTGAAGTTTCGTAATCTTGTCTACATGATATTCTTTGTGACAATTTTATTAATATTGTGAAATAGTAAATAGTTATGAAATATTTAAATAATAATAGAGTACTTATGAGATTCGATTCATTTATAAAACATAAGCACATCTAATCATATGCATAAAAAATATACATCAAGTTTGTCTTTTAACAAACTTTATGTAAAAAACTAATAAAAATTTTGTAATCTTATTTTTCTATGCGACAATTAAGCTAATATTATGAAAAAAAGTGATGGATAATGTAATACTTTAATAGTACTTATGAGATTCGATTTATTTTTTCTAAAAAACAAACAAACACATTTATTAAACATATTTATAAGTAAATACATAAGAATGTACATAAAGATTGCCATTTTGTTGTGAAATTTAGGAAAACATTAAGGGGTAATGCATAAACAATTTGCCTTTGATGCATATTTTAAATATTTTAAATTTCATGGATTTACGTTTTAGAAGTTTAACCTAAGTTTTCAGTGAATTCTATCATGATAAAACATAAAAGATTTTATGATATAAGATTTATTTATTTAAGTGTGCGAAGAGGATTAGGATATGAAGTGTATTATTCCTTAGTTTTTGTTTTCAAAAGTAACCAGGGAAATAAGTTATTTATGCAGAAAATGTAATTGTTTTCTCATGATGGTAAATAATAGCTAAAGATTAGGAAAATTTCTGTAGAAACGAAGAAATCTTTTAAAAAATAGAAATGTTCTTTATTATGTATTTTTACTATAACTATTTATTTAAATTAGATTGTGCAAAATTGGTATATTTAATTATTTAGTAAGAAATATTTAAAATATTATCTATACTAGTAGTATAACTTATTCATTTATTATTTTTTTCAGTCGAATATTTGTTTGATTACTTGTATCAATTAGTCGTTAGCATGTAACAAATATATCAATAGTTAATCTTTGAATTATCACGAAAAAAGTAACCAGAGATTAAATAAAGTAATTTCCTATTTAAAAATATATTAAGGTCGATTAATAGCTTATGCTTGAATATAAATTGTCAAAAAGCAGCTATAAATATTTTCATATATAATAGCTATATATAATTTTCGAAAAAAGAGATTTCTTTGATTTATACTTTGAGTTGATCAAAAATAATTTTAGAATAAATATAATAAAATATAAATAGCTTGTACAAAGTGTGTTCTGGGGATGTCTTTTCTTCAGGAACTTGTAATTTTTACTTTATTTTGAAGTGACTGTATTGTTATAATAATTTGTAAATTGTTATAACAATTGTAAGTTATTTCCTTTGGGAATTTGTTTTATAACCCAAGATTTGCTTATGTTTGTAATTACTGCTTTGTTAGGATTTTCGTATAATCATAATCTATATAATGCTATATCTATATAATCTAATAATGCTATATCTATAAAGTGGAGAAATTAAAAAAATTTTTTGTTAAATCAAATTTGTAAATTTAATTTTTTATACAATGGAAAATGTATTAATCACAGAGTTATATTAATTATTCTTTGAGAGCTTCCTTGTTGTAATACGCTACATTTTCTTATAATAAATTTTTAGAAAAGAAACACTTTCATGACTAGAATTTTAATAGTTTGGCAATGAGTTAAATAAGGAGATTGTTTCTTTTTCTAACGTGATTGTTCATCGCTAAATGTTTCCTTTTGCTAAAAAAGGTAGTGGGTGTTTTACCTTTCAAACTTGACTGTGTTCAGTTTGATTCTACCACCCTGAGCGACAGGTTTATCACACCTGTTTTTTGCAGGTTTTACCATGGTTTGATGAAGAAATCCTTGGAGCACAATGACACACCATCAAATTTTGCATGCGGTTCAAGAAGAATGTGATGAAAACATACCATATGCCATTCCAGGCCTTCAAAGATAACAGATTCTCAAGATCTCATACCGTGAAGAATCGTTATAACATGAACCAAAATGATTAAATTTTCATTAATGTAAATGAAGAAAATTTTTTTCTGTTGACGCAAGTGGAGACAAATTGTTTTTCATTTTTGTAAATGGAGACAAATTGTTTTTCATTGATGCAAATGAAGAAAAATTGCTCTTTCGTTAAGGCAAATGGAGAAAAATTGTTTTTTATTGATGTAAATGGAGTTAAATTGTTTTTATTGATGCATATGGAGACAAATTGTTTTTCATTGATGCAAATAGAGACAAATCAGAGATGTTGAAGTACACATGAAAAGGCAGTGTTTTGAAAGTCACACTTAATTATTTACTTGCAGCAAAAAAATACGCTTTAGCAAATTTAGCACAAATAATGCTTTGTCTTCTTTGATGCCTGAAAAATTGTCTTTTTCAATTTTATACAATCAACTCATTATTTTGTGTAGATGTGCTCTAGAGATTAAAACTCAAGGTCATTCGCGGGAAGAACGACAACAAAAACTTGATGATACTTCATCTGGACATTGCAATCTCTAACTACATGATATTGACTGTCATCTACTACTTTGTCCGGAGTAATAGCACAGTGTTCTATTGCCCTCTTGTAGGGTTCGACCTAGCTTCCTGTGATTTCTTTTGCTTCTCCGATTGAAGAAAGAAAACAAATTAAAATCCTGGGCGTCTACAGAGAACACTGAAGCCCATGTTAGGAAATTCCTTTTTAAATATTCCTGTTCAGAACATCCAAATTGACTGCCAGTCACGCAAACCGTGACTTCACAAATGTATTGAAGCAAGCAGCTCATAATTTTAAGAGTTTTGATGGCTTGAACCATTTGAATCGATAAGTCCTTTTGTTATGAAACTATGTTCATTGCATTTATAACACACCATGTATTAAGAAATTTTAAATTTTAGTGACTCTTCATTAGTGTGAATAGGTTATATGAAATACTTATGTCAGCTTTAATATGGATTTCGTCACAGGACTGTAATTCAAAATTACGAAATAAACTTAAATGGTTTAGCTAGGTAGAAAATTATAAAAAGAAAATTAAATATGAAATTTTGAAATTCACTTTAATATTTTTATGAAAATCATGTACTAATCAAAGGAAATGGTAAAATGAATAACGATCAAAATTTACTTGAACATTATTATTAGTATAAAACATTTATAAAAGTAGATTAAATACATATCATATACTTTTTATACCTTTTCTTTCTCTAATTCTTAACCTTTTACATTACGGATTCTATCACTTCTCTCTTTTGTGAGCTTGGTTTAAAAAATATAATTCTCGATTAACGCCTCACTTTTCAAAACTAAAATTTAAAGTTAAATGCCTTCTTATGATTTTCTTAGAATGCTTCAACTATATACTCCATTGATCAGTTTATTGTAAATGGAATAGATTAAATTGTTAGCTTAAATTTACAATAACATTAGATATTTTTAAACAAAAATTAAGGTTATAAAATATTTGAGGCAAAAACTAACTTTTAGAACATTAAATTTAAAACTTCAGTTTTATGTAAAATATTTAAATTAGGAATAAAATTTATGCTTAATTTATATTAATGTTTTATTTTAATGTGTTTAATGTAATAAACTATTTGATTAAAATCAAAATAATCTCTAAAATCGAACTCTTCATATTGTTTCTGATTTTTAAAAAATATTTTGAAATTTAATAATTTCAATACACTCTAAAATTCCTCAAATTTTGGAGTTTTTTTCAAAATGTATTTAGAAAAGCCTTGATGTATTAGTCAAATTTGTTCCACTGAATAAATTTATGAAATACGTGATAGTTTTAAAAAGGTAATAAAAATTACCTGAAAAAAATGGTAAGACATTTCTCCATACTTGCATATGTTAAACGAGACACATCAGTCTCGTTTTTGGTTAAAATTTTATTTGCTGAATATATAAATAGCATAAAATAATTTAATGCTTATAGTGCTTTTTAATACTATAATACTAATCTTATATACTGTACAATGATCCTAATATTAATGTAATAACGTTAAAAACATGAGAATAAAGGAGGAAAATCATACATTGTAATTTAAAAATGATAAATCACAAAAAATTACGTATTATTTAAAGAATTTTAAGTATACTATTTCTAATGTCTAACTTAATTATAGCACACTTCTCAATGCTTACATGAAAATTGGTATCCAAAGATGATCTACAATTTAATAAAATGCTATCTATGTAAATAAAAATTTATTTTGTTTTTTTAAACTATGTTCGCTGAATTAATGCCAATACCATGTTTTTGATATCACAAAAATATTTGACACTTTTGAGTGGAATGCAAAAAATGAAATCCAAATTTCGTATAAAACCTTTCAAAACCACAATTGCGCTTCTAAAATTCCTGGAACACGAAGAATGATAGTGAGTAGTATTAATTTGTGACTCTTAAAAATAAAAATCATAAATAAAAAACATTTATAATTTTTTTCTAGGTAAAGCATACTTTAAACATTTAGTGAAAAAAATAAGCTTATGGAAAAGACAATTTTCTCAATTAATTTATATTACAGCAATTAAATTTGACATAGTTTACAGGATGTATTGTCTCTTCTAACTTATCAGGCATAAAAAAGATTCAATCAGCAGCAGCTACAAAATAATGCTCAACTTTCAGATGTGATGATAAAATAACTGTAGCCACTGTTATTTTATTGAATTCAGATGTAGATCAGTAATGTGATATCTTTATTGTGATGTCTTCAATAAAGATATCACATTACTGATACCTTTATTGAAGAATTCAATGGTTCATAGCCAACTATTTCTCCATTATAAAAGTAATTTGCTCTGAAAGTTGAAAAAATTCCTTTTGTGCATGAGGATTCATATATATATATATATATATATATATATATATATATATATATATATATATATATATATATATATATATATATATATATATATATATATATATATATAATGTGTACTCTAACATATGATGTCCATCGATACTCCAAGTACTTAACTAATGTATAACATTAAATATATAACATTATAAACTGCTATTATAGCACTGATAATTTTTGTTTCTTTTATAAAAATTAAAAAAATTATTGGAATTTTCCGAACTCTACCCTTCAGCTCAAAAAATCATCAAGGAAACAAAATTGAGAGCGAAATTGGTTTTCCAAAACATTTCGTTTTAATATGTAAAGTTTGTGGTAGGTTTATATATAAAAGACTAATTTTTACTAAAAAGAATCGAAAAGTAATTTAATTTTTTCAGCTTTTGGGAAATGATTTTAATTGTTTCGCAAAATGCTTTATAAATTTTACACCCAATAACAGGGCAGGATATAGGCATACTTCTCATTAACTGATTCTCTTGTTGTAAAAAAGGAAATAGTTTTAGCAAAGTAATTACCAAAAAGAAAGTACGGATGATTATGACTTCATTACTATTAAGCAAATACTAAGAAAAGAAAGAAATATAAATCAACTAACTGTGAATCATTTTTCATCACATGCCAAGGAAATTTTGACAATTTATTTTCTTGATAATCTTACTGGATTACATAATTTTCTGATCCATGATCTCATTTAGGAACACTGGAAGTATTTTGGAAGTATTTCTTCCACACTGGAAGTATTTTTGAGACATCTCCATTAATTTTAGAAAGGAAGTAAAACAACAATTTTTTTTCCTAATCAGAATACCTATATTATTTTTATATTTTTCGTGCATTACCTGTTTGAATTGTTTTTTTTTATTTCTGTTACAATTTGCCAAATAATAAAGTTTCTAAGTTGATGAATATCTTAAAAACATTCATTAAGATTTAGTAATTAAATATTTATTATACTTAAGATTATCATTGGCAAAAATTCTAGCACTTTGAAATAAATGGAGACATCTTAGAAATTCCTGAAAATGAATGAACATCTCTATCCACTGAGCTTTATGAACATCTCCATGAAGTTCAGTGGATAAACAACTATCCACTGAACTTCATGAAAAGGTATTTAAAAAACCAATTCTACATGCCGTGGTAGCCTAGTGGTTAGGGCATCGGTCACCCATTCGGAAGGGCGGGGATCGATTCACAATGCCGCCAAAGACCCACCGAGTACATGCGATATTCATGCTCGTTAAATGTGTGGAATCGAAAGTCCTGTGGTTGGTCATTGGGCAGTTACCATGGATACAATGGTCTGAGCTTTATGAACATATCCATGTTTTGGTCTGGAGAAAATTTCCTCCCCCTTCAGATCATTGTCAAAATTGAGGGAATGGATCCTCTGAAGGTTCCATCTATTGGAGGATTTAAAGAGCAAAGACGTACTTTCACCTTCGTGATGCTCTGATTAAAACGAAAGATGCTCCCTATTGACTTATATTCGCATAGCCAAGACATTGCGAGCTTGGCTTGTCCAAGTGTCATAAGTAGCAACACATTTTTGCTATGTTTGCAAAACATCTAATTAGATTTTTTAAAATTAAACTATATTTGTATAAATTCACGATTTCGTGCATTAAAATTCAATCGTAATTACAGAATAGAAAAATGCTTAGAAAATTTTGTGTTTTTTGTAACCTGCTTCTATTACCGAAACACCATCGTCTGAATCATAATCAATCTACACTTTATCAAACAAATTTTAGTGATTTATTGGAAGTACATGAAAAAATCTTAGTAAATATGACAAATATTGTTTTTTTATGGCAAAAATTTTTAAATGATTTATTTTATTTGATACTTAAAGATTTAATTTAATATTTCTTTTAATGCTTTAATTTGAAATTTAAAGATTTACTTTAATTATATTGTTTGAATTATTTAATTATACATAAGTGGCATCAATTAATCCTCTGTTGGTTTAATTATTAGTCATTTTATCTTCTTACAACCTATGGCATGTACATCAGGATTGTTTGGTTGGTTCTACAAGGCCCTATTGTTTAAAGTTTATTCCATAATTAATTCCTTGAGTGGAGGGTAAATAAAAGGGTATGCTGCCCCGGTTTGTGATTCATACACTAAAGTTAGGCTTATGAAATTGCACTGTGTAAAGTGTTTTATGTAATTTTAAAAAATGCATATTCTTTCATTTAAAAAATTAAAATTTCTTACGGCTTCAATCTTTAAATCATAGCCTATTTATTTTATATTAATTTTTATAAGGTATAAATTCAAACTCTTCTAATGCATAAAAAGAAAACAATTTGTATAATCAAAATAATTGACAAAATCTTCATTTATAATTTAATTTAATTAAAATGAATTACAAAAAATCACTTATAATTAAATTTTGAATTCGTATATTCTAAAAGAATTAATAATAGTCATGATCGTCTAAACACTATCAGAGTAATTTTTTTTATCTTATATGTAGAAATTTTATGAACATGTTTTATTTTAAACTATTTATTTTTTATTTAAAATAAATAAACACATCTTTCGAAAATTTACTGTGAAAGTACTATCTACTGAACAAAATGTTTCACGAATGATACATGGGTTCTTCCACGTTTTTCACAGAAATTAATTGAACGCTATCAGAAATTTGTGATGTTTCAAAGGAAAGAGTTTTTTCAAGAAACAAGGATTATATCGTGACACTCTCAATGTATTTTCTTTAGAATTTTCAGTTTGTGAACGAATGCCATTGAAAGACACATTTTAGTTTCCTATATAAGTTCAAACTTTAAAAAAGCAAAATCATTGAAAACTTTTTATTTTAATTATCATCACACAAAGTGAAAAGAAGAATAAATAATCAAAAATTTCGTATTAAAGGACAGCCTTTTTATTTCAAATTTATGGCAGAGTTTTTACATTAGATGTATTTAACTCTGGAATCCCTTAAACTCTACTAATGATAATAATTAAAAATTTCTTTACTATATTATATAAAAACAAAACATTTAATCCATGAATTACAACATAATTATATAATATTTTAAATTTTTGGTAAATTTTATTTGTTTTTATAGAAAAGTCATATTATAATTAACTAAACATATTATACAATTATATACTACAAAAATTAGGTTTTTGTGTTTTTCAGAAAGTTTATTTATTATGTTATAAAGATAATATTATTCGAAAGTATATATTTAGTGATTGATGAATCAATGATTTGAAATTCATAATTTAATTAATAAATTTTGAAAATAAACAAAATTCTAGTTGAACAGTTTATTTTACATAGTATCAAGATTGCAAATATATATTATTTATGTATTACAATTAATGTTTTTATTTTATATTTGCTTAGAGGATAATTTTTTCAATTAAGTATTTTATCAATAAATATTACTTATATAATAACTTTCTTTAACTTTAATCTAACGTGTTTAAGTTAATTAATTTTGTTTTGTTTCCATTTCCTATTCTTCTTATAAATTTTTAAAATTAATTATTCAACTTTGAATTAATAAAACTACCTTGATTTGAGCTATCCAAAATATTTTTGTTTATTCGTTTGTTGAGAAAAGGTACATTATAAAAAATATTATTTCCATTTTTGTATCGTTCTTTCCCGTATACAGAAAATGATTTGGAATGAATTATATTTAATATGCATACATATTAAATATAAGGAGTCAAAAAGCCCATAATTATTATTGATACTTATGAACAAATATAAAGAAAGTGCATAAGCTTTTTATACTTTTCATTAATTCGAGTCATGTTTTTATAAAAATGTAAATTTAAAGGAAGAATTATAATTTTTCTTAATTTAACCACCGGCAAATTTAGGGAAAAAATTTAATTTCATATCTTAAGTTATGGATTGTTCTTACGTCTTACCCTTATGAAACAACTTATGTCTTATTTCATTTTCTTATTCATTATGTAAAAATTATTTATTTTACATAATGAAACAACCCTTATGTCTTATTTCAGATGACATAGTTCAACACACGTGATAGTTGTTAAAAAATTAAATAATTGAAAAGTGAAAAAATAATTTTAATTTCAATATTTGTAAATAATATTTTAAAATCAACTCTTGATTTTACCTGCAAATTAAAAAAATGAACATAATATTTTTATACACATAACTGATTGTTTTAAAAATATATTTGCATAGTTCAAATGATCATGTGAAAAGAAGATTTTAGTTAAAATGTCATTGAAGAAAAATATTATAAAATAGCTTTAGTGAATAAAATTTATTTTTTAGTTTTTAAAATGTGAGAAAAATATTTCAAAATATTTATTGGTATCTTTCATGATAAGAAATAGAGTATTGATTTCTATAACAAATTGATTTGGCAAAGTGTGTTTATGAATTTGTTATATCTATTTATATGTTTCTAGAATTTGATCTAATAGATTCACATAAAATGTATATTTTATTGATAATAATCTATTCCAAAAATTTATATCTAGCTTTTAAAGCATTTAGCGTTAGGATTAAACATACTTTTATATTAAATTATTCTTATAAAGTTAACCCAAACAATTATGAATTTCAAACATAAAAATGTCTTTTTTGACCGTTTAGCACTTAATTCAGAAAAATTATTTGCTAAACGTAGATAATTTGATAAAATAATTTTATAAGAAATACATCAATATTACTGTATTTAAATATTAATCAAATATTTAAAAAAATTACAATGAAGGACTAAACTGCAATTAACTGTACAAGGCTTAACAAATTTAAGATTACTTAAAAAATTATGAGAAATATTTTTAAATTATATAATATAAAATAATTTAATTTCTTATTTTCCCGTAAAAAATTTAGTTACATATGAATAACAATCTCAAAGTTAAAATACACGTAAATATTTGAAAATTTTGCATATAAAAGAGTAATTTAAGAAACTAAATATAAATAAAAACAAATTATAAGCTTAAAACAATGATATATAAATATAAGATACACAAAGACTGAAATTTCAATAGTATAAAGAAGCAACAATCATATGAAATATAAAATTTATTGCTCTCTTTTATCAAATAATTCTTATGGGGAATTCCCTATTTAGATTCATTAGAAATTTATAATCATTTATTCGCTGAAATGAATCATTAAAAACCTAATGATAAATAAAATTTAATTTTTAGATGATTATTTTAATATAATAAAATGCTTGTGAAGGTATCAGAAATGTGATGCATTTTTGAACATTAAGCATAAGTTAATTTCATAAAAACCATTTTAAAAATATAGTTATAAGATTGCTAATACTTATTATGTTACAGAACTTTAACTTATATATGTATTACAATAACAAGTTATTATGCTAGTTTATTACCTTTGAGGTGATTTTCTTATGCTATATTTTTCAAAAACTTTGAGACATATTATTATTAATTATAAAACAAAATATTACATATTATAATATTGTAAATTTTTTCCGAGTTTCTAAAATTAATTTCATTTTTGATTTTCAAGAAAATTATATTTATTCTTTAAAGCTTTTTATTACATTATACAGCACAAAATACTATGTTATAGACAGTGCAGTACAATTTTTTGTAAAAGTATGAATTCAATTTTTTTGAAGAAAAAGTCTTTATTTCTAAATTTGGTATAATACAAATTTATGTAACTTTAAATTAACTTATTGCAGTCATAGTCTTCTAAGATTACTTTATTTTCATAAAATTCCATTTAGAGGCATAATAATAATAAAGTTTTTGATAATATTATCCTTGTGTGTTGTATTATTAGTTTCACCATTTTGATATCGTACTAAAAAATAAAATGTAAAAATGTGACTCATACTGCTTGGAAAACTACACATATGAAGGATATGCTGTTATTTTTGGGTATAAACTTAAATACAGAATTTATGTTCATTACCATTAAACCATTTTAATTAATTAATTTTGTTTTTACCTATTTTAATCTCTAATAAAAATATTTATAGCATGTAATAAATAGTAATTATTAAGCAAAATTGTTTGCAATAACTGTCAGAATAAAGGAGTAAAATAATAATAAATGAAATTTTATAATATTTCTAAATGTCACTTCACTGTACTTCAAGGTTACAATATCTATCTATCTATCTATCTATATATATACATCTTATCTATCTATCTATCTATCTATCTATATATATATATATATATATATATATATATATATATATATATATATATATATATATATATATATATATATATATATATATATATATATATATATATATATATATATATATATATCTATATATACACACTATCATAGATATCAATTCCTTATACACACACTTCATAGATTCAATCTTTCCATTATCATTTGTCATTGAAACTTATGTAAAAGACATTTATGAACACGGGAAGTCTCTTGTCTCACTTTTAAGCGTAATCAGGCCACCTAATTAAGATTTAATTAATGCTTAACGAAGTACTTTTTTCTTCCACCTATTTTCACATTTTCTCGGGGTATGTCATTTATTTATTAGCGGTTCAAGGTAAACATATTTCGTTTTCCATGTCACTATTAATCACTGCAACTCATAAAGGGAAATATGGAAACCATTTACATAAGAAGAAATTTATTTAAACTTATATAAATTGTCAGTCTTCTCCGCAGGGAAAGCAGTCACTTTTCTTAGGAAAAAAGATAATTTGAAATTCTTATGTTATGGAAATTTATTTACATGTGTTACTAAGCAGAATTTAACTTTGTGTTGTTCATTGTTTCATTATATCATTCATGATGAAAATAATGTTATTCCTTATGTTCGTTAATATGTATGTAAATAGCGTGCATTTCATACCAAGAACTTCGGCATTAAATTCTTATTTCATATGACATTTTTAATAAGAATTTCATTAGTTTTCCTTCTTATGAAAATTACCCATAAGATATATTTGAGTGATATAATTATCCATATATTTTACTCAATATATCCTAGAGATAATTTCTATAAGATAACAAATTACCCATATTTATTTTGGAGGCTAGATTATATTAAAAAGTTTATTGTATGTGTGTAAGATAGGAAATGAAAGGAAAAATCCAAATGCAACATTTATTCTTTAAAAATGCTTAAAGACTTTAGTCCATATTCTTATACATACATGTAATAAATATCGTCTCAGGGGCCTTGTATCTAGTGTAATGGTTTGACAGTCATAGGGATCATAACTCGTACATTTTAAGCCTAAATTAATGGTAATTTGAACCGGATTTCGAAGAATTTTGACGTCTTGAGTTCAGTGGTTGTGCTCTATTTTTAAGACTTACAAAACATTCAATTTCAGCAAGATAATACAATATCTCACTTGGATGCTGTACTTTAATTTTATCAAAACACAAGGTGTTCCATTGCTATCGTAGCCTACATCTATGTAGGCTGACTAACTGATGAGAATTTCACACTCTAGTGTGAAATTTTCATCAGTTAGGAAAGAATATCAACAATTTAAATGCTGAAGGATTAAATTTTGGTATTTTTGATTGAATACCAATTAATAATTTTTATTACTTTGACCAGTAATTTTGTTTTTATCAGAAAAAAGTAGTGTTAATTTTTGATCTAATAGATAGAGCAGACATTTTTCTGCATTACATTTTTTACATTTTTACGTAATTTACCACACTTCACATTATAAATATAAGGCAAAACAATCTTTAAAGCGAAATATGATTTTTGAGTTTATTCTCACAAAATTCAGAGCATTTCCAAAAATTCTTCAGTAAATTCTCAGGAATTTAACCTCTCTACTTAAAAGTGTTTCCTTTGTTTTGAATCAAGCTGGACTATTGCCTAAAGAATTAGAGGATCTAACTTTTATTTCTTTCCCGTGTTGTTATTAATCTAAAAAATTATTTTTTAGATTAAAAAGCAGCTGAGTTCTTTTTGTAAAAATGTAATGAACTGATATTGGCAATATTTTAGGTAAGTAGTATTTTTGAAACTACTTCGTGAAAAACTGATTTTTTGAAAATAGTAAATGAAATTTGATAAGAGCTTGGGATACGACAGCGTTAGAAATGAAATCTTTCAAAACATTTTCAAAAAAGTTACATTTTAACTTGATTATTTCCCAAAAATCAAGAAATACGCAATCATCGTAGCCAATACACAAGCCAAGAAAACCAGATTATCAACGTGTGACCATTGAATATGTCTCATTATCTTTGAAATACTTTCTAAGAAACACAATAAGCGGTGGATATTAAAATGTTATTACAATAACTTCGATAGTAAAGCTGTTTGCTATGCTCTGTAAAAATACCATAGAGTTATTTTTAAGAAAAAAATGTTTAAAAATCATTTATTTTTTTCCCATGTAACTTCTCTTGCGACAAGTGAATATGGCTACTTATTTATGAAAATCTTCTGAAAGGGCAATTCACAATTGAAGAATATTTAAAAAAATTCAGTCATTAGGTCTTTACTCTAAGTATAAATTGAGACATAATAAATTAAATTTTTATGATCAAATTAATTTAAGTCCATTGTGTATCAAAATTACAATAAATCACAATTTTCAGATTTACAGTTACTGCTATATGCATTCAAGCTGTATTTATAATTTATATTTCGATCTCAATGAATGAAGGTTAGTAATAGAAAATAAAGGTATAAAAATCATAAAATCATTTCTATATATATATACATACATATATATATATATTCACGTACATTTACATATATATATATATATATATATATATATATATATATATATATATATATATATATATATATATATATATATATATATATATATATATATATATATATATATATATATGTATATATATATACAGTAACGAAACTATTCATATATTTATATAAGGAGAATCTGATAAATTTACTGCTTCTGACCATATATGTGTAACAGAGAAAATTACATTAGTAAATTTTTTCTCAACGAAAAATATTATAAATTAACACTGAATAATTTTCTACTCATATCAATCATATTTGCTTATTTAATATTGGACACAATTATGTGATGTGTAATAACAAAGGAATACTTCCTGAATCTAAAAAAATTAGAAAAATATGTACATTGATGGAATTCAATTTCTTTAATCTCCCACAGGTGACATATAATTAGACTAATTTTTATTTCACTATATAAAAATTAAATTTTTACAAGTATTAACTACTAATCTTTCTTACAATAATTAGGTTTTCGAATCTCCAAATTTAAGAGAAACATATGAAAACAGATTTTATAGGTGATTATTATTTACTTTTTTGTTTCTATATAATTACATTCCATTATATTAATTAAATAATTTGCCAATAATAATCTGTTTTGCAAGCAAGCTTGGATATGAGACATACATACATAAATAACTATGAGGGGAGATCCGGAGTTGTACCTTAAGGTTAACGGGTGCCGTCTTCCCAACACGAAGTGTCCTCCACATCTCTACGAGGTCCCTGAGGGCGCCACCATTGCGGCATTTATAAAGGCAATCAAATAGTGATAACAAATTGGTTGCAAGTAGTTACAACACATTTTAAGAGGCTTTAAGCCCTGTTAAAAATCAGGCAATAACATTAAATAATTTCCTGGGTTAAAAACAAAATTTGACATGATGACACAAATAACAATCAATTAAGAAACAATTTGCAATCAATTGAAAAGAAAGTTAACAATTTGTAGAATAGCTATGTCTTTAAATAAATTATTTGCATTGAAGGCAATTTTATCAGATAGTATGAACACTTAGTTATGAAAAGGAAATATATGACATGATAAGAAACATTATATATAATTATATACAGGCGCAGAATTTATATTTGTTTCAAATATTTTAAAAAGTTTCTAAGATTCTAAAAGTGATTAGGATTTCAATTTTTAAGGTTCGAAAATTGGTCAGTAATATTCGAGTTCATACGATTCGAAACATAGAGTTCATAAATTTCAATAAGTTCATAAAAAATTTATACACAATTACTAGTTGTTGAAAAGAGTTAACTTTTAGAATAGTTTTCTGACTCTTCTGTGGAAAATTCTTGGTCAACTGTGGGAGCGTGGCCTGTATCCCAACAAAATTCCAGTCCTCATTTGTTGAGATAAATCATCAGCTTTGTGAGGAGTAACCTACGGTGACGAACATTTATGCAAAATTTCAGGAATTCCATGTTGGTTTGTTGGGAGTTCTTTATTTAGGTGATATTTATCAGTATCTGGGTACTCTAGGACATAGTGGAAAGGATCCCCTTGGGCTCCATAGATACAGGGTAATGAGGCTGCTTTTCCGAATCTGCGGAAGTACTGTGGGAATGGTCCGTGTAACGTTAAGAACTGGTTGAGTTATGGAGTATCATACGTCAGCTTGCTGGATACTTCTGTGAGTAGATGTTCGGTCATTCAGCCTGTTGTTGCATTGTCCCACAGAGATTGCCATTTATGTAGTGTGAAGTGCTTCAGTTATTTGATAAGGAGTATAGGAGTACTAGTATGCAATATAGGAGTAAGACTTTGTCAATCTGTGATAAAGAGCTTAGGAATAGAGAAAGTGACGACACAATATTGGTCTGATTACAGTAATATTTATTCTGGATTAAGAAGAATAAAAACTTGGCAACTTTTATTTTCAATCGTGTCAGAGAAATTTGTCTTTTGAATGATCCAGTGATTATCATCACATTTTTGAACAATTGAATAAACGCAGAATTACTATTTCGAGAACGTAGAGTTGAAAAATTAGCCGAGTCTAATCGTTAACTAGGAACTTCTTGGATAAGAAACTCTCCCGAAGAATGGCCTAAGTAAGATATTTTTATTTAAGAAGGAATTATCAATGCTGAAAGAAGAAAAACATTTGTTAGTATCACAAATACAGAAAAAGAAGAAAACATTACAAACTTTTCTTCTATCATCCGAATCGTCCCTTGATTGTGTCTTAGATTCATAGACTTTTTGATAATCACAGAGTAAAAAATTATTTTAGAAAATTTGAACATATAACTGTGGATGAAAGAAATAGATATGAGATTTCATTATTAAAGTTAACACAGCCAGAGTCGTTCACTGGACCACAAAATAAAAGAATGCAGAAAATTCAAATTTTGTGGTTGAAAGTAATCGTTCCTGAATTAAGGCAAGATTCTCATTGAAGAAAGATTTAGATAATTTTAAATTTACTTTTGTATTACCTTGTGAACATCTAATTGTTGAAAAACGTATTCGTAACACTATATTTTCTTCGTAATGTTCAGATAGTAATGACTTATCTGAGAGAAGAATTCTGGATATTAAAATATAAGAAAACCATACGCAAGTTTATCTGGAATTACCTTATGTTCAGGAACTTCGATTCAAGCCCAATAGAAACTCCAACATCTACATTACTAATAGATCGTCTCATAGCGGCATTTGTGTTTGAGATAATTGCAATTAACTTTCTTGGATTCCAATTTATATTTGTGCTGTAATTAGAGCAATTCATCTGGAACTGACCACTTCACTATCCCCAGAAAATTTTTTGTAGTGATTCCAGAGATTTATAACATGGCGAAGAGGTTTACTCAGATAACGGGAAAAACTTTGTTGGAGCAAACAATCTTATCAAAAGAATTAATTGAGAGATGCTGTAGAAAAAATACAACAGTATCGTTTACAAATTCAATTGAAAGTTTATTCCATCATCTGCTCCATGATGGTATGGAATTTCGGAAACGTTTGATTGTAGTAATCAAGAGGATACTTCGGAAAGTTTTGGGACAAACGTCTCTCCACTTTGAAGAATTTATCACTGTTTTGTGCCATCACCCAAATGACTTAGAATCTCTTATTCGATATTTTTTGCAAAGTCAAAGAAGCTAGTACACCTGATTTAGACCTTGTGGATAGTAAATCTTTAAATAAAAGGTATGCTTATCTCCAGAGACAGCAATAAGATCTTGGAAAATGTTTTCGCTCAGAATACTTAAGACAAATGAGGCAGTTGAAAGAAAGGTGTGAAGTTCACCACCCATTAAAATAGGAGATGTTGTTTTAATATCCAGTAACAACATGAAAAGACTGAACTGTCCCTTAGGAAAAGTGATCGAAAATGTTTACGTCACTAGATGGAAATATTAGACTTGTAAAATTGAAGACTAAAAATGGAGTAGCTCTACATTCATTGTTAAGTCTATATCCTCTAGAAGTGGGTAAGAATGAAAAAGATGTGTTCCAAGAAAATAAAACATTTGTTGAAAAGTTTACCTGCTTATAAAGTTTAAAAAATTTATCTGCTAATAAAGTTTATTGAAAAGTTTATCTGCTATGATACCTGTGGAATTAATGGGAGTCTTAGCGACAAGACTGAATTTGATGAACCAAACTCTCTATATGATAAGAGGTAAAAACAAATAAAAAAGACTTATGTTGTAGAATTGTGTTATGAAAACTTAATACCCAACTGAGGTGACCTGCACTATTACGGGAACAAATGCTTTCATATTTGATTCAAACTATTGTTGAAAAACAAAAGCTTTTTATAACACAACTCTGGTAGATGTTTTAGAAGTTTCTCTTTGCGATGTTTTATTTGTTGTCCGATTTCACATAGACATAGTGCAAATCAGCAAATTTATTGATATCAAGAAAAGACTGGATCCATCTTTCGTGTAATTTGAAGTTCAAAAATTACTGAATGGTGAATTTTTTGCAAGCCACACTACAAATGCAAACATACCTGAAATGGGAATCAACTCTAGGAACTGTTGTTGCTGCAGTTCCTAAAGTTGATTCTCATTTCCTAGTATCCTTGGTTGGGCTCTACCAATTAGTGAAAGCATATGAATGGATGTCTTCGTAATTTAGAAGCAAAGATCAAGCAGAAGTCTCCCAACGGTTCTATTTCACTTGGATGACATTGCAACCGCTACCTATTTTACATATATCGACCAGTTTTAGAGAACATGATGGATCTGCGGTTAAGAAGAGACTTGAATTCGCTACCTTCCGATAATGAGAACGACCTCTAACCTCCCAGCTCACCGCTACAAACACACCAACTGCTAATCAAAGCCTAGAATGTTAACCAATCGACTGCCAGCTCCATGGATATAGTTTATGATTAATAATTGTAAATTAATCATTGGATGCACTATTTTCTAAATGTGATTATATGTGAAATATCAATACCCATGTGCATGAATTGACAAATATAACATTTTTTATGGTTTCTATAAGGAGAAGTCATACATTTTTTTCCATGATTAAAAGAATTAGTTTGATTACAAATTTACATGTCATGTAAATAAATATTTATATACCATCTTCTCAATTATGGAGTATTTTCTCCTGGGCTATCTACAATTGTAAAAAACTTAAATTAAAATTACAAATATTTTTTTCTTAATATGGAAACAGAAATGAGTTAGATGTGCAAAGTACAATTATTAGGAATAGGATTTATTTGTTACAATGATTTCTTTCCCTCGTACATGTTAACATGACGGTCTTATTGAAAAATAGAAACGTATTTTTGGGGTCGTACAAGAGGAAAATCTTAAATCAAAGTTAAGTTCTTCTAATAGTCAGTGCAGTGCTAAAATAACTGCATCTAACACAGGATATGTGAGTCACTAAGTGTTTGATTATGATATTTAATAAATGCTGTTGCAGCTTAATTTTTAAAGAGGAGCTTATTCGTTTGAATGGTGGAATGAGATATTAGAATATTAATTATAATATATCAGAATAAGATAATAATAAGATATCATGAAGTTTTACAAAACACAAATATTGTCTTTGGTTAAAATTCCCTTCAGAAATAATGCTCTAGTAGTTCGATTTGAGTTCAGAAACATTGAAAATAACTTTGTAAGCTGCTTACCTTACAAGTGAACTGTTGTAATGACACTTCCTTGGTATAGTTTTGTGAGTGGCTCAATGTTCTATTTCCATAGACCTTAATGCATATTACAAGTACATTAATTACCCAGTAATATATCTGAAACTTTGAAACTTTTTCCTTACCTTCGGATCTTGACTGAAATCAGAGTTCCACTGGACGTAATGCACCTACTCGTTTCATACTATGTTCAAATGAACCACCAAATATATTTTCGCTGACATAGCCATTCTTTTGATTATCATCCGTGGATAAGCCTGAAAAATGATAGTAAACGACTTGTATGGAAAAATCAAGCAGTCAATTTGCTTTATTTTTGGCAGGTGGAGGTACTATATGTGTAATCATTAGCCGACAAACATGTAATGCTTCAGCGTTTGGAGACAAATATTAATGATCATATCGTGTTCCATTTAATAATTAAATAAGTACTTAGTTTCAGTTAGGAGGAATATATTTCAGTTAGAATTTATCATACAATAATGATTTTAAAATATGGTCTAATATAATAAAACTACTGCTTCCGACTAACACACATTTAAAACTTGTGCTAATTTTTTTAACTCAAAAGATGGCTCGTTTTTGTAGAAGATATGAAATTTTGCGGCTTTAAATGCAGACAAATCAATAAGTTTCGCACCTTCAGATTGCTACGAATGAGAAATTTTTTATTGCTGTATAAATATGAAAACATTTGTTATTTAAAAATATTGTTTCCAAATCCTGATTGTATTAATTTTTTATAAATTTGGATTTTAAATAATTCTAATGTTAATTAATTGTTTACCATTTCAGGTAACTTCAAAGCAATCCTTCTTTCAATTAATGCTATTGCAATGGCTTGTTAAACTTGCAACTATATTTGCAGTAGATTGGAAGAAAACAGTTCATTTAATGGAACTGTTGACATCCATCGCATTGTGGTGGATAAATTTTAAAAATATGTAATTTGTCAGGTGATATTGAAATGTTATGTATTTTTAATCATACATTGCTTACACACAGATATGAGCTATTTACACAATCATTATGATATTTAATTTAATAATTAGTTTGGTTTTGATTAAATTAAAATAGTGAAATAATTTGTTTTAAAATACAGTGATGATATTTTTATTGTTGTCATGTTTAAAAAGTTTTAGGGATTTATAAAACTATCATAAGAAATTATTTAAATGTTATATTATTAATATTTGATATTTGATTGAATATATATTTTCTTTTAATTTTTGAATATAATGTCATTGGATGGTAAAACTAATTTCTAAAGAGAAAATGTACTTTTATAATTTTTTAGTCATAATAAATTTTTCTCTCACATAACACAAAAACATGAATATTTATGTTAAACGTGTATTCGGTACTTTTTGCCATAGCAGATATTTCAATAGAAATACAGCAACAATATAAAAAAATATATAAAAAAGGTATTTAGCTAAGATAAAAAAAAGGTTCATGCAAATAAAAATTAATAGTGACGGAAATATATCATTAGAGAGAGATAAAAGTTAGTTTATATAGTTAATAACATTAATGTATCAAGCTTGAAATACTGTTTCATTATCAGTATCATAAACTTATAATAAAGCGTATATAAAAGCAATCATGTTCCTGCGTGGTTTAATATTATTTCATAATCTCTTAAAAACTTTGACCTAAAAAGGAGTTCGATTTGCTTGTTTATTGCTAATGCAGTTTATCAGAGAAATATTTTCTGCAGTAATATCTTCACTTGTGTAGAATATTATGACGATTGAAATAGGACCAGCTCGTGGGTTGACCTCGTCATTTTGTACTTGTTAAATGTCACGAAATGAGTGGATATATTTAAAAACTTTTGGCACTGTATAAACATAGGAAGTCAGAAACAGAGGAATAACCAAATAAGCAACTTATTCTTGTACTTTTGAATGATTTTGACTTTTGAAAATAATATAATATGTATTACATAAATAACGGTACGTTTATTTAAATCGTAATAAAAAAGCATTATTTTTACTGTGTGCATTTCAAATGTTTGAAATATGATACATAAAAATGCCGCAGCACAGTGCTTGTTAATCATTATTCTACAATCATACACAATATCGAAGGAATGAAATTTGCTACAACCCGCTTATGTACTTTTAAAGATAATATTTACCAAATTAAAATAACTTGTTTTTTACTCGTATTTAAGTGGTTTTTTTGGCATAATCCGATAACAATGTAAATTTAAACAATTTAGAATAACCATTTGAAAATAAAACATTTTTTCTTTAGATCTTCTTAAGAAAATGGAAGATTCCTTTAAATTAAAAGAAAAGTCTTTATTTAAAGGTGTCACGCAATTAATATATATACATATTAAGATTTAATGCTGAAAGAGACGATCCAAAAGCCATATTTTTGAACATAACTTGCAAATCAAAAAAGTAATTAATATTCATTATCGTTTCGTTGACGTTTTTTGCAGTCCTTGATGTTATAGTGGAATATATCACCACACCTATCACCCGAAAGAATGGTTCCTCACCACGAAGATTTGAAGAAAAAAATGGAATCTATAGTTCTGTTATTCTGGTTAAAATTGCGTATTTAATAACTTATTACACTCATGTACAATGTGGATGATCATGTATTTTACTATGAAAACTTGATTTAAATATTCATTAAGATAGTATACACTGAACTAATATAATATTGGTTATATCGCAGCTGATGTGGCCTTGGTGCAATTGATATGAACACATTCCGCTGATAAATTGATTAGCACGTTGACTGTTAACCGAAAAGTTAGTGGTTTGAGCTCACCGGTGGCGTGTTG
The DNA here is from genome assembly GCA_037975125.1 of Latrodectus hesperus. Taxonomy (NCBI): domain Eukaryota; kingdom Metazoa; phylum Arthropoda; class Arachnida; order Araneae; family Theridiidae; genus Latrodectus; species Latrodectus hesperus. Next base: position 1,206,168 of record JAJQOW010000014.1, read on the forward strand.
AAATTTCAAATCATTTTCATTTGCGAAAGTATGTAACTGTAAAACTTATCTCTCACTCTCCTGAAGAAAAAATGCAAAATTTCATATTTTCTTTTACACAAAAAGATTAAGTAAGTATGGAGATTCATAGTAATAAGTAGGTTGGGAAATTCATGTACACAAAAAAGTTTCTAAATTAAAATAATTTCCTGTAAGTATTCTTAATAAAAAGTATTCGTGTTCTGAAAATTTAAGTAATGGAGATTAATAATTCGATAATAAATTATCATATCATTCATGTCTAATTGAAAAGGGAAAAATCTTTCAAAAGTGTCTTCATTTAAATGTGTTATGTGCATGAGAAATCCATATAAGGTGTAATGTGAAATGAGACGATCCAAAACTGATAAATTGAATATTACTGTTAAAAACTCCAAATCGAAAAAGAAATTGATGTGCCTTATTTTGATATCGTCCATTTATTTAGCAGTCCTCGAAGTATAGTGATAAGTATCATCACCTGTCACTTGGGAGACGTATGGGTGCTGCAGTGATTCTCAACCTTTTTTTTGTCATTGCACACTTTTAACTATTTAAATACTTGGCAGCACACAGAAATAAAATGATAAGTTTAAAAAACATTTATACAACACTGTATAAAATAGTTTATGATAATAGCTTTGAATGCAAAATGATGTAACATATACTACAAAAATAACAGTATGTTTATTACTTTACTTGTAATAAAAACAATTTATAATTTTTACTATATACATACGCAGTACAGCAGTTGAAAATCTCTACCTTAATTGCCTGGGAAATATAAGAGACTTGCTGAATTGGGGAGTGATATTGTCTGAATCTAGCTTGTTTAATATGAAAGGCTAATTAGTCTAGAAATGATCTTCCTTTCTATAATTTTCTTGAAATCACTAATCAATTCAATAATTCGGTTGCTTTTAATACTATTTGCACGTTTACCACATTTCAGTATACAGATTACAATGGCTTTTTTCACATAGTGGGTACATAAGAAATCTAAATTTGATTAAAAAATTACTGAAAGATTCGTTTGAGCATTGTATATCCTAGATCTCTTTAATAAAGTCTCGATGTTTGTTATCGGTGCTTAGACTTTGTTTCATTTTTCAGGAAATCAATAGCTGCTTTTAGTTCTAAAAAGTAAAAATCTTTATTAAAAGTCACAGTTCCCATAGCACTATGGGATAGGAGTTCCTGATCAATTTCTTCATCAGCTTTTTTGTTATTTCTTGAATTCAAAACTCAAACACTGATTAAGAGAAAAAATGTCATAAAATATGCATATTTTTGTCATATGTCAAAGACTTTCCCTTAAAAATAATTAGTTCTTTTGAAGAAGGCGGTCATCATGTTTCAGTTTATTTTCAAATTTAAAAACATTTGTAAAACCTTTGCGGTTCTAATTAAATTAATCTAAATTAAAATACATCTTTACAGTTCTATATATTAATTGTAATTTTTACACTCTGAAATAATATTTAACTAGAGCGCAGCTATTGAAAATTCTTTAATTATATTAAATGTATTGTCCTTTTTTATTAAATAAAAATTAACACACTAAAAGGAATTTAAATAAACACATATTCATTTCAAAGAAAATTATTAATTAATACTGCATATTGTTTTATTTTAACTGCTTTTTAAATAACTTTAGTATATTGTCCAGATTGAACTAAACACACATTTTAAACTAAAAAACATTACAAAGTACTTTTAAAGTCTGAAAAGTGTTATCAATAGTTGGTTGTGTTAGAAACTTTTATAATGAATTTTTAACAGAAATTGTGGAATGCTATAAAAATAACTATTTAAATTCTTATTATTGTGCTAATGCATGTTCAGTTTTTTTAATATACACATATAAAATAAAATAATTAAACAAATAGAGTAAAAAATTTTTTTAACAGTTTTCAAAATTTTTATGTAACGAATTTTGAATCAAATAATGAAAATATTCTTTGATATTTCATCTTGCAAAAAAGTACATTTACAGTCAATTAGAAAAAGGAATACTTTGTCTGTGGTTGGTAAGGGTTTATATCCCTGAAAAAAAGTCAAGGTATTGGCTTCGCTGATTGGAAAGGTGTTTGAAAGTCTGAAAAGAATCGTTAAAATCTTATCACATACTGCTTTGCAAGAAACGTACTTATTGTCAATGCAAGATTTACATACATTTTATTATCCTTATGCCCCATGTCCCAGCTGTTTAATTATTAATATTAAAACATCGTAGATAATATAAAGACAATAAAAATGAGTGAATTGTATTCTTTTCAATAATACATTTTAAATCTGTCCATTTCTATGTGAAAAATATCACTTGATTCTAATTGTATTTAACTTGTAAATTATTAATTTATTTAATTTTCATGTTCATAATATTTATATGTTTTTTACTTTCTCTAATATTTTACAAAAGAATTCCCTCTAATCCAGTTGGCGTTGTGAAAATATTTTTTCTTCTACGGACTGTGAATTCTTTGTAAACAATATTACATATTATTTTTTCGTTGGTTGTGGGTGTATGGTTGGATTTTGTGGCGCAAAGTCCAAATACACTGCTGGCCACCGCAAATGCAACACACTGAAGGAAGCATGCAAATAACATGAAATTGACAACATGCATTTGCTGAGGTGAGATAGGCAAATGATCAGAATATCAGCGCAGACACACATCACTGTGGTGCCATTTCAAAGCGCTATATAAGGCTTGGAGATTTTGAGAGTTTCAGTTTCGGCAGTTGTGTTTTTCTTGCGGTTATTTTTAAAGCGATCAATTATGACCCGTAGAAAACAGCTTTCATTTGATCAAGTATCCGAGTTCGATAGAGGAAGGATTGAGATTATTGATTATCTTTTAGGGAAATCAGTAATCGTGTTGGACGAAACCAAACAACTGTAATGGGAATATGTGATCGTTGGATGCAGAAGGGACGACGGAACGACGTGTTTGATCGTATTCACCTCAGTGCACCACTTCACGTGATGACAGAAAAATTGTGCTCATGGCAGTGAAGCCCCATCACGAACCATTACACAGCAAATTCAGTAACGCATCATCCAGTGGTTGTGTGTGTACCATTCGACACCGTTTACATGAAGCTGGTCTGTCCGGAAGATTTCTTTGCTTCATCTACCCTTGACGCAGAATCACAGACGCCTCTTCCGCCAATGCTACAATGAAAGAAAGATGTGGATGGCAAAATGGAATGAAATTGTCTTTACTGACGAGTTACGCTTCTGTCTACAACACCAGGGTGTTCATATTCAAATCTGGAGACACCATGGATACTGAACAGCGGCGTTATATGCATTACCAAATTGACTCTGCCTCGGGTAATAAGGTATGGTGTGGTATTGGATATCACTCTCTCAATACCCTAGTACGCATTGCCGGTACTTTAAGCAGCAAGCGCTACATCACCGAGGTGTACGAACCAGTTGTCTTTCCTAACTTTCAGGGCTTGCCCACAACCATATTTCAACAGGATAACGCGTGACTACACGTGGCACGCATTGCCCAAGGGTTCTTCGTCAATAAACAGATCGAATTGTTTCCCTGGTTGGCAATTTCTCCGGATCATTCGCCAATGGAAAACATGTGGTACATGACTCAGATTACATCCCTTGTTGCCACCCCAACCATTTTTGCAACCATATTGTTTTAAAAATATTGTCACCAACCTTTCTGTCAAATGATTTTCTCATTTCTTGCAAGAACTGTGAAGGTCGCGTTTCTCCAAGGTGTAACACTGGTAATAATTGCGAAAAGTTACTGATAATATGAGATTTTAATGGTGTGCATAAATTTGCTTCTGGAGATACGTGAACATTATCAGATACGTGAGACAGAACTTTATCTTTAGTGCTGCAATAACTGTATGAAATTTGTTATATCAGCTGTTACTACCAACAGTTTAAACTTGGGTTCTAACTGAATGAACTAAAGCTCAGGATTACCTTAACAAAATGGAAGAGGTGCAAGTACCGAAACTCTTGTTTGGTTCCGAAGTGATTTCAGGCATTACAAACAAGAGAATTAGATACTGCAAAAATAATATTAATTTCTTCACAGATTCCGAAACACAATTGGTCAAGAGAAGAACACACAGTTAAATACAAAAAACTTCATTCACCCATTTAAAGGTTTCACTGTTGACGCAAACTTGAAGTATCAATCAAAATTATGAAACTATTATGAAAAGTTTGAATATTTCAAAAGTGCTGGTCGCAAATGAAAGGCTTTAACGGGTCACCAATGAAGTATTTACTGCTGCCTGGTTGACATTTTTACGTTATTCATTTTTACTTTACGACTCCAAATGATTTTTATAAATTGTTTTAATATAAAACTAATAATTTCAAAAGGTACAACATTTTAAGAATAGAAAAATTAAACAAGAAGAATAAGCAATATCAACATTACAACTGATTTGTAAAACTAGAGAAAAAAAGTGAGCAAATCAGCAATCCTATTTATACAACCTGGGAAACTTGATTACAATGACGTCACCATAACGCCCTTTCCTAAACCAGTCTTTTCAAAGTTATTATAATGGACAATATTATGAGAAATCGGTTTGACAAACAAAATACATATTTTATCCCTTAAATGAGGATATACACAGAGAACCCGGATTTTCCCAAACCACCGAGGACGTCACATTTTAAAAAGTACCTACTTTTGATACACTACACTTTAGTCTAATGCAAAAAATGTAAACCGAGGACATTTTTAAATTTCAATAAAAATGACAATCAAAACGTAAAATGTATAATTTAGCCATAAAATGGACAAAATCAATTTGAGAGCTTTTTAAAATTTCAGTAAAAATTTAAATTCAAATTAAAATGCAATTTTAGCATTGGAAAAGCAAAATCAAACCGATGTTCTTGTTTGCGTTGAAGTCCTCTGTTAGAAATTGTTGTCCTTGGTTTGTCCTTTGTTCCTTGGTTTCCTCCTCTTACCAACACACACACACACAATTTAGGTGGTCAGTTTTGGGCTTATATTATAAAAAATATAATAATATAATAAAATATATGACTTTCTAATCATAATTTTTTTCCATTCATACTAAAAAATGAACAGTATTAAGTCAATTCATGATATTTTTCAGAATTTAATCGAGTTTTTAATATACTACGCCAGTTGTCTAATTACAGATCCGTTATTAGATTCTATATTTTTATGTTTAAAAGTATATTATGCAACACGTGATATTTATTCGAACGAACATAAATTATTTTTTACTGATATTTTAAATATTAAATATGAATAAAATATTTATATACATGATAAAGTCATTAAATATTTTGTTTGATTTACGAGAGTCATAAAAGTTCCGAGGGAGCAACATATGATTAAATGAATATAATAATAAACTCAATGTGTAATCCTTTTAGCTTATTCAGAATCACGCGATTTCCTTATAAGTCTTACAATCCCCTAATAAATACATCTTTGAAAAATGTCTATCTCTTAACAGTATTTCAAATGAAATTTGTACAAACATAAATATATTCAAAATATTGTTGTCATAAAAGCAATTTTATGCAGTTAAATAAATATAAATTTACATAATTCTCTTTCCGTTCCAGAATGAGTTGGTGAGATTATAAAGATGAAGACGTATCATTGAAAATTTATTTTATGCTTCGCCTACCAGAAATATTTGCTCTTATATCTGTATTGATGCAACATGCTTAATTTTTGCATATTGGTAAAACTAAATTATTTTCAAAATTGTTATTTTCTGTAGATAAATCTACAATCACATTATATTCAATGATTAAATATATATATATATATATATATATATATATATATATATATATATATATATATATATATATATATATATATATATATATATATATATATATATATATATATATATATATATATATACATATATTTTACTGTACATATAATTAGAGCCTGAAAATCAAAGTGTTTTGTTATTGGATGAGTTTACTATTTTCGTCCTGTTATGCAACATTTAAAAATTCAATATTTTATGAATTACAAAATAATTTAATATTAGTAAAAATTAAAAATGTATTTTTTTAATCATTGGAAACATCCAGCCTTATGAAATTCAGTTAATAAAACAAATTTATCGTATTTTAATATTTCGTTGATAAAGAAATTCAGGCAGGCAATGCTTAATAATCACAGTTATTTCAATTTTTTATACTGGGGTGCAAAACTTAAGCAACAAAGAATTTTAAGTAAATAGCTATGGAACTGCATAAAAAGGCTCTTGTGATCAGAACAATAACACCCATTTCATTAGAAAAATCGTGCGTAATCAGGAATAAAACATCTCTGGTGAGGTGCGATTACGCACAAAACAATAGCGGTCAGCTCAAGACAACAATAAAAGGAAGACCAAATACGTAAATGCATTCGCTGCAAGTGTAAATGAGATTTTTCATGAAATATAACTTGTAAAACTCACATGAGAAACTTTACACGAGGAATAAAGATCAGAAAGCAGAAGGAGGGTGTAGTACGAGTACTGTTGTCAAAGTTTTCGGAGTATGTAAAAGTGTCGCTTAGTACATTAGAAAATCCTTCCCAATCGTAGGTCAACTGTTAGAAATGTGGTGTTGACAACTCCAGGAAAGCAACTGTATTGAATAACCAAAATTTGGTCCTGCAGTTGCAAAAACTTGAAACCAGTCAGTAAGCGCTATTGTTCAGATACTATGAACAGCAACAATGCAACAAGTATCGTGGTTCACGATGCACAGATGAATTTTCAAATGTGGGCTATTTGCTCTCCGTCCTGAAATTGCACCTCTTTAAAAGTTTGCCGTCAGTGTGGTCAAGGAGCACAAAATCGAACATCTCCTTATAATGGAATAATATACATTGTATTGCGGAGAGTCGTTTCAATGCCATAAGCAAATCTCAAAAGCAATTTATTTTGAGAGACGTCAGGACATTGCCTCATCTCAGTGACATATCGGGAAAATACAATTATAATGGCTTCGGAGCTTTCGACCAGAAAGACATTATGTTGAATGGGCTGACTTAACATCACATTTTCGACAGAAGTTCTATGAACAGATATCACAGTGGGAAGAAGATTATCTTCCCAATATGCGTCTGTTCCGGATTGCCATTGGAGAAGACTTTATTCTTATGGATGACCATACTATGTTGAATGGGCTGACTTAACATCACATTTTCGACAGAAGTTCTATGAACAGATATCACAGTGGGAAGAAGTTTATCCTCCCAATATGCGTCTGTTCTGGAGTGCCATTGGAGAAGACTTTATTCTTATGGATGACCATATATGTTGAATGGGCTGACTTAACATCACATTTTCGACAGAAGTTCTATGAACAGATATCACAGTGGGAAGAAGTTTATCCTCCCAATATGCGTCTGTTCTGGAGTGCCATTGGAGAAGACTTTATTCTTATGGATGACCATATACAGACACGTCGGACTACTATTGTTCAGCAGTTATTTGATTGGGATGATATCACTGTAATGGATTCTTCGGTGATTAGTACTGATTTAATGCGGGATGTTTTGGGAATACGGCTTACAACACGATTATATTCTCTGGGACATGAAATGAAACAGATGCTGATTGAAAAAAGGGAACTCTTATTCTGAGGGTTGTTGGAAGTCTGGTGCTAAGTATGGAGAGGCAACGCGAAGCTACTTTTGCAGTTAGGGAAAAGCATATTCCGTACTAAGGAATATCTACTTACTTTTTCCTCTTGGATAGACAATCATATTTAACGGTGTTATGAGTTCAATAGCCGACCACCCTGTCTAGTGGTTAGAGTCCCTGACTACGGATATGGAGGTCCTGGGTTCGAATCCCGGTTCGGGCATGGATGTATTTTCTCTCTCTATCTATCCTGTCTTTGTCCTTTCTTTGTATGAATGAGGTGTGAATGGTTAACTACCCTATAAACGTGTCCCTATGGCATGTGTGTACTGAAAAAGTCGGACTCCACACCAAAATATGATTCAGTTGAAAAAGTGGAGCAGCGCACCGCATATTGTTAATCTAGCTGGCACACGACAACAACAACAACATGAGCTCAATAAAGCATTTTTTGTTTGATACCATACTGCATGCAATCCATTCAATTCTTTACCAGTATGCTTTCGTTTTCGTTTAAATACAAAATAATGTTTTTCATTTCTATGTGCCATATATTTCAGCTGATTTCTCGTAAAGTCATGGCAAAATAATTTGTTTCTATTGTTTTGTTGTTCCGATTTATCATTTCTTAAATTAAATTGATACAATTTAGGATCTTTAGGAACATTTTATATTAATTTATATTTCAGGATTTTCAGGATTAGTTTATATTAGTATCTCTTGGGTTGATTCGCATATATATTGCATTTTTCTCCAAATATATAACAATAATTACTTTCGTTTATTAGCAGTTTAAATGTTGAAAAAGCAGAATAATTTAATATAACTCTGAGGGGTTAATAAAATTATATTATGTTGCAATGGGAATGTCTGATTCACAAATTAACTTAGAACTCGTTACTCAGGGCATTATTATTACATGTTCATGTCAAAAAAATAGAAAAATATTAAGTTTTCTTGTAAGGATTTTAATGAATACAATTCGACATGATAATATTTTAAATTATGTTTCCTGTAATTTTTCAAAATCATAAAATCTAAATTTTAATAAGATACCATGCTAAAACCAATAATTTGATTGTGATTAAAATAATTCATTGCATAATCATAAATTATGTTGTAACTGTGTATTTATGCAAAATTTCGCAATTCTTTAATTTTTAAAGACGATGCGCGATGCGCAATTTATGAATACCATAAATTGCTAGTTTCGTTTATAAGATCAGTAAATTCTCTTTGATAATATTCTTATGAATAATTCTGTTCACAATTTTCCCAATTAATTCTTATGAGCTCGTAATATAATGTCCTCTACATAATAAATGCTTTAACTTAAATCTAAAGGAACAATCCGTTTTGACACTACACCTCAGAATGTTTTTGGAAATTATAAAAATTGATTTCATTTACATACAACCTCTTGCATTTACTTTCATCACTTGAAAAATTAAATGAATATTAAAATTTATTTTCATCAAAAACTTTGGAATATTGAAATTTTTTAATTTAGTTTATCTCTACGGATATGCTTTAATTTGACGCAATAGTGATAAAACATTTTAGTAAATAAGCTTTACCTAGTCAAAAATATAACAATAATAAATATGAATATGAGCACGTAAAAGCCTTTAGCACAATTGAAAGAAGCCCGATAAGTAACAGCAAAAAATGAAATAGAATGCGAATAAAATCTAGTGAAATTTTGTGTAAAAGATATACTCTTAGAATATAAAATACTGAAATAATGGGCAAAATATTACTCATAAATAAAAACTTTCTATAAATATATATACCTAATATTTTTATTTTTTACTTCCAAGGCTAGTTGTATGATTTTCTCAGTGGCTGTGCTTTTTCTTAAAATATATGCATTCGTTCAAGTGTCAAATTAACATACTTTCATTGATATGGGTATATAAGAAAGGACTGTAAATTGTGTGAGTATAGTATAATAAGTATTTTTATAGATAATATACTAAAGAAAAGCTATTTATGAAAAAATGTGATTCAAATAAACTTATATTTGCATGTACAACTTTTTGAATTGTCAGATTTTTCATTAATTTAATGAAGAGCTAATAAGTTAATGGACTTTGAAAAAATAAATAAGTTTACAAGTAGTGTAATTATATTAATGAATAATCAGTTTTTGTGAAAACATTTAAAATGTCGAAACTATTTATTTTATTTTTAAAAAAAATCGTGGAAAATGCATCTGTGTTATTAATAATTTTTAATCTGAATGTTTTTCTATTTAAATGAGCACAAAAACATTTCTAAATCTAAAATATTTTTTTAAGTATAGATTCAAAGAGCAAACAACAAAATTGTTTCCGTGTAGGCACAAATCCTTTAAGCAATTTATAGATTTGAATCTTTCCTTAAGGTTGCTGAAGTCTATCATAAACATGGAAAGATTTTTTCCTTCAAATAAGACTTATTCAAACATAAACGACTATGCCATTGTAAGTCCAGTATGTTCTCTTGGGAATTTTCAGTTTTTACACAAGTGCACCACAAAGATGTCTTTTATACGTCAAAGTTCCATTTAAAAGAAAATAGTAACATATTGGTCTAGAATTTTTAGATAACAACAACCGATAAAATAAATATACTTATATAGATATAAGTAATAGAGACAAATAAATTCAAATTCAAACAGGAAAAAGGAAATCGTTTTTTCACAATAATTTAAATTATTTGATTCCGCAACACACACAGATTGTTGCTTTTAATTAAGGATCTTCCTTAAACTAAATTTTTTATCTAAGAGAAATTCTTCTTTATTGATATATTTTTTTAAATATTTGATATATAAAAAATGTGGAACAACTTTACTTTATTACATTAGTATTATTTTTACTATGTCTTTATGGAAACAGAATATAACGCTTTTTCATATTACTAAACTTTAACCAGAAAAATCAATATGAGATTTAAGATTATTAAAAAAATAAAGACCATTTCGCCATCAGAATAAGCAAAGTAAGACTTATTGAAAAAAGAATTTTGTTACATACTTGAAGCATCATTCACTTTTTGCATAATCATTTAGCACATTCCAGGATCTTTATCATCTGGTCAGAGCTTCAAAATTTTTCTGATGTAGATTTGCCATCATCAAGCTAAATAGTTATCGCATTCTTTAACAAGTCATAACTTCTAAAACGTCTGTCTTCAAAACACTTTTTTAGTCAGAATTATATGTTAATGGATCATAAATATCATAATCATAATGCTTTGTTTCAGAATTAGTTTTTGGGAATTCGAACTACATATGTTTCAGATTTGATTTAATTAAAATAGAAAACATACTTTAGAATAATATTTAAATTAACATTCTTTAATTGCATACCTTAAAATAACATATGCAAGAGATATAGCTAAAGTAGCAACTTCCAGAAAGTAAAATATGCATATAAGTTCGATTCTCTTCAAATTTACAAAGTGTATTCAGTACTTTTTCGTTTCGGTGACTTTCGAAAAAATCTGTAAACTATTATTGATGCCAAAGATATTTCACGAATTATAGAAAATCAAATACAATTAACAAATGCAAATAAGGAAAATATAATTCATTTTTTAAGGTTAAGGTGTTGTTAATGAGTATTTATCAATCGCCATTTATTGTTTTTATTCAATTTCCAATTGAAGCTTTTCTAATGGATATAAAACTCTATTTTAGGACATTCAATGGTCTTTTTGGTGCAAGAAAAATCTACAAGGAAAATATAATAAAAAGTGTGCATTATGTCTTAATGTAAAATTCAATATAGAAGAATTTCATCATAACTTCATTTTTGAATTGAGAAAGAAAAAATTACCGACAACCTATGATTTAAGCTGTGACGGTTTAATGTCATAAAACTGACACTTGTAGCGAAATAATAATATATTTTTTGTTAATTGCTTATATATAAACTATAATCCCACATGCATGATGTGTGGTCTCAATGGTGCATAATATGTATGATGAATTCTATCACACATTGCATTATGTGTAATCGCAATAATCATACATTCGTATTTGTAAATTAAACATGTGTAACGCAGAAAAAAGATATTCTTTGACCGTTCTATATACTTAAATCTTTTTGGTGATTCCAGTGCTGAAGATTATTAGGTAATGTTTTTTTTTACCATTTTAGGCTTAAAAAGTAAACACCTAAAGTTTGGAAGGTCTGGAAAGGCTCCGTTAATAATATTTGCACACTGTATTTGTTTTCTAGGTAAACTTTCATAGATAATGGGCCATATTCACTTTTCATGAAAGAAAAAGCAGGATAACTGTTAATCATCTACTCAAACATTGTTTGCAATATCCATATCCAACACTTTAGCATTCAGGGGAGAGGATCAACTTGAGATTTTTTTCCTTTATTATGAAAGAACGGAATGAAATTCTTTAGAAAGCTATTTCTTCAGTGATGAGCTACATAGTTTATTATTTAGTATTTATTTTTAATGTACCTAAATTACTATTTTGCTATGATAAGAACGGTTTAGAATATTTCATACTATTTTGTTCATTGTCAGGATCAGCCATTCTATTTAAATTTTTTAAGAGTTAAACTGAAATAAAATAGTGTCTTGATTTCTAAAACAGTACTTAACAACAATTAATTCTTAACCTGAATTATATTAATATATCAAATTGTTTTGCAATTTTTTGTGTTTATTCGTCCCTGAATACTTCTTCACGAAGGAAGTTTTTCTTCTAGATATGCAACTCCATTTTAGAGTAGGTTCCATTTTCTTGTAGGTTTTTTTGGCAGTCAGGATTAGCCTCCACATAATTAATGAAAATATAAAAAGTGTATATCACGTCTGTTAAAATAATGCAAAATTTAATGTGTGGGGATTTTAGCGCAGTGTTGCCATCGTTTGATTTACCAAAAAAATTTTTGCTTGTGATTTATATATATATATTGGGTTGGAAACTAAGTAATTGCTAATTTTCTTTATAAAATCAAAGACAATTTTTTCATGGAACTAAATAACTTTATTCTGTAATGTATTGCCCATTTTGTTCAATGACCTTTCTCCATCTTTCAGGGCAGCATCATAATCCCACGTTCATCCAACTTCTGATTTTATTAGCAAAAAACTGAATCAGGTACGATTTGACATCATCATTATTGGAACTTTTTACCATTCAAGGAGTTTTGTAACGATCGAAACAAAAAGTAATCAGATGGTGCAAGGTCAGGTCTATATAGTGGATGTGGAAAAACATCCCAACCAAGCTCCAATAATTTTTGCCGAGTGACCAAAGATGTGTGTGGCCTTGCACTGTCATGATGGGATACAACACCTTTTCGATTTGTCAATTCGGGCCACTTTTTTCAATTGCATTGTTTAATTTTGTTAGTTGTTCAATGTAGACATCAGAATTGATCGTTTTGTTGGGTGGTAAGAGTTCAAAGTAGACAATTCCTTTGTAATCCCACCAAACTGATAACAAAACCTTCTTTTGATGAATATCAGCTTTTGATGTTGTTTGAGTTGGTTCACCTGGCCTGCTCCACGATCTTTTCCGCTTGATATTGTTGTAAACAACCCATTCTTCATCGCCAGTTATCAGTCGTTTTAAAAATAGATCATTTTCACTACGTTTCTTTAGCAAATCGGAATGTTAATGCATTGCGTTAAATGCGTTTCTTTCAGTTCGTGAGGAACCCATGTATCGAGGTTTTGAACATAACCAAGTTGTTTTAAGTGATTTTCAATGCATGTATGTGAAACATGAAGCTTCTCTGCAATCTCACGTGTTGTACTGTGACGATCCGAATCGATTATTGCTTTGATTAGGTCGTCATCAACTTCAACTGGACGACCAGAGCGTTTTTCATCTTTGAGTGAAAAATCACCAGAACGAAATTTGGCAAACCAATTTTGACACTGCCGTTCTTTTAAGGCTTCGTTACCATAAACAGCACATAACTTTTTATGAGCTTGCGATGCGTTTTTCCCTTTGTGGAAATAAAAAAGCAAAATATGACGAAAATGTTCCTTTTGATTTCCCATTTTTCAACTACGCAACCGATCAAAAAACATTTTTTACTAATTGACAGCTGAATTGCCAACTATCAAATAACAGAAAGTGTTTTACATTTGTACTACGTCTGAAAACCTAAAAATTCAAATGAAGCCATCTATGAGTAAAATCCACAATTACTTAGTTGCCAACCCAATATATATATATAAAGATTTTGAATGCATTTAAATTAAATAAAAAACTAATCAATAGCTAGTATTTATTTTAAATTATAACTTAGTATAAAAATTAAAATGCACCCTTAAAACAATTATGCTAAGATACTAAAAGATTAATTAAAAAATACGTAAATTGGAAATTTTTGCATGTACTCACAAGGAGCAAAAGACAAAGACAAAAAATGATAATTTGAACTTAAAAATTACTTCATAATTTATATATAGCATTTTTTACCCAATATTTTAACTAGTGCTGATAAAGGAAGGGAGAATATCACGTTAAAAAATCTATGTGTCTTTTCCTAAACTGCCGTCAGAACAATCAAACGAAAACATGTTAAGTGATTCATTGAAAGTAGCAAAATTTTAGTGATTTTGTCACAAAACTTTTTAATTTCTTAATATTAAGCTCTCTTTTTTATCTAAAAGAAAACAATAAATCTGATAATGCTTCTTATAACATTCATCACAATTTTCCTTTGAGTCCTTTTAATAAAAAAAAAAGTCAAACGCATATCTGAAGGAAAATAAAGCTAACCTAATTTTGTATTCGAAAGAAAATGTAAAGTTTTACTCTTAAGTTGCTATAAAGTAAAACTTAATAGTTAACTGAAATATTTCTTAGAACATATATAAATAATTGTGAGAATATCTAATATTTTATCTGTCAGTCATAAATTGTTGTAGGATGAGATGATATATGAAAACCAAAAATGACAAGGTCACGTTAATACGAAGTTATTCGGAAACCTTAGATGGATAATCCCATCTGACATATTTTCTTGTGATTGATATGAGTGATATTAATATTTCACTTCATGTGCATAGAAATATAAGAAATTTTATCATTAATAAAACTAACATCTTGTAAGGATTCATCATTCTAAAGAGAAAATTCAAAATACCTCCAAAATGGTTAATTAGAGAAACAAAAGTATATAATTAGCGAAACACTATTTTTATCTAATAATCTGTTCATAAACACAGAGATATGAGTTATAAATGAATATCTATTATTGATATGAATTTTAATGAATTTTTAAAGTAAAACAAAGCAAGCAATGAAATGAAAATTTTATTCATTTGAAAATATATTTTAAGTTGATGAACCCAATTGTTGAATAATTTACTTAATTTATAGAAATAAAAAAGTATTATTAAGTATTATGAATATGAATTTTTACTGATGAAAAAATTAGCAGCGAATTCAAAAATTATCTTTGTTTATTTCGAATAAAATATCAAACTTAAAAGAAGTTTATTTAATTTAAATATATTTTTAATAAGATATTTAAATGAATATATACTTCATTTAAATATTTGATTCAATCAAAATAAATCTAACACAAATTATGTGTTAGACTTAAGCTATTTTTTATACCAAATGTGAATTCAAAATTATTCTTAAATAAAATATATTTATATGATAATTCATAACTGAGTTCTTTTCGATATTTAAAAAGTGATAGACTTTATCATATGAAAAATTGTGTTAAAATACTAGTAAAAATATTTAAAATTTCAAACAATGTAGTTATGTAAAAATAAATTTTTTTAATCAGTAAAAGTCAAATGCAAATAAAAATGTATAAGTATTATTTTTTAATCATTTTAAGATATTATTTGTATTAGTAATCTCTCCCACTGACGTTTTTGAATGATACACTTAAACATTTTTTTGAAATGGAAGACACATATAAAACTAACAGTAAATACACGCTAATATGTTTACAAACTCTTGTAAAATAATTGGTTTTATGAATACAAATTTCAAATATTTTATGATATTTTCATAAGGTGTATAAGTCAGCAAAGTTTCAAAATTTCAGAGCAAGTACAATTTTACATAAGCATGTGTCGCTATTAAAAGGTTGCTTTGTGTTAAAAAAATGAAATGAAAATTGGCATTTATATCATTTTAAAATTTTCTTTACCTTTATTGGTCTTTGATATAATTTCTAAGTTTTGAAACAGCTTTTGTACTCTCTTTTTTAAATTCAAGCTGCTCTGCTCATATTTTGAAAAAGAAATTCCGCTTCACTGATTCGAGATTATCCATCCTTCGAAACGTGTCACACGTTTTACGAGGCTTAATTCCCATTTCGACTAAAAACACAAGACAGTAAGTGAAAATATCATTTTTCTTAGCAAAAGAACTATGTTTCTGTAGGTTTAAAATTCAATATTTTTTTTCTATATTCAAATGATTAATTCATTCAAATAGTCAATGAATTAAAAACAACTACAATAAAAAGAATCAACTGCTTAAAATATTATTACAATTAAAGAAAATTATATACATATAAAGTGCAGATAAAGAGGAAATTTATTTTTCTTTTGATATTTAAAAAATCAACTTTATAACATCACAACGTCAACACTTTTTTGATTGAATCAATTTCTCACCAATCAACTTTATTGATGTTGTTAATGAACATATTAATATATATATATATATATATATATATATATATATATATATATATATATATATATATATATATATATATATATATATATATATATATATATATATATTGCTATTATTTTGTAACTGATGTTTTTCATTTAATAAAATTAGAGCAGATTTTCCTATTATAAAGAGTATGCGGATTTCATGGACGCCTACTGCTCTTCACATAAACAAGTTTAATATCTAAAATCAAATATCTTGAGCGATTTTATGTTTCAAGAGACTGCGGATCAGTTTCTCAAATTTCCTAAAAGTTTCAATCTTCGCTATTTTTGAAAAACCCGGTAGAATGAAACCTACCTCAGATCTAAAAAATATTCATATATTTCATACTACAACACTAAAAGTTAGCTTTTTAGCAAAAATAATAAATTTTTATGTTTTTCCGAAGCCATAAAATATGGAAATAAAACTTTACAATAAGAAAATTCCAGTAATATATTCGAAAAAACTTTAGCATTCCTTTGAGATTATTCTTTAGTTAATTTTGTTAAAAATGCCATTTAAAATGCTAAAGATAATATTTAATTTCTTTTAAATTTTGGTTAATTTATTGGGTAAATTATTGTTTCTGACAGGCAAACCTACAATTTGTAATAATTGTAAAAGAATCATATATATATATATATATATATATATATATATAGTATCATATAGTATATATATATATATATATATATATATATATATATATATATATATATATATATAATTATATATATATATATATATATATATATATATATATATATCACACACACACACACACACACTGCTGGGCAATTGCTAAGGACGGATCATAAATTGCAATGTAGCATACCATTAAGCGAGACATGAGGCCTAGTAGAATCTAGTATAGTTTCCAAACTGTTCAGAAATTAGAATAAAGAATATTTATTGTTCTGGAAAGTACAAAAGCTATGAACTGAAAGAAAAAAATGTTCATTTGATACTACATACGGAAAAATGGAACAATGCATGTAAAAGTCAGCAGGCACCTTGAAGAAAGGTATCAGTATTGGATATGTCCACCGTGGAGTGTGATGCAATATTCCACACGTCGTATCATAATTTGCACAACATTATCCAGAAGCTGTTGAGGCAATTTATCCCATGCCTCTGGGAGTGCACGTATGAAGTTGTTCTTGTTTGTTGGAGGATAGTTTCGACCAGCAACTTGCTTCCCCAAAGCATCCCACACATTTTAAATGGGGTTTAGATCTGGAGAACGTGATGGCCATACGAGGCGTTGAATACCCTCGCTGTCTAGACAATCCTGAACAGCGAGTGTTCGATGACATGTTGCGTTGTCGTCCATATAAACAAATTTATCACCGACAGCACCTCGGAAAAGACAAACATGAGGAAGTAGAACTTCATTAATGTATCGTTGGCCCGTCATAGTCCCATTCGCAACCACATGTAGGGGCGTGCGGCCATTGATCATGATGCCGGCCCACGCCATAACACTGTATGTCGGATATCGGTCCCTTTCCTGGATATTTTCTGGACGATAAGCAGTACCACTCTCGCGTCAGATCAGTTGACGTCTACAATCCAATGACAGACTGAACCTACTCTCATCTGAGAATAGTACGCATGCCCAGTCCTGTTCAGTCCAATTGCGATGCTCACGGCACCATTGCAAACGGGCAATATGGGGCTGCCTGGTCAATGAGACACACACAAAAGGTCTGCGGATGTAAAGTCCTCCTTCCCTCAAACGTCTGGCAACAGTGCTTCGGGAGATCTGCTTTCCTGAGGCAGCAAGAAACTGATTTGCCACCTGCTGAGCTGTGGTGCGCCTGTTCCTTTTTGCTGATAGGACGATATATATGTCTTCTGCAGGCGTCGTACTTCTAACACGACCTCCCCCGTGCCACCTACTACACATTCCAGTAGTTTTAAATGACTTCCACAGCCGTGAAACAACGCTGTGAGTGATGTCAAACTCCCTGGCAACATCTGTTATTTTTCGCACTTCTTCGATCTTTCCAATAATTCGGCCACGCATAAAATCATCTAAGTGATGTCGGGAAGACATGCCAAAAATTTCAAGTTCGTCTATTAAATCTTTCCTGTATAACTTTGACTTGAAACAACAACTGTCCACACGCGTCAAAACCTTTTAAAGCTCTTATGAATGCTATCACGTGATAAACAGACGTGGGAAAAAACTTGCATACGCATATTTCTTCTTACTATATCCCGCACTTATTCTAATTTTCCACATTTTTCTTCCTATTCATTTTATGGTTGCTATGGATGATAGTGCTATCCGTCCATAGCAATATTCCACACACCCCCCACCACATCCATACATACACACATACACACACACACATACACACACACACACACACATATATATATATATATATATATATATATATATATATATATATATATATATATATATATATATATATATATAACACAATTTATTGAAATTTTCAGGTACGTGAAGTTAGGAAATTATTGAAGGATTCGAAGACAGAGCGTGTCATAATAAGTTCTTATTCTTCTGAGAAAATGATGACTATAATTTCAATTACTGGATATCAAATAAATTCGTAAATAAGATTTATATTCAGAGGCAAATTGCACCATTTCTTTTATTTTTGTCTAATTTGAGTTTGTCTAGTTGTAGTCTTAAGTATTTAAAGCTTTCAAAATACTTAGATTATTAATGTATAATATATTCTTATTTTATAAATGTAACTATGATTTTACATCATTAAATTTACAAAACTTTTTCTCAGTATTTTACTTCTCTAAAATTAGATAACGTAAAGATATCGAAGGCGAGTTTTGAACATGTCTTGCTTTTCTTTGTCTCCTTTCGCCATGCATGGAAATACCGCATTGATGTAAATAATTTAATAATGTAATACCGATAACATAAATTTTGTTTTATATTTTTACTACTTTTATTTATTTTAATTTTCCTTTGCTTAAATTAGGAATAAGGTAATTTGTCATATACAATAAACTAATTAGTTAAAATGAAATAAATTTAACTATTCACTTGAAGTTAAAATTTCTTTTTAAGTGGTTAAGCATAAGTTAGGTAAAGAAATTCATTAACTTTCTTAATTAATAAACTCTATCAAAAGATAATAGGAATGATAAAATTAATTTCAGAACTTCGTTGAAACTTTCTTATTGTATTACGTGTTCTAAACAGCATGTCTGTCAATTAGAGCTTTGTTGCTATTCTTAGAATTCAAATCAAGAAAATATAGAATAATTTTTTCACATAATTAGAAACTGAAGGGTAGAATTATTTAATGAAAGAAAAATACATTATCTATATGCTTCCACTGAAAAAAGAAAATACAGAAAAACTTTTTTTTTATTTTAAAGAAAAGACATATTGTTAACTTAATAGAAATTGTTTTTCTCAAAACTTAATGACAGAAATTATAATGCTAAAACTTTTCATTTTATTGGAATAAACTGTTTGTCGCTTTTTATCATTTAAAAAGTTTCACCTTTTTCTTTCAATAAACATTTTAAGAAATATTTTTTTAATTGATAATAAAAAAAATCAAAGTAAAATAGTGATTTCTATTCTGTTGAATTTTTGACGAATGTATATTAAGTTATTACATATTTAATTATTGTACATTAAATTTAAATATATATATATATATATATATATATATATATATATATATATATATATATATATATATATATATATATATATATATATATATATATATATATATATATATATATATATATATATATATATATATATATATATATATATATATATATACAACATACAATATGTCCACTAAAGCCCCTTGCCACCCTCTTAACTTCGGAACGGCTGGTACTATGTTTATAAAAGTGGTGTCTAGGTATAATAAAGTAGCCTTGCACTACTGATTGAAACAGACTACTGAGCCACCTGGTGTAAAACTGCAGAGTTAGCATTCCTTTCTCGAAAACGGAACGGGATAGAGAGAAAAAGTGATTTACAAAGTTGTAGAGCATCCTCGATTTAGTATGAAAAGATACCTTGTAGGCATTAATGTTAAGAATACAACGGTTAAAATACGCATTTGTTGTTTCGTGCTGTGACGTGACAAAATGATCTAAGAAAGAAAAAAAAACAAATAGTTATTACAATATACTTTATTTAACGTATTCAAACTTCTCACCGTCAGCTGCAATGCACATTTGAATCCACACTTGAAAAACACGTTGCACTCGTTGGAACAAACAGCATGAAACGTTGGAACACGTGACCTTAATGCGTCGTTTAAGGTCCTGCAAGGTGGAGGGGTCGCATAGACCTGCTGTTTCAAGTATCCTCACAGAAAAAAAGTCCAGAGGAGTCAGATCAGAAGGACGTGGATGCCACTCTTTTAAACCGCCACAACCTAGTATTTGGTTGCCAAATTCCAGGTACTGTTTCACTGGAGATGTCTTGTGAGTAGGCCCGCTGTTATGTTGAAACCATAGATTCTTAAGATTAAGCAACGGCAAGTTCTCCACAAAATCGGGTATTACCTTCTGTAGCAATTGTAAATATCGTGCACCCGTTAACGTACCATTGTAAAATATTGAGCCTATCAGCTTGTTATTGTAAATTGCGCACCAAACGTTAATAGCATACCGCATTTGATGTTGAACGTCAACGAAACATTTAAGATTTTCCAGCGCCCAGTAATGGGTGCTTTGCCTATTGTACATGTACGATGTGCCACGTCACAGCACGAAACAACAAATGCACGTTTTTATCCTTGTATTCTTCACATTAATGCTTACAAGGTATTTTTTCGTAAAATCGAGGGTGCTCTACAACTTTGTAAATCACTTTTTTTTATCTATCTCGTTCCGTTTTCGAGATACGAATGCTAACTCCACAGTTTTCCACCAGGTGGCGCGGTAGGTGGTTTCATTCAGTAGCGCATGGCTACTTTACTATACCTAGACACCACTTTTATGAATATAGCAGCAGCCGTTCTGAAGTTAAGAGGGTGGCAAGTGACTTTAGTGGACATATTGTATATATATATATATATACAGGGTTAGCAAGAAATAAGTTTCCCACTTCAGAGGGCTGTAGAATACGTTCTATTTGTCCAAATGAGATAAAATTTGAACTACAGATAAATTAAATAATGCGCTTGACATTTATTGAAAAAAACAAATAGTACATAATTTCGCCGATAGATGGCGCTGTAATACTAATGGTACTTATTTGCATATACTGAAAATTTGAAAAATCATTTGTTTTACAGCGCATGCCTATTAGTATTATCTTTGGGTAAAAAGAAGGTGGATTCTGAACGAGCATTAGTTACTTCTCTGCACAACATGTTTTCTTTGCAAGAAAAATCGCTACTTGTAAAATTGTTCTACCAGAACCAGCAGAACTCCGTTGCAGCTGTAAAAGAATTTCGCCGTATGAAGAAGATATGAAGAGGTCCAATGTCTCTATGTGTGTTACGCAAGATGATGCAGAAATTTGAAAGAACTGGACAACTTGCAATTCTTCCCGGTAGAGGACGAAAACCAATCCAGTCTTCTAGCGTCGAAAATGTGGCTACCGCGGTCGTTGAAGCCAGCAGTCAGTCGCCGGATGGTAGTGTGAGTGTGCCTGTTGTTTCCCGTGTATTCCACTGCCGTATTCCACTGTACGAAAAGTCTACGGTGGATTTTGCATTTTTATCTCTACAAAATCAAGCCTCTGCACTTGTTGCAAGACGGGGACTCAGAGGTTCGTATAACTTTTGCACTCCAGTTCCTTGCTCGAATGGGGGTTGACGTCACTTGGCCATGGAATATTCTGTGGACTGATGAAGCCCACTTTCAACTTAATGGGCAAGTCAACATCCACAATTGTCGAATTTGGGCAGCGGAAAACCCTCGCGTTATCCAGAAAAACCCCTTGCATCCTGAAAAAGTGACAGTATGGTGTGGGTTTACGTCTACTTTTGTGATTGGGCCGTATTTTTTTGAAGAGATAACTGCAAATGGAATCAAAACCTGTTCGATCACAGGACAACGGTACCAAGATATGCTGAGGGATTTTGTAATCCCACAACTTCAGCAGCGTGGATGCTTTCAGGACATCATTTTCATCAAGGATGGCGCACCTCCTCATATTGATCGTCGTGTAAAGCAACTGCTAACACAGCATTTTACTGAGGCACGGGTTATCAGCTGTCATTTCCCTACGGCATGGCCTCCTCGTTCGCCGGATATCACCCCCTGCGACATTTGGTTGTGGGATTTTTTGAAGGACAATGTCTACCTTAAAAGGCCAGCATCTGTACCAGATCTGAAGGACAGCATTCGGCGCCATATCCTTGATATTCCGACAGACTCACTCCGGTCTGCTGTCGAAAATATGGTTCTGTGATTAGAGCACATTGTTGAAAATGAAGGGGGGATATTGAACAGTTGTAATGCTACTTTTTTATTATTATTATTTAACATTTATAAAGCATATAAAAAGTTTTTATGTGTATTACAGCGCCATCTATCGGCGAAATTTTGTACTATATTTTTATTCTGAATGTCAAACGCATTATTTTTATTATCTGTAGTTCAAATTTTATCACATTTGGACAAATAAAAAGTATTCTACAGCCCTCTGAAGTGGGAAACTTATTTCTTGCTAACCCTGTATATACACACACTTTCTATACTAAACACACTTTTATTTTTTTTACATTTACTATAAATAATCTTTATGAATTCCAATTATTTTTTCTCTATTATATATATACATATACATACATACATAAAAAAGAAATGATTATTAAAATGTAACAATGTACACAGCAAATATCCTGCAAAGAGCAAAACAATCAGGGTAATACATATTTGCAACATAAGTTATTACAACAATTATTAAATACAAAAAATGACATTTTAAACCAATATAGTGTAAAATTTACATCTTCGTTTATAAATAAAATAACATGAAATAAAAATTAATACTTATATTATTTTAGCATTTCTAGATAAATGAGGTTAAATGCTTTGTCATCTGTGAAAATTAAATGCTAAGATTTTGCCTGATTTTTACTCTTGAATAATTGACACACATTTCATCACAGGAAAAGTAGAGCATATGGTAAGTCAATATCAGTATTTTTGAGAAATGACTCTGATATTTCATAGAAGGTTTAGTAAAGTTCTTGTCCTGAAATTTTGCTCATCCTGATGAACACATTCCACTATAGCTATTAATGCTAGTAAAATTCTATTCAAAAAGGAAAAGATTTTTTCCTATCCGGCTAATCTTATTCAGCGATATATATATATATATATAATGATTTTGGTGTAAGAAATGAACTCTTTAATCGAGTTTTAAAATTTTATTACAACACTTAAGATTTACTTTATTTGCTAAGAATTTAAGCTTCCATGCTGGCTGGATTAACATTTATATTTAAAGTTTTCTGTTAACAAGCTACATCACGTAGGTTTGAATAACTCTGTTGGCTACGCAGGGAAAGTGTAATTGCATGCAATAAATAAATTTTTTGGTAATTCCATTTCACAAAATATTTTTTTAATCCATTGACTTGAAAAATTAAAGCTAAGTTTATCTAGTATATAAAAGAAATAAATGTAAATGGGTATTTTTTATTCGTGTAATATCAAAAATTCACAGCGGTATTAAATCCAACATTTCTTTTGAAAAATAGCAATTTTTTTGACACTCGATAAAGAAATGATGTGGATTGTTTTTACTGTGCGAAGTGGTGAGAAAAAGATAATCTGTTAAATAAATGTTTATATGAAAAATGAGTTAAGTTACAAGAATATGCTATTTCAATTTATCCCGAAATGATGATAAATTTGAAGGACTTTAACAACTTAACCTATGCATCATGAAGAAAATTCATACCATATCTGGAAATACTTTTTTTTACAATGTAGGGAACAGTATTTTAAAATTCTAGAAAACACCCTGTGTAGTATTTTTAAATAAGGGCATGTTTAAAAAACAAATATTTAAATTACTTATTTATTAAAATTTTGAATATTATTCATTGAAATATATACTATTTTCTCATCATGTTTTTAATCATATATCTTTCTAAAAACTATAAAAATTGAGATAAATAAGTTTAAAACTTTACGTATTTTATTAAATTATAAAGTTTATTTATTTATTTTTTGATAATATTAGTAAATTTATTTTAAATAAGTTCTAATAATATTGAGATAAAGTTGATTTGCACATCACACATGTAATGTTTCTGCAAATGACAGATTTTTTAAGAATATATATATATATATATATATATATATATATATATATATATATATATATATATATATATATATATATATATATATATATATATATATATATATATATATATATATATATATATATATATATATATATAATATAAGTAAATAACGTAAAATTCCAATTGAAACTACAAATTTTATAAATGATGATTAAATTTGATGACTAAAACTATACGACTACATTATTTAATATAAATGAAAACAATGTTAATTAGATTAAATTAATTAATATTAAATTAACTGCATTTTTTTCGTTAGTGTATCAAGTGTCATGCATTGAATCCACTCTAAAATATCTTAAATGTGATTAATAAGTTAATTACATAAAAATAAAAAAAACATATATTTTTGGTAAGAAAACTCATTTAAAAATTAGTTTGTGTAAGTTCTATTTTTCACATTCATGAATCTATAAACTAAAATAGTTAAATTTACGTATAAAAATTCGCTTATACTTATCCTTGCTGTAAATTACTAATGATCAAAATATTTGTACTTGCTTAACTTTTGTCACACATTTATAAATTGAAACTTTTTTCCAAAAAATTAAGCTTATATGCAGACGTTTCATAAATCCCACAAAATATGATTTTAGTTTGTATTTAATCGAAAACTTCTGAATATAACAAAACTGATAAAGAAAACAACACATATTAAAACATTAAGATTATTAAAAATGAACTAAAAATAATAACAAACAAAATAAATAATAAAATTATTCTCGAGAAAACAAAATGGATAACAAAATTAAAACCAATTAAGAAATTTTATTGACATAGCTTGGAAACTTAAAGATGTACTTTGCATTGAAAGTGAAGACTGATTGCTTGATTTGGAGACTTTAAACATTTGCAGCATTATGTAATTATTCCTCTATGGCGAAATAAAAGCATTATTAATCCTTTCTTATTGCTCTATTTACATTCCTGCCAAAATACTTGTTTTTTTTAAGTTAGAATTTATGATCGTTTATTCTCTTGTGTGATCTTACATGAACTTTTATATAAATTAACATTCAATAGAACTAACACATATTGACGGAGTTTAACTACTGATATTATTCGCAAATTTTCAATTTCCTGCATAGTACTTAATGTCTTTATTCGTAATTAAGTACAATCTATTTCCTAATAAGCTTTCCTTTCATCAAATAAGAAGTATAAGTTACCTTATTGGTCCATTTTTATGTAATTAAATTTTTTATAATTTTACTAAAAAATTTCCGTTATAAGAATTATCATATACATTTAACAATGAATGATAAAGAACGTGTTTCAAGGAAGAATGAAAATTACTTCCATTAGACTCTTTATATTTAAAAGTAAACTAAATACAAAATATTTTGGTACTTTTCCATTTTACCCCCATTTATGATCTTAAAAAAATATCAATATTTTCTATACTTTAATACAAAATATAATATATAATTTAAGCAAAGTTTTTCCTATAAATTTAAAATAAATGAATTTTTATGTTATGACCATACTATTCCATATTTGTTTAGGAAAATGATTTTTTTAATTTCTATTTTGTTGTAATAATATTCTTTGTATATTTTGATACATTCAATTAAAAAAATTAAATCATATTTTCTTAACATTAACATATTTATCATTTACCTATTAATTATAATAAAATATAAAGGGAATTCAAAAACTATTTGTTTTTTAAAATTTCTTCTTTGAAGTCAATTTTTGCAGGAAGTAAAAATATATTAATTTTAAAGTATAAGAATTATTCTAGAATACAATTAATGCAATGTTCTGTTGCCTAAAAAATATATTCTGAAAGGAAAATTACAATGAATAAATATTAGAAAAAAACAGGTGTAAAAGTAAAAAGAATTCTCTGCTGTGTTGTGTATTGATTAATGTAATTAATTTTCTTTTCCTTTGAAAACAAAATTATGTTAACAATACTTGTAAAGATTGAAAATTGTTAAATGTATTTCTTCATTGAATGAGATCATTTAAAAAAAACTATGAATATATCAAAATTTGGAAATAAAAAAACAGAATTTGTTCAAGTGAACTAATTAATTCAATTAAATTAGCATTTCCACTTTTAATTTGCTATTATGTTGTCGATATTAGAAAAATATTGAAATTTGAAGTAAATTTATTACATTATGATTATATTAATCAAAATGCTTCTTTCGTTTCACTAAAATTTAAAATATTATTTTTAAATCTTTGGAAAAATTAAACATTATATGAAAAAAGAATCTTTGGTAAAATTCAAAGAAAAAAAATTACCCATCATGCATTGAGTCCTTATAATTTATAAAGGAATCAGAAAATTGATGATGAGTCATAAATATATATTTATATACATTAGATAGATTTATTTTTACTGCATTTATATGCATTAGACAGTCAATACAATTAAAACACCTAAAATTAAAATCTCATTAGCAACTATTGTAATTAATGAATGACCAGAACACATGTAGGACTTTTTTTTACGTAAAAGTTTCTTGTAATTCATTTGTATGAAGATGGAAGAAAATATACAGATATTTTATATTTTGTTTCATATAAGTACGTTTATTTTGAGAATATAATACATAGTTCAGATATTTATGAAAAATATTTTGAAAAATTAAATTTGACTTAAAAAAAAAAGCAGTTTAATTTCGAAAGTTATTACTGGTGATTTTTGCTATTCGCGCTTATGATATTTTTTACCACGATATGGTTCATTTATGTTAGAATGGTAAATTCAATTCAATTTTTACTTTTAAATGTCTAATCATTACAGTTTATCCATTTAGAAATCTAATAAAATATCATTATATGATGTTGAACTCTTAAATAAACCCAAGAAGATTAAAACTGTTGTTATACTTTTTATATCAACAACCACATTTTGCCATTTCCTTGGTGAGAGGAGTATACGTTGAAAAAAATTCGTAAGTTTCAAGCATCCAAGCCATATATATAGGTAAAAAATGCAAAATGAAGAAATAGAGAATCTACTTTTTGTTTTTTTAATATAGACTGGAATATTAGTGCACGTAATAGTTAAAATAGAATACGATAAACGATTGATAAGTCAAATGTCTAAAAGTTTCTTTATAAAAATCTATTGAGCATCTGTTTACTTTTCTGCTGAACATTAAATAGAATATTTCTTCCCAAAATCTCCGAGCAGAGCTTTTTCTACTCTCATTGCTTGACTAAGCTCACAACGGATATTTCCGGTGTCAAATTTGAGAAGCATTTGAGCTTGCCCTACTTTTTCCTCACCCATGAGATTTACGGACATACAGTTCCAGGAAGGCGAGAGGGGACAAACAAACTGACCACATATGCGGAGAAAATCTGCGTCAGAACATGGGGTAGGAAATTAGGATGCGGGGGTTATATTGTCCACTTTACCCCTATTGCGATTAAGTGGTCTTCTCACCCACTTAAAATTCGCCCCCATTGAGATAGGAACTTTAGATTGAGATAGGATTTTTCTTTGTAAACAGGTGCTTTGGCGTGACTTATGAGTTTAAATTCACCAATCAGTTCTTTCAGTCTTTGTAAGAAGGACTGCCCCCAAACAACTGTGCTAGATGGCGCTGAAGCTCATATCTAGATTTATTTTGAGGAAGGATTCCCCTTA